>OX461809.1:59420212-60620212 GCA_949802685.1 Dicyrtomina minuta
TGCTTCTCTTGCATATAATTCGTACTATTTATTCGGATACCTACATACATGGTTATTTGTATATTAGTATCGGTACTAGGCGTTATCCGCAGCGCAAAAACTGATGAAGTGCGAGTGCTTCAAACGCAAGTCTGCGTTTCTTGAAACTCCAAAAAATTCGTTTAGGTTACGGCAAAAATTGTTCAGAAGCTAATAAAACCATTAAGAAATTTTGCTGAATTACACCTGCTATTGAGGCCACTGGGATTATGTTTTTTTGTGTCTGTGATCACAACTTTTCGTAAGTTTCGTTAGATGCTAGAGACATGCTATCAGGGAAACCTTGATCGTTACTGTTTTTTTGTTGGTATTTGCAGATATGTAGATCTGAAGTTAACCAGTATCAAATTATCAACGACAAAAATAAAATATGTGAATTTGAAATTTTATAGAGCTCGGCTACTCGCCAAATTTATGATATCCGTATTCCATGTATATCCATCCTTTTGTTCTTGGGTTTGGCTCGAATGTTTTGCGTGGAGATCGTATTTTTAATGAATACATACTTACTTCTAGTTGTCTTTTTCTCGTTTATTTTAGGACATCGCAATATTTATTCTAAAATAATTGTAAAGCTGAATTAGATAAAGTCAATAGCCAGATATTTTACTATGCGTGTATAGGGTAATAACCTCATAAAATGTAATGTTCATTTGTTCTTCCACTACTTAAAGATTAACCGGAACATTAAGTGTCTACATATGGTACTGTTTTGCTTATATTACATGCATGCATACCTGCATTAATTCGTATCTTCTTAATTTTTTTTTACAAAAGAGCTTCGAGCCTCACATTCTGAACAAAAGCTTATTTACGCTGACAAGTCTCATTTTCATAGTTCTTTGAAGCTTTCCATCACAAATGCAAAGACCACATATTAACAGCCCAGTATTTATTGTATGCCAATTGTTGGTTTATTTTATTCACTTCCTTAAAGGTAACTTGTCAAGCCCTGAGTATTGTAGAAATGATTTGTGAGCAATAAATTTGCTTATTTCATTAACCTCTGAGAAAATATGTGACACATTTTCGGAAGGGCCTCCCTCTTCTAATTGTGCTGCGGCCACTAAATAAGTTTTGTGTTCGATTAGATGAATCAGATCGGTCTGTACTTAAATATTAAATAGAATTGAAGAAAGAATTAACTTCCGTCAAGTTCATGCATAAGTAGCTTTTACTATCAACTACTAATGAGAACACTGGATGTCGGCATTTCAAAAACTATTTGGGACTGACCTTGCTTACCACATGTATGCCATGCATTGTTATGTAAACATTTTAATAGCACGACCTAGTGACTTGCAAGTGACACGAAATTTTTTTTAGTTATACATAATATAAAATATGGTGTTTTAGATATTCGGGAAAGAATGTGGTGCATTTATTCTTGCAACGAGAGGCGAGAGGAAACATTCTTTGAGCTCATTAAATAATGAGTTAAAAGATTGACTCACGTCCTGTCCTGTCTCTATTTCTCTATTCGTTGGTTCATGAAGGAAGAAGATCAAACACATAGTCAGGACGAGATGGCTTTTTTCCTTATCAAATAAAGTTATTAGAATATCGGAATGCAAAATCGCTCCTAGCATTGTTTCAGAATAATTTATGATTAGCTTCTTGGGACGTTGTTCCACGGTAAGTACCTCATGCTGTGAAGCAATAAACTTCGTCGGTCAGAAAATTATATTACACTCTTACTTAGGTACAATTACTTAAAGTATAAATGGGTGGAAGTGGAACTGAAGAAGGCTTCGCTTCCATTTATTTTCTACTTTTTTCGACTCGGTAAGATTAAAATATGACACAGGAAAGGAAAGAGTCAGAACAATGCTTTCGTATACGGATAGTACAACAGTAGTCCAAGTGTCCGCCATGTATCGCTCGCTAATGTTATATATTGACGGGCATTGCATTATGGCCGAATCAACCCATGTTTATTTTTGATATTTTTAAAAATTGGTGTACTTACTATATAACTTGTATTTAATTATTATGCTATGTAAATATATTTGTAGGACAAAATGTAATGTATTATTATACGAAAAATTATATGAAGCGATATTGCAATTTATGCGCATAGTGCATTTGTTTACACCCAACAATAACCTTATTTATTTATTTAGTTGCTTTACAACATACATTAGAAATTGTAACTCATAAAGAAAAAATTTAAAAATATTACTGTACAATTTTATTAACTTAAATCATATATAGCTAGTCCGTATTTTTCTAGTTGACATCACAATTTAAAATTTAATTAATGTTATGTAATTAATTATATGTGTATGAATAAATAAGTACTATAAGATTTTGAGCCGTTGAAATGTTTTCCTAGGCTCATTGCTTATATATAATTAGTCAGTCAATAATGTTTTATTGCTGTGTTGTGCAAGAATCAAGTTCCTAATAATTCGTAGGTAGGTAGATCCTATATTTTTACCTGATATATACTTATTATAACGTTTTATTGAATGCATTTTAAAACTTTTGGTTGCTATTCCTGTAATTCCTATAGTCTATATAGATCTACACAAGTTAATATCTAGATAGCTGAAACATCAAAATTTTAAATGTATACAAGCGTCACACTTTTCCACGTTCAATGAATGCCTTATTTAGATAAAAAGAAATTAGCCTTAAGCATATAAAATGCAAAATCTTTGTGTCACAAATTTTTGCTTGAATTTGAATAATTATATGATTATTTTATGTACAAATATTGCAGTTTAAAATTTTGGAACCCTGAATTCGAAACTAATACAGGTTTTTGTGTAATAATTAAATAACTATTTTTCATAATTTCCCATGTCAATGCTTATATACTCAGCATATGGAGAAAGTTATGATTTTTTTCAAAAGTTCTATACGAATTTAGTAGCGTATTATCCGTTTTGAATTATGAGTATATACTTACAACATGCGAATGGATTTATTCATTACATACATATACCCTCTCCGCCATCATTCGTTGTCTAAAATTTGATAAATGTTTTCTACAAATACATATTTCTGTAGTCGATGTCGAGAATATCTTGTGCGGTGTAGTGTTGAAGTACATAATATAGTTTATGAATTTATTTTGGTTAGAAAAGTACTTAATTCATTGAAATTACGTAATTACTTAAAAATTATGTACTTACATTGGTACGCTATTTTACCTTATAAATGTATAAATACCATAAGTAAAATTGTGTGATACTAAATTTTACAGTTTGCACTAACGTGAAGTTACAGAGTTGCACAACGCAGCAGGACTTAAAACATTCCTAAATATATATACACATTTTTCCAAGTATATTTACTATTAAAACTATAGTAATCGCAATAGTTTTATTCGTTCTTTGCAATATCTCATCAATTAGTTCTGGCTCGCAAAACCTTCTTGAAACCATTATGTCTTGTACGATACCTGATGATGAGTGTGACGAACTACCTAAACCTATAATGTATACTTAATAATTATATATGGCACAACCGCTTACACGGGAAGATGAAGGTGGTCCCTGGAGAGCTATAAGTACACAAAAATTCCCATCCTATAAGATTTAGCAAACTGGCTAAAACTTTTCTCAACTTCCCTGTATAATGTCACAATATGCTGAAAAATAATTTTGTTTTTCCATTTTTACTCGAATCGAACATTGTTCGTCCAGTCAACCTGAATTTGAGTGGGAGGAAATTCAACCCATATGCTTCTTGAATAGCGCCTGTAAACATTGATAACCAGTAAGTATAGTAGTAAGTATACGTACACGTACCTACGTACAATACGCATAAATAGAGGAAAGGATGGAAAACATAATATGACTTGGGTTTGATTTTTCAATTATGTGAGTTGAGATTGGGAATTGGTGGAAGGAGTATGATGATGAAATATTCGTCTCCTTTGTCTTGGAACTAAATGCCTGTATGTACTTTGTTTGAACAATTTGGAGAAAAGTCCCTGGGAATGGTAGCGGCATCCTGGAGGGAGGTAGTAGGCGTAGTGGAGACTCCAACGTCCCGTTTTTAAATTCGGACAGATGATCATGTGCCTATTGAAATTTGTTCCTTGATTATAAAAGGAGTAGTCTGCCATTTCGTAATCTTCCGCACCTTCAAAGTTAGATCAAACAAACATACAGAAAAATTAAGGATGGGCAATTTTGTTTTATAATATTCAAAATTAATTTAAACCAAGGTACGGCAACCAACGAGCAATTCGTTTCTGGGGTTGATCGCTACAAAAAAAAAAGTGGGAAAGTACCAACAAAGTGTAAAATACATATATGCTAAACTTAAACTTACACTTGAATTAGAATGCCTCAAACATTGTATGTATATATTGGATTTTTCATATCCACACACAATTAAAATCGTAATAGACCTCATCTATGAATATACTTACGTGTGTGCCCAGAAATTAAATAATAAGCAAAGATAAAACCACAGCGCTTTTAATACAAGAGACAATAAGATTTACAAAAATGGAAAAATTAATCATGGCTAACGGTAGTGTGTGAGGAAAGCTGTATCTAGTACATAAGCCATTTCTGGATAGCATAATATATAATTATATACAAAATGCTTACAATGCTCCGTAGACATAAGATTTAAGTAATCATATCAAGAATTTGACTCGCGCTGACTTTACACATGACGAGGATTAATGTGTGTAAATCCTAAAGGGAGCGTGTGACGACGACGAAACTCTCTTTTGAGTCGCCGGATTATTTGTTGACAACTTAAGATCGACAATTAAGCTGATCTACATCCACGCTTTTGCTTTGTCATTATTCCAAACACGGTATGAGAAATTACAATGTGACATAGATCAGTCTTGTGGCGATCGTGGTGAGAACTATGATAGGTGATCCAGACACACCAGACGATACTCCAATGAAGTCCCGAGTGTGAAAATTGTATTAATATAATCAAGGCGTGGTGGTGTGTATGCCGTCAATACTTTTCCCGTAAATTATAAATTAAGCACTTGTCAACGGGTACATTATCGTAAATTCATACAACCATAGGAACTTGTTCAGTCTATTGTTAACTTCTACACAAGAAATGTCTTACCCTTACGCATTTACGCAACTAATTTAGATATACGCACTACGCACGACCGCAAAGTAAACAGCACAGGTAAAAGAAGGCATGCAAGCCACCTAAGCCTATGACAGATATTGATATGCATAGGTTTAAGGTCCGTACGTTAGTTTTAGGAGAGTCTGTCCTTTGTAGGATTTTTTAAAGGATTATCCCTTCAGTGTATTTAGCAGAGGGAGAATAAGTTTAGGACGAGAAAGAAGAGGGAACTTGAGTGACTCGAGAGGATGATATATTTGTTGCGGAACATTACAATTAAGGTAGTAGGTACCAGTACCAGCTATTATTACGGGATGGGGATCGTATATTTACAAAAGTATCATTACCGTGAACTGTGATGGTAAATGAGCAGCGGGCTTTATTTCCCTCCGCATCTCCAGCAATGAAACTAATATGGTGAGTTCCTCGAGACAGTAAATGACCCGGCGAATGACTCTGCTGGACATAATGAAGTTTGACGTTGTCAGTGAACTTGGGCTCTGACCACCAAACTTCCCTTGAGCTCTCTCCTGGACTCAGTCGGATCTCAAAAGATGTGGGGCATCCTTGGACTCGTGGTGCTTCACGATCTACAAAATTATACATACAGTACGTCCCCCCATCAAGTAAACACTCATATTAACAGTAAATATTATACATTTGTGCTCCAGCGCTTTATCAAGTTTAACAGTCATCTTTACGTACATTTAGTACACACTCACTCAGTGTTCTCAGTCACAATTTATGACTCTTGAATGAGCTCTCATTGTGTGTGTTCTACAATGAACAACTCTACGACCAGATTCCCATGGCACATATGGCTCCTCCAATTCACAATAATATTTTACATTCTCATGCATGCGGACTCTCCTAATCGTAATCTTCACAGAGGGTTTAATTCAATCTACAATATGTTCTATACATATATTAATGTCACATTCTTAAACTCACCAAATACATGGATTTTAAAGTGGCAAGTGGCTGTGTCATTGGATAAAGGACTCCGGGCCGTGAATACAACTTGGGTGACACCCGCTGGAACATCCCATTCTAGATTCTTAGCCCAGGGTGGGTCAGCTTCCACATACCTGTAACATGGGAAGAGTCAGCTAGAGAGAGAGGGAGAATGGGCGACACAAGTTGATCTTGGAGTGAAGCATATTATAATATTATGTAGTTGTAAAGTGTATGCCAATTTTATCTCCAGGTTCTATCTCCAGGGCTCAACGTTACTTAAGGAACAAGGTTAAATCCTTCCAAACCATTTGTACTCAAGTCCATGTGCACGATTTTTAATGCTAATAAAGTTATATATTCTTCCTCTCAAATACATGACGTAATGAGCTGAATGATTAGACTTGTACTCGTGGAAATAATAGATAGTGGAAGGAGGGGTTGGAGTTGGAACAAGGTCGGTCCACATGGTGGAACATACGTAGTAAGATGTCTCACAATTTCTGACATGGCCATAGTAAGTTTTCTATCCGTAAATTAAATGAGTGGCTCACCTGTACCAATCCATATTAGCTTGGGGTTGAGGAATCTTGACATATGCAGATGCCTGTCCAGGTTTAAGATCGACCACAACGTCGGATGGACAATGTATGTAGGGTCGAGGTGTGGGAGGGAGTCGAATACAAATAGGATTATCTTCAGGGAACCAACGAAACCCTTTGGAACAAGTTCTGATCCGTCCATTCTTCGGGTAGTAGCCAGGAGAGCAGAGGACTAAGCATTGAGTATTCAAGGGGACAGACTCGGAGAGGCAGGAGTCAGGGAAGAGAGATCCGTCTTTTGGTGTGGATAATTTGGTGCAACTGGAGGAGATGCAGGGTGACTTGAGAAATGCATCAGGCGGAGACCAGTTCCCATCCTGAAGACAATTGATCCGACCGATTCTTCCAAATCCTAAATCATGTGGTGGCTTGAGGACGAAGCCCATGATACATCTTAATTTGCACTTGGTCCCGACGATGGGCTTGTCTCCTCGGATCAATCCTGTCCCATCTGGACTCTCACACTCCCAGCCCGATGTATTGGGGAGCATGGGTGGCTCATCACAAAACTTGGCTAAATAACAATTACAAGACAATAGACGAGACAAAAATAAAACAATGATATTCTCAACGATAAAGATCAGTTAATTTGGAGGCAGAAGAAGAAGAAGAAGTAGAAGGAGAAGTTGAGCTCTGAGCACATTTCTACACACGTAAGAGATTTATTTAGACACAACAAAAAGGTTGAATGGTAGGCGAAAGGAGGAGAGTGTCGCGAAAAGAAGAGATTGTATCATTTTTTTTTAGATATTTGAGTTTGTTTTATATAGTCTACGAGAGCCACAAGCCGTGTAGTAGAGTTTCCAAAGGATATAGTAAGGATTTCTACAGCCACCTTTGCAAGTTTTCTTATCGTCATCCAGTCTAAATCCTTCCTTGCAGGTACAGAAGTGACCCCCTGGAATGTTGACACAAACTTGGTCACACCCACCGTTCTCTTGATCACACTCATTCACGTCAATGCAGGCAGTCTCATTGAGGAGCTCGTAGCCGGAACGGCAGGAGCAGAACCGGAAGGAGCCGGAAGGAACGCACACGTGATCACAACCTCCATTGTCCACGGAACAGTCCTCATGCTCCACACAAATTCGCACATTGTCACTGTCAGGAGCAGAGCCGGGGGGACACTCGACGATGGGTGGGAGAGTTGGTTGTGGTGTTGGTAGTGGTGGTTGTGGTGGTGGCGGTGACTCAATGAGATTCCCTGGCGGCGGCTCCACCACAGCAGGCTCAGGCTCTTCTTCATCCGAGAGGCAAGATTTGTAATCTTTTGTTGACAAAATCAAACCTTTGGGACAGGCACAGAATGCATTGCCAAAAGTGTTCAAGCACATGTGGCTACATCCGAAATTATTCTGCTCTTCACATTCGTTCACATCCTCACACGAGTGCTACATTTCCCCCCCATCAAACAATCCCACAGACCAGATTAGTACGAGAGCGTGGAAACTTATTTCAACATTTAGACACATTTACAGGAGAATTAACAGCTTGAAGTGGTCTCCCTATGGTGATTCATGCACTTTACTTTGATTTTAATGTTCTTTCATGCTCCCTATTTGGCTACGCAGCGCACTTAAATTTTCCTCATTGAGATGCACATAAAAATCTCGAGGTATAAGCGCCTTTAATTTTCCAATAAAAATGTCACAGGTTATTGGCAAAACTCTGGGTGAAAGTCAAATATTTTGGGACCTACAGATTACACACAGAGGAATTATTCAGCTATCTACATAGTGTATGCGTAGGATGGGGATGCAAAGGATCCACACAAATGTTGTGTCCTCAAGTAGCGTTTAATGCGGCACTGAACAATCTTCAACTACCCTTCAAATTACACTCGGGACACAACAAAGAAAAATGGATTTCCTACCACCAACATAGCGTCGGTGAAGAATCATTTTTGCCTAAGTCCAGTCTAAAGCTAAACTCATCATTGTCTCTTAAAAGCAGTTTTGCCTAAGTCTATGCGAATACAAAAATTCCCTATATTATTAATACATGGACAATTTAAGAGAGTCAAAAATGCATTTTCTAAACTTTATTTTAACTGCACAAAGTCCCATCTGCGCCAAACATTTATTCAAATGATGAAAATGAGTGTATTGACGCCTTCATTTCAAAAAGTCATTTTTACACGGAATTTACGTTTACTCTGAGTCTTTAATGTCATATCTACACGATGTAATTCATCTGCTAATTCATACTGATTTTAGTTCTGGACTGGACTTAAACAAAAATGCTTCCTCACCGACGATATGTAATGCAATGTAACATTTTGCTCCAAACCTAAAAACGCTTTTTACTGATACAATATGCAAGGAGTTTGAGAAATTCTGCTGCAAATGAATTCTTTAGCTGGCCGCGTAGCAAATAATATTAAAACTTAATGGCACATCTGCATTGATAAGAAATAGAAGATAGAATATGTAGATGTCAAGATGCAGTACTTTATCTGAAGAAAGTCGTGTTCCCGTGATGCGCTCACAGCTGCAACTGTAGGTTCCAGGGAGGTTTTGGCAAGTATCTTGACATGGGCCGTGACCATTACGTAGTAAACATTCATTTCGGTCTATGCATTTCTTCCCATCAGGGCCGACTTGGTAGCCTGCCGGACAAAAACATTGGAAGGAGCCTGGTTTGTTGAAACAAATGCCATGACAGCCTCCATTGTCAGTGGAACACTCGTCAATGTCAGTGCAGGAGCCGTTTGTCCCCATTTCATAGCCAGTGTAGCAGGAGCAAGTTACTTTTGAATTTTCTTCAGAATTCACTGTGCATATTTGATCACATTGACGACATTCTGCCTCATCTCCAGTTCCTGCCACACCACACCACACACATGCAGAATAATAATAATTGTAAACCATGAAAATATTTTGAACATTTCCATACACTCAAACACCACACATATACATTCCCTTGTAACGTAATACGCAATTATATATTATGTATATGTGTATATATATATATCAATAGGCCTCATGAATTTGTGGAGCTGACAGGTTAACACTCTGTTAATATACGACCATATCTCCCCTCGCTGGCAAGATGCTTAGTTTTGTTTTTGTTCTTGTTTGAATAAACTGCTAGCACTTCTATATTCCTCCTCTCATGATAAACTGTTCCTGTATAATATCTTTGGAGATGAACCTGCAAGCATTTCGGAGCCTGAAACTTATATCGTCAAGGAGTATTTTTCTAATCCTCGTACCATGTAATTTACACCTGATTAATCATCTTTTCTCCACACTTTTCCTTCATGTAGATTTTTTATTTGTCTATTGGTTCCTTTCCCTGAATCTTCTACTTTATTGCACCATGTAGTGTCACATTCAAACTTGGACTTGATATGGAAAATCAGAACTTTCAGTTAGGTTGATATGCATAGCTATAGTATAATAAGTGAAATAATTTTCTTGATTCTGAACACTTTTTTCTCAGAGCCTGCCATAGTTTTTAAGAGGCATGAAAACCAAAATGATTTAACTACATTCTAAAATTTCTGAGCGAGCTATAAATACACACACACACATTTTGAATTTGAAAAGCGCTTAAAATCTAAGACCATGCCTTATATGACGCTCACACAAAAAAATGAGGCTGCTATGTGTTGGGATGATGAGGAAAAATTAGGGAAAATTGCTGGCTCCGATCATCTTCGTCCGATGATCTTCCACAAACATGGATACAAACAGTTAATTTTCATTCTCATAATAATCTTAGATATTAATTGTCAAATGGGCTACCTTTTGGAAGACAAACAGGTGTTGGGCCGACCCACTTATTTCTGGAGCAAAACATTCGATCCGCCGACTCGGGTGGGAATTCATAGCCTTCGTTGCACTCGTACAAGACCATTGCGTACCGTGTTCGGGGCTGGAGCACTTTTCTTCGTCTATAGTACAACATAATAATGAGGAACATTATTAACATCGAGGGAATACACGGAGTTTATATCTCATTCATTACCTCGTAATCGTAATAACCGTAACATGGTATTTTTTTAAGGTTCCTCAATGCCCAGGTCAATATATACTATACGGAACACAGCTCACTAATCGTACGATTTTCATTGTAATTTATTCAGCAAACGTACAAAAAAAACGTAGATACATCTTATACAAGAATTAATGACGCAAGAGGGAAGAGGGTAAGTACGTGCCTTCCACAATTCATGTCAAAGTTTCATCTCTCATCTCCTATGGTGTGAGCTAGGTCAGTGCGACGCTCCGACTCCGACACTATTAACCACCACCACCACCAAGCTGGACCAAAGATAAAAATTAACGCGCCCATTCTCTATACACTATTCTTTCCATCATTCAAGCGGAACCAACGTGAATGAATTCGAATTTCTTCTATTTTTAATTACTTTAATCTGGGCTGTAAAAAAAGGCTGTAAATCGTAAAGGTGCTTGGTGTTATTAGCTATAGTAGTTAGGAAAATTGGGTAGCCTCCTGAGAAGCTGAATCTGACTTGTGACTCCAATGCGGCGAGTGTTTGCAGACCTACACTCAACCTCTATTAATTTGATTTTAAATGGTTCAGTAGGAAGTTCTTGTGTTAACTACGTGACTTTTATTAAGTGACTAGCCTCCCCAGATTTATTGTCTCACACACAATTTTTCGAAAATTACATAATATTTAGAAGAACAAAAAGAGCTACCTACATAATTTGTGAGTAATTATCATGCATTTCCAGATCCAGATCCAGAGTCTTACCGTGTGTACTTGGTAACGCGAGCATTTGCCACCGGAGGAGCCAGCACACCCCGCCCCCCTCTCTTGAGACATGTAGAGTCAAACTTGGAGAAATCCAGGCGAAAGTGACGAAGAAACTTGAGGAGTCGGTTATTCTTAGAATCTTCATTGCTCGAGCTGAGGCCAAAATTTTCCTGGCTACTTAGTCGGAGTCCTCCTCCTCCATTTTGATGTCGATGTCTGGGTCTGGACGTAGTCCCAATTTTTACACTGGGAAACATTGGAATTTCATTCTCCGCCGTTGTACTCTCCTCTGGAAACAAATCAACAATCATCCATAAATAAATTAAACTGCATAGATTTTTTCTATTCTCAATTTACGATTCTTCGATACACACATATTGTCAGCCAGTTACGATACGATCCATATAGTTTCAGCCGAGTCAGTTCCCGTCCACACTTTTTACACATAGCAAGCAATGCAGTGCGTACAGTAAACACAATGCATATGGCTATGGGTTTGTATGTACCTGCATATTTAATGTATAGACACCCCGTTATTCACAATACAGTTACAGTTGTATCTGTAGAGCTAAAAGATAAATGATTCTCTCCTAACATGACGGCTTGAGCGTGTTTACAGTGAAGGAAAACAACGTGTAATGGGAAGAGTGTAGAACAGTGATGATAAGAATCAGTTTCTTTGTGGATCTTAAAGAGCGGAACATGGAGAGCTGGAAAGAGATGGATTGACCCCACCCGTCGAATTAAATTGAGACAAGTTGAAATTGAAACGATTTGAAAAATTAAGATAAGCTTCAACAACCATACAACCTATCTATGTAATTGTTTCCCTCACAGTCAGTCAGTCAGTCAGTCATATGTTTTTTTTGGTCATGAGTCATGAGTTATCTGGAACGGGCACGCTTCATCTTGAGCTGACTATGTATAAGCGGATCAAATCACATTATGCATTAAGATCAGAGTCCAAATTTCTAAAGCATACCATAGTAATATACTTTATTTAAAATGGAATATGGAACTTAAGTTTAGAATGTGAGTAAACCAAAAATGAAAGCAAAATTCGTATAATAGCCAAATGCTTTTAGTATGCAAACTTCATGCATTCCATTCCATTCAATAGTAATACATAGTCGTAGTTACATTGTTACATGTACAATTAAATTATTACATAATATTATAAATTTTGAAGCACGCAACTGCAGCCTTCTCCAAAAGAGGACCGAACTAAAATGAAATTCATGGTACGTACAATTTCTATGCAAATATCGCCGTTGAAAAAAATTATGTAAGTGTAATAGAAATACGATATATTTTAAATTCAAGAAATGTTTACTAGATGCTTTAATTAAATATTTTTGAAAACTAAAAATTGCCCATAGAATTGTATGGCAAATTATTAAGAAAACAGCTCTAATGCTGTTTATAAATAAAATGTATCTCACATGTCATATATCTCCATCCAGGTTTATTATTTTTTCCTAAAATTTATATATCATCGCTGTTTTGCACGTTAAAAAAATTAATATGGCTAGAATCTTCAGCATGCTTCAGCAGTTTATGCTTCTTCATGCAAGTCATTTATAGAAAACTCAATTCATTGCATTCAAACGGTGTGTCCCACACACAACATTATCCACCTACAATAATCCGAGCATGGTATCTGCACTATCTGCATTTCATTGCATTATAAATTAATGTGGGTCGTTAAATGGTTAGATTGGTTAGTTGGAGCTATTATTACCTCCGGCTGACAATATCTAGCCCAAATAGTAAATAGTCCCTTGCTGAATGCAACAAGAGATAGGGGCATAAATGTGCAGAGCTGTACGGATCTCCTATGACAAAAGTAGTTATTTTTTTGGATGATGTAATCTTTGTCTATTTCTGTTTGTATTCGTGTACTGTTACGCAGAACGACTGAGCTATGGACTGGACACAGACGAGTAAATATATGAGAAAATCCGTAACTAAAAGCTGAACATGTATCATACAAGTCCAATTGAAACTCAAAAGAAAAGAAGAGTTGGGGGGGGGGGAGAGAGAGAGAGGTTTGATGATAAAATTTCTCGTATATTTCATTCAACTCAACTGGAGTGTTTTGACATGCTCAATAGAATCATATGATATAAAGTTACACACTTACGGCTCAGGCATCCCAGCCACAGAGCCAGAGCCAGCCGACTACCATATGCATGCATAGGAGGGTAATGGGACGGAAAGAGTGATCCTAGGTCAGGAGAGATCACCTACTGTCACCCGCTGGGTTTTTCATCATTTTATTGTCGAACCATGGTTTGGATGCCTTCTGAGGTCGGCTAACTTTTTTCTTGTCTACCAACACCACACATATAACTGACTCGACTTTTCGACTCCTCACGCACCGCTTCTCTCTCTCTCTCTCTCCACCATTATTTCCCAAATGTTATTTGTATTGTGATTCTATTATTATTACGGCTGCTGCTGATGTTCATTCCCTACCATAATGTAGAACCATCTCTCTGTCTCACTTTATCTTCTTGTCTAATACTTCATTCCATTCCCATTCCATTATGCCATATGAGAAGTTATAGAATACAGTCATAATATTACCCAGACTTTATTCATGTACTGCACTCAATAAATTTTATGTATTACACAAACAATCATCTACTCATACTGCACTGTCCTTTCACACACACACACAACTTTGAAATAATGCTGGATAAAGGCAAAAGCCAAAAATACAAGATATCCCTGGTGACTTTGAAGACACTTTAGTACATATAATAAAATATTGCTCCTATAAACTTCAATGTTAACATTTTTTAACTCCCCCTTAATCAAACTCACTATAGTCAGTCTCAAGTACCTATCCTAAACTCAAGGTTGGTTGAGCTCATGATGGTATTATTTAAAACACCACAGAATTCCGGGAGAACTCCGGCATGCTCATTCCTTTTAGTGATTTTAATTTATGAAAATATTCTAGTCGACGCCATGTTCCCTTTTAGGAATTTCTAAGATAAATAATTCAAGAGAAAAAAAACTTTATTAAGTCATTGCGTTAAATATATACGGACTTTTTTTGTACCGGCACCGGCATTCGCTATCATTCTAAAACAGACCAACTGTGTGACTTTATTATGAAAAACTGGACTGACTGAGAATCAACAAGTATGTATGAAATACGGTATACGGACATTTTCCCCCCGGACATTTTTCCCCCGGACACTTTCCCCCTGGAAATTGTCCCCCCGGACATTATCCCCCCGCACAATTTCCCTCGATTCAGTAACCCCGGACATTTTCCCCCCAGTCCTAAAATAAAACTAATGGTATAGACAAGTACACTGAAGTGTTAAGTATAGTGAAGGCTTTATGAGCATTTCTTCGAAGTATCGTACACACACTCAGATTTAGTATTTAGTATTTTTGCGACAGCGCAAGATTTGCTTATTAATATTTACTTTTTATTTTGTTTAAATGATTTTTTAGTACTCTAGAAAGTAAGTTTTTAGTTTAGTGCTATTGATACCTTACCATTATTGATGACTTAAACAGTTGAGTTTTTCACTGTTATTTCCTCCTATCTTGTAACTATATAATCATTTTGTAAGATGTCAGCATACACATGTACAGAATTTTTAGGCACAAGGGTAGTACATATATTTTTGTTTAATTTTTAAGTTTGCTAGCAACTATTAACTTTAAAGACAATTATTATGATCTAAGCTGTTTATTTTTCAAATATCCTTTTCTAGGTTTTTGAATTTATATTTTGTTTTACTATGCAGATCTCACTTAAGGTTTAATTTTAAGTTTGAATTAGATTTGTGAGCAGCGAATGTGAATCATCACATTTCAATAACAATATGCACCTTAGCATCTTAAATAAGGGTACGGGGGGAAAACGTCCGGGGTTACTGAATGGAGGGAAATTGTGCGGGGGGATAATGTCCGGGGGGGGACAATTTTCAGGGGGAAAGTGTCCGGGGGGAAAATGTCCGGCAACCATGATATACACGTGCACAAGTATCTATACTTTAAAAAAATTTCTCTCGGACTCGGACTCTATAGTAATCCATTGATACATTGAATACTTAACATTTCACATGCAATTAGCTCCATAATCACTACAACTTGCATAAGTGACCCTGTCCAGGGTGACCCGAGGTGGAATAGCATGAAAAAGTATAATCAAAGGCAGCTGAGATATAAATTTAAGTAGGTATCTGTATGTAAACCTATAAGCACAAATCACGAGTCTACCATTCACTTTCCCATCCATCCAAATCCACATTGGAAAGCTACCCCGGACGACGGACGACACAGATATATAGGTAATATATTTTACAATGAATGATGCATCTTTAAGCTTTTCCAATTCGGAATTCAAATATTCAAAGTCGTACAGATGACTCTTGACATGAGTAATTTGATGACGAGGACGACTATGTTGAGGACTCGGAACGACGCGACGCCATACGCATAGAACCAACCAACAACGTTCTGGTTTTTCATGGATGAAAGATTTTGGACAGAGAGACCATCCAAGGTTTACAGGAGAACATGCATACGAAACATAATAATATAATTATGAGAATCGTCCTGTAGATTTTCAGAATCATGGACGCAGACAATCATGCATATGGAAACTGTACTACAGACAAAGTAAGTACCACCCTGTTTACCTACATAGTTAGGTGCATGCATTAGAGGACTCGATGGAGCAGGAGAAAACAATGCCTCGAAAGCGGACAACATGTTCTTCCCTGTTGTACTTTATTTTGACTATTTATTTTCCCTCTGACTATTCCTTGACAAAGCAAATGCATTGAGTGAGTGGTATCTGTCCAGAGCTCCATTTTGATTTGATTCCATCCAATCCGGCCCACCATTCAGACTCTCCTAATATGATAATATTCGGTATTTGTAAGAGATTTGTCACACACGTGGAGTTATGACAGCTGATTGATCGGACCAGATGTGAGCAATTTTTCCGAGTTCCTCCAGGATCCAACGAAACTCAAACATGTTTTTATACAGAAAAAAATAGTATAAAATCAGTTGAAAATATATATGAGGAAAAGAAGAGGAAAAAAAACGGTCGTGCCCATGGAGGAGCCACAGTCTGGATTCTCCGCGTCTCTTCGATAATATGCATGGGAAAAAAAGACGCATGTGAGTGTGTGCGTTTTTAGTCTGTTTCCGATACGCATATATTAGAATCTTGACGCTAGTTTATTTAGCATACCGTTGCACATTGCATTGGGCTGGACGGGGACTCTGAAATGGAGATTTTACATTCAAAATGTTGCTATCCATACGCACAAGTTTCATTTGTCAATCTTTTGACCTGTCACAAGATTTTCTTCTGGGTGTTAATATGACATAATGGGGTCCCATCCAAAATCACAATCACTCTCAAAATCCAAGAGCCAACGAGGAGAACACAAATGAAGACTCTTTTGTACACAGTATCCATTGTTCCTTCCTCCTTCATTATATTCTGCGAGCTGGCTCTGACACGTGATGGATCTCAGCCCATATTAACAATCAAAAAGTTTCCTCAAATCCATGTGAGAATTGGATACCAGTCAAAGTATTATTTGTGTAACCCATATGTAATTATAGTCTTTAAGTACATAGAGAGATGTAGGAATTAATTTTTTTCCGAGGGTTCTATAGTAGTTATAATGGTCAAATAATAATGCTGAGCCTGAACGAACATTCATTATGTCAAAGTCTCTGCCTTCGATTTCGATTCGGATTCTACTGCTTCTCTGTTTCCAGACGACGTCAATCTTCTATTCCCACTCCATTGGTTAAATTACAACACGTATATTCCCTCAAATTCGTTTTGTCTACATACATATTATACACATTGTGTGCATCATTGCATTGTACTCACTATTTATGTAATTTGTTACTTCCGATCGAGTTGACTGACCCTGGATTTCGTTTCTATTTTCTTGGCCCTGGCATGATGTCGACGTGTCATGATAGTATGCACCAAGTCAAAATAGAATTCGTTAAACTAATAACTTTATAGTTTTCACTCACTAGTCAGCTTCAGGTTAAAGATACAGCAAAAGTGAACGTGAGTGTTAAGCATAGTAAAGGTAATGTAGCTTTGGGCATATAAATCTTGCTCATTTTCTTATTCTATAATAACCGCTGGCAGGTCCAGTCACAATAAATTCAACTGACACGACAATTTACTGTCCGAATGTCTTCCTTCTAATTTCAAAGCATGTCTGTCTAATTCATTGCCAGGTGATCTGTGACACTCCCACTTATACTTAATACATGCAACTATTTTTCCTTTGCAATTTTTTCGAAAATAAAAAATAATTTGATTTTGCTAGTCCCAAATGCTAGTTTAGTGCTGTCCTAAAACTATGTATTTAGAGAGCTATTAATAAAAGGTAGGTACCTACTACTTGGGTACCTGGGAACTTGTAATATTTGTGTCATAAAATACTTACGTTTGGTAAATGCACAAAACCATAATCTTCAATCTTTTCATATATAGTAGCAGTAGCTAAACTCGAGGTAGTCCATAGGAGACATGATGAGAATGCTTTGATAAGATGCGACCAAGAGAATATTAAGCTCTTAATTTTGGTGAAGTTGGTAAGTAAATTTCCCGAGTGAGTATGTGGAGGGAGAGAAAGAGAGGAAATTAAAAAACTCCGATGATAAAGGGCCGTTTGAATAAAACTAAAAAATGTCCACCCACATCAGAATAAATAGCCTCGGACACAATTCCCAAAAACTCGACAAACTCCTCGAGGAGTCTCTCGGCTCAATCAGCCTTTCCTATCCACCTTCATCTCTGGGTAATTAACCTTTTTCAGCAGCCGTAATCATCCCAGAACCCCAGTTTATATTCTCCAGACCGTGTAGACAAGAATACTCCTCATAGCTTCTGCTCATAGCCAAGAAAAGGAATTATCATTAAATTTAACCTTTAAATATTCTATGAATCTACTCGGACTACTACTAATACCACTGCTACTACTACTACTACTACTACTACTACTACTACTACTACTACTACTACTACTACTACTACTACTGCAACTACTACTACTACTACTACTGGGCTGGAGAGAGCGAGAGAAAGAGGAGATATCATCCCAGCATTAGAACCAGAACCAGAACCAGGACCAGGACCAGAACCATAACCCAATCTCACTATACTCGTACCTACAGAAAAACCCCCAGCCTGATCCGTATGATAATTACTTGAATTACTGCTATAGATGGCGGAGCCAGAAAAATAATCTTTTCCCGTGATGATGATGATGATGATGATGATGATGAGAGATGAGAAATATTCGCTCTCTCACTGATCGTAATCTGTATGGAACATCTTGACGTTTGACATGTCATCCGTGCAGTGGCATATTCAGTGAATCTTAAGATTAATCGCTCTTACTCGTTTTCGTTTTCGTTTTCACTCGCTCTCCAATAGTATCTGCGCCTCTCTCGATATATTATTATTATTTCCCTTCCAATTCCAATTCTACTTTGGCCTCGGCTTCTGCTTCGGCTTCGGCTTCCCTCTTCTTTTCTTCTGATACCCGTTGCATTGCATTGCATTGGTTTGATTTTCGTTCAATTCCTCTCACTCTCTCCTATAGGATGAACTATTACTCTCCCACTTATTTGGACAGCGACTTGAGAGCCATATTTGACTCATGAGAGTCAACAATGTGGAGGTCTAGCGAGGTTCACACACACTCACACAATAATACTCGTGATCTGAATATGCAGTGTAAATTTAGATACCTACTACTAAGTACATCTTATGAAGTGCCCCGAGTCCCTCTGTGTACTACAGATATTCTTTCAATCAAAGTCTACAACCGTGCTAAAAGGTTCATCCTCCTTATTCTATTGTATGTAAACCTTCCCGACCCTACTGTATAACTTGGCCTGCTGTGTATAAAAAGAAACGTCACGTCGACACGTCGACGACGTCAGGAACGCATAGTATTCATGAGTTTCACTATTAAATGCATAGCTCTTGGATTTGGAAAACACATGTATCTACCTACTCTCTGATATACGCGGGAAGGAGTTAAGAATCACATGTCACACCATTATTAACGTCAACACATGCTCATAATGGATACATGATCCGCGTTCATCCTTGCATCATCACACCTAGAGATCAAATTCCTAGATCTCTGGGCACTACGTGTACATATTGGAAGAGTGAGATCCCTTGCGTTCTCTACACTTCTGCAGATACTAGTTATAGTACATAGGTACTTTAAAAGATACACAACAATCCATTCTATAAAACTCAAAAATATTTCCCACTTTCTTCCCTACAGTATTTCTCCATGCTTTAACGTATCACTACACAGTAGTCAGTAATTCCGAAGAAAATCGAATTGCGGACTGAAAAGTTTGATTGGAACCTAAAACCTATGTGTCTATAATCTG
Source organism: Dicyrtomina minuta (assembly GCA_949802685.1). Classification (NCBI taxonomy): domain Eukaryota; kingdom Metazoa; phylum Arthropoda; class Collembola; order Symphypleona; family Dicyrtomidae; genus Dicyrtomina; species Dicyrtomina minuta. Next base: position 59,440,043 of record OX461809.1, read on the forward strand.
TGTGAACGTGCTCGGAAGCGACAACTCTGCGAGGACGAGGAGCTATATTCTATACTTTGCTATATGAGGCCAGTTTCATTAATTCTGACGTATCTTCGACTTTGACTTGGAATGATGATGATGACGATGTTGATGAGACACCATATCCTGGTATTTCCTCCTCAGTGCATGGTTATACACTTTACTTCCCTGCCTGGCTCAACGCTCTGTGTTGTCACATCTCTCTAAATATAGAATTTGAGTAAAAGTAAAAATAAAGGAAACCCACACTGACATGTTTATGACAACATGGTGTGTGAGTTAAGACCGTGATTATATACCTCCTTCATCAGATTCAATTCTCTAAAAATCCCTCAACTCTTTTTCCTTCTTCCTTTCTTTATGTGGGTACATATGTATATAGCTTCCAGCCTATATATTAGTAGTTTATTATTGGCAAGAGTTAATTTAAGTATGCATATGTACCTACCTATATATGTATTTTGATAAATGTCACAAAATTGAGCTCAGTCCTACAGCTTTACCATAATGTATAAAGTCAACCAGTCATAAACCATAAATACAGATTAAACCACTCTCCCTACATCATTACAAAGACACAAACAAATCTCAAGAGTGCACAACAATTTTTATTTCCAAATTTTTTTTTACTCCTTCATTCAAGGTTTAAATTTACATGAATAGAAAACAAATGCAATTTCTATTCTACATACATATGTGTTTCCTTTTTTATGTTTTTTTGTCAATCCCCAATAATTTTGGCCAAGCTCCCTTCAACAATTACAGGAAGCTCCAATAAGTACTACTACTATTAGATTTGAGCAGCAGCGTTATTTTATAATTTAGATAAGCCAAGAGGTTATATGCAAGACACTGCCACAGTGCAGTCAATGTCGTTACAGCCAAAGTTCAACCGTGTTCTAGTTTTTATTTTCAAATACAAAAATCATTTTTCCTAAAAGATTTAGGTAGGTGGACACATGGGTACTAAATAAAAAATTATTAAATTGGATTAAAAATTTGTGTAGCTTTAAATTTGTTATTCTGGCTATTACTGAATTGAATATTTTTTTGATCTTAAGCTATATAGTATATGTGACATATAGACATAGATCCTATATAGTAGTAGGTGTTATTACAATGGCGATGACGACTACAAGGCAAATCCCTGGGCCATAGGATAGAATTCTCCATATGGATGGAGAGTGAAGGAAAAGAAACGGAAGGAAAAAGGATGCGGATGATATGGTGATAGAACGTATTATAACATTCTCATCCAGCAATCCAGCACAGTTGTATATTTTGGTAGTTAAAGGTTATCCTTTTTTCCTCACCTCCGCTTCCACTGAACCTGCACAAGGATGGCAATAAATCTTCCCTGAGGATTCTTTTTCCACCAACAACATCTCGTCTGAGGTCTGAGAGAGAAGACGTACGTACCTACTTATACATATTACACTTATTACAGTCTTATTACTCCTTACTTTTTCTTTCCTTAAATGCTGTGACGATGTGAGAGTTATTTCCCTTCTCATCAATTTCCTCGTCACTTCCCTCTTTCTGGTTAACTACTTGAGACACTCATCATACTCCGTATCCGTATATTACGTGCCTTTAATATGAGAAAACTTCTACAGTTTCTATTTATGCAATTATCCCATTCATTTTTAACCACTGTATCTGTGGAGCTGAGGTGTGTAGGGAGGGGGTAGGCCTCTCTTCAGTAATACATTTAATTTCTGAAAAACCCTCCCAATATGATTTAGCTCTTAGTAATTCGTTTCGATGACTGTGTGTGTGTGTGTGTTCGCATATATAGCGCGAAACGTAGGTGCCTGCTACTAAAAAAACTACTAGAGCTATGACCACCCGGAATTCATCAATTGACCAAGACTCAAAAGTCTACGCTTTAGATTTTTTTTTAAAGCTAGAGGGGGGAAAGGAAAGGAATCCGGAAAATTAGATTTAAAATCTTCCTTAAGCTTTGCAACCACAACAACTCCTTTCCCCGTTAGTTGATTAAGAAGATGATAAAACGCAAATGAACAGAGTAAATTAATATCAGTTTAAAATCATTATATAGCAGGCTAACGAATACTAACGATAAGAAAGACGATAAGGATAAGATGTTTCTTCCATTCTCCCCTACATTCAACACTTGAGTCTTCCACACAACCAATCCAACATATACTGATATAAGGACCTACAAAACTGAACTATAGGTATCGGTATATAAGCATAGTTTCTATCCCGACAACAAATCTATTTAGTATGTACTTGACGTTCTCCCGTGATACGATTAACAGTACGGAGCTTTTTATTTATTAAGTGATATGCCGCGTAAGAAATGCACAGGAACAGATCCCATCGAACTCATATTATACTTTTTTACTTTACGTATGATTCCAAAACTTTAAAAGCTATTCCTCGTTTTTTGTGTCTGAGGGTATTACGTTTCTCTGCCCGCTGTACAGACGGACAAAAAAAAGTTGTGCGGAAGGATTAGAGACCCCGTCTAAAGCGTGTGACCAAATTTGGGTTTACACTGTCAAAACTTCTTCATGTGTCACCTGGAGCCTGACTGGGGTCTAGCTATGGATTCTGGATGAGAACTTCGGGCTTAAGAGCACCAAAACCCGACAGAGAGAGAGAGAGAGAGAGAGAGAGAGAGTTGACTTGATCGCAGCAATTCCTATATGAGCAAACTACTTCTTGACTCATAAACACAATCTTCAAGAGCTGTCCCAGTTTCTGTGAGTATAATAGTATATATTATGCACTTTCAACAGTTGCTACAGACTATACAGCCACCGAGCCTGTTCGGCTTCAGTCAGATTAAATATTATTCCCCTTTTCTTCAAAGTCTCTCAGAGACTTCTTCCTCTACTTCTTCTTCTTCTTCTTCTTCATTTATATTCCAGTGAAATAATTTTGCATAATCAATCTCACCACATCATCGTTCATCGCTTTTTCGTTCCTATTACCCCTCACACTCTCTACTCTACACCGCTAACTATGGGCTACTTTTTTTACTTTAGAATTTTGGAATTGAGATTGAAAATGGAAAGGAAAAAAGAACTGGGGGAAATAACTGATTATTGCAATGTCTATCTCTGTCATTCATGGATTAGATACAGGAGTACTTACACATGGTATAAGATTCAACCTCACACTGTAAATTTAACGGAGATTAGACTGGCACATTAAAATCCAATCGAGGTTAATCATCATCACCAACTTTCACAGATAATTCATAAATTCTATACCGTTCAAGAATTTCCTAAACGCATTTGTGTTAATTAATTTTGAGCAACGTGGTACAGTACAATTGTCGTATGATTTGCTTTGATACAACGGACTGCTTGTTAAATGTCAACTAGCTATATACCTCTCATGCCCCTATGCTACTCATTCTCTACATAACGTAGGTACTTTCGTTATTCCGTACTTTTTAGGCTGCATAATGACGTAGGTACGCTTTACAGCGATTCCACTGTACTCTGTAAATAAATCGAATGCTTTGTAGGCTGATGCCCAATTGACAAAACGAAATAAATTACAAATTTTATTGAAAAATAAAAATCGTACATAAAATGTGTATCTATTTCGAACTACTCAAGAAACAAAAGGACATAAAATATATCTGTGGAGATTATCAGAAGTGCATGAGATTATAGCAATGAGGAGATATGCGTATTTTAATATAATTTTAAAACTAGAAACGAAACAAAAGAAAGAAATAAGGCTATGAAAATATAGGTCCCTATCTATAGTATTTACATTAGGTACATAATATGAATGCGGCATTCGAATTCTGTCTCCGTTTCCAGTTTATTTTTTTTTTACAAAAAAAAATCAGAACACACCACCAAACCAAAAAAGCTTAAAACATCTCTAGACTCGTTTTTATGGTGGTTCGTCTTAAAAGCATATAGAAAGTGAATGGGCAGTTGACTGGTGAAATTGTGAGACTACACAAGGAGGAGAGAGATAGATAAGGTCAAACACAGCAGGAGAATTTCCCATAGCACCTCGGCTTGTGTCTGCCTCTGTCATAAATGTCAAGTTCCGGTTAGGTGTTTGTCGTACTTAGACAGACATGATCTTGATCTGATCACTGAACACAGCCAGGAACGCCAACAGCCCCAACTCTTTGCTTCCCCAATTCGGATTCTCATCCTCTGTCATCTCATCAAGCTCATGAATCTATTCCACGGCAATGCATTCCTCAAAAAATTTCAGTTTAAATATTTAAACGAACACGAAACTATAGGTAGAAGGTACGCTCTACCATACACTCTCCACCATGGATTATACTCAGCCTTTCATCCCTTTATAGACTTTGGACTCATGGACAATGACGTGGACACACTGCCATCCTACTCCAGCCATTATTTTGAGGATAATAGTCACAAAAATCTCATTTTAATAATAATAGGAAATACTATGTACTGCTTTCATCATGCTCAATATGACCATCGTTGTTGGATTCCAGATTTAAGTAGATTCGAATTCAAGGAAAGTCTATTTTAATTAAATCGGAAAATACAGTACGTAATGTGAGAATAATCCCGAAAGCTTTGCTATATAGTTTTTGCCCGTAATAATTCCTGGTAGTAAAATAATAGAAAAGGCTTAATTCTTTCAGTTATTTCATAGAAAATGAAACAACTAACTGACGATCCGACGAGCCTATCTGTGACTGTAAGGTTGGCAGTTGGAAAAAATATTATGAGAGTTTATTAATCTTATAATAGAGAGATCGAGATCGAGATCGAGAGAGAAATTAATTCAGGATAAAGCAAATGCTCATTGATAATTTGAGAGAGAGAGAGAGTACAAAAGCTAAAAATTGAAGGTATTACAAGAGAATGATTTGAGAGGATTGAGGAGGGCCGAGTGAGTGTATGCTATTGTATTCCCGCAAAGGGATCAGATTTACAAGTGTCAATCAAGTGATTGGGCCCCAATAAAAACGCCCTATAAAATAACATCATAATAGAGACTGTGAGGCTTGGGAAGTTTAACATTTTCAGAGTCAGAGCGTATCAACATCAGGTGTGGCACTTGTGGGTCGTGTCTCTATCGGATCGGATTAAGCTTGATCTCCTCATTCATTCCTCCAACTCATCATCATCGCTCCCTTCCCCGAGCATAGTTCTCCCAACAAAAATCTCCAAAGTGTGTCCAGCTCAATTCTTTAAATCATGAGAAGGGCTGACAATAGCCTGTTTGAGTAGTCCTCATGTCATGTCCAAGCCTACTGTTACCGCTCCTGCGTAGCTAATCCACCATCACCAAAATATTCAGTCAACTCATCAGATATCCTTCACATATTCGTTTTCAGCCAGAGTATGAAGCTATACGTACAATATAGGATCTTTCGCGGGTACGAAATAACTAAATACACGCATCTGTACAGTCATCGACAATCATAAAGTACCTACCAACGACTACGACTAAGGTCTACTATTTAATATGTGAGCTCTGACATTTTGACTCTGACAAGAACAGCCCAGCCTGTAGAATATTTAATAATAATAATAATAATTAAAAAAAGCAATATTTTCAACTCAAAACAATATTTTGAGTATCAACGATTACAAAAAAGATTATGATGGTATGCGATCAAAATTCTGAATGATCGTGAGTCTCTCTGTCTGTATATACCAACTTTAAAAAAATCAATTAAGAGCGAGCAAAAAAAAATTCACCAAATTATATTTTTCATATATGTCTATATACTACAACAAGTATATAGTCAGTTCTTAATATAATTGTATGTACCTATAGTACTGGTGCTGGTGCTGGTACTGGTACTGGTACTGGAAGGGAAACCAAGATGTTCGCAGGATTAGGTTGGATTTTGTTTGCATAGTTAGAGCAGTTGAATGTTAATGCTGAAATGATGATGGGAGCGAGTGTGAGGATTTTTTGTTGTTGAAAACTTTCACTCAAGTCGATGATGGGATGAAGGAGCAGCAACAAGCATTCATTCATTCTATCCATCCTGCCTGACGGACAACAGACATAATTATGCAAGTATCTCATATTTTATTTTGATTTCTGTCAGTCAATCATGATGCCTGGGTTAGGAGCATGTTTTCTTGGTTCTACATGTGTATGGACGTGTAGCCCTGCCACAACCAATCCAATGAGCGTACGTCAGTTCAGTAGCATAAATATACTATACGTATAGGGAATATGGAAGAAAAAATGATCAAACATTCCTGGATCGCTCATGCTTCTTCCGTCGCCTCGTACCAAAAAAAACTAGGTACATTACGTACACACACACACAAAACGAAACTATTCGAATTCAACAATTCGACTTTAACTCACTCACTCACTCGCACCGCCTCAGAATTCAGACTGTAAATGTGTAAATATGAAAATAAAAAGAAAACAAAAAAGAAGAAGGACTTGTAAAATAAGACTTGACTGACTTATATACGCATACCTATAACCAAGGCAAGAAGGTATCTTTTACTAAAGATAAAAGCCGAGGTGGAAGTAGAAATCCTCTCAGGTGCCCCGCCGTAGGAACAGGAACTATCGCGAACAACATTTTTTCTGTATCTGCACTAGTATAGTATGCATGTTACAGAGCTATAGAAAGTGGTTTTGGGGTTAGTAATACTAATAAACGACAATCACTGATGCGTGCCACGCAGTATAATAATATTTACCACAAGTCTGACTCACAAACCTGGTCACTGTCCACCTACAAAACCACTGTCCACTGTCAGAGTCAATGAATCAGTATCTGTCCTTCACTTCCTGTCAAGCGCACGTTTTTGTAAAACTATTTTAAATAAATGACAGGGATCCCCATATTACTTAGCGTGCTTCCTTATTGCTCCGCCCGTCCCACCACATCTGTATCTCTTTCTCTGATCTCGAGACATTTACTATTAGTCACAGTGCAGTTGCCGTTACGGAGGTTTAATCTGCAAAAACTATTTGCAATAATCGTGAGAGATTTCTTTCTATAAGGAAGGAGCAGTGAGGTATACTCACTCACTCAGTAGGTAAACCATGCATGAATCAAAATGGGAATACTAGTCTAGTACCTAAAGGTACTCTAAATGTTCAGGTCTTGACATTCGAAAGGACGAACGGATTAATATTTTCATAGCATGAGTGATGAGCATGAGACTGCGACAAAATGGAAATTTATAAAATGTGATGATTCCGTGTGGTCCGAGATGGGTGTCAAAACACAGTGTGAAATATGGCTTAATGATGATCCCAAACGTGGAAGCGGACTCTCAAAAGATATGAGAGGGAAAACACACTACCACACTCACATAATTTACTCAGACGCTATACACAAGCTAAAGGAAAATTGTCCATATATATCTGTGAACTTGTAAATGCACTCCTAATGTCAACGGATGGGTTTCAGTAATGGCTCGGGCTTAATTGAACGGAGTCAGGATGACAAAGCGTATATTGGCCAAAAGAAATGTTTTTTTTTCTCCCTCTCTCTCTCTCACTCTCTTCTTCTTCTTCCTCGTCGCCTTCGTCTTCGTCTTATTCCTTTTCTCATCTTTGACTTGAGAGAGCACGTGTCAAAGGAGAGAGAGAGAGAGAGAGAGAGAGAGGAGAAATATATTCATAAAATATGCTTCAACATGGGGGAAGGTACAAAAAAAAAGTTTGAATTTTTCTGAATGCGTTTCATTCTAGTTAATCCTAGTTAGGCTAAACAATGTATCTTTTGCATGATCTCTCTCTCTCTCTCGCTCTTTGGGCTACACATATTAGCATGTAAATGAGAAAATGTTCACACTCATGTAAAAATAGGGGACTGTCCCTGTCATTGTTGACTGTGGACTCTCGGAGGCAGCCACAAGGCTATGGATTCTCTAATAATTATATGCATATATAGCATATACTGATATTAAACCTTATTTCGCTGTGGCATTGTACTGTTTCGGTGGTCTCCCTTGATTATCCTTTGACTGAGGATAGTGCGTCTCCTTGGTTCAAGAGACGCACTTCCCCTCTCCTGACCCGACCGGCCGACCAACCGACCGACCGACAACACTCACACATGAGTCTATGGACGGCCGGAGACTGGTCGTGTCCGTCCATATATGGTCACTACTCTGGAGAAGCTATATAAGCTTTTTGTGGAGTGAAGGAACTCAAAGATATGAGACTACTATAAAGCACACTGAATATACTATAGTATGTATTACTGATAGAATATTGTAGAGCAAGTAACAAGCCCATGTGTGTATGTATGTGTGTGATGAGGGAAATAAACAACGAGGTCCGAACTCGGAACGACTCGAGTAACAAGCCCTTATGATAATAAATTAAAGTCTCCTATCATAAAAATACACGGAGAAGAAAGCTCATAGCCCCTCGCGGCCCAACTCTTCCTTCCTAATTTGCTCAGGCGAACCTCACCAAAAGGAAGGAAGGACTACGGAATTGAAACTGATCTCTAATTGAAATAACAACTGTAGCACCTGTCTCAATTCCAGAATATATCCAAAACAGCATCTGAGACTTCTATTATGCGTCCACTAAATTAACGGCAACACGGTCATACACTAGTTGAAGGTATGCGGACACAGGTCTCCAAATTCTCGTAGTATTTCCTCATACTGTTCAAACAGGTACAGGGCAGTGGGCAGGGGAGAGACGTAGACATGGAACTGAACTGAATGGCACACAGTAATCTGATCATCCAGTATAATGTGGTATATGGTATGAGGGACTTTTTTGGTAAAAGACGAAAGACGGATGGAGAGAGAAGATCTTACGCGAGGTCACAACAGGAGGCTTCCGGATAGCTGAACCACATGCAACCTTCAGAGACTGATCAAAGTATATTATAGAGAGGGGAAGAGGCCACAGTAGAAATTCAAATGATTGATTTCCACTTGGTCCCTCAAATATACCTTCATAAGCATCCACCATCCAGGACCAGGACCAGGACCGGGATCACCACTCGAATTCAACTATCTCACAGATTGGGTCGTATTATTTAGTTGTAAATTTTTGGAAGGTTTCTCTCGCGTTCCATACTAGCTCATGGAGTCAACCAAAGTAAAGTCAAAGTCATGACCATATACATATCACCATCACAATCACCGTGTGGAAATCTTGAATCAAATTATTACACATACCTACCACCCCATACATGACATGCGGACGACATACATACGTGTAGCACACAAGCTGGACAATGTGGATTTGGATTTGGATTTGGACTATGCCCATGAAAGGAGTGAGTGCATGTGTAAAAAAGGTTATGGAGAGTCTTCCTCTAAAAATTAAATTGTGAACGTTTTTTAATCGTCAGTGGAAGAGAGCAGAGGTCTCCAAATTGACCAAACTGGAACAGGAACACGCATCCACCTAATAATAGCTTACAATTAATATATGTTGTACAGCGTGTACACGAAACTTACTATAAATTACCTAAAAGTCTGAATTCTCATACTACAGTAATAACAATAATAATATTTGTTTCTTTCTTTTCTCACTTTGTTTTTACCTCTATATCCCTTCCCCCCTCGCGTCCCTGCCTAAGTTCAAATTATGTACACAAATTAGACTAGGCCTATAGTATATTACATAAATTACTGTAAATAATAAATTGTGAAAGAGCATAATAGATAATAGTAATAGTGATAGTGCAGTGCTTAAACCTTATGATGATTTGGAAGGATTGGAGCCTGGAGGTAAAAAACCATCTTTGCCACTTAGGCTCATGGCTTACTCGATGACGATATGAGTATTTAGTTGGACTCTGCCTCGTCATTTACTAACTGGGTTCGTTATGGATGACCATCGTTAATTAAAATAATCCTGCCCGGACACTTACCAAAAGAGCCTCCAGTCTTATATGATTTTCCTTTTATTCTAATAACTGCACCTTTTTCTTTCCCCCCTCTACACAAATCAATGCTATGGATTACAAGTCTCACTCATTTTGACTCCGCTCTGCCTCCACGTAATTTATGCATGAAGGTATTTAGCTAGGTGTATGTTTCTTATAGCTTTTAGGGAATGAATGAGGAAGAAATTTAAATTCAACTTGTACTCCTCATACACTACACTCCAGCTATATGTAAATCAAAAATATGAAACAATCAACAATGCAAAATAATTTCACAAGTTTTTCAAATTAAGTATTTTCCAGTTTGGATAATTTGATGATTTTCAAGTGGGAATTATTAGGTAAAAACTGGGACTGTAATGCTAAAAATTGATGGGGAAACCAAACCACCTTTATTGTATTTTCGGTTCAGTCCATAGCATATAGGCCGGTCGTAATAAAAAGAGATTGTAAATAAACCGTAGCCGGGGATCACGGCATGCTCGTACTATAGGTTAGTTTCTTTCTACCTCATACAATTTTTATTTTTCAAAGTTACCAGATTACCAGGTATATTGAGAGAACAACTTTTCATATTTCATTTCTTATGTACCCCTCAAAGCAGAGTAGGCACTTGACTGAAATGAAGAAAGAAAATGCCGGCAAGATGAAGAGGAAATCTATATGGATGGATGGATGGACTCATAGGACCACAGGACAACACATATATAGGCAGGTACATAATATATACCGCACAATTTGGAATTACCTAGGTGATGAAACCAACTCAATCTTTTATATTAAGACAGTGGCGTTAAGAGGTTTGATAAAAAAATACTCAAACGGCGGCAGCGGCAGGCGTCATACTTCTATATATGATCTTCAAACCCTTAAGCCACACACTCTATATATAATAACCGAAACCGAAATGAATTGTAAATGGGGAGAGGGAAAGAAACATATTATACACACATGGTGAGTGATATGTACTTTTTTTAGCGTCCTTATGAATGATTCTTTTGGAGACTTCACCAAATTAAATAATAGGATTTTTACTTAGTCCACATGATTCGAGATTGGATCATTAGTGGCGGAGATGTCGGTCGGTACATGAAAAGAATAGAATCAACACATTACTATAAGTATGTACATGTCCCTCTCGCCACTCTAAATCTGTTTTGAGAATGTTTTCCTCTCTCTCTCTCTCTCTCTGCCGAGTCAAAAAATGTTTTTCCTTTCTATTTTGTTTCCGCTCATGAATTAATCCCATCAAAATTTCCTCACTTGGAAATTCTCTCCCTAACCTTTTGATCTGATCTGATGTTGTGTGACAAAATAAAACACACAAATAAACCTTGCATTCGCTCTCCAAAGTTGTGTACTCACAAATTGTACGTCCAATATATGAGAGTATATCCTGTAATCTTTCACAGCTATTACCTCTCCAGTCACACATCACATCTGGAACATGTTTTCATCCCACTGTTCTACCTGACTACGACATAGTACATACCTAAATATATATATATAGTTATTTTAATTTTTGTCTTTGTTCAAAATTTTGACTTAGGTCCTGATGAAATTTTTTGTGGTTTGGGCAAAAGCATTGACAATCGGGCAGAAACACGAGAGTTTTCTCTATTTCCAAAACATTGCATTATGTGTGTATAATATTTTGTTTTCCATTCTTGTGAACTACTGTATAGGAACTTTAACTTTTGCTGTAGAGTTGTTGCTCTGTGACATTTTTGTCTGTAAGAAGAGTTAGAGATGTGAATGTGAAAAAGTAAAAAGGTGTTTCTGCGTGGATGTGCTGACGGGACTTGACTGTCAGTCTGACGGTGGAATGATTCATGGCGTAGGATGAATTTCACCTTGTGTCTCCAGTAGTGGATGAAAACAAATTGACAAACGCATTCTATAGAGAAATATATAAAAAAAATAAAGTATTATACTCACCAGAAGATGTGGTCGTCAAGTCCACAGAGTCTTCTTGACAGTCCACTTCAATCCTCAAGCTTACAAGTAGAATTGTCACTGTCAACAAGGAATTCCTTGTGATCACCCTCATCTTCACTGACTCTGTGTACTCTATGGATAACTAACAATATGGCTTATATCTGTATATAGTCACTACACCTCTGGTAATATCCACGCCGTAACCCTTTCGTCCCGTCTTTCCTGGAATGAGAGACGGAGATCGTCGATGAGGATGAGGAGGTATATAGGGAGGTGGGTTTAAGTGAGTGGGCTCTTCAATTCTGGAGTATATAGGTATTGTTTGACTAGAACTTACTGTTTTAGATAATGTGGCCAATTAATTAGGAGAGAGCTGGGACGACAGGGAACGGAACGGAACTGTGGCCGTTCAATAAAAAAAAGATCTCCTTCCACTACTTGTAATAAGTATCTGGTTTCTTTGCAATAATTAGTCTTCTCCGTTCAAAGTCTCCTTTCACTTTCATGCTGACTCGGTCCGTACGTAAAATCGTAGAAGATCTCTGTCTCTCTCTCTTTCTGTCGCACTCGCACTATATAAGTCAAAGTATATCCTGTCCGTGGAATTCGAGTGCTAATATCTTGCTACTTACTTAAGTAGGAAGTAGGAGTAGAGGGAGAGCACAAGAAGAAGAAGGTAGTCGGAGAGCGGATGAAAACCTCTCTTCTCCATCACCTCATTCAACAACATTCATCTCTGTCTCGTATTCCCCTTAAAAGAGTAAACAATAGATTTGCTGTAAATCCACTATTGTAAAGGTTTGTACACGCGTCTCCGTCCGACTCTCAGATCTCTTTTATTCACAGCATAAACTTTTTCCACTTGACGTTTTTTTTGTGCGTAACTCTCACATTTGTTAACAGCTATACAATGCTTTATCTTTCAAGAGGGCTCCTTCACATTATGTTATAATTATATCAGCAATGCAGTTCACACTTTCTATACGTTACAAGCCCCACTGCTAATCTATGATGTTTACTGTTTCTCGTATCATGAGTTACTTACGAGTCCGAATAATTTATTTCACGCTGGGAATAACTCTGGGAATATGTTTTTTTGGAGAAATTGTAATATTTCTTTTTAAATTGATCTGTAAAAATGTCAATTACAGTAGAAATGAAGAAGGGCTTAGTAGTTCTTTAGTGGTTTATATATTTGATCTATAAAATAAACTGTTTACAAAAAACTGTTGAAAGTTTTGCTCAAAATGCCGTAAATTTGGGGTTTTATGATACCTCGTTCAAATTGAGCAAAAGAGAGATGCTGACCAGTCTATTACAAAATCTCAAGTGAGATTCGGGACCCAGCCGGATTCAGACAGACTGGTTCTGAAGAAGATGGGCCGCTCGTTTCATACACCTCCCATATCACACTTACTCTTCGCTCCCGATAAACCTATATGTAGTTGCTCCTGCTTGCCTCATCCTCTTGTACGCCCCTTCCCACTTACGGGTACGATTAATATTTTACACCACAATATGTATTCATATGTGTAGAACTGGTAAAAGGTCCACAAGGTTTACTTTGTTCAGCTGTAATTTCCATCTACATTCATACCGGCGGCTGCAGTCGTAATTAAATGCAACCATGGTGTATAAGAAAAAAAATGCTCAAAGCTTATTAAGTATTCGTAATAATCGTACTATGTATGTGTAACACAGTCTTGTCCCCCCGACCCCGACTACCTAAAATAATTTGTTTCATATGTTAAAAAAAATATGTGTACTCCTCGTTGCGGTTTGTCATCAGAATTTTCACAAAATAGAAGTAAGACCCACCAGCCATACGGAAGGTAATGTGAAGAAGTTGAAATGTTTTAATTCAATTTATTTTCGTGAAAGACAATACATGTAAGTATGTAGCGCCACGCTTGTTTTCATTATCGACACATTATAGGTGTCGTATTAGAAGTCGAAGTAAAGATACGCATATATTTACCGATCTGAAGTGTGTAGTACCATAGTTCCCTTATCCGGACGGAATCTCCATCCAATATTTAGAGAAAGTATCAATTTGAGTAAAATAATAAAAATCATTTCATTTTCCAAAATATGAGATGAATGAAAACTGTAATCAATTTCTAGCATATTATTCAAGATCTCGCAATCAAAGTATTTAACGGATTTAAAAAAATCATTGCGGGAAAAGGCTATTTTATATTATACTCTAATGAGGAATTTTTTAAAAAATTACAATAAATATGCTTTTAATTTTTTAACAGCCGCTTTAGTGTTCATTAAAAGAATAAAAATCCGGGTGCTTATGAGTGTCCGGATCAGTCCATCACCTAATTAGTCCACGGGCTAAGATGGAGATAACTTCGTTAATACTGTATCTGCAAAAGAAAATCAATTTCTATTCCTCTCGAAAGTAAATGCTGTCAGATTGATTTTTTAATTCAAACTAATTTCTTAGGTTGCATGAGAATGAGACAACTTATTATTCTGTTTCACAATCCTGTATGTACACTATGTATTCTTGTCACTGTATAGGAAAACATAATATTGGAAGATTTACAGAAAAAATAGCGAGTAGTGATTAGTTAGAATAGTTAAAATCCAGATCATCTGAAATTCATAAAGTTATTAAGTACAACGTTCTATGCGTACAATTATAATAGAACGACAATATGAAAAATGCCCGCTCACGCCGATTTGCGGTTTTTGATGTTTCCTCTAATTTTGTGGATCAGTTCATGCTCAACACAATCAAGGTGGATCCTAACAATACAACATTATTGCAATTATTGTTTACATGGTTTCTCATAAGCAAATTTTTAAAATGCACATTTACATCTTCACTATATTATGTAAGTCGCTATAACTAATATATTTACACAATGATTTTAAGCACACCAAAGAATGTGGTAATCATTCATGTCTGTCTTCTAAATATAATTAATTATGACGGTTGACAGTGACTAGTTAAAAAAAACCTAAAAAAGTGTATGTAAAAAAACACTATTTTCATGCTTGAATTTAAGTATTGTGAGCCTACGACGGGACGAAAAATTGAAAAGTGATACCCCTGGATTTTAAACGAGGCAGGTAGATGTTTAAGCAACTATGCACATACTAACGACAAGATTTATGTATTAGCCACAAACAGCAGTGCCGTCTAAGTTGCGGTCAAGTTTTTATTTTTTACATTGATGTTAAGTTAACCGTAACCAATAACAATAGTAGTCTGGTATGATTGTGAGTCTACCGCTGTTCGCCCTCAATGAATAGATCGTTTACGATTTAAACCTGCCAAATTAGAGGCTGATATGGTCTTGAAAAAAGTAAAAAACAAATAAAGTAAAAAGTAACATTAGATAAGTGAAATCGATAATAATACCATTAAAGTAAAAGTGCATACACCAAAATTCAGTGCCCAACTACAAATCCAACTTACGATTAAAAGGCGTAAGTGGAAACACATAACCAGGTTCAACTATAAATTAAATATTTTGACAACACACTTAGTAAGTAGTTGCATCTTTTAGTTTCCATTTACATAAATCAATTCGAAAAATGTAGGTACATACTTAAGTAGGTAGGTACTTTTTAAAATGATATCAATAACAAGTTTTTTTTATTACAGTTGAAGAGGTTTAACATTTTTTCCTGTTTCCTTTTTCAGAATTTAACCGTTTTAAACAAAAATATAACAAAAGCGAACTTCATCTGAAATACGTTTTTTAGATACTAAAACGTCACATAACTGTTACTGTTGTGCAATTAGGCATTAGAAAAGTATTTCACGGTTGGAAATATTCCCGGACAACATTATAACATCGTCCTAATTCGAGTCCACTATTGAATATTATGCAATAGAGAATTTTTGTAATTTATTCACAGATACTTTTATTTCCTTTAGTCACCATTTGGCATTCTTGATGTTTCAGTGAAATTTTCAGTTCATCTATAGAACCTAATATTTAATTTAGTACACAATTTCCAAGACAAGTTCATCTATCTAACAGTAGTTTGCCTGTTTTAAATGAATATGCACATCAGTACGTACAAAAATAGACATTCCAGGCTTTATTTTATTTATGCCATGACACACTCAGTACAAAATAATTTAGGTGAGACACACGGTATATAAACAATTATTATTAACACGTTAACAAGAAACAAGGGAAAGATAGTTTTGTGGCAATAATGTTATACGTTAGAACGACCCGTTTCGCCTGCTAATTTATCCACGTACTAAAATAAAAAAAAACCAATTCAATTAAGTACTTCCAAAACTAATGCACCTAACTCAGCCCCCATAATTTAATCCTATATTTAATTTAATTTATACAGACAATTGGTATTGCTGTTACGCATCACGATTGCCTCTGAACGTTCATTAAAAAATAATTTACCTTACTAATTCCAGGTAAATTAAGCAGGTTCCCAATTACAGGTAGTCGACGAATAAAATTGATGGCAAACGGAAAAAACCCTGAGAATAGAAGCACGAAGCCATATATTTCAACTATCATTCCAATAAGAGGCCATCCTAGAAGAACGACGAAAATTCCGCCAAAAAAGGCTGCAGATCCCTTTATTTTGTGCCTCTGGAAGAAAAATCTAAATGTCCTCTCTAGCCCAATCACAAACGCCAGTCCACATAGAAACAAAATCTACGAAAAAAAACCATATCATTTCAACGTGACTTCTATACAAGTTCAAGGTCAATCTATATATCAATTGGTAATTATCACGTAATAGTTACTATTTGTATAAACAAATTGCGTCAGCCACAAACACAATTCAACACTTACATTTCCAATTGCTAGAAGCCCTTTATCAAATAATAAAATAACTCCGAGAATAAGAAAGCTAACGCCAAAAGCCACCAGGGCTATCCCAATTTCTATAAAAACAAATAAATTCAAATTAATGTATGAAAAAGAATTCATAATATTTTGAAACAATAGATAATTAAATATGGATATATTGGGGTGTAATAATAACATAGCAGAATTACATTAATACAATCACATTTTAAATACTACTGATATAATGAGAAGCATACAAATCTAGGTGGGATTTTAAATTTTAGAACTTTAAAAGGTATATAATTATGCTAATGTTTTATATATACCTTAAAAACAGTAATATACTGATTACCATCTACTGCAATGCACCCATTAACTTATTAATAGGCTGGTAAGTATGTTCATATTCCCTACATATTTACTTTTAGCTTCAACACCATGATTCTAAACTGGGCTCTATACTTGTTTACATTCTTACATGCTACCGGCTTTAACTAGTAATTTCCAAGGCTTCAGCCAGTCATTGATTAGTCCCAAGTAAATTTCCCGTCCCAGCCAGTTACGTTGCTTTTCAACTAATTATCGAACAACTTACTGTCACATGTGAGTGATAATGTCCACGGTTTCCACCTTCAACCTTTAATGCCGCTTCAAAAATGACGTTTCGGTTTTGAATAAATGAAGTGTAGAATAATCTAACACTGTACCGTCAAGTTATGTAAGATAACGAAGGTTTTTGAAAAATCCGTAAACTTTTTGTCCCAGAATTTTGAATGTACTGCATATTTATTTGGAGACTAACAGACTCATAGTAAATCAACTATTTTTTCTAGGGTCAAAACCACATCATTATTCGGAAAAAATACTTCTTGAATTTTGTATACACACATAAGGTATTTAATCCCAGAATGACGGGATTGCTCCATTCCCTTTCACCCGTACCTTAATAGCGGAACAATCAGTCCTGGTTAAAGTCTTGCTACTAGTTAATAATGTACACTTCAGTAAGTATGGAGCAAAACCAACCAATGTCACTTATGTCAATCGTTGAACCGTGTGATAAAGAACATAGTCCATAGTACAGTCCAAAAGTTAAAGCCCACACTATTCTCACACGTTATAGCCAATATATAATTACAAAAAAAAAAGAACCTATGAACTACTTAGAGTAATAACTCCGAAAAAAGTAGTCAAAATAATTTATAAAATAATAAAGAACTTACTTTGGGTATCTGTAGGTTGAAACATGATTAAGTAATTGAACAATAATAACTTTAATAGCTGAATAACTTCTTCATATTGTAAACCTGGAGAGTTCAAACATTTTTAAGTATACGAAATCCGACTCGTTTGCCTCGTCATCTAGAAGATATGAGGACGGAGAGACTGCTTTGCCATCTCCAATTCCTAGCTCCCAGTCGGAGACGCACTTGAGAGATCATAGAGGGCGAAAATAATGGACTTGGAAGGATGAGAGTTGTAATATTTTCGTTGACTACTCGTGCGAGAGCCATAATATTTTTCGTCTTGCTCCTGGTCACTTCTTCCCTCTCCCTCTCTCGTCCTTAAGGAACCCCCAGTCCGCTGAAAAAACATCCCTCGAAGGGAAGATATTTTAAGTGTACTGGAGGAAGAACGGAACTACTATATGTGTGGGGAGGGAGTGGTGGCCGTATGACTCAATTGTCCCAGCAACAAGTAGGCAAAGCCCAAAGATCTACATTTTTCATTTTTGGTCTACTTTTGGAGTTTGTCTAGAAAACCAGTAACCAGAATAATTGACTAATATTACTGTACAGCTATAGCTAGGACATTTTACACAGAAACTTTCTAACCTAACCTACTTTCTTTACACACACTGTTGTCTGTCTTTTACTAGGCTGCTAGGGTAGAGAATGAAGGCGAAGGGAGCGGACTGTGTTTGTGTGTGTGTGTTGGTGAGGGTTTTTAGTCTCCTAAGACGTCCAAACAAAAGGCAGACAACAAAGTTAAGGGAGGGAGATGGAAGGGGGTTGTTGCTATTTGAATGATATGAGATGATGATGTCGACGAGCCCCTTGGTTGAGACTGTACACGTCGTGACCATTCTCCTTCTCTCACTGCTTGCTATCTGTATAATCTATCACTCACTTACTTTTGTATATGTGGAATATGATCTGTGCATCTTTAGAGCATAGGAGTAGTAACGGTGGTGGGGACGTTGAGATTGGAAAAGCCGCTTGAAGCCACAGGCAAAAGAGGAGCAAAAAGCCAAGCGTTATTTTCTTGTTTCAATGCAGAGTGCAGAGAGCCAGTCACTCAAGTCAATTGTAAGAGTGAAGTGGTCAGTGCTGTGTTACTGGTTCTGTTCTGTTGTCTTCTTGGCTCCTGTTCCCTGTTGCTGTTGTGTGTGAGAGGGAAATCATATCATCTGTGTGTACTTTTATAATTATTATCATCATCAGCTCTACATGCATCAGTTATTGCGTATCTGACAATTCAAGTCTGTATTTAAGGATACTTGAATTAAACAAGGACGTTTCTCCACCCGTGTGTCGTACAATTGCTGGGATATACAGCTGTGTGGAGCGCATCTGACATCTGAAAATCTGAATCTGACTGAAGCCATCGAACGACGCTGGTCGTTTTCATCCTCGTTCGTCCGTTGGATTTGGATGGACTCTAATAATATATATTATTTTGAAAGGTAGAGAACTAAGAGAATTGTAGTGGGACTGCGACTGGCGACTCTGGGAGATGATAGAGTACATATTATATAGGGATGCTTTTGTTGTTACAACATAGTTCTCTCTCTCGACACATTCAACATTATAATAATTAAATATTGTTTACAGAGATTTCTATCTCGTCACTTGAGGAGTGTAAGTCGAATCTCGATTTTGTTGAACATTCATACTCGTCGATAGAATAGAATATAGAGGTGTTTGCATTAGGACAGTGAGAGGCTGTGAGTCAGCCATCAGCAGCAGTAGTAGTAAAAAAGAGACTAGCATCGATAAAGCTGCCATTTTTTGAAACCTGAAATCAGTACAACTAATAAAGTTAAATAATTAAGTGCATTTAAATTATATATTGTCTATACAGACAAAGTTATTAGTTGAGTTGATATTGCTCTCGCGTTTAGATTGAGATATCTATTGTCTTATCATTGCGAAGATAGTCTAAATTGTAGTGACAGTTAAGCAGCAAAGTTTTTTTTCCTACTTCTAGAAGCAATATTTACAGTTTTTTGTTTGTGCTCACACTGGCTGCGTGGTGGACTGGAATCGAAATATTTGAAACGCTCGCTCAATGTAAGAGTCCAACGAGTAAAGTTCATGCGAATGGAAAACTTTTGACAAAAGGTTCATATGGACATGCATTGGACCTAAACTGATTCATAATTATAAACTGACGTGTTTTCTTTCTGTGTTTTAGCACTAGTTATACTTGTTATATGGAATATCAACTAATCACCCTGATTAGGATTTTTTTCTATCTCTCTCTCTCTCAAGGCACAAGGCGGAAGGAATCCGACTCGCATCTAATTATTTCTTATTTTTGTTGAATGGTCGAGGGATTACTTACTACCGACCATAGTTGATAGTAGCCGAAGCGTTATAGATGCTAGCAATATTATCATACTTGCTACTAAGTATACTTACTTTGTTGTATTTCACTCAATATTTAATATTTGTGTTGAAAAAAGGAATATTTGTAAATCCTAAAAAAATCACTATTGACTGTTTGTTTTGACGACGTATTTTTGCCCTATATTTTTTTTACCAAGGTATATAATATACGTGTTCCATTGTGGTAGTGGTCACTAGTGGTCCTGCAGTTGTGTAAAAGTTAATGCCAAAATTTTGACTGTGTTTAGCTCGGGAAATTAATCGAACTTGGAATTCAGAACTACCAGCGTTGTTTACTGTATACTTAAATAATTGCGATAACTGGCCACACAATGACGTTCAAAAGGACAGCCTGCATAAGTAAGTTTAAAAAAAATTTATGTGGTATTTTTCTCACTTGTGTTCCTGCTTGCTTCCTCGTGCAAATATTTGAATGCATGCTTGTGCAAACTAAAGCGATACTATCAGTCAGTAGTATCAACAGGTGTGCGCATATCTAGTTTGTAGTTAACGCTTTCCTGAATTTCTTGTTGCACCTTGTTTTTTAAAAGGCGGTAGTCTTTCAATACGTAATTATTACGTTACGTTACGAATTTCAGGAACCACCTTTGTAGAACAACGTAGGAAGCATACATTTTTTGGCAAGTACACTTGCATAAGTTGTATGCAGTTTTTGCACTATATACATTAGTATCGCGAAACCCCATGTCTGGTAGAGAGGTTAACTAGACTCACTACCAGATAAATACTAGTATATTATATTTAATTGTAAGGAAACAAATACGTTATATATACAAATGTAGATTTTTTGAAGAAGACGTCAAGTCTGTTAAGGGAGGGAGATTGAGTATCAACAGACTTGAGTAGCACTTCGAATTTATTGCATCCAAAAATTTGTTGACCTTCTTTAGTTTAAACAGGACTTCCAAAATGGAAAAATATTTAAAAAATAAATTTCGCTTTGTTGTAGCCATAAATAACAACAACGTTGAACAATTTTGTAAAATTGTCATATTTGAATTTCCTGCTAGAACTAGAATATTACATTACTGCCAGTGACTCACTGCAAAATATAAGTCATGCACCAATCGCACAGTAATTAACAGTATAATATTATTACGTATCCAAAAATGGTAGCACATTGTGTGGACAATAGAAAAACGGGTTTTTCAGAAACAAATTATATTTTTAAAGAATTCCATACTTTTTATTTTTCTAGAGCTTCAAAATGAAGTGTGTGTCTTATTTGGTAAAGTATTTCAAAATCATGGTAAATTACCGTAAACATCCGATTATTCCCCCCTGAAAAAAATTGCTCAGTGGTCAGGGACATTCGGTGAGTAATCGAGACGCAGTGGTTATTTGGCATCCAATCCAAAATACATGTAGTTACTGCAAATATTCACCACTCGACACGGCAACTAATTGAGCACCAGGGATTATTCTTAGGTTTACGGTATGTACATAAGTAGGTACAAATTAGTTTTCATCAAATTTGTGTCATGGAATCAAGCTTGTACAACGAGTGCGGGTGAAGGGATAAGTGGATATTTTATGCACATATAAAAGTTATCGTCAAAATCGGCCAATGGCCAATACGTATAGAATAATACATTTATACAAGATACTACCCTACGAGCGGATCAAGAAATTAATTAGTTACATCGTTAGGCCAAAATCTATAAACATCCTTGCGAGGGGTTAAACAGTAGTTACGCCAAAGATGCATATCTCTCATGGGTGTCGTCGTCAAAAATTGGTTAGATAGATGTTCCATATCTATGGAAAAAGTGAGGTGTATCTGGTTATTGAAATTTTTAAATCTAGGTATATATTTACTTAAGTCGTTACTAAACTGTTTCGTAATTATATTTTGGTAGCTGTACAGCAGTCACAGCGATTACTACTACGATATAGCTTTCTTTTATTTCGAATCGAATTATTCCTTATCGCTTCATTAGGTGTTGATTTTCACCACAACTCAATTAGCAATCTTTCCAAATCGTATTTTAATGACGAATGGGGTGGTTAGTATGCGGATCAGCTTTCTTCTCTGAAAAGTAATTTAGAGAAATGTGCACCCTATGTGATATGGTAACAAGAGCCTATTAAGTTGTCGTTTTTGACCGTCGAAAATGTTTAGGTATTTCCCTACCTACTACTTACAGCTACAAGCTACAATCCGGTTTTGCTTTTACAACTTTCTTATGGCTAGAAATAGATTAATAAGTACAAATAAATGACAGGCATAGAGTTTCGTTGCATATTTGCTAATTTACTTCTCTTAAATAGATTGAGTACTGCTATGTTCTCTATTTGTGTAATGAATGAAAGTTGGTATGTCTTCTATTCTTTGGACATTAATGTATTTCTGGTCTCTGCATGCCTTGTGTCACGTTCCAATTTCGGAGTTAAGACAGTGGGAAGGAAGATCTTCAAACTTTTCCCTTTCATACTTTCATGAAATATTAATAATTATCGTTTACAATTACAATTTATCATTACAATGATAAGGATATTTATAATGGCAGTCTATAAGGCAAAACAAAGCTTAATATTAAAGAGCAAGTGTTACCGATAATTTGACAGAGCTGTGACTCAGTGACTCAGCCAGCTCTTGGGGAATTTATTAGTTCAGTACCGAATCGCATGTATTTAAAACTTGCACGCGACCTTTTCTTATGCCCCAAAGAAAATTACGGAATTTTAATGACAGTTGATTTCGTTAGTCTATGGATGTTGATCAGCTTTCTTCAAGGGAAAAATGTGAATCACACATAGGCACAGTCACTTCCCACGTGTGATTAAAAAAACAAAGTGCTAACTTTACTTCCTCACAACCACAGTAGTCGTAGTGTAAGAATAAGCACTACATTTATGTACATTCTGGATTACAACGATACGTAAGTGCATACCGTAAGTTACCGAATAAGTGCCCGGGCGCTTACTACATTTTTTAGGCTGGCTTATTTGAGACCCTGTGCTTATTTAATTTTTTAAAGCTTACGTTCCAAAAATTAAACTTTTCCAGTCAAAATAACGCCAAAAACCACAGTTTATGTGTTCTTTTTGCTAAATTTTACTAAATAATGTAAATTAGAGATTACTTTTGTCGTCTTTTGTCCATATGGTGATTCTACTATCATTGAGCTATTTCAGGTATGTCCTACAATACTTCTATTATACGTATTATTTGTAACCCGGCGCCTATATATTTGACCCCGGGGCTTATTAAATTGTTTGGACTGACAGCCCGGCGCTTATTCGGTCGTTTACGGTATAATATATTCTTACGAATGTCTAAACTATGATTGGTGGGTAGTTTAGAATAAAATTAAAGTTCTTCAGTAATATTTCTTGACAGTAAAAAACTGCCCAGTTTGACGGGCAACCCAAATTTAAATAAATTTCTCTGGCAGTCTGGCAGAGTTCTGTGTATATACTAATGTAAGTGTACATTATACTACACTTTCATAATATCCTATCTTCAACTTCCATTAATGCGGCTTGGGAATTCAGAAAGTATTATGGAGAGCTCGAGATTGGTTGGAGATGGAGAGGATGGAATTGTACATTGAGACAAAACTGCTATTAATTCAGTAAGTCCGATTGTTGCCACAACACATGGCTTACGCGAACTTATTTTAACTCATCAGTCAGCAACGGACGAACCAAATCACTCGTCATTAAAATACGATTTGGCTCGCTTACTAACTAGGCATTTATCTCTTTCAGTTATCCTGGAATATTGAGAATATTGCAAAGAGAGTCTTGAGGTAATTCCTGGTTAATTCCAAACCTTGAAAGTTCCCAGTGAATTCCCATTCCCAACACATATACATACACATTAAAATTCCCATAGAGAATTTCAAAGTTGCCGTAACCCAAGCCCAAGCTACTGTCCACAGTAGGAATCAAATGGCATAAATAAACGTGAGAGAATAAAACGTCCCCTTTCGCACAGTCAGTGTTTATTAGTTGTCAGACATTTGAAGTTGCATGTACACACTTTCCTTAATATTATTAGATAGTTCAAGTCTATTAAGACTAATGCCGGGAGGATTAATAAAGATAATAATATCCCAGGAATGGAATGTAATTTAATGGCTATATATTTTTGTCAAATGCAAATGGGGACAAGCATTAAAAAAAATAAATAAGATTTATAAATATGTATAAAAATAAAATCATAGTTACTAAATTGCAGCTATTTACATTTAGGCATTAGTCATAAAAATAATAATACAATCATTTCAGGAATGAACCAATGGGCTTTATTTTTTCTCGCCATTATTTACTTGTCCTATCTTTAATACTGATACCTATATCTGCGCCTTCTAATATGTACTTACGAACCTTACATCTGTCCCCTCCGTGAGTCCGTCTCTAAATGTTTATCCTTAAACTTACTCTGATTTGGTAATTTCTTATGGGTACATATTTATTATTTACACATTAAATATTTTGACGTTTGAATTTTCGAAATTCAATTTGTGTTACTTTTTATTCATATGAATATGAATAATATTGCCTTGAAGCAAATTTCACGTCAAGCCCGACTAACCAACATTCTGTATGTAACATAATTATTATTCGAATATAACTGTCAAGCTGTCGCTCTGATCTGAGAACTTCTGCGTTGTTGTGGGTACAAGTGATGAAATTCGAACGCTGCGTATAGTAGTATTACTCATTCTCTTTCAAAACTATACATCGTAGATTACTGATTATCTGTTTTGCACAGCGTCAGCAGCACAACAACAACAAAAATGTCTTATTCACTGTAGAAACCTTTTTAGCTCAAACTCCTCATTTCTTTTCATATAATATTAAATTAGAAAAATTCTCTCGATTTAATGCTTCTAAAATTGAACCTCTACCATAAGGCCTCAGGGGAAGTAGCTTTAGTGGTGCATAACCAGTATCAGCTGCATTAACGAGTATTTGTGAGTGGGTGAGTACCTTAATAATTACTTGCCCAATCTAAAATTTAAAAAGTTATCTTCAGTAATTAAATGGTATGTTTATTTTATGGATAATTATGGTTTAAGCCTATACTTAGTGATTCGGTTTGATAATATAGGATATTATGTCTTATGCACTGCGAGCAAAAATAAAAATGTAATTGGCATTGAGTGCCTTTTAGATTTTAAATATAACCAGAAAGGATATTTAAAAGTAGGATGGTGCATGCGTACAGAGTGTACTACACTGTGTGGTTAATTCAATGAATGGTTATGAATGAATAATAAATATAAAAGTGCTTGATTGATCAAAGATAAAATAATATCGTACATCCAATTGGATTGATAACTTTGTGCTCCATTATCTACTATCTCTAATCTCTACTAACGTAAATTCTAGTGACACGATTGCAAAATAGCTCATACCTATATAATAGGTACCCTAATCTTCATGTAAAAGAAGTATTTGGGCCCATTCTGATACATGACCAAACTGAAAAACTGCTTGCTTTGCTTTTAGTGTGAGTAGTATTACTTGCTGCCGAGTTTGAGCTCCTTTAAATGTAACAGCACAAATAAGTCACTAACGTTAAGCACTATGTATATACATATATAGAAATAGTGTGTTGGTATTTATAATTTAGTTTTTATTGTAAGTACACGTAGAGGTTGTGGTTTTTTCAAATTCAAGATTGAAGAGGGATACACTTGTATTATAAGCCTTCATAATATTTCCATATTTCTGCAATACTACGAAACAAAGGATGAGGATTGAAATTCAACATTCTTATTTCATTGTTGCATCTTATAAGGTAAGCGCGTAAGGAGCATCGAGGGTCGTCGTGGATTGATGATATTGAGGAGTAATAAGAAAGAGCCTGTATAGATAAAAGCACACGAGGGTGCATGAACCGTACATATACACACACAATCGAAATCTAGACAATACACTAAACAATACATACACGATGTACAACGATGTAATAATAAGAAGCGATAATATTATTGAAGGTTTTGCTGGGCTTTGTGAATGTATTTTAATTGCAAATAAAAACAGTGACCTATGTGCAGAGCTCTCCTTGTCATAAATGAGTAACACTAGCTAGTAACCTTTGGCTGTAGACGTCGTGAAATGCTTGCACAATAATTAATATAATCACAAGATATAGCGTACCCACAAGATCAAGTTAGGCACATTTACAATTTACGGGGGGATTATTATTCCTTAACTCATACTCACATCGACCGTAATGGAAAGCTTACGTGTATGTCTTACGTCCCAACTACGTTTGTATCAGGCGTAATATAATTAAAGAATACGTAATTACAAAAATGACTCTAAGTGAGTTGACGTAAGTAGTATAAAACGCTCACCTGTAGTTAATATATTACTTTTGTTAACATTTCACATAGTATATTCAATTCAAGCCATTTGATATATGATGGAACATCATAATGTCGTGATCGTGGTCGTCCTACTCCCTCTAAGCTTCATTTAGTTCCCTGTAATGCTGTACAGTAGTGGGTTTAATATAGTGTAATGCTTTATTATAGGCTTTATTATAAAGTTACATTGAATGTACCATATGAATGAATACCACTCCAAAGTATTTTTTTTTTACAGAATAACAACAATACCCCCACTCCCCCACCCCAGAAAAAGTATTCCCCTACACTGCCACTGCAACATGCTAAATACATGCACTAACAAGCTTTGATACAAAGCCACCAAAGCTTTAGAGCATTGTAGATAGTTGATACGCCACATCACATCACACATAAGTGTGAGTATGCATGTTCATAATTCATGATAAAACAGTACACACGTATCTGGGCTGCAGCCCCAGACCCTTCGATAATATTATTGGGGTTTTCTACTTTTCTCGTTATTTCTTGTATATCCTTGTTTATTATCTAGTACTCTGATTGTATACGTTATAGACGGTTCATGCACCCGCGTGTGTGATATTTAGTCATCAATATCGTGAATCCACGACCCTCAAGCATCAATGCTCTTTGCAGGCTTATCTACATGTATGCTAGCTACAACAATGAATAATGAAATACAAACGTTCAACTAATTATTGTGTGGTTCGTTTTATTGTAGAAATATATGGAATTACGAAGGTTAACTATGTCTGTTCAATCTGTTAATAGATTTGACACCGCCACGTACATTTTTGTCACCTCATCTCATATTTAATATTTTGTTAATTATTTTTTTTAAAGGTATATCGCTCATCGTGGGAGTCGGATGTATTGTTTCTGGGATTCTAGTGGTCTTGTACTTTCAGAATTTAATTGATGCATTCATACGCTCGGTAAGTTCAACTAAAATAATGAGGAAGTCTGTAGGAGCACTCGAGCGAATAACTTGTTTTTGATGTAGAAATAATGATTTCTAAGTATTATTTACTGATATTGATCAAAATTGCGATTGCAGGCTATAACTTTTTTTTAGGGGAAAAGGTTTTAGGATTGTACATCACATGCAAATGCAAAATTGTAAAAGGCAAAAGGCACAAAAGTTTTGTCCCTCTCCTTATTCATCCAATTTATTTGAGGCTTTACTAGTTAGATGTATATTACTATTGCTGCAAAGTTGGAGCAAGCGTCTAATTGTTTCTTGGTTGCATATATTATCCCCAATATTATTATAAATGCTCTCACAATTCAGTATGGCTGTGATCGGCGGGAAGTTCCTGTTCACAGCAATTTATAAAGAAATCACAAGGGTTTGTACACCACGGACGTAAAGTGTATGGATGGAAAGGTTAGTTAGGAAAAGTTAAGAGCCGAGTAGAGGCAGAGACATATTTTAGATGATCCTTTTAATATGTATGCATATGTCTTAATTTATGTAAACTACTTTGCTGACCAGTTATGATGTATATGTGAGGAATAATCGCACTAAACTTTCAATTTTGAGATGACAATCCGTGCCCTTTATTAAAATATTGTAGATTGTAAATATTGCAACGGCAGATGGGAGAAAAACACAAGAATAATAGTAATGTAATTGTTTCCAGGAACTTCCTCTGCGAAAGGCTTCTGAGCCGTTTGAACTGTGGAGAAAGCCACCAGTGACTCCAATGTTAAAAGTCTGGTTTTTTAATGTCACAAATGCTGAAGAATTTTTGAAGAACGGCACTAAGCTCAAGTTGAAGGAGTGTGGGCCATACGTGTACAGGTATGAAATGGAATAAATGCTATTTAAGGTAGACTACTTCCCCCCCCCCCCCTCATTCTTACTTTTGGTTTAGTTTTGCACCCCCTTGAAGACATTTTCCCAAAAATGTCTGATATTATCATTATTATAAACTCAAGTGCCTGTATTATTCGCTATATCAGTAGCATGATCATCTCGTTGCTAAGTTAAATTTCCTTCATCTGGGCTGTTCTTCAGATAATGTTTGAAGGAGACGCATCTTTGAATGTGCATTTTATGAACGAGGTCGGAACGAGGAAAACGAGGGATAATGTTTAAGAAAAGAAGTTTAGGCATATCATTACTTCATGAAAGAGAAAAGGTTCGAGTCTTGGAGGAGACGTGATGTTGGACCAAATCACTTATTAGTCTTAAGTTAAAGCTTGGAGCAAAAGAATCTTCCCTAAATACAGGAAACGTGTAAATAACTTAACTTGACTCATTTGTCTTTCAGTGAGAAGTGGGAGAAGGTTGGAGTGGAATGGCATCCGAATGGGACTCTGTCATACCGTCAAACAAAACTTTTCTATTTTGAGCCGACATTATCGTTGGGAGCTGAAAATGATACTTTTCTGCTTCCAAATGTTCCTATGCTCGTAAGTGAAATTTCTTCAAAATTTAAGTCACCGCTTTGTTCTCAAACTTTGTTTCCTATTTTCTTGTAAGTGTAAAATTTGGCCATAAGCGTTGTTAAAAGGTTTCGGGTCGTGAATTGTCATGAATCTAAAGCTCCAAACTAGTACGTGACAGCTGTATAGACAATGCAGATAACTGACTCTTTTTTTTACATATTATATCTTTGTATACTGATTTGTGTTTTACACCAGCACCTCAGCGTCATTATAATTATGGTAAGGAACTATGTATCTGGAGCGTCGAATTCCGTAGGTCTTAACTAGTACCTACTGATAGACCCCGCAGGGACTTCGACTGCTTGTGGTTTCTCCATTTTTTTGAAGTGTTAGAAGTATATTGTAACTTAGTCGTACTCTTCTTATTGATACCCAAAGCAACTGAAGCTTGGTCAACTGGATCAACGGAGATTTATTACCTTTTTTTGATAGAAAACATTAAACTATATTCATCTTTTGATTATAACAATGTAAATTTTGAGGGCACCTGATACTGATATTTTCATTAAATAAAATCAAGTTGCATACTTGTAATTCAAATTAATAAGTTGAATTTGGTGTAAGTACAAAGTAGTGCTGTAGAATACGAAATTGACACTAAAGTAAAACGTAAAAATCTTAGAAATAATTTGGATGAAATATTTGTATTCTACTGTGAAAACTATGTATAATTTCGATACATGCAGTATATGTTTTCTTTTTTAAACTACTTAGGAATCAATATTTGTTTTTTTAATATAGAGTGCAGTTGGCCAAATGCAGCATTCGACCAAGATAGTTAAAAAAGCTGTGGCTACCCTACTGGATATTTTAAAACTGCAACCCTTTGTATCTCACACAGTTAATGATTTGATGTGGGGCTATGAAGATCCTCTGATTAAATTAGGAAAGCAAGTGTTGCCCGAAGGAAAGCGAGTACCTTTTGACAAGTTTGGTTTCTTTGTTGACAAGAATAATACCGAAAGCAAGGTATTCACTGTTTACAGTGGCCAAGAAGACTTAGATGATTTCGCTCGAATTGATGTTTACAATGGTGAGAAGAATCTCAATTTCTGGGGAACTGACGCTTGTAATATGATCAATGGGACGGATGGCACTGGATTCCCATCGTCTCTTACCAATGAATCTAACATATACCTCTTCCAACCAGATCTCTGTCGCTCTCTCCACTTGCGTTACAGTAAATCTGTAAAACATCAAGGAGTTACTGCATATAGGTATGTAATTTATGTTTTATTAATAATAATGAGGTTGTCAACTTCAAGCTCTTTTTCACGTTTTCGTATTCTTACATACGTACATACACGTATTTGCTTTCTTAATATTACGGAGTATGTTTTCCTTTCGTATGTATATAATATTATATACAGCCATTCTATTCCTTGTCTACCCTTAAATTCTAATGACATTTAATTTATTTCCCGAATTCCCACGGCTGTCCTCATTCCATTTACTTACATACTTTGTCTTCATTCATTTCTAACTTCACCTATAGCTGCTGCATAATTTTTATGCGTGGGAATTTTTAAATCGTAAGGTCTTTCTGTTACCACAATATATATATAATAACTACAAATATGAATACATGCATATCATGTAGTATATACTATATAAAATATAATATGTAGTATCCAGCTGTATGTGCACTTGATTCCGTTTATGTTTTCCCTTGGTTCTTGAGTGGTGTAATTGCCATTACCTAATAACAAGGAAAGTGCGAAAAGTAAGTTAGCATATTCAAGGAGGTAATGGGAAGTTAAGCACAATCACACATACTACATACATTTGCTTACATGTACCTAGGTATATTGGAGTTCAGAGTTAGTATCAGTGCGAAGTTTCTTATTATTAGTAAAAATATTTATAAAACTTTTGTAGATTTCAACCCGTTCCTTCGACATTTGGAGATGTCGAAACATACCCTGAAAATGAATGTTGGTGTGTCGGTGGACCACCATGTGCCAAACGAGGACTGTTCAATATTTCTACTTGCCAATTTGGTAAACAATCAAGCATTATAATTACAAAATAGAAATAATTTATTTCTTAGTCAGTGGACTTGCAGTTAGTTTCCAATATTTTGCAAAAGCCATTACGGAATAAACTGGATAAAATATGATATTTATATAAAATGTGGCCGTTTGTGATTATGTTGTAAATGCGCCACAAGACTGTAAATTTTATTAGTTTATTTGAATTTTATTTGGAAATATTTTTTTATTTGTTCTTTAGGATCTCCAGTTTTTATTTCTTTCCCTCATTTCCTTCACGGTGATCCAACCCTACTAGATGCTGTGGATGGTCTTAAACCCGATCCTCTTCGTCATCAGTTTTACATTGATATTCAACCGGTAAAAATTTATTTGATATATGTGTTGAACATAGTGCAATTTTTGTTGGAATTCAGTATACATAAACCATGGAACTAAACGGTTGTTAGTTCCAATATCATTATAGTGGCTGTCATTTATGTAGGTAATATAAAAGTATTGAACTAGTGTTTAGTTAATTTAACTCGTAATATATATAGAAATTGGGAATCGCAATGCAAGCTAAAGGCCGAGTTCAAATCAACATTCAGATGTCTCGAGTTGAGGAAATCCCACAAACTGCCAACCTTCAGAGTGTTCTCATTCCTGTGCTTTGGTTCGAAGATGTAAGAAATGCAGCGGAGGATATTTTTTTTACTTATATCTTGATTATTTTTTATTTCGTGATTATATTTGACCATCGTGCACTTTTTTGTATTGTATCCGGTAATATTAACTATCATTATCGGGATTTGTATTTCTATGCGGTTGCCCTTCTTGCGTTCGCTCATGGAAACATTTTACATTTATCAAATGTGGTCATGAGGATAGATAAAAGATTCTTTAGCAATTTGACTCGTAATCAAACTGTGTTCAAACGAGTAGAGTTATTGCGTCTACAAGTTTATGACTGAGCAAGTGCTTTGGAATAAGTGCAAGTTCTTTTAGTTTCAATATTTTGTTACATGCGAGCAATGGGTTTGGGTTTGTAAAAATGCTCATTTCTGTCATTGAAAATGCCCAGGCGCCAATTTGACTATTTTACCTTTACTTAAGTCTTGGTACCTGGAATGAAGTGGTCACTAATTAGTACGACGACATAATTACTGATACAGTACAATACAATACAATATTAGTATCTTTTGATTTAGGGTATCGATGAATTGACTCCTAAGATTAATGCTCTGATCAATCAAGCCATTCATACACCAGAGATTGCAAAAGATGCACTCTCCTACGTAACCTTTATAATGGGAGGACTACTTCTCCTATGTGGAATCATGTATATGGTTAGAAGTTCCTATTCTAGAAAAGAAACTATGAATGCAAACGGACAATCCAAAGTAAGACGGCCTTTTTTATTCATTAAATTATATTCGTAAATTAATATTGTTGTTCCATAAAGTTGTATGTCTCTTTAGAATATTTTTGATCTTTGTTCGTAACTATAATATAAATGACAATTATTTTTCGTATAACGGAAATTTTGGATACTGTGTGGAATGCGTTAGCTTTGTACGCGTTCCTACGCATTCCACACAATACAAACTTCCATTTAATAAAGTGGTGCGAAGGCAATTATATTTTTTAAATCTTAATTTGTTCTGGGATTTTGATAGAATGACACCGAAAAGTCAACCAACGGATTGAACGGTCAGCTGAGAAGCCATCAATATTCAAATGCCATGGTTGAGATGGATGATAATTTCAAGCACCAACAGAATGGACGGAACAAGGAATCCATGGCAGCACCTGTTATTGAATCGGCTCTCAACCAAAAACCAGGAGATACTGACTCATAATGGCATCAAAACTCAACTCTGAGAAACATAAAGCAAATTTTGTTTTGAAGGGAGCCATAAAATATAATTTTATTATCGTCACACATAAGAATCATCTACTGATGCCTTTGGAACGTATTCATGTTTTTTTTATTTTTGATTTTATTTTTCTTCGTCGTTCTGAGAGACAATAATTATACTATTCCTTCCCTTCCTACCTATCGGTATCTTAAACTAAATATTTTTACTCAACTTGACTAATGAAGACGGTAACAACTACTGTTGTATACATTTTATATTTTATTGATTAGTTTTATAAGTAATATTCAGCCCTGTTAATATACTTTTCAAAAATGCGAAAAAAATAATAATAGGTGATAATGAAGATTTTTAAATTTCGAAAGAGGAATGTTTAAGTATGTAATTCCTGAAACATAACTAAATGCTCAACGAGAACAATCCAAAATAGACAGTTAGATTTAATAAATTAAGTTTACTACGCCGTAGTTTAAATAAATTTGTACTCTTCAAATACCAGCTGTCCTCAGGTTTTATATTGAAAGTGTACTAGGCAGACAAGCTGCCACGTGTATAAAATAGTATTAATTTTATTACATTGTCTTTAGTAGTGCTGTAAGGCCTCAAATAGCTCCCTGGTTCCTAATAACTCCCGGGGTCTTTACCATTGGTTCAAATGGAGAGGCTTTCATATATTTATGTTCTGGGTTCTAATTGGTCCCGGGTCTGAAGCACGTTTGACGTTACTCCCCTAGGAGGCTATTTGAGTAGCTTTACGACTGTTTTACTTCCCTCTTAATTTCCCTGGCTTCGATTGAATTTTATAAAATAATATTATATATTATACATAAATTAAAATAGTGTGCCTAGATCACGTTTAATGATATTTTATTGTATACAAAGGAGTGTTCTGTCTGAGTGCCATAGCTATAAGTTGATTTAAAAATTTGATGATGAACAGTACATTTACTTTTAATTTTTAATCATGGATGATTGTGTATCGTACATAAAGAACGACGTCATTTACTTTTAATTTTTAATCATGGATGATTGTGTATCGTGCATAAAGAACGACGTCGTCTT
This sequence comes from Dicyrtomina minuta, assembly GCA_949802685.1. Classification (NCBI taxonomy): domain Eukaryota; kingdom Metazoa; phylum Arthropoda; class Collembola; order Symphypleona; family Dicyrtomidae; genus Dicyrtomina; species Dicyrtomina minuta. Next base: position 59,473,966 of record OX461809.1, read on the forward strand.
CGTAATCTTTAATGTGGTTCGTAATAACCTTTATCAATTTTGTGTCAAACCTACTATATTTAACTTTTATAAAATGCAAAAAATACATTCTACAAGTTTTAAGGTATTAATTATGCATTAGGAACAAGCTCGATATTCGAAGACTGTGGAAATAAACTTCGAGCAGTTTAGCTATGCTCATATTGTGCTTGATTTTATATTTTCCTATCGTAATTGACCTACCAAGCAACTTATGTAATTATTACGCTTGAAATAGAGCGTTTGTACAATTTACATTCTTGTAATGTAGCAAACAAATTTTAACATTTTGACTTATGCACAGTAAAAAAAAGATTTAAAATGCAGTAGAAAAATGAAGGTGAGAAATATCGAGGAACTACATATCAGTTGATAATTTTGTAAAAACTCGATCTGTAAAAAGTAATATTAATTTAATATATTTTTGTGCAATTAGACTGTTATTAATGTCAAATCCGATTTCGAAGTAATTGAGAAGATCGTAACCATAATGTACCTTAGTTAGGTGACAAATAAAATATTTTTAGTACACACTTAAACATTGTCATTGAAAGTCCACACTGCTCTGTTTACTGAATTTCAAAAGCAGTTTCCGTTTATACTCAAATCAACCATTGCAATGCATTTCCTAAACAACGACATGGATAAAAATAAGCACTGAAGTTATAAATGTGGAGACAAGAACTAAAATAATTTGTATGACAGAAATTATTGAATATATTATGCAAATTGCAAGATATTTTTATGTGTAGCATGTACCATTGCAAATTATTCATTTCGAAATAAAATGTTTGTATCGTTGTGACATGATTTATGAAAATTATAAATAATTATACGTTGGAAGGAACGTACATATGTTCATAATGCTATGAATATAACTATGTAATGCATCTGTGCTTATGAGGACAAAAGACATAGCCGGCACTAACAAGGGAATGACGCGACATGATACACCCAAATTTCAAAAAGACCCATTTCATAAAATCACGTTAGTTTTCAATAGCACAGATCCAAAGTAACTCGAGTGCATTTTGCGTTGTTTGGTCACAGTGACCCGCCAAAGTTCAAAAAAATTCAAATTTTGAAACTTTGCCGCCCTATAACTTCTACAGTTCCCATCAGATTTTGACGAAATTTGATTTTTGTGATCCTCAGTCTATTTTTTAAACTAAAATATGAAGATTTTGAAAAACTCGAAAATTTTCATTTTTTTGAAAAAATGGGGGTTAAATTTTGGGCCTCAAAAATATAATTTGTTTGTAATTTTTAAAGAAAAATGAAAATTTTCGAATTTTTCCAAATCTTGAAATTACTTTTTAGATAACAGACTAAGGATCACAAAAAATCAAATTTTGTCAAAATCGGATGGGAACTGTAGTAGTTATAGGGCGGCAAAGTTTCAATATTTGAATTTTTTTGAACTTTGGCGGGTCACTGTGACCAAACAACGCAAAATGCACTCGAGTTACTTTGGATCTGTGCTATTGAAAACTAACCTGATTTTTTGAAATTGGTCTTTTTGAAATTTGGGTGTATCATGTCGCGTCATTCCCTTGTAAGTACTTCATGCTTTTAAGGTTTAGCTCTGTTAGCGTCTTTGTATTTCAAAATACGAATCATACAGAAATATTATCGTTACTTAATACTTAATTACTTTTTAATTTCGCCGTATTTTCCTTAAGCACACTTAAGAAAAGATAAAAGGAAATTACTGCAGTACTCACGAGGGAACGTTCAGAAGTGATCACGCCGAATCGGCTTCATATATTTTTTTCTGAAAAGAGCATGTGAAAAAAACTAGATTTGCTTAAGAACATGATGCCAATGGGCATTTTGACTCGCTAAGTCGGATTTTTGAAAGTATAAATTCATTTTCTGGTCAACTATATATGGCGCCCGTTTAGTTACCATTAGCTAATTTATACTTTCAAAAATCCGACTTAGCGAGTCAAAATGCCCATTGGCATCATGTTCTTAAGCAAATCTAGTTTTTTTCACATGCTCTTTTCAGAAAAAAATATATGAAGCCGATTCGGCGTGATCACTTCTGAACGTTCCCTCGTCAGTACAGTACCAGTACGTTGTTGAATCATGGGAAACAAACCAAATCATCCTTCCGAAAATGTGCTCTCAACATTCGAAAATTAAAAGATCGTGTGTCACGCCCACTTACAATTAGACGCACAATTGATTTGACTCACCCACCTCGTCGGCAAGATGAAATTGGTGTTGCTCATACATATTATTTAATAAGCCCTTGTTTTATGTCAGCCTTAACAGTAAGACTAGGCAGTTTGCATTTGCAGGCAAATCCTAAATATCAACTTACTATGGAAGCTAACACAAGTGGAGCCATCGAAATTCTTGAATTTTGAAACCCACCCACCCCATTTTCACCTCATAATTTCATGACATGGCCACCGGGTACATTCAATGCGTCATTTGTGTTACCTCCCTACCGGTAAATACAATTAAGTATCTTCAAATTACCGCGTAAATGTACCTTCATTGTTTACAGCCTAACTACACAACTACATTCTGCCTATATCAGCCAGCCGTTGAGCCGTATTTAAGGTGTTTAACCCTTTAAAAAGTGTTGTGTGGGCCAGTAGTACGAAAAACACTTTTAAAAAAAATATATCGTTTGTTGAAATCAGTTAAGTATTTCAGAAAGGTAATAAATTATGTGTAGAAAGGTACATATAGAGATTATTGAGTAGGGTATGCACGTGAGTGAAAACATGCTTTAAACGATAGCCAACTAATGTATAACGGGAACGGAACGAAGCTTAATATATATAAATAAAACCTGAGAAATACGGAAATATACCTAATGGTGAGTTTCAAATGAGAGAATAAAACTAACCGGTGAACATACACAATAAGTATAAAAACCAGGTGTGTTTCTGAATTGTTACAAATATTTGAACGCAATCGCTTAAATAGTTATATACCAGATCTGACGCGATGCTATGCATCTATACATGTATGGATTTTTCAAATTGTGATGCGGTTTAAAAATCCAGGAGTCTTTTATTAAAGCATAAACCATGGAGCAGCAATGTAGGAATTTTGCAGTATTTTGTAATGGATAAATATTCAAGCTGATAAGGGAGCATATTTTAGCATTTGAGAGAAAAGTCGCAAGGGGTAATAAAGTATACGATTGATCCGATTTGAAGATGTCACACCCTAATCGAAGACGTTAATTGAGAAATGCGAAAAGAAACGAATACACTAACCATGCGTAATAGGGTTGCCAGGTGTCCCGGAAAACCCGGGACTGTCCCGAAATCAAGTGCTATGTCCCGCTTCCCGGGCTAAGGTTTCCCGGGAAGCAAATGCCTCGGAATTAACCATTATCGGAAATATAATGCACAATATTGGCTTGAAAACGTTTTGAAATATTAAAATTATAGTTTTGTGTAATTTCTCTATTAATATTATTTATAGTTAGTCAATTGCTCTTTGCAATTCAGTTCTACTTACGTATCAAAGCAATTGATTACTTGATTGTGTAAAACCTTTATTAAATTGATGTAACAAATTCAAGCTTATTTAAATCAGGAACAGTTTGGGTTTTGAATTCAAACTTACCGAGTAAAATCTAGATTCGTACACAACAAAGCGCAAAGTCGTGTTTACGAATATAGGTTGGCATAAAAGGTCATTCATCCATTAAAACTTATAATATTGTAATGGTCATAAATTTGTTATTATTTAATCAATATGCCCGATATGTGGTTCACACCTCCGAAGGAAGTTAAACGTTTTTACTATTACTATACTAATGTAAATACCGTATTTCCTATTTTAGACCACGGGTCCGTAATGTACACGGGCCTGTATTAGTACACGGGTCTGAGAGGTATGAGCTTGAATAGTCCACGGGTCTATTTAACATTGTTTTATATGGTAGTACGCGGGTCTGTAATAATACACGGGCCTTTGTTAGTACACGGGTCTGGGAGGTCGGAATTTGAATAGTACACCCCGTGGTCTAAAATAGGAAATACGGTATGTAATTTGTACTTACTGCATTATGCAAATAATCACTGACTGATAGTTTGGGCTCAAAACTTAAAGCTTGCATGTTTTACAAACACAATGTATAATGGATCTTTTTGTATCGTTATAATGGTCCTGTTAATCATTTAAGCACATCATTTATGTCAGAAATTGAAGCACGCGAAAGATTTATGTCATTGTACGACAAAAGTTCAAAAATCTCAAGGTGCCCCATTCAAATCTTAAGGTGGTCAATTAGCCCAAAAAGCATTGATGTTATAGCAATAGATTTGTCCCAAATGTGGTATATTTCAAGAAGAGGTCAAAACTTTAATGATTTTACAAATTGAAGAACGTAGCTGAAAGCAGTCTATGAGTTACTTATAGGTAGTTGAAACTACAAGGTGTATCAATATTAGACACACAGATTTTAAAAGCGGTAGTTTTTGAACTACTGAACACAATTAGGGTGTGATCATGTAATCACTGTTAGGACAAACCATGATTAGCCTAATTAATAATACATTGTATTGCAGATAAATTGACGAAACTTTTACTTTAATGATGAAGTTGTAGTACTATAAATGGAAAGTGAACAGGATAAACTGATAAACCTTGACTGTTTCATTCATTCATCATAATAATATATTGGCACCTTTCAGTGACATATTATCAGAGAGTTGAGCTGGTGCTGAAAAGCAAATTAGGATTGTGTTTTTACAACTTTACGAAAAATGGGCAACGCTACATGTGTATATTCCATATCTGGCAAAAATATTAGACTTGAAGCAAGTATAATAATTGATTGGCATTGTGCCAGCGCAGGGGTATTAAGATCACAACTTTCCTAAGAAGATTTCATGCGTAAATTCGGCCTATCCGTTTCCCATCTATCTCCTAGATGACCGATGCTATGACTGAAGGCTTAATTAAGGAAGCCACAGAATTTACCGGAGCATGATGTCTACTACCCAGGTTCCAAGTCGAATAGTGTTAAATTATCCCAATACATTAATAGCGAATAAATCGTTTACAAATAACATACATACCAAACCCTGTTATGAACAATATGTATGTAAGTATACTGTGTACTACTTACAGGCAAGCAGCAGTGATTGATTTGTTCAATTTTCTTCTATGTTACATATATGAATCCTTAGATGTGGATTTTACGTCTTCAAAGACTATTAAGTACTTACAATTAGTGCAGGATTAAAAGCTTTATACTTATTTAAGTGCTTGGCACATACTTAGCTAGAAAGCTGCTGCAAATTAAAACGCTTTTTTTCACAATGCACTGGATTGAATGCACTCGCTCAGTAAAAAGTCTAAGTTAAATTCAAATGTAAATGAAAGATTTTCCGACAGGCTACAGCAGTCAAGCAGAATAAAATTCATTAAAAAAATAAGCTTTATTTACATTCTTTACTACTAATTTATAAGGTCTAGGACAGGAAATAAGAGACTGCATGTTATAACTAATCAAAGTATGGATGTTGGAAATGTGCGTTCCTTATGAAGCACAACATGAGTTAAATATCTAATCTTGGGCTTGGATTAACTACAGTACCGGTTACTTATTACCGAAGTAACTCAAATACCCATATAGAGGCCTGGTATGTTATATGTACTTACGTAATACATTTTAAAAGAGACAAGAATTGTACGAAAAATTATAGCCCTAGGACACCAATCAGCACCTATCTGGAGCACGCACAACGGCATTTCATCGACCATGTACCACAATTAATTACACATCAGGTGATCAGTTTATAATATTTATCGTTTCAGGTTCTATGAATTCTATGAAAAAGTCAATATCCAACTTAAGTACACAATTAGCTTTATTTAAATGGCAGGCTCGACAGATAGCTTTCACAGCGGATGTTCATATTTGAGCAGCAGCGTTTCATTAGTTATGATTATTTTTCTTTAAAAGAAGTGATTCATGAAGTCACATGCTATAACTAAAAAATCAAAGCATGAACAACAACAATTTTATATCGTAGCGTCTTCATTACTGTGAGCATTAATAAGATTGATAAGAACAAGTACAAGTTTGATGGGACCGGTACGAACAACGGGATATTTGATGATACGTAAAGAATATGTAAAATAATAATAAATCGGCCAATAGAGTGGATTTCACATAATAGTACAACGATTTTGTTTCACTGACAATAAATTAAAATAATAAAATAGGTTGACAGGGGAAGATTTTCTTCTTGTGTAATTTATGTGCATGCAGAATACATTTTCCTTACTTGGGACAAATTTCAGTCATTCGTATTATGGAGAACCTCCCACCTTAAGGTTATTGACGGCAGCACAAAGAGAGATATCTGAATTAAAAACAATTTAACAAATGAGCACTCAGCGCACACGGAACAACCTTACTATTAAATGTAAACGGTAACAAGAGTTAAAAAAAAACCACTGTACCTGCCCGATACTTATTGGACAATGATGTTTGAGAATCTATCGAGTCCCAGTTTATATCCTTTATATGTTCAAATACTTTCGCTGAATAAATCTTCGCCATCTCAGATCGTATGAATTCAGGCAGTGGATCGGGAAGACTGTTTATTCTGAAACAAAAGAATGACAGCAAGCAAATTATTACACAATATTTTATTTATGCCCTACTAGTGTGCTTGGAAAGGTAAGACTTGGAATGACATATTTTACCTCATGATAATATACTCCTGGAACATAGAGAGGAATTGATGGAGCTTGGGATTGTTTTCATCGATTTTAAGTGCTCGTTTGATACTTTGAAGCATTAGCAATGGTTTATCTATATAAAACGACAGTTCATTTTTGCTTAAAATAACATCAAAACTTACGCAGACACAAGATAGTTTATGCTATATTCTCAACGTGACTTACTTTTGCGACTGTAAATTTCATAGGCTAAGAAGTGAGTTTCGATTTTATCATAAGCAAATGACTGTAATGGTTGAAGAAATTTAATAGCTTCCTGCAATGGATCTTGTTGTGAAGCTAATTTATCCGGTAAAAGTTCTTCCGAAGGCGGTGGGTGATTTTCTCCATCCTCGGATGCATTTTGTTTTGACTTCGAATGATGTTCTTTCTTCTCAGCTGCAGCTGCTGCGGCCTGTTAATATAATCATAAAACCACGAAATGAGTTAGACTGGTTATTTCGTTCGCTGATAGATCAAACCTACTTTCAAATGTTATTAGAAACCGAAAAAAATACCTGTTGCTCTACTTCCAATTTTTTCCTCGCCTTTCGTTGTTTGTTCTTCAATTTTTTCAGATCAGCAGGTGAAATATTGTCTAAATTAAAACAAATTACTTTAAAACGTCATACCAAGATAGATTTACATGACAATCAATCAACAAGCTGTTTAATATTATATTCGTGACAGTTTTAATCAATCAGCTTAGTTTATATTCATAATATTTGAGTTCATATGGATCTATTGGAATTTCGTATAAACATCATCTTGATCCTAATTTTCAATTGTTACTCGAAAATGTCTAAAATATAAACGCACCAGTACTAATTTGTTCATCAGCAGACTGATTTTTCAACGGATGATCGTAAAGGTGTATGTACACACTAATAGCACATCTAAAAAAGCATAAAAGTTGACACATTAGCAACAGCTGACCACTAATCAATAATATTTCAATGCTTTTAAATTTTTGTTAGATGCAGCCGATAACTTACTTTGCTGCTTTGAAGTAGAACGGATGAGATCGTAAGCCATCTTCAAGACGAAGAAGCTGAACGTATGATCTCAAAGTCATTTTACGTAAACAATAAGTGTGGAAATCATACTGATCGTCAATGATTTCATTAAAATGCTAGAAGGTACAGAAGAAACAAAATCAGTCAGAATTCGTGGGGGGAAAACATACAACGATTTTAGAGAATCAACAACAGAGTCGTCTGGATTAATAAACTTACTCGATCAACCTCATGACATTTCTTCAATGATTCACCCCACTGCTCTGTACGTTGATACGCTAATGCGCACTCGGTTTGAAACCACATGCACTGCATTTCGTTAAGATTATCTAACGGGGTCGCGCCTTCCTGCAAATTGGGGACAGACAATTAAAAATGTTGTTAGAATTAAATTAGAAATTATAAACAAGGGTTAAAGAACACAGAAGGCACTGAAAAAAAAATTAATCCAAAGCAGTACCCGAGTAAATTTGCCACAAACAGCAGTAGCTTGCTCTACATCGTTGGCTCGAAGAAAATACTTGGCACTTTTAGAGTTGATGTACCGGTCTGCCGTATCCAACTCCCGAGCTTCATCCATCCACTTTGACGCCGAACTTAGATCATTAGTATGCTTATAAATTTTAGCTTTACACATAAACAGTTCGATCAATGTCGGGGTATGGTCAATAGCTTTATCAATGTAGCTCATTGCCGTCTCGGGATCTTGAATATGATCAAAATGCTGCGCTAAGTAGTAGTAGGCCCATAATAGGGCTGATGCAGGTGCAGATTTTTCTTCCTCTTCTGAAATACGATTAAAACACACTAAAATTACGGTGGTGCCCATATCACTAAGCTCTAAAGATGAGACAACTAAAACAGCTGCAATTTGTACCGTTTTCAAGAATGAGGACATATTCTATGTCATAATTCTGTATGTACTAATGAAATTTGGGAAAAGCAATAAAAACCCAGCATACTAATTTAAGATCATTGACAATACCTTCAAAGAAACGTGAATAATCTCGTAACTGAATGACCATTGATTCGACTAGGTTTTGAATAGCGACAACTTTCATAGGATCTTCGTAAAGAGGCCGCAGATCAGTGAACAGTGGCGGAGCTCCTTTGGTCAAGGCAGCTTCCATGTAAGGCCTCAAATATTGCAGGAATTCTTCACCTTCGGTGTGTTCCAAAATCATTCTACTAGGCAAGCTAACTTTGTTACTGGTGTTTGTAAATACACTGTACATTTTCACTTTAGCCTCCGGAATACTCTCTATTCCAAGAGCTTTTTCCAATCCTTGGTAGTAAGCACAATTGTCTGGATTCGCTTTGATAAGCTTCCGGTACACTTGCTCTGCTTGCTGATTTTTTGCGGTTAGCAAGTATAATTTTGCTACAAGAACATTTAGTTTTGTTAGAAACAAAATTGGCTCTTACTGGAGCACTTCACATGCAAAGCCATGAAATAATAGGAATTTACATACCTAATGTTTCATAATACGTTGTTTTATCGCATATGTAGTTCGAATTGTCTTGTAAATGCATCAAGGCTGTTGTTAAGTCTCCACTATCTTCTAAAATAGTATTTTGGTATAGTAACAATTCGCTATTCTCATAATCGTAAATGGGGCCGTCCCTTGGCTGAAAGCACCAATAATAATAAAATTAAAAAAGTAATATCACCCTAACAGATTAGTTCTAATTTTCACAACCTATTTTTAAATCTACAACGAGGTAAAAGTATTTCATTCAGCTCAAATACGTAGAGTTAGCAATTTCTGAACAAAAGCACCACGAAGTACCTGCTTTGTCCTAAATAATCTCTTACATGCCATGACTCAGTCAAGTTTTCTAATCAGAATAATTGAGTTCATATGGATCTATTGGAATATAAGTATAACATCATTGTCATGTGTATTGCGGAAAGAATACATGTACCACGTGCCAATACAGCTACTTTTGTTAGCCATTTATTACTTACGTTTTGGGTCTTTCGAAAAGCCTCTAAGATCTTGTACGCCGTATCATAGTCTTTAAGGAGATGATATGCCATTGCAAACCCTATCCATGACGCTCTTTGGGCTGGTTTAAGGTTGAACAGCTGATGCCGGGTATCCTAGTTTATGAAAAATCATTTTAATACTTCACTGATAAACAGTGTAGCAGAATTTAATAAAGAAACATATATTTCTCAGCGTAACTATATTTTATAAGTACCCGATATCCTCTTAGGTCTCGTATGTGAATTTGAACTATGGACAGTTCTCGTAATATCTGAATATTATTTGGATCATGTTTTAAAGCATTTCTATAAGCTTTGATAGCTTCTTCGTACTTTCTTTCCGATCTCTGTCACAATCAAAAAGTAATCATTTACATTATTAAAACGTTGTACTACGATTTCTCTGAAAGCAAACCAGTAAAAGTGCAGCGCACCTGTAGAAGTCCATAAACATGCCAGCACGTGTGAGACTTTAGATCTTTTTTCAAACCCCTCCTTACATCTGCATATGCCTCTTCTCGACGTCCCAATGCATTGAGAATCAGTCCTTTCATAGCCAATGTTTCTAAATTAATATATAATAAAACACGTTGGAATATAATTACAATATCCAAATATCTAAACATAATTAGTTTTTGTAATCCAATACGCAAGCCGTAAGTACTACTGGCTCTGGTTAATAGCAATCAGCTTACCGGCATGGTCGGAGAAGGCAGGCTCATTAAGAATTTTATTGCATAACTTCAGTCCAATTTTATACAACTTCTTTTCGTAACATTTCTGTAAAGCGAAACAAAAAATCCAAAATATGAAAATATGACACATAGTTGTAAGATAATTTATACCCTATATAGATGAAGTAAGTAAATGAATACATATTTGTTTCGCTCATGACTCAGTCCAGTTTTTTAATCAGAATATTGAGTTCATATGGATCTATTGGAATTTAGGTATAGCATCATTGTCATGAATATGAAATGTCAACTAGTAGTACATAGGTGTAAAAGCGAAAGTGTAAACACTTTTCGTAATCAACTTCTGCTAAAGTACAGTCGCCGTCGGTGCGGAGTGCGGATGCGGATACGTACATGCAAACAAATAAACTCGTATCTCAACGCGCAAACTGTGAGATTTAACGCTACAATAGAATTTTCTTGAAAAAAAGGGCGACGTATTAAATCATCCAAATTAATACTGCATTAACCTGAAATGTATATTTTAAACGAATAATTTATGATAACTATAAATTTGGGGAAAATCTTAACAAGCAAAACTTTACTGCCGGCATGGTCTACGTTTGATGTTGAACATGTATAATTCTTAAAAAAAATTCCCATTAAAGATAAAGCGGCATGTTATACAAAGTTACTAAATAAAAATTATCGCTCTCATTTACTTGATACATGCAATTTTTAATAAGAAATCACAATCAATAATTAACCTCAATTAACGCGAAGACTTGTGACTATTTCTCATACTCAACTATCGAAATTTTAAATACTTGGAAAATCACTAGCGGGTAGTACTAGAACCAAAAATTAAATAACTCACCAAAATACGTTTGAAAATTGCATTCTCCTTCGGTGGCAACGAAACTTTGTTCGCCGACGACATGATGTTTCAATAAACTAATCAAACTTTTTAAAAAGAAACAGGAAATGAGGTAAGTGAGTTCAAAATTTCAATTGAATTATTCGCTTAATCCCACAACCTCGTGTTGTTCTTCAATATGGCCGTGTGAGACGCAAGCGTGAGCACTGATTGTGAGTACCACTCTACCTTACCACAAAATCCGCACATCGGCACTCCACACAGAACAGAACACACTGCATCAGCTTCTCCCTTCTAGATATTCTTGATGAGCAGATAGCAGATACAAGGATTCACGTCTTGTATGGTTTTATTCATCACGTCCAAACCAAGCCCGACCTCTTCGCCGCGCCAACAATCCACCAATAGACTCCCAGCCCTTCCATGTGATTTTTACCTTTCGCATCGTTTAAAATAAGTTTTCGGATTTCACTCTCATTAAGTTATCCAAGTAAATTCGTACCTTTTATTATTCCTCAACTTTTATTAGCCGTCAACTTGGGTAAGTACTTCAGTGCAGAGATACCAGTTTTCCCAGCTTCACTATTTTCCATTTCCGTGCATTGAGCTGAATTGAGCTTCCTCCTACTTCGCCTTCTCCTAAGCCTGAGCTTCACTAGTGAGAAGTGTGGTGTACCTAGTGACACTGATTTGATACATTGGACATAGGATAATGAAATTGAATTGAATAGGTATTTACAAGGTGTTCATTTCTTCCATCACTTCCATGTGTAGCGAATCATCGAATCATGTATTAATTTACTTTCAAAATAAAGCTCATTATAATATAATTGCATATCGAGTTTGATAAAGTTAAATTCAAAACTGAGTGAAGTAACAACGTAGGAAAAATTCGTCGTCTCGTCTCATTGCATCGTACTTTCCATTTCCAGGTACCCACTAAACCATTGCATTTTAACTCATTTAATTCGATATTCCTAGATTCCATTCCTGGCTTCAGCTAAGGTTTTATTTTATGTATCTAACCTATTAGCCATTAGTATTGTACTGTTGACTGCTATTATTACCAATTACTGCTATTAGACAACGTTTGATTTCTCACCGTTGGATGGAAATTGGGTAAACAATGTAAACATACAACCGGAGACATATTTTCAAATTTTAAGTCACGATATTATAATGACCTCGTTTAACTAAACTAACTCGTAAGCTTACACAGCTTATTGAAGCAAATAACTTACAACTTAAAGCCTCACGAAAGAAATCGTAGTTATATTTAGATTAAAATTTATCTTTTCTCACTTCTTCTGTTTGATTTAAAATTTTAAAGAAATGAACTGGGGTTATCGCTTAAAAGCTGAAGCTGAAAGTACAGAGAAAATGTACCACCCTGGTTTGCATTCATGTAATTACAGCGGTAGTAATAAAATAATCAGTCAGGAGTTAAGCTGTACATTAACTCCTCGGAGCAGTTAATCTACCTCTTAGTGGAGGATGTTAATTTACTGCTCTGAGCAGTTTATTTACCGCTCCGAGCTATAGATTTACTGCTTAAGTCGAATATTTGTGTTTCTTTGATCAGTGATGGTCAGATCGGGAACTGATGACCAACTTGGCATTAGTAAAAGTAATGATTAACTTATCTTTAGTACCTGATGGCCCAAAATCGGTTAGAAATGCGCATGGGAAGTTGGAAAAAAGTGCAATATACTGATATATAATTTTAACCGAGAAACCTAATCGTTGATCGTATTTTAAATTTTCAATCGAATCAACATTCAACTTCAATCCTAAAGTTGGGTGAGAATGTGAGAATAGTTCTAGGTAATATTTTTCCAAGCCGAAGACGGGAGGAAAAGTATATTTTCCTGACTTACTAGGGATGTGGTACCGACGCCCCCAAAATCCTCCGCCCTCCCAATGACAAAATTTATAGACTTAAAACCACTAGAGGTACTCTAGAGTAGTCAGAATTATTTGCCAAAACAATTATCTGGAAATTAAGTTTTTCAAACCAAACGCGGAAGTCAAAGCGATTTTTAATTTATTTTTAGTCAATGTTAATAACACAATTTGAGCAAATACTGTCAAAGCAATTTGTGATCCAGAATTTGTTAACTCGCGTCGGCTCAAGATCTTTATATCCATTAAGCTTTCCATACATATATTGATTGGGGTTCTTCAATAGCTCATGCCTAACTTCAATAACCCGTGCCTCTTTTCGATAATTCGTGGCCCATTCAGTAAAATACACCAAGCTCATGCCAATTAAAACAATTTTAATTTCTTGGAATATATTTATATTTGTCATATATATTGAGTTCAAACTGAATTAAATTTATTATTATCAATTGTAAACAGCACAAATTATATTGAAAACAAAGTAGGAAAATTTAAATTGTTTGAACTTGAATCGATTTTGACACTTCGAGCTTCGATTCTATTTTCAAAAATTTTAATCGATAAAAACCCAGCTTTGATTCTAGTTCATATTTCTGTTTCACAAAAAATAACTACTGACGAACACAAGTGACTATAATAATTTCAAAATAAATTATAACTGATTTATGGGGTCTGAGCTGTCGAAGCTGAGTATGAGTTGGCATGTTGGGGTATAAGTTTTGGGAGAACACCCCAACCTTAAACTTAAAATTCGATTTTACGCCGCTCGTCGGCAGAACAATAGTTCAGAAATTGCAATGTTTTTCAACGACCCAGGCGTCTTGCCTGTTCACAGTTGATTTTTCGGGATTGCTACTGTGGATTCAAGTATTCTAGTTGGCGTTCAAAATCCAAGTTGGCGATCATTTACTACAGTAACTAACACTGGCTATCACTTGTTGAAGAACAGCTATAGCCATATACCATTATGGCAGCCTTACTGTATACAATTTATTTATTTTAATTCTCTGTAACTCCTGAATTCAAGTTTCAAACCCTTAGTTATTGTGTCAATTTGGAAAACCGAATCTACTCTTTCAGAAAATCATCACTGTAGGGCGGTCGGTCTGTGACTGCGCCAGTCACATGACATAGTCGTGCGCGCCATGTCAAATTAGGATGTAAATCTACAGCTCGGCGCCTTTGGTATTAGCCAAAGCAGTTAATCTACACCCCGGAGACGTAAATAAACTGCTCGGAGCAGTAGATTTACCCCTTAGGGCTAGGATGTAGATTAACTGCTCGGAGCAGTTAATATTCAGCTTAACTCCTGACTGATAATACGTGACGTGACATTTGACATTGGTTTCAGTTTCATTTATTTTGCTTTAGTGTAACCAATCTGACTTTTTCATTTATCAACAGACAACAGACAGTTTTCAATGAGTTCAGTGGCTTATTCATATTCCCTGCTCATTTTAGTTTCTTTCATTCGCTACAGATAATGAATAAATGTGGTTAGCGGTAAACATGGATCCTATCATAGTTAAATCTAACCCTCAACCATCATACAACAGTCTTTATAACCTATACGAGTGTATACGAGTGCTATTATACTAGTCAGTAATTCGTGTGAAACCTTTCTTTAGCAGTCTGGGCCAATGTAATTTATTTAATTCTTGGCGGAATACGCGAGGGGATTAAATATAGACTCATGAAGGTTAAATTTAGCCGTTTCCAGTTTAAGAAGCATTAAAATAGTCTAGCAAGAACAGAAAAAAATTTGTAAATTCCGTTAATTGCACGATGGATCTACATATTGCGCAGTGGAAACGAAGAAAATACGATTGTCTTTGCTGTGTCACTTTATTTTTCGGGGTCAGTTCAAGTTTCGCCTGGTCACACTGACCAATCAGGGAAGAGAAGAGCGATCCGACTATTTAAATGCGTCTTTAACTTGAAACGAATGTAAACCGTCTATGCGTATATATTTAATCCTCTCACGGTCTCACGTATTAATTTAGTCATTTAACAAAGGATTAAGTATAACCGTGTCAAATAAATAACATTGGGGCAGACTGTTAAGGATGACTGCTAGAAATACGAAGTTATGCATGAATTAGGTGAAGTGAAATAGATTATGTTGCCTGGCAGCAAGACTGAAAATTTCGTTTTATTGGTTAAAAAAATGATATAGGTAAGTTGTAAGCCTGTAAAAAAAAGCAATGCTTGAATAGGGTCGATGTACGGTGTGCGGCATAGGAAGTCTAAAAGAAATTGGGTGATGTAAAATCATATATTAAGGCTCCACGGTCCACGTTGCTGGTTGAAAATATCATTAACGATACAAGATCTTTTACTTTACCATGTATAGTCCGGTGTCACCATTTTCGACATTTATGATATTGCAGCAAATGTAAAAGTTGTAGCACTAACGGTTCTATTAGGCTGCAGAGAATGAAATAATTTCAGCAAGAGTAAATACAAGTACCTAGGTTGTCTTTTTTAGGCAGGCAACGTCTTACAAACAAACGGCACATCCCTTTGCATTATATATAACTAATCCTTTAATAGTTGCTGAACAGAAGTGTTACAAATTTTATTCGTCATTCAAATCTTGATGTGAAGCTGTAAAAAGTGAATTAATATTTTTGAATTTTCGAAGGTGGTGTAACAATCCGTAACAGTATCCAATATGGGGAAGAAGAAAAGTAAAAGGAAGCCTCCAACTAAGTCAAGAGCAATTGAACCCCTGGAAACGCAATTTAATTGCCCTTTCTGTAATCACGAAAAGAGCTGCGATGTAAAACTGTAAGTAAGAGGACAAACTTAAAGGCTAATTTTGTACTACAATGGTCGATTGATACGATGTGGGGCATAAACTAAATTGTTAATGAGTTTCCTTGTTTCGTTTGTCAACTCTCATTCATTTTAAATGTTCTTTATGTTCCACCCAGATATTCAGTATTCAGTGTTTGATTTAAAAGTGTTTTTGTACTTTAAATCATGTAGTTTTAGATCTCTTATTGAGTACAAAATGATGATGCATATATTAATACCCGAGTAAAGAGCTACTACACTCGAGAATCACTGAAACCCCCTATTTTGCAACCTTCTAAACCCTCTTTTATTAAGTTGAGTTAAATTTAAGACAGTAGCCGTAGAAACCTCCTCATGGTACCTAAATTAAATGCACCACGCGCATATCAAACAGCGTACAATCCCCCTTTTTTATGAAAATTAACAACCTTTCAATCTTGCATGAATACATCCCCCCGGAAGTATTGGTACTTCTCAAATCAGGAGGATGCTATTCTATGTAATTTAGTTAATTTAAGGAGGTGGCTGGTTTACGTCACTTTGAATTGAGTTTCTAGTGTAGGTCACTTGAAATGGGAGCACGGTAATCGGACAAATTCCCCCTGGACAAAGTCTCCCCGGACATTTTCCCCCCGGACATTTTCCCCCCGGTCATTTTCCCCCCGGACTTTTTCCCCCTATAAGTAACAGCGGACATTTTCCCCCCAAACTCGTAAATGTTATGTGTCGTAAGATTAAGTGACGATTTATGAAATGCTGGGTTATAAGAATATGTTTTAATTTTATTCTCACTGATTTTATGTAATCTCACAAATTCTATGCAAAATATACTTTATTAACTCTTCGAATGCGATTTTTTTCCCACCAGACGCTGTTTTAATTATTTCTAAAACCATTGCAATTTCTACTAAAATACTCAGAAGTAAGTATTTTAAGACAGTGACACTGCTTCGAGTTCTTGATGGACACTGATAAAATAAAACTTCAACCGAAGCGGATTTGTGTATAACCATTTCCTAGCTGGTCAGATCAGCAAACATAGTAATTAAAAGTATTTAAATGTTCGTAGGTTTGTAGATTGCAGAACATTAAAATTAACATAGTAATTAGTAAGCAAATCGTGAAATAATACTCAAGACCAGCTCCTAGTCCTATAGCTTACAACATTGAGTTACTTCTCAAAGTATGCACCCTTAGACAGTAGTGAAATACCACATACCAGTTGTTGCATTCTAGTACTAGGGGGAAAATGTCCGCTGTTACTTATAGGGGGAAAAAGTCCGGGGGGAAAATGTCCGGGGAGACTTTGTCCAGGGGAATTTGTCCTACAACCGGGAGCACACATGCTTTTTTAGATTGACTAACCATGATTGTTTTCCAGGGACAAGACTCGAAATACCGGCAGGATCACGTGTCGGGTCTGTATGGAATGCTTTCAGTCCCAAATTAATTACTTGTCGGAAGCAGTAGACGTTTACAACGACTGGATTGATGCTTGTGAAACCGCAAATTAGCAGCTACTTCGAACATCTATGAAATATTTACTTTTATTATCTTTTTCGAATCAATTTTAACTATTTCATATTTACTGTGCCTTGGTATCATTACAAAATAGTGAATTTGTAATAATATGACATGAATTTCTGAAAGTTTATTGTGTATTCCATTGTAAGCGCGTTTTTGGCATGAATGCAAACTGAAAACATTAATTCCCTATGAGCATTAAACGTAAACTAAAGAGTACAACTGAATCAGTGGAATGATTATTAATGGACGAACGTTTAAAAACTTACGTTTATTATGCCGTTGACTGTGATCACCCATTATGCCTGTTAAACTTCATTAATGCAGTAGTAAAAGCCGTAAATTGTCGAGTCCGATTGTTATATGTGATTGTTCTGCTATGAAGGTAGTGCCTTAGTGGTGGTTTCTAAAAGTTCACTCCACTATTTTGGTTTCGTTACATCTTATTATTAGCTTGAACGATTAGTCACACACAAAACTATGAAATAGCTCGATAGATAATTGAATATAAATATACTAAACTGTTTTTTACTCTGTACGATCAACTTTATGAAAATGTAATTGCTGTAATCTATACAAATTTCGTAAAGTGTATAAGTGCATTCAATTGTAATAGTATAATGGACCTTCATGGGGGTAAATTTGTGTTTCAAAATTTTATAATTCAAGACGTAACAATTTAAATTTTGAAAAGTTACCGCATTATAAGCTGTAAAGCAATGACTGTTCTCATTTAATTTTTTCTGTCAATATTTGTGTTGTGCTCGAATTTAATCATATTATAACCGCAATAAATACTATTCTACTTATAACGAAAATAAGGTAAAATGATCTGTTTATGGGAATTCATTTAAGCATATTTGTAAGATGTTTTGTTTTTTAATATTTGTATTGTTTGACATTTAACCCATGACATGACCCAGAAAATCGCTAGTAACATTGTAAATAAATAAATTAAATCTTTCTCACTGGAGTATGTAATTTATAGCCGCCCTTGACGTGGGAAGCTGATTGAATAGTTTTCTATATTTCTGGGGTACTGACTCCCGTGTAATCTCTCAATTTAGTGAAGATCTGAAAATGCCTAAATGCTTGGATTAGCTCGATGCTGGCTTACCAAGCCCTGGCAAACAAGAAGTGCTATTTTGTCCTTGATTAGCTTTAGCAGATTCCAATGATGGCACTTAGAGAAACCAAAATATTAAAAAAACAGGAACTTTTGTCTAAATCAACTTAGGGAAAATTTCTATTTACGCTATCTTTTAGCTTAAGTTTAAAAATACAGATTAAAGTATAATAAATTCTTAAGATGGGGTTATAATAATTATTGATAATATATTCTTATTTCTTTCCCGCAAAATTAAACCTTCAACAAATTAGTTAAAAAGAATTTTGGAATATGGAGAAAACCAGGGAATTCGAAGAAACTTTTATTATCAATTGGGAAATGTGCGACCGAAGAAGGAACCATATGCTTTACAGATTCTACAGTTACGTGGATAGATATACATATATGCACTAATGTAGGTTCATGAAAGGGTTTCCACCATTTGATGCAAATTAGATACATAACTATAGTTTTCTTCCCGTATACCTAACGGGCATTTTGAATATATTATATAATATACAATCAATCAACAGTATGTCTTCGTCTTTCAAATGGTTCCACTTCCAGGTTGTTGCTCTAATTTTTGCATGTCAATGCATGTAAGAAAATTGACGAAACTCGAAGTAGCGCAACAGATTTAGTTCATCTACTTATTGAGCTTGATTGCGTAACAAGATTGGCATAATAATTATAAATATAAATATGCGATTGGTAAACGAGAGAGCAGTTCCTACCACAGCACAGTACCTAAATATTCAAGCAGAATTGCCGTAAGTAAATGTTCCAATAACGGCATGTCTCTGACTCCTTCTATACCCAGTGTTTATTTGTATCCAGGATCAAAGGTGCAATTTTTGTGATAGTATACCAGGTTCCTAACTGTACCGGGTATCGAATTATGGATTTTTGGTATATACAGTCACACAGTGTACTTAATTCAAATACGTGATATATTATTAGGAGAATCTACAGCAGTCATGACCTCACCTGTTACTTCAAAATTATTTTTAGTGATAATAGCTGGTCTCTAATTTTTGCAACAGGATCCCCGGGAATTATTAGAGGATTTCCGATTTACGGCATGTGAGACTATTAAGTAGATCTGGTCGACGAAAGTTTTTATGCATAATAGCTTGCGGTTTTTGGCATCTTTATATAAATGAAAATATAACCAAGCAATTGTGTAAAATTAAACTGTGCGTTTTACATAATTACCAGTACAAAATTATTTCAATGTATTTTAATTCTTGAGAATCAACAAAATTCGATTTTAGACAAGTTGGTCATCATTTGCGTATAGTTGTGAAGTAAAACAACATTAAAGGCTTTTCATTCTGCGTGTACAGCAACTCACATTTCAGCGTACCATTTAGAATTTAACATTTTACAGCGACACATTTTAAAAATTTTAACCCTCACAAAATTTTCGAATGCTACATACATGATAAATTTCAAGTACGAAGTACAATAAAAACAATATAGTGTACTGTATATATAATTATACAATATAAACACAGTACAGTTAAAACAGGTATTGTATATTACACAGTTTTTTAATAACACTGATAGATTCGGTGATTGTTATTTCACATTTAAATTAAGATCAAAATCTAAGCATTAAGTAAAATTTTCTTCATAAACACATCTCTTTATAACAATTCATAATATATTTTCTACTGGTAAACATTCAATTATATTTTAATACTAATTCCTATTAATTAATTAACTAACAGTAAATGTATATATACATATGAAAGCTATACATTTGAATATCGTAATTTGCAGATGTTGAACTACTGTAGTGTACAAAAGAATAATGAAAATGAAAATTGGAACACAAATACCGCGGCTGGGTAAAATGAACAGTTCGTCTTGCAGTAAAAATAAAGGAACGTTCACGTCACGATCATTTTACTATCTATTCTAACTACTAATTATTGTTACGTCTATGTTGTGCGTTTTATTATCTTTACACATTATCTTTTATGCATATTTAAATAATTCTGATAATTCATTTAACAGAAAAATAACGGGATGCAACGGTGACACCCTTTTAAGTGGATAAGTACATTACATATTCTAAACTACATATTTCTGTTAACAGTAAGTACACCTTAATAAAATTATCATGGACGTAATTTAACGGACTTCTCCATTCTTTGTTCATTAACTGCCCAGCCTTGTACAACCGATTTAAAAGACATTTTTTTTAAACCATAGAACTATAGATAAAACACATCCTAAATAAGGGTATACCACTAATAAACTATATACTAGTATTAATTAAAGAGATACATTCTAATACACGCAATAATCCAAATAGGTAATGTATAGGCCATTAAAAGAATACGACAGACGACAAGTACGATCATTCTCCATTTATAAAGATTTACCTCCAATATTTTAAAAGTAAACAAATAATTCCAAAAAACCAATCCAGTGCTACAATGCCAAGTTTGTAGGATAGTGGTAGTACTTAATCGAAATCTTTTCACTTTCAAGGTTAAACTTCCAGTACAGGCTAAAAAATGAAAAGAATAAATATCCCTGACTTATACACTACAAGGCTATGTAAATAAGTCATGTGCCAATCTGTCTGGTCAAACCCATTCACACAAACTTTTACACAAAATGACACGCAGCTTTAGAATGGCAGATCGAGAAAATGTGTAACAAGGAGTTAATTAATAAATAAGCTCTAAGCGATATGAAAGGTTTATAGTAACTATACCTAAATCCGGTATTACAATTTAAAAAAAATTAAGAATGAGTTTTATGGAGTGTAAAGAAATCATACTAATTCTGTAAATACAGATATAAAGCATGATTTGGCTTCATGTAAAAGCACTGGAAATAAAATTCTTCTTAAGATGGGCATTCAACTTAAGATGAGATTGTTTGTCGCCAGAATATTATCAGTAGATATGTAATTGTTGGTACCTTCAAGAAACCTAGAGCGGCCTGTCATAAAATACATATAAAGGTAAGTACTTATAGAGAAAGACAACTTTATTAAAATAAACAGTGTCACTGACCTCCAATCAGAATAGCCCAAAAGGACTATATACGGTTCACAATTTTGCTATACGTAAATTAGGCTACTCTTAAAGTTTAGTTTAAACACAGAAACAGATACAATAAGTAAATGATAGGGAAGAGAATATATCCTGCATTAGGCATTTTTTAGAGTAATAATTTTACCATGAGTAATCGCTCATATATATTTTTCTGCTCCACAGATTTTTGGAAACCGCCTTATCTCATCTTGAATGTAATTATTACAGATAATATTACTCCAGGAATAATTCGCGATTTTGAGAGAAAGAAATGGGGTCCAAATATTTTACCATATTATGTAACTATTCGTCGTGTGCACTTCCACAAAATGTAGCGAATTTATCAATGTAATTCTTATTCTTTCTGTTACAGCACTAAGCATATGAAAATATGATAACTTGTATCTTCCTCATCCATTTATAGATACAGTTAAGTCTCACATTTTGATTACAATCGGTTTTTTAAAGTTGTAAGGCTTAGTTAATTATATACTACGCATCTGAGAATGGAAGACGCGGCAAATAAACTTCTGTAAAATGAACCGACAGAAATTTAGTAGCCATGGTTTGAGAACCACCTTTTATACCGATAAAGTTTAGATATAGCTGGTTAAACTACACAAATACACCGCAAAACATAAACTTATTAAAACCCATTTATATAATAAATAATAAGCTATTTTTTTGAAGTACCAACCTATATTACATTCATTTCAAAGCTTGACTCATAAAATCAAGGTATTGAGAACTACTAAAACAAAAACCACTGGAATAGGAAGAGAAAATTCTCAGGGAATGATCGCAATGTTTTCATTATAATATGCACATAATATATATAGGTAGAAATAAAACTAAAAACACAAAATCGTACCAATTTTTATATCAATGTAATACTCATTTAAAGAGCAATAATGCCATGATCTAGCCATTATAAACTGCTCGTCATAAACAAGATCTGCAAAGCCTACTTACAACTGTTGACTGTCGATGTGTCTGTTGAAGATAACGATTTTTAAGTCGTTAATTGGCTTTGGCCTATAATTTTTATGCTGGAGTTCAAAAAAAATTGTAAGATACGCAGATTATTTTATTTTGCACGATGACTTTTGACAGTCTAAAGTACTCAGAAGTCTTCAGGCGATTTTAAATTCCAATTCACGATAACAATTAACATGACATGAATCCATGAACTTCACAAATACTTTTTAATATGAACATGAACCAGAATTAGTTTGACTATACAAAAATACTTTAAACGAGATTTCTTATTTTCTTACAGAAGGCAATCGCAATATGTATTGTTGGGCACCACTGTTCATGTAGATAAATTGAAATGTACATGGGTATGTAATTACATAACTCCCTGTATTCATGAATTACAAATTTTCTATAATACGATTTACTCAAAACACTCATACTTAAGATTATGATAGACACTCCTTGTGATTCTAAATAAAAAGGACCATTTAGAACTACTTTGCCGTTGAATTATACTTCATATCAAAGTTATTCCAACTGTTAAGAATTAATGTATTCAAAATGGAATGCATAAATAAGAGTTGATAAAAACAATGGTCCAAGTATTCCATACATTTATAAAATTGGAATCCTGTAATGCTGGTCGATGTAGCATTACACAAGATTTTAGTTAAAAATGTAGGCATGCACTTTTTTCAAACAAATCGAAACGCCTGTCATAACATATTCCCCTAGCTGTGAGTATAACTCCCTACCCTAAATAGGTAGTCAGCACCAAAACGGTGAAAATCATATTATAGATACATACTGCTTGAAATTTGATGAATGCTGTTTTTTAGTTTAGTAGGCGGTTGTCAGTTTCACAAGGCGTGAGGTTTTAAACAACTGATATCCACGCTTAAGCTTCCGTAGTAATCTATAAGAAGCGCGTGAGTAGTTGCGATACCGGGAGACAGTATTTCTGGTGCTACTTACATAAGATGCTAGACAGCATCATATAGAAAGAATTACAGTTAGTAATTCTCCCAAGCTTAATTGCACTTTTGATAGCAATGATGTTACTCATTACCGATACTAATAATGGAGATAACATTGATATAGCTAGTTCTGGGAAAAATTACACTAAGATAGTACTTTCATTCACTTTCGTAGACCGTTGAGACATTGGAGCGTGTGTGTAAAACGTAATGCAATTATCTCTGGGCATCAGTGATCAAAGCGTGTGTGGTGTGAACCAAATCGCTGGGACAAGCTTTGTTACAGCCAGGTTAGGAAGCATTTATAAACGACATGAACGTAACAGCATGATTTTCACCCCCTACTAAAAATAGTAAAGGCTTCTATCACTAGTCATCTCACTATGTATATGCATTCACCAGGATGCAGATAAAAGGTGATAACACGTATACGTATTTGCTGTAAGTATACTTACAGCAAATACAGCTCTTTTTAATATTTGTTTCAAAAAGTGTATATTCTAATACAAAGTGAGTGCTGATATACTGCTCTTGATACTTGATCCCAATTAACTTCTATTTATCAACAGTGTATGGCTACAGTAGACATATTATATACACTGTATGTATGCATTGTACTTATCTTGATGTTAGATACAATTTCATGGAAGAATCATGTGCAAGCGAAGCATGTCCCTTCCATTTCAAGATCGACCTCCAGACTCCCAGTTATTACAAGTGGATAATATTCGACCTGTCTAATACTATCTACATAAGAAAATATGCAATTTGAAACTTAATTAAAATTTCTTCTATGCCCAGGCTAATCACTGGGTCAAATAGCAGGCAACTTCAAATAATAACCTGGCGTTACAGAGCAGGTTGAATTAGTACTGGACTGGTTCCAACAGCATTCGCGTATCATGAATTTATCCAGGTATTTATAAAAAAGTGATTAATTTTAAGAATCAAACGTTACAAAAACGAACTGAAACTAAAACAATGTATGTCTTTTCTGTGTGCATATCGGAGAAGTAGGTACACACAAATGTGTACCAGGGCAAAGTGGCAAAGCAAGTTTTGTGTTCCCTATTGAAAAATTGAGAATTAAATCGGTCCAAAAGAAGCACACGTACATTAATTCAAGCTACATATAAAATATGCAATGGGACTACTGAAAGTGTAGCGAAAGTTTTAGTACGATTTAGAATGTTGAGACTATGCTTAAAATTCTCTCACAGTAGCATTAATTAACAGAATTCAAACCTCTACACACACACAATTAAAAATTTGGGTATAATTATTTTTAAAAGTTGTGGAAGCTAGAGTCTAGATACTTCATACTCTCCAGTATTCTTCCAGAGATAAGGCTAGAATAATCGGTGACTTTTATAATTAAAATACCAGAAAACATCAAGTACATTAATCTTGTTCATTTTAACTAATTAGTTCCTGAACTAGGGAACATAATATCTAAGTGCAAAGTAACTAGTTCTGCACTACAAAGTTGCTGCAATCATTGCAAAAAATGACTTTATACAATTTTAAAATTTGAAACGAGATAACACACTTTTTTGGCATTTGAATTATTTTTTGTTGCATACAAAAAATATTTAACTACGGATTTGTTCTTTCCCAGCAAGCATTAAATATTGGTAAATTCAACTTGCAACTTCTACATCCACTCCACTAAGCCAAAAGGTAGAATAACCCTTAAAAACCATAACCTTCATAGTAGGAAAATATAGTTGCTTCGACCATTCAGCTATATTACTTACACAATTTAATCTGCAATGTCACAAAGAGATTAGGTCTTTCGTGTTTACATGTACTCAAAAGTATGACCCCCTGCAACTATTTTGAAACCACCAAATTACTTTAGATTTTTACTGACATTCGTTCGTAGCTGTTCTTCCCGATCCAGTAGCATCTGATTCAAAGCTTGAGTCTTTATATGATCAATAAGTCTATATTCAACAGCTCCAGGGTCCTCACTGTGAGAAGCAGACTGACTTCTTTTATGAAGGGAAATCTTGGAAGATTTAGTATCCCCGTCCGAACTTTTACAGTCAATTTGTAGGTAGGTCAATTCTCTTGCAGTTTCGTACTCATGAAACACCGGTTTCTTGTCATGGGGAGAAAGAGCTGGTCCAACTCGTCTCCTTGGACTAGATGGTAAAGTGTTTGTGCTGCTTTTTGTTGATGCGAACCTTGGATTAGTATAGTCCGCTGTTTGTATTTTCTTTTGGACGGGAGTAGGACCTAGAGTAATGGGACTATCAGAAGGTCTCCGGTCAGCTGCCGGAGTTTGGTTTACAGTTTGACGTTGACTTTTTGTCGATGGTAAAGTCATTGCTCCGCTGGTGTGTTTACTGGCATATTTATGGGTAGGGGACTTTTGTTGATGGGATTTGTAACTCGGACTTTCAACAGGTTTTCTTAAGTCAGGTTTTAAGTTTCGGTCAACTTTGGGGGGTGAGGGTACTGGTGGTACATGAGGATCACCAGGTGAAGGAATGGGATTTAAATGTGACTGAGGAGCTGGATTCCCGAATGTCGCTGGGCTGTGGAAAGCTGGAGAAATTTCTGAAATGTTTGAATACAAAACACCTGCAGATCCAGGAGGTGAATGAAGTGAGGAACAAGTTGAGGAGGAATCATGTGTCTCTTCAAAATTGTCATAAGGGAAAACGCTGCGTGAACTAGAAGGAAGGGATAGCGTTTTCATGTTTTCGTTACACCCCTGTGGGGAATTCATGGCAGTCGTTAGAGATGAAGATGATTTCTTTGGTGGACGAGGAGGGGCAGTGGCTGACACTTTTCCCCCCGGAATTCCCACGGACTCCGAGTCGGAGCCTTCCCTTTTTGCAGGATGAGTTGCCCAATTGACCTTTGGCGGGAAAGGAAAGGAAGTATTACAGTAAGTAGTTTCTTGTTTTTCATTGAAACGGATTGGTTTTCCCGTGAAGCACTCAGAAATGGGAATGTACGGACCAGATAAATGATTCGAAAGGGACGGACTACTTTCGTCGCTTTCGCGGTTTTCTGTACTTTCCGGCTGATTATTTTCATCCACAGACTTGGTGTACACTGAAATTAAAATTTAAGAGTAAAGTCAACTTGTAACTAGTACTTAAAGCAAAAATTCAGAGAGAGCATTTAAAACAAATGAATGAAACACAAAAACTGGGTGGCACAGAGAAACAATGAATCGCATACTTACTCTCAGTCTCTTCAACAGTTTTGAGACCACACACTTGACACAAACAAGTAACCCATTTGTTCATTTCAGCTTCAGTATCTGCAGCAAGGTAATAAACGCGGCTAGGCGTTCGAAGATTAAATGTGAATTTGTGGCGATCTTGAACGGATAATGGAGCTGCAATCTGTGGATTCGATGACAAATCCAGCTAAAGATAAATTTATTATGACAAAACAACTTCTCCAAAATGCCGATTCAAATCACTGGAGCAATAATAAAAAAGTAATACCATTTGATAAACACTTGCCTGTTCACACTCATCAAGGTTAATTTGACCCTTTTGTCGGCGACATGATTCGTCAGTGAAGTACTCCAAGACAAATTGATTTGGAAACGATCCCGTTCGAAGGATGAACCACCGTCTCCGCCATCGCTACAATTTAAAAATTAGTTGAGAGTAATCAAACGCATGGTTTGCGTAAATCAACTTCAAATGCTTAGCATCTTTATAAAAATGACACATCCATTCGAACCTCAAAATATTTAAATTACAAAACAAACGTCGTTGGTGTATTTCTATAATTCTTTGCTTATTGTGGTCTTGTTCAACATGTGCACGTAATTGATTTATTGAAACAATATTAAAATGACTTTACTATTTTGTAAATATGCAAGCACTAAGGTTGCACGCACTTTTGATGATTTCGATATCTGTTAGAATCCTTTACAATTCTCTAGATAAATTAATTTTGTTTTGCTCCATTAACTCATAATAAGAAATATTCAATTAGTTCACCGGAGTTTACACTCTGCATACCCCTCTCCCCTGATAATGACACCGCGCTATGACTTGTAAGTCATATTGTAAAGTAGTAATTAATTGTGAGAGAATTCTCTGTTATCATTTATGGTTTAAAAACGATAGTCAAACACTTCAAATTTACCTAAATCATACACTGCGGATTCAGTTTGATGAGCTGGTTATTTAGATCCTTTAATTTAGTCACGTGAATATTAATTTCTCACTAATTACAACGATAATTAGAAAATCATTCAAGTAATTTCATAATTTAGCCAATATACTCTTCAAACTTTCAGAAATAAGACAAACATCCTTGCATGAATGATCACTAAAAAACTTTCTTTATAAATATATTAAAATATTTACTTATGATAAAAATTAGTTGACTCTCGTGATGTATCACTTTAAGTTTAAGCAATACGCATGTAGGGTCTTAACAACAATCATTTGATGTAAAAATAATGATGTCTTTAAATTCCCATTAAAACCCTTTCAGTGACGCATGACTTTAATGATAAGAATACCGAAGAATGAGCTCAAGCTGTAGAATGAAAGTTTAGTTGGTGGCAAAAACAACTGGCAATGGTGTATTATTTGCTTTGGTTTAACTATGATCTAGCTAATATAGAAATGAGAAAATATAATACTTTAGGAAACCACCATCGCTCCAATTATTTTGGTTAATTCATACATTGGTTATAATTCTGTAATATGTAATTGAACTAATTTTACAACTGGAGGATTTTACAAACGACTAATGAACTATTTCAATTATTTCAACACAGCTGTGTCACTTCTCATAAAAATTAGCCCAACATTAAATGAAACTAATTACTTATCCTTTAAAGGATAAAATTCTTTGAAGTAGGCAAGCTGAAATAAATAGAATTTTCACAAAAAATCTTACAGGTCGAAAGAGTCCCCTCGCTGGTGGAGACTTGGTAAGCCAACCATGAGTTACTATTTCTGTGGTTCTAGACATGGTTCAGATCTTGATAGAAACGTTTGTTCTTAGCCCTGCAAAAATTACCACCCATTTACTTATGTATTCCCAGCGCCTGTTAAACGTGGACACTGACACTGCACGGACCGCTATGCGTCATCGTCTGACACAGTATCACGAGGATGAATTCATGGCACTTTCTCTTGTTGGGTTAATTGTATCCACAAAATTCCTAGAAAAAATCAACAACTAGTTACATATTTGGTACCTAAATTACGTAATTAGTAATTATTTCTAATGAAGCACCAGCAACAACTTATTGTAGGAGTAGGACCCACATATCTGCGATTTATGAAACGGCAAAATGTAGATCACTAAACAACAACAAAAATATTTTCACTTCATGTGTGCATCGTCCTCAATAAGCCTACATAATTAGTGAATCACTCAAGTAGACAGCACATCAGTACATACTGATTAAAAATAATGAGTAACTAACTTATTGTTTACTGTACACCCCATTTATTTCCAATGTTACTTCCAACTAGGACTGCTGCTACTACTGGTTGAGCCAATTTGTATTAGTACTTTTTATTACAAACAACACTAAAATGAGCTAATGCGACAAAAAGGAATTTTGTCTGCCTAAACTCACTGTTTTCCTTGCGAAGGAAAGAAACTCAAATACAATAAAAATAAAAACTACCTTTCCAAATTTTATTTAGATGTACATCGCAATTTATACAGTAATTTATTTGTCTAGATACTAGTTGATATGATACTTTGAAAATTATATTCAATTTCTTTCTTCGTACCCTGCCTCAAATTCAAATTCAAATCCTAATACTTTCATATTAAAAAAAACTTACAAGGTTAATATATCTGCGATTTTTTTTCTCTCCAAGGTCTAATACGGGTGCATAATTTAATCACTGATATGTTTCACTTCAATTGTAATTATATCATTAAAAACGGAATAAATCGTTCTTAAAATAGGTTATACCATTAGAAAACCACACACTCAACACTGAACGGCAAACGAGAGGGAAGTTTAATGTAATATTATTATTGTATCCACTAATTATTTGCTTATTATTATGGACCCAATGATAAAACTTTTCTCGACGTCAACGTCACACAAACAACTAGCTGACTTGTACACAGTAAGACTGATTGTATTCCGAGAATATAGTTTCTACTGTCTACTCTGTACTAACACCTAACACACTAACATTATTATACCAACTACCGTATTTAGCATAAATACTATGCGCTATAATGCGAGCATTGATGATTGAAGCATTGTATTGATCTTATCATACTGGATAATGCATAATACTACTATAATCTATAATGCCCATAATAATAATATACCTACTAACTAAGTAGTAAGATTTGAAGAGTATGCAGAATGCACTAGTTGATATATAAGGCATACTCATATATATATACACACACAATGACTTGTTTGTATTTAAAAGTCTCATATAGTATGCATATGTTAACAAAAAACCTTACACAATTGATAAAGATAAATGATGTTATTATATTTTTACTTACATATTCGGCCTCGTCTTGTTTCCATAAGTCCAATTCCTCAAGCACTAACGTATTGTAGCTCTCCACACACTCCACCAAACTAACTAGTTAGTCGTTAGCAATATTAGCATACGACGCTATTTATTTATTATTATTGCAGTGTATATAAAATGCACTCTTCACTCTTGCCTTGCAATAATTGCAACAGACACACACACTTGCACATACCTTTGCTTTATTTCAGTCTACTTTATTATGGTTAGATTGTAGCAATGTAAGTATGTAATATTATGTTCTCAGAATTATATAGACTTAAGTACTTCCCCAAGTCAGAACGGTGATTAGATCTTCAGAGCACGGTAAGATTAAATGGGAATGCAACAGATGAGATAATTACTACCACCAGGTATACACAAACAAACAACTCATTTATCGTCACTTGTAACAATGTATAGCGTTCATCCACCAAACACCAAATATGGAATGCAAGTCATGTAAAGTAGTTAACTCATAACACAACAAACCAAACGAGAAGAATCAGCAATCAGCAGGCAGGGTACGGAGGGACGACGGGTACATCGAATATGACGATTAACGATTTGCCCTTTTCCCGCATCCACATCCCAACATCAATAATAACAGGTGACAGAAATGAGAAACAAAAGAGCAGAATAATATAAGTCAATACCGATCAAGAGATGATAATACCTTTAACGTAGTTGATGACGAAAGCGGAATAATGACGAATAGTCGTCCCTCTAAGAGTAAGAGTTGAGAATGAATATCTCATTCCTGCCATGAATGAACCTACTATTTAAAAAAAAACACGAGAGATATGAAATTGATTCGTAATAATATTTCTCACTTTTATTCCAGTTTGTCATTTGTAGTTCTATTCAGAAGCTTAAACTTTTTAAACAACTACTTGCGTCTGTCGCCTGTTGCCTGTTAATATTAAGTTGATCTATATTGTAAAAATATATTTGCTTTCTAGATTTCTAGCTTTGCTTCGTCACTTCACTCACATAATGTTAAAAGTAAAATCAACGTACCCGACTAGTGGCCACATTCACATTCAATAAAAAAAACGCTTTTGTCACTTTATATAATTTAGGTGGGTGTAATCGTGTAGTACAAAAATTAAGCCTGTCGTATTTGTTTGCAGTTTATTCCATAACAAATGAATGACGCTGACAACATGTAATAACTGTTGACTGTGTAAAAAGAAAGACGATTTGTGGGAGATCACGAAAATATGTTCATTTGTATATTATATTATTATTGATATTATAATTAGACGACACGTAAAATTATTCACCAAAAGACAAACGGTGTGGTATAAAGTAATATGTAAATCCTTCTTGCAGAAACAGTTAAGATTTTGAAAGAATTGAATGTTGCGTATTAAAAACGATAAAGTATACTAACTTAGGTGCGATGTGTCATTTAAAATGCAATACAGGAAGGGGACCCCTATACATTTAAAAAACTCCTTTTCAATACTGACTTTTACTAAATACCGAAATACCTTATTAGTACTTAAATATAAAAATACGAGTGTTACAAGCTCTTGCGCACTTTTGAGCATAATCTTAATAATCTTCTTCGACGGTAGAAGTACAATGGTACAATCACAATCTCTTCGTATTTTCGTATAGATAGGATAAACAGTGGAAGTATGAGCAAGAGAGTACGCCACCTCTTCAGCTTCAACGTAGAAACATATGATGAGGAGTAGGAGAGGAAAATAAGCGATTCAAATTGAACAGCCTGTGCAGTGGTGGTGTTGGTGGCTATAAGATTGAAGTCTTACTAGAAATAGTATACCTTACGTATACTATTACTATTGTAGGCATATGCAGGTGCTCCATAGTCCATTAATATACATACGGAGTTACGCATAAGATCTTTTACTTTTGACTCCAATAATAATCTTGATATCATAATAAACGCGAGGGTTTATCGTCTCCGTGTAGGTCTCTTGTTGACTGACTGAACTGACTAGTGGAGTCGTGTCTCCTGTTTTTCTTGTGGGTTTTCAATATTTGGAATTTGGAACAAGTCAGACAAACATGGGTCTAGCAACCCACTACAGTTACAGTAAAGGTTCATTTGACTCCAAGTTGTTTCTGGACCAGACAAGATGGTAACAGGGTAGCCCAAGTCAACAGTATATGTGGGACAGGAGTACAGACAAGAGACAGAGTAGTTACGATCCATCTTCTGTCAATGTTATTCATCCCGGACCAAGCGGTGGGGAATATCCTGTATTGAATATAATATTTCTTGGTTGTTAAGTACCTATACTTACTTTACTTTGACTTCTGATAGTACAACTTTTGACTTAGTTCTGATTTACCTTCAGTCCGAATTCCAAATTTGAATAGTTTAAGTATTAATAGTTTAATGAAGCAGTACAGTCTCTGTATTCTGTATAATTAATCATTATTTACCAAAATAGTGGCGCTCGATAGTCGTTCGTTCCGAAGTTGTGTTGTGTCACCAGTTCAGCTCATCATTGTTATTGTCTGTCCTGTCATGCATGTGTGCATTTGGAGTTGACGTTGACGGTGCAAAGCGTGAAGTGACGTTTCATTATCATTAGGTATACTGACTGTAATACACAGTACACAGTTTTCGAATCTGAACTGAACTGTGCTCATCAGCTTCACCACAATTAAGATACATAAAATGTGACCAATATACAAATATAGAGTGTATATGGAGTAGACGGAAGTTAAGTCGGTTGTAGTAAAATAAATGACTATAGGTATATGGAATAAGCTGCAATTCCAATCTTGATATTATTCTTTTAACATTCAACATTGATCGTTCTTGGCTCTCGGTTCTCAATATTCTGGTTACAATAATTATTGTAATCATTACATTCAACATTACTGATTGGTGCACAATCAGTCTTTGGAACTTATCTGTGTAATGGGTTTACGCTCATATAAAATCTGATTTTTCATTTATATACACGAATATTGAATATCAACGAAACAAACTGAATTTTTTGGGAAGCTACAATAGTTAATAGTACCGATGACTGATAATGAGTTGTGGTAGGGAGCCAGTAAGTTGTCGGTCGAGGTCTTGGAGCTGGACCTAAGTTGTGACACCATGTTCCTACAAGAAAAAGAATATAACACTGAAGTTGCCAGCTTTTCAATTTCAATCAATGACATAATTTCTGTGCTCACAGTCACGAGTTCAAAATATTTATAATTTATATTGCCACTGGATCACGCTGCTGCTGAGATACAAAATATGTAATTTGTATGCAATCACGTAATTACTCAATTGTGCGGTCAATCGTTGTAATATTTCGTAAATGGAAATTCTACTGCTCACTCGCTTCTTCAGTACAATTCGTAATGCTCGAGATAACGAAATTATTTCATAAAGTAAATATATCCTATTACGGTTAAATTAGAGCTCCAGTCGTGCAGTCTAGTAAATATTCAAGAGTTTGTAAATACTGCATGTTACAGTCAACAGTAATTTATGCTGGGTTATTTTTGACGTTTTATGAAACATTAAATGTATTGCGCAAATTTAGGGTCAAATATTATGACTTGTTTCGTTTGGTCAATTGGTACGATTGTGGAGCGAAACATTATGGGTTGAAAACATTGGAAGTTTTCCTGGCATTAAAGCGTCTGGTGGTTGTTTACTAATGGGGTCCATTGCATCAGTCCTTCAATGGCA
Source organism: Dicyrtomina minuta (assembly GCA_949802685.1). Lineage (NCBI taxonomy): Eukaryota > Metazoa > Arthropoda > Collembola > Symphypleona > Dicyrtomidae > Dicyrtomina > Dicyrtomina minuta. Next base: position 59,507,772 of record OX461809.1, read on the forward strand.
CTGTCCTGCGTGTGCATACATTAATCCCACGGAAGTATCCAATTGTGTCAGATGTGATGTGCGGCGTCCTTCCATCATTAGTAACATCCCTTTATCTTTGGATATTGCACAAAAGCAACTTCAACAGGGACAGTCTGTTTCTTTCGAGTGTCGCCTAGAAGAACCAACCACAGCTGAATGGTAATCTTGAATTTAGTAATCTAGATGTGTGCAGTAATTTTTGCATGTGTATTAAATATATTTATGGCTCGATTAAGAATTTTACTTCACTTTGTGCTCGACAAAAATTTTTATTTCCACTCTCCGTGATTGTGTTTGTATTAGCACAACTCATGAAAACGTATCCAGCGATGGGAATCACTCTCCAACTACCGGACGTTCAAACTCACAGGATGACGATTCTATTTTTGGTGGAACTCCGAAATCTCCGAGTTCGTCGACTCTGGCTGACAGATGTTCAAAAGTTGCAATCTCAAGTCCGGTGAAGGTTGACAAAGAATCTTTAGCAAACTGTAGAATCTCAATAAATACTGCCATTGCTCCAGTAGAGGAAATTAAAGATCCCAAAGTTAAGTCTCTGCCTCCACAGGACACTGTAAAGCGTAAAAAATCAAACTCATCTAGTCTTAATGCACTGCCGCGTGACTATCCTGATTATCGTGGGTATAAGGAGAAATCATTAACTAGATCTGCCACGGACTCAAATTTGGGCACGGAACCATCAGTCAAAAAAATGCCGGTCAGTTGGATGATTCAGCCCATCGTTGATGATAATTCAGTTGAAGTTACTCAAAACCAGAAGCCTGAGCCTCAGAGGGAGTCTAAGAAAAGAGTTCTTGACGCTACAGTTACAAGTATCAAGTGTCCTTATGCTGCGAACAACAACAATAATGTTGAAGAAGTGAAAATCGACAATGATGTTATACTGAATGTCAACCTACCAGTTTCTAACGAAGAGTCTTGTAATCTCATTTTTGAAAACAATACTGTGCGATTTGAAAATAACCCTAATAGAGCGGTGGTCGAAAAAGCTGATGCGTGCGGCCCACCTGAACAAGAAGTCAATGCTAACATACGGGCTCGAACGAACTCTTCTGTTTCTGTTGAGGAAGAGCTACATGTGAAGGAGAACAGTCAGAATGGAAATGATGAGTGCACTAATGATACATCCATTTCTAACTTTGTTAAGGCGACAGTTTCTAATGAAAAGGCTGAAAAAGCAAAATCTCATCGCAGTTTGAGACCTGAACGAGTTATTCAAACGTCGTCAGTGTCAACGTCGTCAAAATGCTCCAAAGAATTACGAAATATCGAAGCTTATCCCAAAGTTACGCATAAATCAATCAAAAATAGTATTGTTTCTAGTGAATCTAAAAATCAATCAGATACTTCTAAAAGGCATAGACGACACCACGTTTCTTCCAATTTGTCACCAGTTATATTATTCAGTCAGACAGATTCTGTTCAAATTAGTGCTAAAGATGATACCAGTGAGTTGAGGTACATCGACGAGGATGTGCAGCTTATTGATTGCCCCACTAATTCGAAGGTCAGTGAATGTCGTCGGTCCTCCTTACCTTCTAACAGTCCCCTAAGCCTTGAAAGTGATTTCCAGGACCTGGCAGTCCTGCAGAGATGGACCTGTGCAAAGTGCACTTTAGCTAACGATGCATCTAATGGCGTTTGTGCTGCGTGTGGAGGAACCCGAGTGATTGAAACTTTACCTGCAGGCGAGAAGCCTCGACCACGAAAAAAGATTGACAGACCTCGATCAGTGGTCAATGCCGAAACGGAGTACTGGTGTTGTCCATTATGTACTTTGCAAAATCCGTTATACTCAACACAATGCCAGGCTTGCCAGTGGGACAAAAATAAAGATTTTAAGGTAAGATTCTATTTTATTGAAATTAAACATTGAACTTACGGATTGCGGAAGTTAATTTTGATTTTAGCAGAATCATCATCATTATTATACGCAATATTGGTGAAATTACATGTCAATTAAAATTTTATTCGGGGTTGTTGTGGTTGTTAATTTTCAAATTACTGACGGTAGTGAGGGTGGATTGTTATGCCCGCAAAACGCTTTGGACGCTAATTATAATGTTTTTCTAATCATTTATAACCAAAGTATAACCCAATTCTTGTCATCACATACCGAAACTTCTCCAGACCTCTGTAGCAAAAGTTGAAGGGTGTTGGAAATAAATTATATTAATGATTCAGCGTTATGACAAGCCTTGAATGTTACTTCAAATAAACAAAACAAGCCTAACTAAACATCGCTCGATAGGACGCCGTCAAAATTTAATTTTAGTGCTTATTAGCAGATATCTGAGCTACCTTGCTAATGTTGAAAATTCTTTTAAATTGGCATATTTGAATTTCTGTCTAAATCTAAAATTTCAAATTACTGCCGGTAATTCACTCCAAAGCCGAAGGTATACACCAATCGAACGGTAATTATCAGTAAAATTTTACTATCCAAAATTTTCTTGAATATAAACGAGTTTTTCCGAAAAGAAAACTGTTTAAAAAACTTTCAATTTTGAAAGAACTAAATTTTTAAAAAATTTTTGAGAGCATTGAAATGGTGTATCCTGTTTATTATTTGGTAAAGTATTTCAAAATCGTGATAAATTTAAATTATGTATAAATATAATACACACGTACAAGTAAGTAGAAAAATAATAAATTACTTAATTACGCTATTACCACCGCAGTAGTATTTGCTAGAAGATCGAAGCATTCACATCGTTGGTTTTATTCTATTCGTCTTTATTTGTATACAGTTGATTATATATTATATAGGATTCACCCAGTAAACTCTTTAGCGTCATTAGTTAGTACCTAGTCAGCCTAGCGCCTAACCTACATGCTTTTATTAACTTAAAATGTTTATAATTTAATAATGATCAATGCGTGAATCCAAGGGGGAAACAAATGTATTCAAATGTTGTGACTAAGGCCGTTAAATCCCATTTGTTATCATTTTAACTTCAAGCGTCTTATACATACATCTTATAAATAGGTATATGGACTAATAATTTATCGGTTTGTGAGTGGACATCAGAATCCCGCTTAGCAAGTGTGTATCGGATGTACAAAATTTCAATTATATTCTAAAAAATGTTCTACCATGCACAGATACGGTGAGGGTACTTATTTCTACGAGACCTAGCTAGTAACTACTGAAGATAATTTTCTCTAAAATCGTTGTCGATGATAATATATTTGGTGTATAACAAGTGTATTATAATTATACAAAGTATCGACATAAGTAAATCAAGTTTGCTGCAGCCCGAAGTGTTTTTAAATTGTTTTCTACCTTTAATTTGATGTCATTTTTATTCCTCCAGTGTTTGAATGGGTATGCTCGGAAGAAATGGTCATGCTTGCACTGTACTTTCAAAAATCCGATTAAATCTGATACATGTGAGATGTGTCAGAGCTCGAGGAAACGAGGTTGCGTCGACGTTTCACCTATTCCGGTTGTGTCCAAAAATGCCATTAAGAAAGGAACCAAACAAAAGTACCAAGACATTGTTGCATTCTGTGAAAAGAGTGGGGATCTTTTTGTAGACGACTCCTTTCCCCCTGCTCCAAAATCTCTTTATTACAATCCAAAAACTACCACTGGTAGCGGAGATTTAGTTGCAAGATGGCTGAGGCCGAAAGATATTCTTACTGAACAAGGGAGTGAAAACATCCCCTGGGTCGTCTTTCGAACTCCATTACCTTCAGACATTTCTCAAGGTTAGTAACTTGATTACGTTTTACATAGTTGAATAATTATCTCGAAAAATCTTTTTGATGGAAAGAGAAAGTAAACTTTATTTGCCCTGATTTTTATGTTTTCCGCGGTGATTGCGTCGGTAATGAAGTTTAAGAAAAACATTATGGGTTGTTTTTATTTTAAACCACTTTTTAATCTGTACGCTACATCAGCAGTAATACATGTAACACAGGTGCAGGTTAGCTGGGGGGTGCTCAAACATTTTAATTACAATAGTGAAAATTGGTTATGCTGCATGCAGTTCGCCCATAATTTTGAATTTTCACCAATTCATTCCACATTATTGGGTTTGTGGCAGGTGTTTTAGGCAATTGCTGGCTTCTTAGCGCATTAGCTGTTATAGCTGAGAGGAAAGAGTTAGTGGAGAAGATTCTAGTGACCAGAGAAATTTGTCCGGTGGGAGCATACCTTATACGCCTATGTAAGGACGGTTCGTGGACTACTGTAATTGTAGACGATCTTTTGCCATGCGATAGAAGAAAAAGGCTGGTATACTCGCAGGTACAAACATGTTTGGTATAATGGCTCTAATTCTACAGTCGTAGCATTTTCAGGTTTGTGCTGTGTCTAATAGAAATTGGTTGTTTAATAGGCAAAGAGACGGCAGTTGTGGGTTCCCTTAATTGAGAAAGCTGTGGCAAAAATTCATGGCTGTTATGAAGCCTTAGTGTCTGGAAGAGCAATAGAAGGACTTGCTACTCTAACTGGCTGCCCGTGCGAGAGTATACCGTTACAGGTAATGTTCAGGTTATTCAAATATGTCATTTTTAATTTACTTTATTGGAATTTGGGATGACGTCTTTTAGTAGAGGATTATGGAATTTTAATGGTGAAAGTACTTTGCAGAGTGGTGCCGATGAAGAGCTTGATCGGGATTTAGTATGGGCTCAGTTATTATCATGTCATGCAGCCCGATTCCTCATGGGAGCCTCGTGTGGCGGAGGAAATATGAAAGTGGATGAGGATGAATATCGTGAAAAAGGGCTTCGTCCTAGGCACGCGTACTCTGTATTAAATGTTGACGGTTCAAATGGGTTAAGGTACGTATTAAATTTCATTTTAGATCTTTCATTCAGCTACTTGTTCTTGGTTACATTCACCCGTTATCTGTGGTGTTGCCAATATGAATAAGGTACAATAATTAATAACCAATAGGCTACTTCGGCTGCGGAATCCGTGGGGTAGATATAGCTGGAAGGGAGATTATTGCGATGGTTCCAGTGTTTGGACATCTGAACTTAAAGAAAAACTGATGCCTCGTGGCGCGGACGATGGTGTTTTTTGGATATCCTTTGACGATATGCTTAAGTAAGGTTTTATTTATCTATTCTGTCTATTCCTAAAATTTCCATCTATAAAAGGGTATACAAATATTCAATAAGTACCTTGCGGTGAAATAGTGGTGTAGATACTTATGATGTTCTTTACTTCGCGTCGTGTGTTCACAATGCACAAAACTACTGCGACCGACGTGTGTAATAAAAGAAAGTATATACCTACATCTATTCTATAAACTAGGTTATGAAAGTATATACTTCGCGCAGAATTTCAGTTTTACTATGAAATATTTTTCGCACAGGTACTTTGACTGCATCGATGTCTGCAAAGTGAGAAATGGTTGGCATGAAAGACGACTCCAGGGAATTTTACCACCCTCTGCAGATCTACAGCATCTGTCGTGTATCCTTATTACAGTTATGGAGGCCACGGAAATTGAAATATCTTTATTTCAAGAGGGCCACAGGTAACAACGAATTAAATTTATTTCCGTCACATATTGCAGTCATCATAATATGTAATGTACGGTTCCGTGTTCATATTACTTGAACACAGTAATGTTGTTACTGAAACACAGTTCTAACATTAGCAGTATTAAACAGAATCTTTCGTGCATGAACAATTACAAGGAGTACAAATATCAAATATCTTTGCTACAGGCATTCGGAAAAGTCTCAACGATCTCAGCTAGATCTATGTGTCGTCCTATTTCGAGGGTTGGAAACAAGTCAGAGTGACTCACAAAAATTAGTTTTGGTAAGTTAGTGTATTCGCTTTCACCACTCTCGGAGTTATTATCGTAATTAAAATGGCATGAAGTCCTGTCTAAATTAAGTGCTCACATAATTTGAATTATTTTAAATTTCGACAGGGTCGTCTTGTAGAGCACTCCAAAAGACAAGTGAGAGGTTTTGTTGGATGTCATAAAATGATCGAGCCAGGGTTTTATCTTGCTGTACCTTTAGCTTTCAACCATTGGCATAGTGGTGAGTTACATGTATTGACATTTATTCATCTTGGTATATTTTGTCAGTGATCGTGTTGATCGTCTCATAGACGCTTATCAATTTAATGTCATCTTACTGGTTAGTATATTATACACACCCACGAGTGTAGTAAAACCCACGTATCTTGTAGTATTGCCTGCGTTTTTATTTTTTGTTGCCAGTAAAAATAAATTGATTTGGAACCAAGCCTAACTGAATGAATTAAGTACGTCGTTGCACTTAAGAAATTTAATTCGCACTTACCTTGAATGTATTTTTTGTCTAGACAGTTTATTATGCTCTTACCAGTTCGTAAGTGTATTTTCTTTTACGTGTGTTGTTTTTATTAGGAGGAGAATCGCCTTATCCCCGATATGTGATGTCATTGCACTCTTCCAAGAAAGTATTATCAGACCAAATCGCTCCTCCTCCGTACATGCTAGCAGATGCAATTATTCGATTAACGATGGAAAGAGGGCAACGTCATGAAGGGCGGGAAGGTATGACGGCTTATTATCTTACAAAAGGCTGGGCTGGTCTCGTGGTAGTTGTAGAAAATCGACATGATGACAAATGGATTCAAGTAAAGTGTGATTGTCAGGAGAGCTATAATGTTGTCTCTACCCGGAGTCAATTGAAAACAGTTGATGCTGTACCTCCCCTTCACAGGTACAATTTTACTTTTACAAAATTTGAAGTAATTGACGAATTTATGATAAAAATACCAAAATTTTTCACAGGATCACAATTATTATGAATTTAATTTTTGTAGGCAAGTGATAATAGTTTTGACGCAGTTGGAAGGAAGCGGAGGATTCAGCATAGCTCATCGTTTGACTCATCGCCCATCTTTAACTAACGGTCTTCATGACTGGGGACCGGGTAGTACTGATCATTGGCCTCTTGTTTTGGCTGATGTCGAAGGGTTGCATGCTCCTCGTCCCATTTGATTGATTTAAGTTAATGTATAAAGTGTTTAATTTCAGTTAGAAAAAATGAAATATTACCAGTCTATGTACTACACACATATATATTTAAATATTATATAACTATATTCAATATGTGAGGGATCCTTCAATAACCATCATCTTTTCATCTTTGCAACAGACAAATAGTTTAAGTGACCTAAATTTGGAACAAGATTTTCTGGGTGAAGCTTAAACGCTGTTGTATCATTTATTTGAGTACCCGCTGATGTCCTGAGTTCCTAAAATTGTCGTATTATGCTTGTCGATACTTAAGCCGCAGTAACTCTTTAACTCCGCTATTCTATGAAGTAAGAATGACTGATGTGAAGTGATACCGTTTTTGTGCTCCAAATAAATGTGCGCTACAAATATCGTTCAAATCCAATACAACAACATCTTCGGTATATATGCAACCTATGCTATGGCTTGTATAATTATAACAAATGTTCACCTTTAAAGGATGTGTTCCTGCAGTGAGCGTTGTGACTGCCTTTTTCAAATTTAAACGAGAAGAAGCAAGAACAACAAGAGTAGAGCAACCATTCAATTAAGCAAAAATTATATTTACCTTTGCATCTGTTGAGTGTGAACTAGTGTAACGTAAAGCTCTAAATTCATCCCAGGTCTAGAGCAAAGTTTGAAGCAGACCCCAGGTTTCTAGTACTTCCCGGGTTGTCTGTGGAATTCAGAAGCTTATATCAATGATAAATGCACCATTACAATGGTGTAATCGTGACTACACACCCACTCCCGGAATAAATCCTGGGTCTAAGGCAAAGTTTGACGTAATTCCCTCGGGATCGATTTAGAGCTTTACGGTAATCAAATTCTCAACGCTATCAAATGGGAATATGTTGTATTGTAGTTTTATTATTTTTAAATCTTGATTATTTGCGGTATATTAAGATAGAAACGTTGATGCGTCTCGCTCGACGTATAATTATATTTCTGATAGCGACAAGTTTTAGTACAAAAAGTTTGTTACAAAAAGCAAGAAGCAAGTCAACATATGAGTTTATCGTAAAAATGGTTGCAAATGGTTCCAGTTAAACAGATGGTACCCCATTTTCAGTTATCGGCAAAATTTGCAAATAGAAATATACCTCATAATGGGAAGTACAGCTTCCTATTGCTATTATTTATAAACAAATAGGTATGTCTATTTAGAATTATCTTACAGCTGGTCCTACAACATTAAGGGGGATGATATATCATAGTCGGAATGAGTATAGTGGCGAAACCTTTTTGTTTTCCCCCTTCGACCCCATTATACATGCCCATGTTGTGTTCACCGTTACGGACAGAACTTGAAAGTGCGTTTCTTTACTAAACTGTAAGTATCACGCCATTCTTTATATTACTGTAACAATGTCTGTAAGAAATACCGACCTTTTTTACCAAATTCTTGCATTAGAATCCTCTAGCCGTACATTTCCCAGTTAATCTGCAATATAACACTCCATATTGCACAGTTGCTTATTATTTTAATGTAGAGGGTTTGTCTTGGCGGGAGGGGCGATAATGCTGAGTATGTTCTAACTAAAAGTGAGGTAATGTGTTCCAGACAGCCGGGTATAATTCTCAAACTGTCCGTAGACACATTTTAAAACACCAAAATAGGTATTTACTTAATTACATTATCTAAAATAAATCTTGAAGAGGTCCGTAGCGGTGAGCGGTCCAATAGTGGGAAAAATGTGTACAAAAAAAATATTAGGGACTAATTTAATTTTTTTTACTCTTAGGCTTCCGATTATCGCTTGTGGAAGTTTTTCATAAATTTGAATCCAGTAACTACATTACGCAGGTGGGTTGTGCCATCACAGTCGCAGAAACTACTGAAATTATTATAGCGTGACAACTTCCGGTTTATGTTTTTTCGGTCATATCCCCCCCCCCCGCAGATCACTTTAACTGGTAATTTGGTACAAACTATTGCTTAAAAGCGATTAAACGTAAGCATATTTAAATTTTAAATTTTGTTTGAACTTAGTAAGTACACTTAAAGATTTTAGATTGAACATGGGATCAAACACTCTGGTTGTGTAGTTGTGTTTCAGTCTTCTCACATGAAGTATCCTCACATCATGTAAAACTTGGCTTAACGTCAAGTAGCTTACGCATTTTATTATTTTCCTTGTCAATCTACTATATTTTATGCTTTAGTTTTAATTTACTTCTATTTTTTTTACTTGATACCTCATTTCTGTGCTCAATATAGGATTAATACCTTACGATCATTACTGGATTCTCAAATGTTCGCTCATAAGTCATCACAACTCACTCAATTAGATTTATTTTTTACAAGACTTGTAATTTATTTTTATTCTGTCAGTACTTAAATATTATTATCGTAAGTATAGTTCGTGTTATCCTCACATATTGTTGTATTCGTAATGGATTTTACCTGTACTGGTCTTATTTATTTATTCATGTTGTTGTAAACATAAAAACTTACCTGTTGAGTAACAAAAAGTAATAGCAGTTATTCAGTTAAGTAAAAACACATCTAAGCAGATACGCATTTAAAATAATTAAGAAAGTATGTATTTTCAATCACACTTATTAAGATTAGTCCTTTCGCAGTCACTGTCACTGTGCACATCCTATTGTAAGTTCTTCTTGATTTGTGTAAGACAAAAAAGTCATTTTAAAAACAGTTGTAAAAAGTAAAATGTAAAATTATTCACTTATATGCAGTTGTTACGATTGCTGCTCCGTGAGCTGAGTGTAAATTTTTAAAGCGTGATTGTGAAAAATGAATTTGAGTGGAGTGGTTTAGTTGAAATGTCCACAATAATAATATGTCCATCCATAAATAATTATATGTAATAATTTTAATGAATACGGATACATCAGAATTCTAAGTAATTGCTAATTATTACGTCTAGTAACGAGTGGTCGTGTACTGTATTGAATTTATCTACATTTTTGCACGACAGTTTAATTCTAAATATTAAAATATGTCCGATGTCTATTGTTGGATCTTGTTTTCACTTTGTTTTTGTTTAATGTATTGAACCTATGCATTAAAAACCTAGCCATAATTATGTATTCGAATAACTGTTGCATTTATATATGCAATGTCCAAACATTTGAACGTAAACCCGTGACGATGCATGTGCAGTTGCTTCTTTGTTTGCAGGAAATCATGGTTTGCATTTTATTATAGAATGTTTCCTGTCATTCGAATCTCTCGTTCAACTGTGCAGCAACTATGTATCCCTTTTCTTGTACAAAAAATGGTTATGATGGTTATGTGAAGGGAAGTAAGCCTTTAAATAGTTCAGTACAGTTAAAGTTCGTTTTCTTGAAAAGGTAGTACAACAATTTTAAAAAGTTTACGTTACTTAAGTAGAGACTTCAGGTTTCTTCTCTCCACATCATGCAATTCAACGTTGAACACTTCATTAGTATTACACTGTCTTGGTAGTTAAGAGTTTTTGTTTTAAGTTTACAAAATAGTCATTTAATCTAAGGCTGAATGAAAAAACAAACAAAATAATGCTATAAAATTAAGTACGAATGTAATAAGGAAAGAAAACATGGAAGCCCCAAAGTTTCTATTTTTCCCTCTTAAAGGTTTACTTCCCTTAAAAAGAGAATTGAATTAATGGGAAGTAGTACTCCTATGCTACTCTCAAGTACACTAAACATGGCATTTGCATTTAGCTTATAATATAAATCTCAGTCAACTTTAATTGCTCAGTTCACAACCTATGTTAAAACAGTTTTCTTTTATCACCTAAATACGGGCGATGTTGTGTTGATATTGTTAATTGTTACTGTAAGTTGTATACACACACACATATTAATTATGTATTACGTACCAGAAGTAAGAAAATAGGAATAATTTAGCATAATGTATTCACATATTCATGATTGATTCGCTTAATAGTTTACTAATTTATCAGTCATGAACGCGATCCATGATAATGTATATTGTGTAGTATGTAAAACGTAAAGAAACCAAGTAAATTGTTTTGAGTATATAATTATATTATCCTATGTTTTGAAGACATAATATGGCTATTGTTTTTAATTTTCAATGTTCTGTAATATGTTTATTCGCCAGAACTTTACATGTGTAGCATGTCTTCTCCTCGTCTTTCCTGTTTTTTTATGAACGTACCGTATATTTTATAATAATGCACCCCTTTACTACACCTCTCAGACCCGCGTACTCGAAGAGACCCGCGCACTGTATATATAGTTTATTAATTAGTATCCCTACTAATGAAAAATCCTAGCCCGAAATCATAGCCGTTTTATATTTAACGCCGGAATGATGACGTTTTGTTACCTTCCTGATGAACATCTTATTAACAAATAACCTTCTCAACTAATTGTAACTTGATTGTATTATAACCTTACATCTGCGAATATTTGATTATTCGTGTATTTCAGTCCCCTGTGCTATTTCAGACCCTCGCATTAATATAGAATATACGGTATTTACACTCTGCACGCTTCCGATAATGAAGGACTTTCACCGCTCAGTTATTTCTTATATAGTAATCAAGACAGTCTTTTAAGAACGCAGTCAATCATTTGAAGACCCAAGGGAATTTTTTGAGTAAACATTTTGTCCTCTTTTCTATACTCATAAAACAATGCTCAGTCTCAATCTCAAATACCTATAATTGGTTTGTATTTCATTCCTATACAATAACTTTCCTCAATCTTAACAAATCCTAATGATATTATAATGATTAAATGGGTAACCCCTAAATGGATGCATTGTGCATGTGATATAATCAAATGGAGAGGGAGCTCTTATAAGGCTATCCATTGAACTATATAGTGAGACTCTGCAGGCTTGTCTCCTTTCTTCCTGAATTATCACATTTTACATAATTATGTGCTTGTACTGTATTCAGTAAAAAGGTAATACAAAACAGTAAATCACGCGCTCAGATAAAGTTTCGCTTGAGTCTGATTGTAGACAAACCCGAATGTCTGATAGGATATAGCAGCAAACTTTCTCATGTTAAAAACGACGTATTTGAATTTTAAAATCTTAAAACTGAAGCGCGTTGAAAACTTTAGCTTAAGCCACCATTCATTCTCAGGGAAATTACAAAATTTTAATGTTGTCTCAAATATATGGTCATATTCAGTCATTAATTATTTATGCAAGTTTAGTTTAGGAATTAATGAAAATAAATAAACAATGCAAGGTGCAGAAAAAATATGAGTACAATATTATACACAGCAGTCCAGTGTGAAAACTGTGTGGGTGACGAATATTAATAGCAACCATATTGAGTGTACTATACGCGAATAGTTATTGCCACCAATACCAAATATAATTTGACAAAACACTTCCGTTTCTTTTGCCAGTGTTTATATGTATATTTTATATCGTTTATACTAACCGGTAAACATTTACGGTCCTGCTATTGTGAGACAGCAACATTATAACCAAACTGTACTTAAAAAACCTACAAGATTACAAGTCTATAGTTTACTTATGCTTCAATTCACATATCGAAGTTTTTCCCCCAATAACATTCAACATCAGTGATAGGCGAATTTTTTCCTGACTTATTTACAGTATTCATATAAGTAAACGCAGAGTCAGCAGGGTAAGGTGAAACCACAAATTTTATTTGTCAGCTAAATACCGGTTACGATGTTCGGGTCATGTCTATTTTTGGAGCTCAAATCTAGCCGATAAGAGAAACTGATAATGCAATGAAATGAAAATAAAATGAAATAAACATTCTTTAAAAAATTAAACAAAATCAAATCCATTCAATTCATTCTACATATACATATTATTTGGCAGGATGAGAATTTGCTAACATTATCCGTAATTAAATTGCATGTTCAGTACTTAAGTATTATTTTATGGTCTCTACGTTTCTCCATTACTTTGGAATTTGAGTGAGTGCATATATATATACAAGAAAAAATTGATCATTTGTAGAACGATTGTGGCATTAATGTAATGCATTTATTGACTCGATCGAAAATATAAACTGAAAAAAAGTAAAATGTTCCAGCCACAACTTTTTAGCTTAGGTGTGTACACTCAATAATGTAATAAACAATTCGATAGACTTAGTCAGCACAAATGCAAGTGCTTTTTCGTAAGCCAGTTACGTGTACCATTTAATTAATATAATTTTTACATATTTATAGACAAAATAAATTACACAAAAACGAAGCTGATACTGATAACATTGAATATATTATAACGAAAGGTATTAGACAAAATGGGGACATGAGTTTTCTCTTTCCATTAGAAGTTCAAAATAACTTCAGCATTTTTATTTTACTTAGTTTATAGGAATTTGAATACGTAGCCAGGGTATGATAGAGAACGTAGATGCACGTAGATACACGTAAAGGAAATATTCTTTGTTTTTCTTCATTAAATTTGAATAGTCATAATATAATGCTTAATAAAATTACCAGGTAAGAAATAGATACCTAAAGATGTACTTCTTGTCGTCAAGGTATATTTAAATAAATGATAAAGACATGGTATAATTAATAACAAACAAATACAATAAAACTACAATCCTGAGAAGGTAACAAGAACAATGTATGAGGGCAGCTGAGATAACTCTTAAAAAGAGCATGCATTTGTATTTTGAAATATTATTGAAAATTTGTATGGAGCTTGTAGACGTAAGATCATAGAATGTTAAAAATTTTAGGCTTTTATAGGCACACGGTTTTGATACAACTGTACTAGTTGTCGTTGTCGAACGCTGTCTCTACAAACGGTCACGTATTACATACATACCTAGGTACTTACCAAGAGCTTCATGCTATTTTAATTGGGAAAAATGCAAAAAAAGACGCTGGACAATATACTGATAGTGATGTCGCAGCCTGCACAATTAACATTAATCGGATCTACCTCTACGATTTACAATTAATTAAAGATTAGCTGAAAAAATTAGGAAGTGGGGATTGTAGGTATGTAACTAGGTAATTCTGGATAGTAATTACATACTGCACTATGATGTGAATTCTGGACTTGGAGAACAGCGACGTTGGCAAACCTGACCCTGAAGAGGCTGAGACTACAAAATATAAGTTACGAATACTTCAGCACTTCACCCACTCAGTAAGTAAAAAAAAGTATCTATGTATATGTGTCTATAGCACATTTATATATGTAACAGTAAATTTCTATAATTTGGGAGTCTGCTGAGTGTCATACAAATCACTGATATACGTATATAATAATATTCATTCTCTATATGCAGTTCATAATCCGTTTTTTTAAATAGGTACTCCAACTACAGTGCACTTTACAATAGTTTTTAGATAAAAAAGATTGAACACTAAAAGTAGCAATATAATAATTCATATAAAAAATAGCTTCTACTACACCCTATTTAATTACAATAGGTATACCTATATTATGTTACACTATGTATTGTATTTGAAAGCTGACGCTCGAATTGAAACAAGCATAAGAAAACACTCTTTAAATATATCATTTATTTTTTTTTATTATAATAAATTAAACTAGACTGAAAGAGAATGTCAGCTTGGTTCAGCACATCAGTATGAGAAATAGATTATGATCACGACCCTGGATCTGGCAGCGTAGCCTGAATTTCCGGTGATTTCTTCTACATATTCCTAATAAAATGCTTGATAGGCTTATACAGATATTTATGGTCTTAAGAGTATTCAGAATAAATAATTATTTTATACATACATCTTATTTTCTGAACTTTTCTTACATGTTTTTGTTAGTAAAAAAATAATTTTTAAACCACACTATAATCCATTTTTAATCTTCTATACTTCTATCAGATAAATACTACGGTATTTTTCTCACATAAGCGAATCCTGGCTTTTCAGCTTTTTGGCTTTCTTCAAAATAATTAACGGCTTACATTGTTTATTACAAAGAGACCAGTTGTTAATTTCGGGTGACATTTTTAATAATGTCATTTACTTCACTATAATCATGGGTTTCTCCCCTGTAGCTCGTTACAGTTAATTACATCTTAACATTAGCATTTTCATCTAATTGTAAGTTTCCATAGATTTTTTTTTCTCAAAACCATTTTTAATATTAGCATATTTGCGCTTACAGAATATATAGGTATTTAATTGAAATGTGGTTAGACATTTTTCGCTAATATAAAAGCTCCCATTCACAAGTTCGAACCAAACATTTTTGCTAACCAACGCACCAGAGTATTTTCTTTATAATATCGTCAAACACTGATTTTGAGAAATTAAATATAGTTAAATTCAAGATTCTCATCATTCTTTTAATAAGTGGAAGTATTATTTAGATTGTTTCAACAATTATTAGAAAAAAATAATATTTTTACATTTTCTGTTTATAATTATAAATAATAAAGTCAGGTTTTTGGTTCTCAAATTATGTCGGTCTTTGACCTTTTTTCCTGCTCAAGCACATGGCAAGGGAATAAAATAAGAAGACGTTTGAAAAATTAATGAGAATTTGCCTGCTTCTACGAGAGTAAAAGTGGGAATTAAACACGACGCTATTCGAACAATTGCAATCATCATAGACAGGTGATCTCTGATGTTCTTCTGCGTCCAAATATTAGACGGCCTTGTAAGTATGAGCATACAAATTTATCGTTACTGAAAAGTTTTAATGTGAACGTAGTGCTAAAAGTTCGTCAACAAGTTTATGTAATACCGCAATGGCTATTTTCTTAGGAATCCGTACACTCCTTAGTAGATTCTCACAATCAACTTTACACCTTCCAACTTTATGTCCCTACTTTAATCATTTCCTTTGGCAAATATATATTCTTAAAATATACGAAAGAATCTCATGAAAAACTTGAGAGAACATGATACAAGGCAATAAGCATGTTCTCAAGGCAAATACATCTTAAAGTAATTCCGTATCATTTGAAAATAAAATACCTATTAATTTTCATAAAAATTGTGCTAAAAAACTACTGGTGGGATTTACTGAGTAGATGCGAATTAAAATCGTAGACATTTGAACAGGATTCTCCACAAATATTGCATCTCCAGGGATTTGATTCTGAGTGACAACCTTTGTGCAAAAAGTAAAGTGTTTTATCTGGGAAGATAATTCCACAATAAACACATTGATGGATAGGTGCGGCGTAGGGCAGTCCTCGTCGGCTATACAAGGAATGTGTTGTTCCGCTGTCTTGCCCATTCGAAGAGCTGATTCCGTCACCTTCGTAAGACTGGAGGAGATAGAGAGAAACTAAATTAGAACCGTCCATTAAGTAGTCAATATATAATAAAATATTCAATCGCAAATTAAAGCACAAGTTGCTTATATTTTACATTCATTAATTTAATTTCGTGCGAGTCCATTAACCATTTAATTACTATGGCTGCACTCTCCATGCACTACACATATGAAATGATTTTGCCTTTGCAAATTATGTATGCAAAGGGAAAACAAAAAGAAAAACAAAATAAAACAACCTGCGTATGATATCCACTTAGGGTTGAGTGGCCTGAACTGTCACTTCTACTTCTCATTGCCGGAGGACTGGAGCTAGCGGTATTGTTTTGATTCTGATGGCTGTCTTTTTTCCAATCTTCTCGTAATAAAGATTTAAGCGGTGAGATTTTACTCGGCGATGATGAACATTTTGGACTATGAGAATGTCTGGAAAGAAAGAACGTAAATATTCATTTACAACTGGCGCTACAATTAATTTCAGAATATAAGTTTAAAAAACGTTTTCGGGGAAGCAAAAGCTGATTTCGTGATGAGCCCCAACTGACAATCACGTCACATCTAAACGTAGAGGCACCAGAATAATTTCTCCGGACCTCTACTTCTTCGTATGCTGCCACTATTACTACTACTACGTTCACTACCTAACTACCTACAAGAGTCCCATGTTGCCTTTACCTCAATGCCCCATTTCCTGAGCCTGAGGACAAATCTTCGGGCATATCCTGAATGTCGTCAGTGTCATCTGGAGAATCTTTGTATTTAGACTCTCCATTACTTGAAGAGTGTTCGTCAAGAATTTCTTTCTTAACAACAACTGCAACTAGATCAGAGCTGGATGGAAGATTTGAGCTTGAGTCCGACTGGGGTGAGACATTGGGAGGTGAGCTACTGCGATGGCCTAAACAAATATTAAATTAGGATTAATAAATCTCCTTCGGTGTGTGTGTTATTAGGCTCAAAATATAATAATACTATTATCAGAATCAAATACCGCTGTGTCTTTCATCTTGAGCAAAACTGTAGCTGGAGTCAGCAGAGAAAGAAAAATGGGCGGGATGCGGTGAATTGGAAGAAATTTCTATTTGAGGCACTAAAAAGTGGGAGGGTATTAAGGAATCGTTAACTTTGTCACGATCTTCAAACCCAAGAGCATGAGCTAATTCACTGTATTCCCCTCCACTTGGACCAGGTGAACAGGAGTTTCCTGATGAGGTCTGGAAGGATGAAGAGTGTGGCATTGGATTGTCTAGGTCGATACCATGGCGGGAGCGAAAATGAACTCGAAGGGACTTCATCGAGCCTGCTTTGTAGCTGCATAATGGACACGCTTTCACCATGTCATGTGACCCTCCGACATGCTCATTTTGGAAATGTGCCCTCATTGCAATTTGACGTTGGAAGCCCTGACAAAAGTCAAAGAAATTTGAAACATAATGAAATTACTGCAATTCTCATTAATGTCATTAGTTTCATTTTACTCTATTTTAAAATCCGTAAAATAATCTACAAATTCTGTCTAGAAAGCAATTCACTCACTTTATTACAAATAGGGCAACGGAATGGGAGCAGCTTCGAATGTGTAGCCATATGCTCGGCTAAGTGGTCCTTGCGGAAGAATCTTTAAAAACGAAACAATATTCACGTTCATTTTTAAATTACGAAGTAAATGATATATATTAGAAATGGTAAAGATATGTGTCTAAAATGAACTTCATACTGTATTTATTTTGTATTATGGAATTATATAGCGTTTAACAATGTTTTAATATTTTTGTATAAAGTAATTCCTTTTAAAATTTGACAAAAAAAATGGTCTCCTGTTTTACCTTTTTTGACATACTCGACACTCGTAGGGTTTTACGCCAGTGTGTCTCATGCGATGTCGTCTCATATTTGCTCCATTCGAAAAAGTCATATTGCAAACGTCGCACTCAAAGCATTTCCTCGAATCTTCTGGTTTCATGCTTCCATTGCTGAGCTCTTCACCCTCAGCCCCAACCTCAGCATCTGAGTTCTAATTTGGAAATCAATGAGTCAGTTTAGTCAAATATAGATGTTCGTAATTATATAGTAGTATATCTAATAGTTTTACTACTTTTACTATACAGAAAGTATACGGTCATTGGCATTGTCATAAAAAGTGATGAAAAGGGATGATAGTAGTTTGAGAGAAAATTCAAGATTGCAAATTGTATATATATACGAATGGCAAAAGGTATAATGTACAGGATAGCGTCAAAAACAAACATAGTATGTAGTATATAAATTAACCTCTCCAGACGTGAAAGAAGTTGACACGCCTCCCTCTTTAGCTGATAGCCCTGAGCATTCATCATCATCCTGGTCTTGGTATTGGTGATGGTCATCACTATTAATCATGTCTCGGCTGTTCGTACACAAGGAGAGGACGGAAGATCTGGATGGAAGACTATTATTGTTCGCTTCTCGACCGTTCTTTAACCGGCTCTTCTTGAGTGGGATTGGCTGTGGCTCGTCGCTGCTGGACTCGTCTCCAGACATTCCATCCTCAACATGGATAGATGAGCCACCGTTACTTCCACTCACAGAGATTTTCCGCTCCACAATGCTCGCATGTCTAATTTGAACCTCCATAGTGGGTGCCGGTGCCGGTGCCGTTTCGGACCTACTGTACTTTTTCTTGTCAATTACTTGTATTTTTTTTTAGATTTTCTTATCAAACATCCACTTAGTCATCTGGTGCAGCATCATGGGACTCTACAAGAGGCACGCTTAGGGGTGTCGTGTCTATAATTTTATAAATCAAATATATACAAATTATAATCATTATTAAGTTTTATTAAATGGTAGTGGGAATCGTTCACATTTGTACATTGTACAAGGATTCAAGATATTACGATGGTATTCGAATTCGATATTCGAGGATAGGAAAAGTATAAGCGTCGGCAGTCGGCATAGTGAGTAGTGAGAAAGAATACCTAGGGCCTCAACCTTGATATAATGTTTTTTTTGTTTCCCCCGACTATAACTTTGTTACATTGCATTCTATGACTATGACTATTAACTATAAGGCATACAACTATATACGCTTCCTACGAAATCTCCTAAAGCACATAAAGCGGGGTTCCCTTCTGTGGACTGTCTATATGGGCTGAATGTATATAGTGAGCGTCCAAGTTTCAACTTTACTACTACACATCTCACATCCCATAACCTCAAAAGATGCGAAGTTCAGACTCCTCGCCTACATTCTCATTCACTCCTTCCATGCATTTATAGGTTATGGCTTTGCGAAGAAAATATATGGCTAAATTATGTAGTGTGTGGCACTTCTCTTCTCTTGTGGAATTGTAGGTCAACATCTAAATCAGAACACCAGAAAATTACTCACAATGTGTAACAGACCATGCGAAGATCCGCACAACAGTCGCTATGTACACACATTACACGAACAGATATGTACGTGGTGGCCCTCTGCTTTACCTCAATACCTACATAATAATACTATGTAGGTATGTATATGAGCCCACATACACTCAGACTGAACTACTAGAAGTAAACTCCCTAAAGGAATTATTTATTGCTTTGAACCACAACATACGGGGAAAAAAAGACGACGAGAAATATCCAAGTATACATTCCATACTCCATTATTGTTATGAATAAAGTTGCGTGCAGTCAGTTCAATTCATAAATTCTCAAATTAAAACATATGCCCATTTAGCTCTTTTATTTTAGAAATTGTACAGGTGCTCATAGAAAATAAATTAGAAAAATCTTAAGTAGGTATACCATGTTCTTTCAAGGAGTTTTGAAAATGTCTCCACATTTCTATTTTAAAATCTTTTAGTGATAAACGGTGCAGCACTGTACTCAATCAGAAGCTCGAATAAGTGCAAATATCATGACAAATATCATAATCACCAACTCGAACAAATTTCATTATTGATGATTTTCCTTATAAATAATTTAAAAAAAATAAACCCGAACAGTGAATTAGCAATTGCAGTCTGATTTTTTAGAAGTTCATATTGCATTCAGTACCATCTTTAAATTTTTTTAAGTTACACTTAATTATTTCGTATATGTATGTAATTATAACGCCTACGTAACAAACGTAAAATGCGTCCCATTAGCTCAACTTAGGTTTGTACAGTTCAAAAATGTGGTCGCTTCAAGTTTTCGGCATAAGGCTTATATTCAGCAGAATATTATTTGTTGTGGTAAATCGAAAATATTCACAGAATCCAACGATCGCTTAGATCGCTATCCGCTAGCTGCACATAAGAGGCCCCAGGAAACCCGGGAAACGAGCCTTGGAGGGAAACGACTGGAAACTTGAAAATTTGACGATGATATGGGTCATGCGACAAAATGTGGTAGTTTCCTTCCTTCTTCCATCTCCTTTTTGGTATATGAAGCGAGCAAATAGCTTGTACAAAGCCCCATCGTCCGTATATACTGGACACACGTATACTCTATTGATATGAAGGCAGAGATTATAATAATCTCATCCATTCCGTGATTCCCTACTCCATACAACTCAACTCAAGCACATAATACGGAGAGTATGAGGCCACCACATCTTTCATGTAACCCGTAACATCATCCTATACAGGAAGATACGAGAAAGTGAAGACTTAGTCGGAATCCTTGTAGTTCGTAGTAGTAGTAGTAGGAGTAGGAGGAATCTCTGACATATGGTAATAGACTGCTATAACTTTGCACATAAATAAATCAGTAGGTATATACACCTATGTACAATACTGCGTTAGCACAGTGGCCATACTGCTGGATACGGGGAATGACAATTATAACAGTTCTACGATGGGGATGAGCGATGAATAAAGCACAATAATATATAGGATAGGAGCAAACATAAATGCTAAGTCTAAATTTGTATGCTAATTCTAGCGATTCTAAACACTTGAACTTAAAAGTCGTTCATTGCCCTTAACATGAATCAGATTCCACTGACACGGTATCAGCATCGGCCACGCAGATAATTCAATACATACACAATTTCTAGTACGCGATGCCTTATATATTTTTTTTTTCATATAATTTAGTTTCATCATTATAGTTTCTCTGGGGTTGCTGGGGGGATGGGGATGGGGATGGTAAATGGTGAATGGCAACCTATATAATATGTTCGACTGACTGTCTGTTAGGAGCCATAGTCTCGATTTGCGATCAAGCACAAAGCTTCACTTTGCTTAAAGCACTTTACTTACTCAGTACTTGGTGCACTCTCATTCATCCCGACTGTAATAATTGTGGGAGCATATGTTTATGTATCTTGGTATGTATAAGTACCTACCTACATGGGTCCGTATACGTACGTCAGTATGTACGAGTCGAGGTGGAATACGATCAAAGTACTTAGGTAAGGTGGAGCGATGCATGATGAATCCTTACTGGTCTTGTGTTACACTTTTGAACTATGATTTAAGTTTTGACTCACAGTCAGATAGTCAGCCAGAGAGAGAGAGAGAGACTCTCAACTTTATCGTATTATGCTCTGCACCCGCTCTGCGTGAGGTGTATAGGTACATAGTAGTAGTAAAATAATAATAATATCAGAACGCATGAGGACTGCTGCACTTCTTTGGATGTTCTATTAAATACAAGATAACTGTACTTGTGAAAATCCTAGAGTCCATGTTTGAACAGAGACTCAGTGAACATTTGGTATACTTTTACAGGAGGAACGGGAAGTATTGTAAGAGGATACGCAAAACAATGAATTAGCCTAAGATCACTGACCAATGTGAAACCTTTTGCAGTCTAAACCACCGCACCAGCTTTACATTAGTTAGTTCACATTAATCATTACAAACCATTTAAGTAACATATAGGGACAGACGGCGAGTTAATGCATTTCTACTCTCGGGCATCGTCTCACCTATATTTTGCAAGTGGGTTTCCCAAGTATCCCAAGCTGTCTGTAACTAAATAGACATTCTACATAATAAAAATGGGATTTTGAGTGTTGCATCCTTTACATATTTTTAATTGTTCCCTTCTAACATAGTATTATAATGAATGAAAAAGTAATAAAGTTTTTAGTTTTTGGGTTAGTTGTAATTCTTGTCAAAAAATCCTAACAAATAAAAATCACTATATAATAATATAAATACTGATAATATGCAAATTTAAAAAAAAATAATTTTTAAAATATGCAGCGTTAAATATATACTGCCCTTGGATATCAAGAATTTGTCAAGTTCTAGAGCTAATATTGAAGCTATAATCCATTCTGGATTGTAATACTTAAGTTCATTGTACTTACATCCTTATACATGGGCACACTATACAAATTAGTGTGTTGGACTATACAATGTAGAAACACTGCCTTTACTAGAAACTTGAGCATTGCGCTATTATGTTGTCTTTTCAAGTTTAATAACATATTTTTGATGGCATGAATGGTGCGTGTTGATGGCACGTACCTATGGACCTATAAAATTTTTGTTTATGCTACAAGCTGTGGACAAACTCTGACGTGAAGTACCTACCTAGGTATCCTACCTATCTATTCTACCTATTTTAGGTAGATACCTAAATATGTAACAACCTATATGGGCTTGTATTTCACGTGCTCTATAGTAACTTCTAAACACTTCCAACTAACACCTATGAGCATAAAATCGATAAGGTATACGTAATGTGTTTAAATATAGATACGATTAATTATTTTAAATTGTATGTTGACACATTATTGGAAATCAAAACAAAGTATACACACTATCTACTATGTAGCAATTATTTTCTTTGACTTTAACTACAGCTTGGATGAATGATGATATGAAATTTCATGTACCTGCCAACCTACCTAAGTACGTTTACTCATGTGTATTACTTTTCACCGGGACGGGGAGAGGAAATTGAGCAGTTCATGTTTAAGTAGTTCAAACTTTTTAACAATTTTTTTCATTTAATTTTAAAAACCTCCCGTGGGAAAAGATGTTTATTATACTAATTTTCAATAATCAACCACGATATATTTTTTAGCAGCACAAAAATATCATTGCCTATTAGGTAGTAGGTTTTATATCCCACAGTAAAATGCTGTACTTACAATTAGTCGCACTTAGGTTTATAATACCTGTACTGAAACACATTTCTTTACAATGTCATATATAATTGTAATTTGTTTCCGGCTCCTACACAACTAGACAGTGCATAGTATTAATATAACATACTCTGTGTCAGTAGTGTGGTTCTTAGTTATAAGCTCCGTCTTCTATAATACATAGCTTTCCATCATTCACCTTTCCATCTTATTACTCACTACCAAGTACCGTAGCCTGGCATATCATATGGCATATGAGCGGAGTAGGTGAGAAGGATGTTTACATTTAAGTTCAAGTCATACCCTGAATTCCCATTCTCATGATACTTCACCTACCGTCGCCTCTCTCCACACAATTTATGTGTAAAGGACATTCAGTGTTTGTGTGTACTTATTTATGTATGTAGGTAGGTAGGTACGTGTACTCCAGTTGCCACGTGTGTTGGGAGCAATATAATATAATATATATAGTACCCTCCAGTTTTCTTCTGTCCTACTATAGTGAACATAGGGAAGCATAAATAGTATTTATATTATAAACATGAGACAATTCACAACAAACAACATTGGAATCCATGCGTGAACCGGCTGTACAGTTCCTGTCCTCATTGAGCCCACGTATGTAATATGTACGTATTACATACACTCATAATAAAGGAGTCTCATTCCCAAATCCAAATCCAAATCCCAAGTGAAAAGGCTACACTTATATACACTTATATATGTTAGAACCCAACTTAAAATACCGATCATAATCCATAAGTCCATAATCAATATACACAGCTGAGAAATCATAGAAAATGATAATTTATAGTCCAAAAGACAGTAGTGGTCGTAAAAGTATATAGTCACGCAATGAGATAAACATAAATAATCACCTGTAGTAAGGGCAGAACAAATCCACTCAAAACTTGTACAGAAAATCAACTTCATATGCTTGAAGAAATCAGTAGGAAGGACAGTAGTGGTTGTAGTAGTAGTAGTAGTAGTAGTAGTGGTTGTAGTAGTAGTAGTAGTAGTAGTAGTAGTAATAATAATAATAATAATACTATTATTATATTTTGTTTTGAGGAAAAGAAGAAGTGGAACGTAAATATGGAAATATCAGAGTTTGAAGATCAGCTCATTACAAAATAGAATCTTTCTAAAAAAATTGGGAACTATTTATTTTTTTATTCTACATCACAATCATAATCATGATGATAAGAAGGTCACTGAGGAAAAGGCACCAGTTCCGTCTTGGTTATTCTCGCTTGATTTAATAATTTACATCAATTATCTCTACCTATACTTTTGTAACTTTACTTCTATATACATACATAAATGCACTCTCCGCACTAAATCATTATTTAAAAACAAAACTGCGTGAATGGTAAAAGTCCCTTTTTTAAAAAAAAAGTCAAGAACAATAATCAACTATTTTCAAAAAATATTTTAATACTTTGCTAATAATATTATATCCACAATCCGTCTATCCGCAATCGGTCTGCGTCAGCATTCGTCTCTTCTCATGACTGGACACACGTTTTGTATATATATATGTATATATCACTATAACTTCTATCGATTAGAAACTTATAAACAAAAACAAATGAACACAGATATGTATTTGGCTGGAACAACTTTCTCACTACGTACTGACTGACTCCCTGTCTTTCCGACCGCCCTGTCCCTTCTTGGTCAACCGTGATCCTCTCCTCCTTTTTTCTTTTACATTGTGACTTGTGACAACAAAACTCAAAACAAAATAAACTAATCGATACAGAGTAGAATATAGTGTGTACTTATATGGCTGTCAATTCTATTTTCACTTGACTGAACTTGTCTTCTCCCGACAAAAAAAAATATCTAATAATAATAAAATTACGAAAATTCTTCAATTTTAAATTTAATCACACATTTAAAAAAATTATTTTTGCAATTCACTTGGAATTTTGTTTTCTTGTTAAATTTTTATTTTATACTATATATTAATAACAATTATTTTTTAAAAAATCAGAGTCGTCTCACATCTCTATCTCGTATGTGTGTACAATATAGTATTCAAATCCAATAACGTGTGAACTGATAGTTGGCAAAGAAGTTAATGTAAGAATGCGAAGGCAAAGGAAGGCAAGGCACTGAATGAGTCGAACAAGTTGTCGTCATTTTCAGGGCATAGACAGACAGAGGCAGACAGACAGGGAAGACACACACACATAGAGAGAGAGAGAGAGAGAGAGAGAGAGAGAGAGAGAGAGAGAGAGGAAAAATAGAGGCAGAGCGGTTGTTCTCGGCAAAAAGAGACAGAGTATATAGTGATCATATATATATGGAGAGAGTACAGATTGTTCAAGTATTAAAGCTTGGAAATAGGAATCTCTTTATGAATTGAGTATGAGACTAGAAGAGTAGGCCAAAAGGGGAAAAAATATCGTAAAGGAATCCTTGCAAAAATAGGACAGACAACCGCTATCCCTTCCAGAGTAGCCTACATATCACCATCGTCTCTCGAACTTGTGTGAGTGAACGATGACCCCAGGAGTGTAGTTAGTTGTATTTTGCAGTGGAAACCCCTCAACCTAGTGAGAACCCAGTTGAAAAAACAACTAACTACATGGAACTTTTCTTCACTTCTTTCCCTTCATTCCTCGTCGTCGTCCGTCCTATCCCATATATAATACTATGATCCACATTTGTGTAGGAAACATTCTCATTGTAGTTAATAGTATCTCTCTCCTCTCTCTGCGGTTCTGCATAATATTTGAGAAATACAGAAAGATATATAGATAGACACAGAAAAATAATGCACATTCCGTCACCCCCTTTACTTTACTTTTCACTATCCTCTTTTCATCCATCCAACCAACTAAAACCAAAAACCAAAATTAGACTATAAGCACTAATAACTAATACACACGCATAGATATAGCGTCTATCCCCTCATTATAGTAGACACTATATGCATATTATGTGTTCTGTATAAAACATATAAATATACTGTATGTAATGTGCTGAGCAGTGTGTACAGATCATTAGTACCCCACAGTATAATTTCCTTATAATTACATTTAAAAACAGCGTATATATTAAGTATGTGAGTACAATTGTATCCTATGTTAGCTCTGTCTGTGGTGGTTCTGATTCTGATATTCTGATCCTGTATCTAACCCTTTTTGACTTGAGCCAAATTCTCGATATTTTTAATGATATGCCTGCTGCCTCCTAGAAAATCCTGCCTGAGCGGCACCTCTCGCAACAAACCACTTCTCACTTCTCTCCCTGTTGTCATGAGAATCCCTTCCTCAATAGATGGCCAATAATCTCCAATCTTTACTGATCCACTAAACCCAAATATTTACGTCAACTATGAACATTCCAATGAGTTTTTTCATTGTTTGCAATTTTTATAATGATTTTTGGCAATCAATCAAAAACTGGTTTTATGGTAGTGTGTCTCTCCGGCGTCGTCATAATTTTTAATCCCTAATAATTTTTTGTCTAAGTAGTTTGTAGTTGTGCTATAAACATTATTTAATACCTTTTATTTTAGCAATTTTCCTCACATTCGGCATTCCTATGAGTGTCCGTTTAATTTGTATTACATTTACTTAAATGATATAGCGTAGACTAGTGTAGTACAGTAGTATTAATGTACAAAGTCAAATCCGAGGAATTTGAGTAGTGAGTACGTGGAAAGAAGGCCAAAATTTCAGTAGTACTAATTTTGGGATTTAAAGTTTTAAAATCGATCATGTCAATTAAATTATTAAATTAGTAAATACGGTTCAAGTTGGTAGTAGAGTTGTGTACTAAGTTTCAAGTTGGGCCGTTAGACGTGGACTTGGACTACAAAAACTTTATGTGAATATTTTTTGTCGAAGTCGGAATCAATTGACACTCCACACCGTCAGCCTTCCTGATCAATCTGCAGGAACAGAAACAAATTGAGGTAAACTTACAATTTATTATGTTGTTTTAAATTAAAGTCCACTGTATAGTTTCATATGCATGGCGTATGACCAAACCGAGGCCTATTCTGGCCTGTGTCGTCGGAAATGTTTTTAGAAACAAGAAATATTCTAGTTTCATTCGAATAAAAGTACAGTCGGTGGTGGGTTCTTTGTAGCTTTGGAGCTGCACCTTCAACCGGCGATGATTATTTAAACCATAACTGTTGGTAAAGTAAGTAAGTTTTACAATGTGACATATTGGCATAAAGCTCCCGGAGTTGTTTGTAGGGGTAAGACGACCACAACTCTAGAAATTGTTTCTAGCCATGACCAAAATAAATAACAAAATAAGGCAACATTAACTATAAAACAAAAGTGGGTGAAATATTATTGTTATTTAGACCATGGCAACTCACCTTTATTTTCTTCGTACAGGTCTACACCCGTACCGGTGCTTGTGCTATGACCAGGTTTAGGTATTTCGTGTCACAGCGGTCGTTAGCATTAAATAGGGAGGATGACACAGACCAAATGAATAAAATTTAAGTTGTCATGATTTAGAAGCTCAGAGTCTCCATAAATATGACATGTTATTTCTTATCTCCATTGCTCATTGGAAATGAAGGCTGCAGGGGATATTTTTATTTTATCCTAATATGGCTCAGTCAATCTGAAATTGTTGGATCAGTATGATCGCTGCATGAAGTAAATTGGTCTTGGTCTTGGTAGGATTTAAAAAATGTTTAGTTTGATAATTTAACTGAAGCATCCCGCCGGTGCGCGGTAACTTTTAGAAAAATATCTATATGCATAAAGATTGATGCTCGTAATATTTATTTGAAAGCAGTTGAGATGTCTAGTTGGTAAATGTTTTGGTAACCACCATATAACGTAAGACGTAACTACTGGAGTTTTTATTTTTTTATATGAGGTATATACTTACCTATGTATATACTATAATAATTCAAATTTAAAGGATGTTTTCTATATGCATTGTATTTCCAAGTATTATTATTTTTATTATTACAACCGAAGTTCACATAGTAATGGAAAAATGGAAGCTCTGCATGTTCGGACCATACGTGAATCAGATTTTTAATTTATTAACAAGTAGTAAGGATGATCGGTGGCAGAAATAATCTTCAAGTTATTATTTAACCAATTAGAATGTATCTACTATAGAGTGTCAGTCGTGTAGGTACCACATATATTTGACTACGGGAGCTCAGTACTGAATACTGAGATGTCTGTCCTATGTGTGGTAGAGAAGAAAGCTGTCTGACGTCCAACGCCAAACGCGAACACAGATTCCCGATATGGATGCATACAAATTGGTCAATGGATTGTTGGACGTTTGTAATACGGATTTTAATTACGTTAAGCTTTCAAATGTCATTCCTTATAGTTATCTGTAGTGACAATAGGGATTCTCTAATGTATGACTCCGAAAAAGGTGTGTATGATCTAGTTCTTCCCTTGTTAAGAACACTTTTTTTGGGGGTATCTGTATGTATGTACAGGGTTTATTATGGTCAATACGGACTCATATTTGACACGACCTAATGAAGTTTCCACGGTGTGTATATACCCATTGAAATGAGTCATGACAACTCAACTCACTAGCCAGCTCTGAGGCTCTGGGGTAAATATACAGCCACATTGTTACAATGCATATATATGAGTATCTCTACACTGATATGGGATGAGCTCCATACAAAAACTATATCGAACGTTGAACACTCTATAGGTATTCGGTGTGAGTATTAGGCAGGCCAAGATAGTATTTGACTGTCTCGAACTCCTGCTCTCTTCCTCTTCATCCTCGCTTAATTGATCATAATTTGAAGTGGAGGAAGACCGTTCACCATCTAGATAGGCATTATCATCGCGAATCACATTATATCTAATCGAATTTGACCCTCGTTCTTGAAACGTCAGAAAAAGTTAACTGTCAAACATCAGCAGGATGAACTTTAAATACGTATTAGTTTGACGTTTAAAGTTCGAACTCGAATGCCCACACATCACTTATAGCTCATATCAAAGGGACACACGTGTGGAACATCTCCCACAAATTATGGGTTGTAAATATATTAAAAAACAAATGGAAAAATTCCCCTCGAACACTTCATCTATTTCATATTATGAAACATGATGCAAGAATTGAAAGATAGACTCAAAATCAGCGAAACCGACTTTTGCGATTTCTCTAATAACACGAACTACCAGACAAATTGAAGTACACTAATTAAAATAAAGGTTTTCCTTTGTTAACCAATGGGTAATTCTGCCCCTGCCTTTATTGCTTTTTCTGAGGTCATTTTTAATTTGGTAGAATCCCAACTTCATTTTTAACACAGTCCTGTAGTTTACTGTAACCTGCAACTGTAGTAGCCAAGTACATAGCTAGTGGCGTAGGGGAAGTAGCAGTAGCCATAATTATTTGTCCATGCACGGTCAGAGTAGTTAGTTAGTCCTCAGTTTATGTTGAATATTTTGTATTTTGTTTTTGACTGCCTGGCATTCAGATACAAATACATAATATGCATGCACATAATAAAAACTATATTGGAACAAAATAATTATTATTCTTAAAAGTCAGTCTAGCTTTTGTTGAATTTTGAGCTGCCCATGGGCTTGGATTCGTGGCTTAGCATGGAAAATCTAATTATCAGTACCTATAATATGTTTCTTCAACTCGGATGCGTCAGAACGAAAAAGAAAAACTTACTTTGCATTGAGTTGTGGTCCCTGAGTTCAAGTCGAAAGATTATGGATTTCCTGTGTGGAAGGAATGAACGGTCGAAAACGTAGAGCAAAAATGACTTTCCTTGTTTATAATGTCAGTTTCTGCGGTTCTTGCAATGCTCAGGTTAAGATAAAATTCAGGGAATTACAGCAGGACCAGAATAGCTGTAAATATGTTGTTAAAGTTATAATATTTGAATCATATTATTATCATATATTGTTATATACTATTTAAATAAATCCAAGCTGCTTGCTTGTCCGCCGTTTGTCAGGGGCACCACAGTTAACGCGCACAGCACAAATAACAGACTAACTAACGATGGCCGGCTGTGGCCTGTGGAAAGTATAGAGAGTCATACTTATTACTAGTATATAAAATTGAATTTTATGCGTAAAATAAAGACCAGCAAAGATATTATATATCATTGTTAGTATTTAACATTTGAACCCCGGACAATTTTAATCGTGTTGAAGGTGCAACACTCGACACTTTTTCATTTGTAATACATTACGTACGACCAATGATAACAACTTCAGCACGACGACCATACACACATACACATACCACAAAAGCAAGGCTGGGGCTACGCGGCCATGGTTAATTATCTACATTCCTTGAGACTAGTAAACGTCAAAAGTTGACTTTTGTAATTGCGTGTAGTGTGTAATCCCGTGACAAATACGTTGCCGGTTTCCTTGTTCAACAAAACTTTATCATTATCGCTCTCTTTATCATCATCTCATCATCTTTTAAAGTCCGGAGAAGGGGGGGGGGGAGAATGGAAAGAAATAATATAATATTAAAAAAGCATTTACATTGACTAAATCCTTTTATAAGATTATAATTAAGCTTCATACACATTATATAATTAAATGTATTGTATCTAATCATTTTTCCCCATAAATTATTTCCCAAGCAGTAAGTAGTAGTGTAGTGGCTTTAAAGTCCATGAAATAATTTAAACTTTGGCAACCAGCCACAATTCCAACTCATTTCAAGTTTAATTCCCCAAACCATACATCATGTCTAGATAATCCTGTACAATTGAAAGTTTCCTTTTCAGTGTGAATAATTATTTCGATGAAATGATATCCTTCCAGATTTTCGACGGCGACGACTTGAAATTTTCTTGGTTCTGCTAAATTTTCTGATAGGTAATCAAAGAGCGCTATTTCATTACTCACTATGTATGTATGTTCACGATGTAGCTCCAAAAGACTTTAGAATATTTATTTCATTGAAATAAAGTGTTTTATTAGATCTATATGCATTTAAGATAAATTAAAGCTGTATATATACGTTTTAAAAATTTACATGTAGGTACCATAAATGACCGAATGAGCGCCAGGGGCTCAGATAAGCACCGGGTCTCAAAAGAGAGTCGATCGATTTCGGACCAGCTCGATTTCAGGCCGGCTCGTTTTCGGGCCGGATCGATTTCAGGCCAGTTCGATTTCGGGCCGGCTCGATTTCGGGCCGGCACGATTTCGGCTTGCTCGTTTTCAGGCCGGCTCGTTTTCGGGCCGGCTAGTTTTCTGACCGGCTTGATTTTGGGCAGGGCATGCTCGTTTTCGGGCCGGCTTGATTTCAGGCCTGCTCGATTTCAGGCCGGCTCTATTTCGGGCCGGCTAGTTTTCTGACCGGCTTGATTTTGGGCAGGGCATGCTCGTTTTCGGGCAGGCTCGATTTCGTGCCGGGTCGTTTTCGGGCCGGCTTGATTTCAGGCCTGCTCGATTTCAGGCCGGCTCTATTTCGGGCCGGCTAGTTTTCTGATTGGCTTGATTTTGGGCAGGGCATGCTCGTTTTCGGGCAGGCTCGATTTCGTGCCGGGTCGTTTTTGGGCCGGCTTGATTTCAGGCCTGCTCGATTTCAGGCCGGCTCTATTTCGGGCCGGCTAGTTTTCTGACCAGCTTGATTTTGGGCAGGGCATGCTCGTTTTCGGGCAGGCTCGATTTCGTGCCGGGTCGTTTTCGGGCCGGCTTGATTTCAGGCCTGCTCGATTTCAGGCCGGCTCTATTTCGGGCCGGCTAGTTTTCTGACCAGCTTGATTTTGGGCACGGCATGCTCGTTTTCGGGCCGGCTTGATTTCAGGCCTGCTCGATTTCAGGTCGGCTCTATTTCGGGCCGGCTAGTTTTCGGACCGGCTTGATTTTGGGCATGCTCGTTTTCGGGCCTGCTCGATTTCAGGCCGGCTCTATTTCGGGCTGGCTTGATTTTGGATTGGCTCGTTTACGGGCTGACTTGATTTCGGGCCGGATGGTTTTTGAAATAGTCGCCGGCGTTTCAGTTTAAATACAAAAGTCATGTCATTTATATTACGTTCTATAGAATTATGTTTAGCTTCGTAGTCATTTTTATTTCCTTTAAAGCGGAAGCCTTCGGCTGCAAATATGATACAGTCTTTACTAGAATTTCGGCACAATATGACTTCTATTATTTGGAGAAGAAACAGCCACGGTTTAACAATACATGACTACTGCAAACTTCTGACCGCAAAATCTATGCACTTAAAATTACTGATACTTTTGAAAGAATTTAATAATTGATATCCATTTTGTAATTCACACTCGGAATCGAAATCATAAAACCATGCCAGATATTTTACCTGATATCAATATGTTGATTGCTTTCGGTATGTAGCCACAAATATTGAATATGAAGTAGTGCCATAATTGACTACACACACAAGCACACACACACACACATAGAGCATAGATACATATATAGGTAGGTACTACAATAATCGTAAATGAGAATTTAATATGTGCTTGGGAATGTAATAAGCGCTTTTCATTCCGCCTCGTCTAAAATAAATATAGTTACATATGTTAGAGTCAATTATTGAAAGTGGTTTGAGAGAAAAGGATTAATGGTTTGGGTTTTTATTCAGATCGGAAGACTGAAAGGGTTCTATGTAGCTCCATGGGCGCGGGTTGTCTATGATGGGCTCCTTCTCTCCTATATATTCCTATATATACTTTTCCTAGGATTTTCATGAACTAATAATAATTTAGTGTTTGCTCGTGAAAGCGTTGATGTTTTACATAAAATGACTACACGGTGGCGGAGGAATGATGACACTGTAATTAATGTCTACCATTTGCTTTTTGGGTGAAATGTATGGTGTATGATTATAGTTACATTACTATTACGACTACGATTACTTTGCACTCTGCATGCGGTTCCATGCGTTGACCGTGTAGGATTTATTTATGCTTGAGTGATCAATCACTTCAAGGATCATTTGCTGCGGATATTTTAGACACCGTCAAAGTTGATAGTGTGTGCATTAGCAAAATGTTATTATTTCATTTTACCACACACGGTAG
Source organism: Dicyrtomina minuta (assembly GCA_949802685.1). Taxonomy (NCBI): domain Eukaryota; kingdom Metazoa; phylum Arthropoda; class Collembola; order Symphypleona; family Dicyrtomidae; genus Dicyrtomina; species Dicyrtomina minuta. Next base: position 59,541,054 of record OX461809.1, read on the forward strand.
GTAGAACAATATTTCCAAGTGAGTGATCCTATATATATATGTACACACTCTCATCCCATCTCATGCCGTTCCCATTTTAAAAATAATAGAATTTATTTTGAAATTTGAAAACATTTATTTGTTACATGGAAATGTGGAATGTGTGAAGATTGGGTAATACATATTATTTGAGACCACAGAGTGATGTCTCTCTCTCATCGTCAGTTCAATATGTATTAAATATAAAATGATTTCATCCGCACCACCAATATACCAATGCCACTACATCCCTAATACTACTATTCCATAAGCTGTATAACGTCGTTTCGTTTATTGCTCTGGGAGCTTTAATACTTTTTATCACGATGCTCCTCTACTGAAATAACAATAATTATTCCCCACAATTGTGTATATTTTTCTTATGAGTCAAAAAAGTCAATGCTATTTGTTTTCCAATTCTTTTCTTGTTTTCCCTCTATATAGCTGTATAGGCTTGGAGTTTTATGAACTTTTGATTGATGAGTCAGGACATTATTAATCTAATGGTATTCGAACATTATATATTTAGATTACTTTTGACTTTAGCTTATTTTTTATTTTGCAAATATAGAGCCTCGTCAGCGTCATTCGACGTGATGACGTCATCCGGTAAATACTTTTATTTAGCATTATATTATGTAGTAATCATAATCTAAAATCTAATTCGTTTCAATTTTGTACTTTCCGCTGTAGTACAACCAACTCCTACTGGTATTTCCTGTTTGTGTGTTATAAAACACTTGACAAACTATGATTACTCATGCTAAAAGAAAAATTTTGCTATGCATATAATCATATAATGTAATATTATAGTTTATAATTAATAAAACGCAAAAGCGGAGGCACACGCTTTACTTGATTTATGTATAGAGTTACCCGCCTATGTCGTTTGTACGTGTAGCCATAACTTTTTTTCTGAATATTTAAAAGGGAGGCTTTTGTGGCACTGCATTACAAATATTACGTCACTCTCTCGAGCCTCTAGAGCCCCTTTGATCTTGCCCTGTCAGTCTCATCTGCTCTGATTTCTTATAATTTTATAATGTTATTACTTTCCATTCCTTATAGCTACAAGTCCAATGACAAAGGATAAAGTGCAGACACTTATACAGCAGCTATAAACACAAGTAAAATGTAAACGCTACAACATGCATCTGGCCTCGCTGTGGTCTATTGACATGTATGTGTCATGTAATTTCTTTACTTATTTAATTTGTTTAGAGAGTAACCCATTTAGACGAAAGCAAAGATATATAAATGAGAAGTAGGAATTATGAAAAGAGATGATGCAGTTTGCATTTCAGCAAGAGGTATTTTGTCTGTACTTCTTGGTCTTTTGGAACATTAAAGCAGGAACAAGGAATATATTATGTAGGTAATATACATATACCTACATACAAAATCTTCGCATCATATGATTTACAACGTTACTTTTGCTGCTTCATTTTTCGTCTCAACACAAAAAATGCGGTCGTATGGTTGATAGTGGATGTTCTAGGGTTATGAGTTCAAGCAGAGTAATGATTGATATTATTTGAGGAGGCGGATAATTACATTGGACATTACAAATTACTTGAGTCATGTACACGCTGGAAATTACATTTCTTGAGTACTAGTCATGACATACCTATATAATATAATTAAGTTTCTCTTGTACTTGTAATTCTTCAAAAAACACAGATAACCTTACGTAATTATTTTTTCTTTACAATAATAATTGCTGGATTGCAATCCAAAAACTTAAATCGAAATTTAATCCGAATCGGAATCAGGCATCAGGTGATTTAACTCAGAAGCAGTGAGTTTCGAAGTACACATTCAACAGTAACTATAGCCCTGTAATTAGGTATGTACGGGTCTTAAAGGGCGCTAAGCAGTTAGCTAGAATTTTCCTCCTCAGAATTCGAAAAAATATCAAATCAGTGAATATGTCAAATGGATGGATTGGATGGTGGATGTTGCAATTTCCGCTTGTAACTATATAGTACACGTAATAGTAATACTATGGTTAAGTGCTAATTGAGATTGAGAGCATATTTCCGATATTTCCCACACAGCTCGCTCAACAACATACAAATACAATTTTCAATCTAATTTTTTAGTCACCGGTCGGCACTTAAGTATGAGGTCTAGCCTTTTAAACTAAATGTTATGTTTGAATTATATTGAGAATGTGCGCAGTCAATGTCAGTTGTATGTGTATGTGTGTGGAAATTGTTTTTTTAAAAATGCATTATGAAAAGTACCCGCGCATTTAATAGCAAGGCACAGTAAAGGATGTTAATAGTGTTATGTTATGGTTATGGCACTCCCTCCTCTATTGCTATTGTGATTAATGTCACATAAAAAAATTCGGCGTCATCTTTTTTTCTCCCTTATGCTATGTATCCTACTCTTATTGAGCCTACTACTAGACTCCATACTTCCATTTATTTCCCTATATAATATTATGCATCACTATAAAAACAATGGTGTCAATGATGGACCAAATATAAAAGTTGGTGAACGATTATTTTTTATAACGGAGCTCACGTACTATTTTGAATATTTTAAATATGAATTGCAATTTCTACGCTTGAGACTCTACATGGCTTGGCATGGACGGAGATAATAATAATATTGTCTTCACACTCTACTTTCCTGAAGATACGTATGCCTATATCTACCTATACCTACCTATACCTTCACTCCGGCTTTATGTCCTGAGCAACTGAGCACTCGCATTATATTGGACTTGGTGGAAAACTCAAAACAAAAGGAGTCATTTATTGAGAGAGAATATTATATTCTCCTGAGCATTCACTAATAATTTCTACGACGCAGGAGTTAATTGTGTGACGTTTAGAATAGATTTTAATTTTTAATCTTACACACGAAGCTTTCAAACATTGAAATGTTTTGTTGAGCACTCAAAGTAAAATTTAAATTAGACAGGGCGCTAAAAAAAGCAGAAGAAGAAGAAGAAGAAGAAGCATTCATGGCGATGTGCCGAGGTGATGATCCTCAATATATTTTCTCTCCAAGATTTTTAGCAAGATGAAGAATACATAGAGAGGATGAACATAATTTTCTTGTCCACAATTCATCGTCTGTTTTTTGGACGGCGGAGGACGTCACCCATTGTTTCTTCACATTTCATGGACCATGCATCAATTGATATTGATAAAGTAAAAACATTTCTGAGCGCGCACTCGTTGTCCTTATCTGATTGAGTGAAGTCATCTACGCCACACACACAATCCTCATCTCTTTCTATTTCATATTTCGTCTTATCTGATTCAATAAGTACTTATTTCTGCAGTCTCCCGTCTCCAACTCTGCGATGGCGATGGAGGATGATAGACTTTGAGAATGAAAGATCTTTAAATGAATCTGTATTCTCCTCTCTATACATGGCAAAGGTTTACTATCAATCTCTATTTATATTTCTCTATTGACAACAAAATATTGATAATGGGTCGATGGCCTGGCCTGAATCAAAAGTTCATTTTGATTTGAAGGTGGAATTGCTTCCTCTCTCCCTGTGTCGGTTTTTTTTATTTCCAATTTATATTATTAGGAGCATATCTTCTTGTGTAATTATTATTAGGTATGTATACAATGGAGAAACTTGTGTTTTTGGAGCCAAGCAATACCAACTGGGAACCAACTACCGTATTACTTCTAATAGAACCCGGGTCTCCAATAGACCCCGGGTCTCTATTACAACCCGGGTCTAGCTGAGTATTTTAATATACACCCCGGGTCTCTAATACACCCCGGGTCTCCAATACACCCCGGGTCTCCTATACACCACGGGTGTTTAATACGTTGCGAGCCTGGTGCAGCTCATATTTCAGCTTACATTTCACTACATCATCATATGGTGTAACAGTAAGCAATATTATAACTACGTTTTGGGCAATTGAAACGACTCTAGTGCCCTTTATTGTCCCTTAATTTTTAAAATTAACTTTTGAGAGCGCTGATTTTGGGTATAACCCGGGTCTCTAATACACCCCGGGTCTCTAATACACCCCGGGTCGCGAGTCAAATTTTAAAATATAACCCCGGGGTTCTATTAGAAGTAATACGGTACTAAAAACAACACACACACAAACTGCATTCATTTAGGGTTGAGTGAGTGCATTCAATGTTCCGAGTTGTCATGGGACGACGACTGTGTGTGCATCAGTCAAATCCTTTTGTACTGCATTTTAATATATCTGCCAGGCTATATATATATTTATATATTTTGAAAATGAATTATTATTGTTTGTTAAAATTCTATTTCAAGTCTCAAGTGGGCTCCTGTGTGTGTGTGTGTACATTTTTCTTTCTAAATTTAAATGCATGAGTATAAAATGTTTGAAATTGAAAATGAAGACTTTGTTGGGAGACATTGTCCTTTGCTGAAGAGAGCAGTGTACACACAGAGCTTTAGAATGGTCCGACTCCTTATCTACACTGACGAGTGAATAAGTCTCTCCACTCCACGTCCGTTGTGTGTAGGTTGTGAACCACCATCACCCATGTAGATACACATGCTGATTTTCATGGGTATATGTAAGTGTATATATAATATCAGTATTACATTTGGACGACGACGACGAGGACAGGGCTGCAATAAAGCTCTCTCGTAATGGCAATGCAATGGCAAACCTCTCTTTCCCCATGTATTGTGTATCTTGTATCTTCCTCGTATTGTATTACACAGTGGAGTACAAACCCTACAGGATAGCATAGCATAGGAGACTCGGATTGGGCTCTCTACGTCGCTGTCTGTTTATATATGGAATTTCCTCTCCAAGTACGAAAATGACTGAAGGGGAGTTAAGCGCATCCAAATGTGGTCAAATTTATCTGATGACTCATCTGCAGTAGTGTTCCTTTGGGTTTGGTTGAGGGAAGGCGAAAATCGAGGGACTGCTGAATGGATACGTTCACGTTCTTGGATTATATTTTGTTCTCAATGTTCACCTCGTTAGAACGTCTGCTCTTCCAAGCCAGAGTGGTAGTGTATGTGTGTGAGAGAGAGATGAGATGAGATGAGAGTGTCAATTGTGTACATACTAAATTAACCGTTTCATCTTCACGTAGAATTTGGAGTTGAGGGAAGTTGGGGAATGAAACTCAATATCAATATCTCCACTTTGCTTCACTTTTCTCAATTACTACTTAATTAGTGGAGTCTTAGCGGAGGAGCATTGATCGTTCCTGTACGGCGGATTGGGATTGGCCTTTTAAATTTATATGCATGTGCATACAGAAAAGATTATGTATGCACCTAGTACCGTACCTACATATATGAATAACAATAATAATATACGAAGCTTTTTGGCATTCATTTTTAATTCATACAGTCAGTAAAAATCCAGAATGTTTATTTTTTTTTTGAAATTCTTAAATCGAAATTCCCACCCTCTTCGCCTCCCGCCCCCTCCATATAAATAATACTGGACTGTCAGCAATAATGTTTTTTACACATGGAAGTGATACATGGCAGGAGGACACGTTTTGAAATTGAATTATTTCGACTGGTTAAAATTCGTGAGTTTAAAGACGCACGACGGAACGTTGAAGGATTTAGTTATTGCTACTTACTTGGAGTTCTTAATAGTTAATACTTGACCGTGGAATGTTTATTAAGTTGTACACGTCGATGATATGGGACGGTGCGGCGGGAGGCGCATGTAGCAGTCATATAGTGTATGTATGAAGGAAATATATGATAATGATAATTTTAATGTTAATACGAAAACAATGCCTAAGGTATGTATTAGTATTATCATATGATTACTAATATTTCCTAAAGATTATGTGCCTTTTGTTTTGTAATAGTAATCATAATTCTAGTTGCATGTAGCTGTCTTTATAGATGAACAAAAAAAACATGAGAGAGTGAACACATATGAACATTAATCTTACTTTAAAGAATTGACAGTTTTGCAATCGTCAATTTTTTAATTGTCATTTATGGATAAATCTTGCGACCTAAGCTGAAAAAAATGCCCTTCCCTTTGGCTACGCTACGACTCAAGTATTTTTAAATGAAGGATTTTGTTGCTATTTATGCATACATGCATGGAGATCTGCCGTAAGATTGAAGGAATGAACCGATGCATCATGGACATGGTTCAAAGAGTACACACATGCACTACACTTGTATGCATAACTGAGTGCATATAGACGGAAAAGGCTTGTAAAATAATAGTTAATTTGAAAACAACAAACTACGGAATTTTCTTTTAAACACGTTTATGTAACTGCCTGGAGTGTATATATATAGTCTATCATATATCACTGGCTTCAAGGTTTTAATTTGTAGTTGTAGTTTTTTAAGGTAATTACCTGTAACAAAATTGTAGTGTAAAAAGTATGATTTGGATATATCAAGTTTTTTCATGCTTCTCATGTCATCGACAGTGGTCTGTGTGGCGCAGCCATTTAGATTCGCACATTTATGTTTTCGTTCCTGTTATCGTTCTCGTGGTGTAGAATAAAGAGTGACACTTGAGGTGATTCTTCGTGCATAGAATCTAAATCTAAAGTTCTGTTTCTCACAATGTTCATGTTTATGACATTCTAAAATAATAGGAGCACCTTTATTGTGCTGCTAGAATTTGAGCCTTGCCGCTACGGCAGGGCTAATATGCTATATACTGATTCTACTTCAATTCCAATGGTGGTTATTTTAGGGTTAAGTTTTAGTTTTTGTGTCTGAGGCTGTATTTAGTTTTTGAATTTATTGAGAAATGTATTATCTATTTGAAAATATGTTTCTCTTACCAAATCTTTTCACACAGTTGCGCATTAAACTGCAAAATATTCCAAAACTTTGGTCGCTTGTGTATAAGTGGATTGTGTAATTTTTGAATTTTAACCGTTGCTATTCGTGTTAAGATTATTTTGAAATGATATAATTAAATTTCTATCCGTTGAGTGGTCCTTTTCTCATATTATAGAGATTGTCTCCCAGTTAATTCACCAGGAAAATGCATGGCGTAAGTCTTGCGTCGTTGCATCATGCACACGAATCATCCAGTGCTTGAAGTGTAAAATGTATGCTTTTCATATTAATGAGTCTTTCCCTTCAGATTGGATGACGGTTATTTTGAGACACGTCCGAGTAAGTGTAATTTGAGTGTGAACTCGAACTCTCGTGTGCACAGGACAAACACCCACTAACAATGGGAAGTGGTCTATGAATTTATGAAGATGACATGATTCTCTCGATTATATAACTAAACTACACGCTCCCGCTCCCGCATCCTCTCCTTCTCCTTACATTCACACTCCTCCGCTCTAACTTACAATTTTAAAACGAATTCCCCGAAACATATTTCTTCCACAATTTAAAATTCCATTCGAAATTCCAATGTTTCTTAGTCCTGGGCCTAGTCACATAATATAAAATATGTCTACAATCTACAACTTGAAAAACAAAAAAAAAACGTTCAACTTTTACAACTTTGCTCCCTATGCCACTGCCACTGCAACTGCTACTACGACTACGACCACTTCAAGCTACAGCCCAACATTAGCGATAATATATAATGTATACCTATCTACACAGATAGAGGAACCTACAGCTGTACGTTTGTACTTTTGGCTCCCAGTAATTGAGACCACATGCATCCGTCATAATAAATTCATACACATAGAAAACTGATCTGTCAGTTTTGAGCGCCCGTTTTCTCTCTCTCTCGATGTGCTTGTGCGTCTAGAAACGGTTTTTTTACGACATCCATGTCACATTAAAAGTTACATAGAGCTGCTGCGGCAATGTGTACTTTGAATTTGGGTTTGAAATTGAAAACATTACTGAGCAAAGAAGACGTAGAAGAAGAAGAAGAAATATATCCCTATATAGAATTCGCATAAATGATTTTTCATATCTTTTTTTTTTCGGGGGTAGAGTGTGCAAAGTGGAGTAATAAAATGAAAATATAGAAAATTCAGCTGTGTGTGTGTGTGTGTGTGTGTACAACGTGAAAATAGGAGAATGACAGTAACTGTCGTTGTCGTTGAGGACACGCGGACTACGAAGGGAGTATATTGAAAATGGGGAAGAGTAAAAAAAAATCGAGGAAAAGGAAGGAATGACGATGAGGATGACGATAGGGCTGGTGCAGAAAAAGCATACAGTTCCAAAAGATATCATCACATGACAGAGTGACAAATAGCATAATTTTGCTGAGTACATATTATACTGCTACAGACTCCATATAGGACGCCCTGGCCAGAATATTATCTGCCTATGTACACCACCACTACTACTGGTACTAGAAGGAAGAGGAGAATGGATTAGTATACTTATTGATATGAGATTGTAAATGATTGTGTGTGTACTTGGAGTAGTCGTAGTGACTCGCATGGCTGGTCATTGTTCCAAGGGCTTGGGATTGAATTGGGAATGATAAAAAAAAGAGAATTTTGAGGGGTTGCAAAATGTGGGAGGGGTGAAGAGGTCAGACTGTGGAACGGTCTCTCTCTCTCTCTCGCTCTGTGAGGCGATGGCGATGGCGATGTAGCAAGAGAAGCATTAATAGGAGACAGACGGCTTTAAAAACGTTCCTTCCTATCCCATCTTCCCATCATACATACTAACATTATATATATAAAAGTATCTGTACTTCCACCATTGCCACTACTCACGACTCACTACCATCACCACCACCACCATCCCCACTTCCAAAAACTCCCATTTGAATTCCCATTCCCATTCAGAGAAGAACAACAAGTAAGGCATAAGCAACACTACTGAAACTGAACATTTGCAATCCGTCCACCACACAACACTCCTGTCTCAAAAACTCTCCCTTCAGTTTCCCAGTCGAGCTCCAACTGTCAGTCAGACCAGCGAGGAGTATATACATAGGAAAAAGAGTTGGTGTGTGTGAGTCAAGCGACGAGAACGACGACGAGAGAGCAGGAAAGTTTCGAAAAAGGAAGTTAGTGTGTTGAAGAAGACGACGGTCGGTGGTGGTTACTAGTTTAGATATATACTACGTGCCTGAGAGGAATAGAGGGAGAGATAGATACTCAGAGTTGAGAAGAAAAAAAAAAAGTACAGTCACTCTTTGTACACTGCACACAACTTGAAGCCGAGTCGAGAGGAGCATCAGGAGCAGGAGCAGCAGCATTGCATTTTTATTTCCAAGGAAAAAAGAGTCCCGTGAATATAATACTAAGTCAACGTTGGACTAGGCCTTTATCGACGAGCTTGAGAAGGAAAAATTTTTAGTCACTTCACTCGAGAAGCTGAAGAGCTTATCGCACGCTCCACGTTCTCCCAATTCTTGTTTGTTTACCGGTGTTCTTTTCCAAACGTCATTTCCTCCGTAAACTGGGAAAATTTCCCTTGGTTCTTCATTCCTCAATCGGAAACTATCCACAGAGATAAATAAGGTAATTTATTATTGTATTTTTTTTTCTCTCGTCGTCTTCTTCTACTTCTTCTCTCCTCTCCGTGTCCATATTAGAAGGTATACCTACCTTACCTATATGTGTAGCTGAGTTTGTCTCGAGTCTGAGGTCTGCGCGAGCGAATCCCAGACTATCATATTACACATTACATTACATTTTTCCTAGTTTCGTACATTATGATAATGAACTTGAATTTTTATTCCGTAAATATATTCCATCTTATCTCTTACAAATTCCGAGTAGGAGCATCAAGTATCAGATAGAATGACATGAGATACAGATAACAATAATAATAATAACGTAATATACATGTCTCAAGTTTCACGAATATTTGCTTCCCAACCACTACCTCCTCTTTCTCCTCTTGAACTGTACAGTATCATTTTTTAAGTTGAAAAATTCACTTTTTCCTCCAACTCTGGTTGTCGGGTGAGAATAAAAACCCTGCGTCGTTTTCGCATTCGTGCTCGTAGTCGTCGTCGTCGCCGTAGCCGTAGCCGGAGTAGCAGTAGTAGTGCAGTCTTGATAGATTTTTCTGGAATTTTTGGGGGTAGTTTGTCGTGGATAAAATAAGGCATGGATAAGAGAGAGAGAGAGAGAGAGAGAGAGAGAGAGAGAGAGAGAGAGAGAGAGATGCGTAAAATTGTAAATGTTTGAGGGGAGAAGTCCCGCACAATGCCGTGTGTAAAGAAGGCTCAGACTCTCGCATACACACATCTCTCTGAGACTGAGGATGCGGACCCACCCTAAACAAGCCGAGAGTATACTTGCTGAAGGCATTTCAGGGCCAACTTACTAGTGAGACAGACAGACAGACACACACACACACATATATATTTTACTATGGCTGGTCTGGTGTATTAAATTTGATGCTTCCCAATCCTAACCTCACCATGTACACAACAGACTAATATGTAGTCTCACGGAAGTAGATGAAGGAAAAAACCACGTACGTTTAATGAACATCTTCTCCAGGCTCTCCGGCTCCCCCTTTCCTGTCGTTCACTATATATTATGTTCCTGTGAGTGTCGAGATGAGACTACGTCTTCTACGTCTACATTTTACTATACATTAACCATTTGAATGTCTCGTCCTCCTCTCTACTTCCCCATCATCTCTTCCTCCGATTTAGGATTTAGTCCATTTTGACTCTCACTCCACAACTTCTCCTTTTTATTTTTTGTATTCTGAGAGTCTCCACTTTGATTTTCTCTTATTTTTCCTCTCCGTTCCTGTGTTCAAAGTGGATTTGAGAGGGAGGGTTGTTCCAGCTCAGGAATCTCTCATATACTGATTGGAAACAAATTTGAATTTTTCAAAAACTGTATTTTAACAACTGCCGCATTATATTAGGTATCTGTGGTTTAACGGGAAATGGGTGAGTTTTTTTTTTCAAAGAAAAAAAATTGTCGTTAGTAACTGTCTTGGAAGAACTGCTTGTATCTATATATTTATATATTTAGTATTTAGTTGGTAGTAGTTTCATTTTCCTTTTCGTATTTTGTTTATTTTTGGCTGCTGGAGAAACGTGGAAGTCATTAGTGTGGAGGAGAAGAGACTCTGAGTCAGTCAGAGTGACAGTGACAGCGGTCTTGGTGTATTAAATGAATGTGTACTAGATAGATAGTTACTCTATAACTCTCTGACTCACTCTCGGGACTTTCATAAATATTAGTTGGTCCTATTTCTATACATATCTTTGTTGGAAATACTGGTTTCTAAATTATGTTGCTCATTTTTATGTATTTCCAAAAAAGAAGACCAGTAGAAAATGTATGCACAGTCGTCGTCGTCGTCAGTGAGTCGTATTTCGCAGTCGTATGTAATATCCAATGGCTAATAGCACATTGAATTCTATAAATCACATCACACACGAAGTGGTATCGACGCTGGCAGCAAGCTTGTCACACATTCTCTCCTCCACCTTGCGCCATTAAAATAAATTTCCTAGTGTCATTTACATGTCGTGTTTCCTCCTGTTGTTAGTTGAACCATATTATAGTGGTTGAATGATTTTTTTCTATATATATTATGTATGTATACCATACGGGATTATAGGCTGCCGTCGGCTAATAAATTCAATCGTTAATAGAAATTTTATATTGGAATTTGTGTGTACAAATGTACCTGTAATTAAGTACAATCACTAGTAATTATGAGGATCATTGTTGGGCTTGGGTTGATATGTTGGAGTTGCACTCTTGACAGTTAAATAATTTATTTTGATGATGTTAGCTATAAAAAATCTACATCACACAAAAAAGCAAACAGATATCGATGACACTATAGAGAAACCAGATAAATCCGTGTGCACTACGTAATAATGTTTTTTTTTCTCGAGCTAAGGATTTATTTTTAGTTTTCAGAACATTATAGTTAGTGTAGTTTTAATTGACAGATTTGTCATTCTTTTTATTACGTGTGATTCTCTGCACTAACTGACTGGGATTGACAGTGACCATATAAAGAGTCAATAGTCATCTCTAATCAGCTATTGACATGTACTCACTATTTTCCTCGTAGAGTTGGGATTCAATGAGTAATATATTCTAGAAGATCATAAAGAGATAGCCGCAAATATTAGATAGGCAGGTATAGTACAGGCAGATAGGTTAGATATGGGCACACATGAAAGGCGTCAGAAATTGTGAGTGTCAATACACACACAATGCTCGGTAAAACTCTCAACTATCACTATTAACTTATCTCGTACCTCTGTGACTGCACACAGTTCAGTACAGTACAGTTCAGTACAGTACAGCACCGGGGCCGAGGCTGGGGCCGGGGCAATAAATTGTTAAGCTGAAATTGAAAGATTGAGATTGAATTTCGTGACGTGGCGAATTTCAAATTAAAATATTTTCCCATGACAAAACTTCACATAATTTCAATTACCTTACTAGTGAAACTACAAAATACAAATAAGAAATAAGTTTAGCGTAATTTAGTCTCATCCCTGGCTCTGGCTCTCATTTAGTTCAGTGAGCATAATAAATAATGAATGTTGGATGTACACACATTTGTCTTGAAAAAGAAATCACACGTGAGTTTAATGCCTTGCTTACAAAATGTGTCTACTGCTCTTGTCAGTTACTATAATTATATAATTATATATGTGAATGTAGCCGTATATGGATAATTATACCCATACAGTAATTACCACATACATAGGGATTTTGTTGTCTTCCTTATGCGTGAGGATGTTTCATTTCCATAATGATAAAGCAAAATACTGACTGACTGATGAAACAGGATGTTCATGCCGTTGGATTGGACTTGACTCCTCTATCACTGACTGTATAGTAGGAAAGGACGACAAAAATAACAAATTAGCTTGGGTTAATGTAGTATAAGTTCAAGTGTATTAGTTTTATTTTTATTATTTTCTCATATTTTAACATTACATTGACATTGTGAAGCTGCTAAATCTATAGAGGGCAATGATATAAAAAAAAACGACAACAAGAGAGGAGGACTTGAAATTAGAATAAATGGAAAAAAAGGAATGACTAATAGGAATTTTTTTTGACGAACCATGTACCTACCATGATGTTCTTTTTTCCCATTGTGTCACTCTTGAAATGTTGAGGATTTCTGGAAATAAGTCGATACTTGTGTGTGTGTGCACCATGATGTATGAATCATTAAAGTATTATAAGTATTAGAAAATTGAATTCAGCAGCAGGCCTTTATCATGTGAACGTATAATGATATATGTAACTTGTTGCCTATTCTTGTCATTAACCATACAATAAAGGGCTTGAGGCTTCGACAAGGTGGTGGAATGTTGGTGTTGATATTGGTGCGTAATAGCATTAGTAATGAGACTGAATATAGTGCAGTCTCAAAAGTATACCACCGTGTTTCCAACTATATATTCTCGTGGAAGTGGAATATATAGTGCAGACTGAGTCATAAATTAATTATAAATTAAACACAAGCTGTGAAAGGGATAGAGAGTATAGAGCTTTGGCTTTGAGTGTCAGCATCGTCGGTTGGTGTCGGTGTCAATACTTTATTCCACAGAATATTGAACGTATACCGTTATCACATCGTTCACAAATATCATACGACCAACAGATTTCTATATTATATCTATATCCAATACCTTTTTATATATGCCCAGAATACCAGTGAGTCATAAGTGGGTAGGTAATAGGTAAGTAAGTAGGTATCATCCATAATTTATCCCTATATAGCTAATACCTAAACAATGGAATTAAAAATGATGTTCCCTTCCCTATAAAGCAATAAATTTTTAACTTAACTAAAGCAGAAGAGAGATTTCCTTGGCTACGTGTGGTAGTAAAGTACCGTTTGATTTTTTCGTTAGTAACTGGAGGGACAGCTCTGTAGTACTGTAGGCAGACGTTTAGGAGATAGTCGAAAATTTGCAAGCCCAATTTTCAATTTAGAGTTCAATAAGTCACTACAAACCAGAGTCGTGGTCGTGGACAGTGTCTTTACGTCGTAAGTAGTTTCCCCTCGCTTATCTTTGCATTGTTCCCTTTAAGAAAAAAAAGTAAATTTTTATTAAAGTTGTAAATTTGGAAGACATTATTATTAGTGTGTAAAACTTCCTTTTGTTCCTACAGTTCCATACAATCATTGTGTTTGAGTACAACAGGAGAGAGGACAGAGGAAGGTAAGATAGCACAGTTTAGCACAAAACTATACGCATATTATTACCATATAATAATGAGATTTCACAACTCTGCTCAAGAATATTTAAAAAACTTTTAAAGGAAAGTATTGAGTATTTAAGGAAAATATGCATTTAAATGTACACGTTTTTTGTAATTATATTTTTTATGTATATCTAATACTCTTCTACCCGCACGCTCCTTTGTTTTGACAGGGACTACATAATATAAATTGTGAGGTTTTTTTTCCTGTGTAAATGTGGAAGTTAAGTGGACTCACTATAGTGAGTGGATTCCCTTCTTGGTTCTTTGAAATTGAAGTTTCTTAGAATTTCTTTTGGGATGGAATAAGTCTCAAAAGTTTAATGACATTCTTGTCGACTCATAGAAGGAAAAAAAATCACAAAAGTTGAGTGGAGCAATTAGATCAAATAAACTGTCACTCAAGTTTATACTAACTAGTAAGTCACATTGGTTTTGGTTGTGATTTTTCGAGTTTTTGAGTTTTGACATGGGAGTGAATTGAAGCGTGATTATTGTTTGTATTTCTTTGACACACGCTTGCTTTGAATTTGGATTGGGGATATAGGGATGATTATTGGTATTGTATATGTGTCTCTTGTAACTATTATGCGAGTTCTTATTTAGAAAGTCCAATCCAGAAAGTATACCAGGACACAGGGTAGAGAGACTTGGTCATGTAGAATGTGGAGTTTTCTCAGAGTCAGAGTATGTATAAGGCATTTGTATTCTCTACAGTGTCTAGGTACATTATAGAGAACGTTATGTATTGTTATCTGTCAAATTCTATCATTTTCAAATTGGGATTTAAATTTACAAAAGAAGGCATTGCCTCGCGCTCGCGATTTGAGTCACAAGTAAACCGTATGCAAAATTGTGGATTACAGTCCATTGTAATGATGTAGGTAGGTAGGCACTTCTGCAGCGGATCAAAGGATAAAGGATACAAATATACGTCTAACATTACTTGACGTCCTATTCAATATTTGCCTTGTGCCTTCCCTAACTTTGACTCTGTGTGTTTGTGTGTGTGTGTACACGGAATACTGAATAGACCGTACACACGCTCAACATGATTATTTCAGACGATATAATTGAAATCTGATTGAAATTGAGCTGCGGTTTGGCTTGGGACACATGTAAGTTATAGGACGAGGACATGTCGTAGAATATGTCATGTCCGTGACTTTATCAGAGAGCTTAAGTTAGTCGTTACGTAGCTAGATACATATATTTAAATAGGTAGGTAGATTCGGTTTCGAGGGAAGAATAAGAATACGATAGCTGCATTTTAAAATAAATTAAATATTCGCATTATTGTGCTTTTACAATGCGAAGTGATGGGGACTGACATGCATAAATCATATATCTGTAGTGTACAGTGTATACATGATATAAACATTATACAGATATACCCAACACCCAACCAAACCAACTACCTTCTATAGTGCCTATGGGTGGGAGTACTATTAATACTATGTCCTATGTATTGAAATGCTTCATATACATATATGCTATATTCCAACTACTGACCAGACGTTTCCCCTTCTTGGGCAGTACATTTTTTGGTCTTTTTGCGCTTTGTTGCAGGGCCATACAGACGGACAGACATGCATTAGTTGTGTAGTTGTGTGCATGTTTGTAGCCTGTCCAATCCTAAGGAGGATATGATCCAATGATATCTCTAATTATCACCATAAAAGGCCATGACTACGATCAACTTTGAAATATGCAAAAACGAATAAAAAAATAGGATTTTTTAACCAGGTGTTAAGTTTTCAAAAATGCTCCTCAATATTGATAGTTGATAGCAGCTGTCAGATATGGAATGAAAAGGGACTATTGAAAGATATTGCAGAGAGATAGATTTACCACCTGTACATGCAAAAACGCGGAGTTTGCGAGTTGGAGTTGTTCTTGTTTCTGTTCGCGGCTAAAGTTCACATGGCTAGCGCTATGTGAGAGTCCTTTATGTAAGATAGATACATCACGTTGTCATCGTGTAGTATCGCTCCTCCAGTTTCAGTTTTTGTGAAAAAAATTTTTTTTGGTTGCATTTACATACCTACATGCCCAAATTCCCACATGTACTGATAAAAAGTGTGTCCATTTGAGATTGGATTGAAGAACGGATGATGGGAAACATCTGGTTGTCTTTCTGGTATGGCAATAGACATGGTAATGGTAATTCATGTGGAAGGTGATATCGTTTCCATTGTCACATATTCATTCACTTGTGTGTCTTTCCTTTGATGGAAAATGGAAATGGAAATATTGAAACTTTTTTTTTATTATTGTGGAACCACCGTCAACCGTTTGGGCTGGTGGTTATTGGAATCGGAAATAATACCTTTGGGTGCTTCAACATGGAAAAGATATTATTTATTATGTAGATAGCTTCTACTTGTATATGGATCATAATTTAACAATGGCAGTAACTACAAAATTTACACAAGAATATTTTTAATTTGACTTCGACTTTGAGTTGAAGAGAGAGAAAGAGACAGAGACGGATAGAGACGTGAGCTCACACCAACCACAGTAGGATTTGTGTACAGTAGAATAATATATGTATAAAATGGAGAAAAATAAAATATGATATGGTGTGCTGCACTTGAACGTGGCGGTGCCCTTCACGCATTGTTAATGAAATCGAACACCCTGGCATCATCGTATTTTCCTATTATCAGATTCCGACATGCTTCGATACCGATACAAAAACCGCCACCGCACCGCCGGCACTACATCAACTTGAATTCAAATTCCAGTCCAAATAGAGAAATACACATACTGCTCACATCAGACTGACGCCGCGGCTTCCGAATTCATTTCCTGCTCATAAAATGAGATAATTATAATTATTGGGAGAGTTTGATCATTTCAATCTAGATTCGAGTTTTCCGGAATTCTTCATACCTCAACATTTTATCTTCTTCCCCACTCCTCTTCCCCCTTCCCCCTCCCTGTTTTTTCCCTCTATCTGCGGACTGTGACTGTGAAGGTGTAGATTTTTATTTTTTCCACCATCTCTCCCTCTCTCTCTCTCCCTCTCTTTCTCTCATAGTCATCACTGTAAATCATTTGAGGATTTGGCATGTGCTCATTCTTCCCCAAAAATCAGTATCAATGACCACGTAAAAACTTGTAAAACTCATTAGCCAGAACCAGGAGAGGCCATCAGAGAGTAATATACTATTAAAATGAGGCTCATTCCACATGGAGGCAGGAGTATAGGGACGGAGATGCTTGAGAGAGTCATTTCATCCTTTACGATATACACTGTCTAGTTGGATTTGAATTTGAAATTCATGCACTGAAGAATTATTATTAAATGAATAATTACTTCTCTGCCCCATCCTTCCGCAAGTGTATACATACCTTTGTGAATTTTGAATTAAATTGCATTTATGTAGGTGCAAGTAGTGTGTAGGTACGTGACTATCAGGAGGTAGGTAGGTAGGTAGGTAGGTAGGTAGAGTCTAACCTCCTATACTTAAATACAGAAAATTTTATGAGTTGATGATTTACTATGGTCATGGGCATATGAAGGCAGACGGAGAGGAAAACCAACTCAAGGCTCAGGGATATTATGAGTCATATGTTCCAATGTTCCTTTGTGGTTTGGCAGGAGAGTTGCTCTGGGTCTGGGACTTGGTGGTGTTGGTCTTCTTATTGGATCTTGAGAGTGTTCGAAATGGAATTATAAAATGAATACATAAAGTTGTTTCTCTCTCTCTCTCTCCGTCTTTCTCCATAGGGCAGGAGACGTGAGAACCGTAAGATTAAATTCGTTTAAATTTTATACGTATATTATGCAGATGTGGCCGCCGGAGTGTAAGACATGAAAAGTATTTTGTATGAAAAAGGAATACATAAGTAAACGACATAGTCTTTGGCTCTCGAGTCTTTGTTAGGATCCTAATGAGTTTGTAGTTTTAGAGTGGAAAGAGTCTCACTGTGTGTGTGTAGATATTTCAAAGTTTTTCGTGTCTCCTCCACTCCGACTCCGACTTGTACTTCAAATAAGCAAAAGAGTCAGAGTCTTTCAGAGCTCTCATCATTGTCTATGTGCTTCTAAGTTCATTCAATGTGAATGCACTGTGTCGCCTTTCTGCCTGGATTACTCATCCTCGTCCTCGATTTTTGTGTGAGAGGTGTGCATAGGTATTTTCATAATGTATGGTGACCTTGGCAGTGACTCCAGGTGGAGTAGCCGACGTCGACTACTTTGACTTGGACGATTTGATGGCTCTTCTTCTTCTTCTTCTTCTTCTTCTTCTTCTTCTTCTTCGAGAGAGAGAGAGAGAGATGGACGATGAGCTTAAGGACGAAGAATTCAGTATGTGTAGACTATTGTTGTTGGTTTATTTGGCTACTTTAGTGTGATGAAGAATGGCTTGGCTGGGTAATAGGGATCTCAACAAAATATTTCAAGTCAGTGTAAACATAAGAATGAGAATGAGACTGGCTCACGTACTACTACTACAACTACCAGCACCACCACCACCATCAATCCACCCACGCTTTACATTTTTTCAACTTTGCTGCAAGCGGACGCAAAACCTTGTTGGTTTACTTCTTGACTTGTCTTGTCGTGTAGTTTCTTCTTTAGTTTGTGTGTCTCTCTCTCTCCCTCTGTACTACTCCCCATTCCTCTGATCATAAAAGGTAATAAATGCTTGGTCACTCTATTGGCTTCCTGCAATGATCCAATCTCTCACATTGTCCTCCCTATGTATACTCTAAACTTCCCTCATTAAAATAAAAATAAGCTCCTTGGTTTATGTTTTTTAGGACTTGGCAAAAAATTATTCAGCCTGTTGTTTCGGTTTCGGTCTACAAAGTTTGATCTCAAATGGAATGGGTTCTATATGTAATTATATTAGCAATGTGTACTTGCTCCTAATTTATGTGGTGCTGTGGTACACTGACTGACAACTTTGTGCAGAATTGACGGATCTATTTTAATAATAATTGTGTAAGTAGTGTTGTTCCCTGTATTGTGAGGACTTGCAGAATTGCACAGCACAGGAGTTCATCATGGGCATGGAAATAGGCTCCTTGTATATTTATTTCTTAATTGAAATTCGTTATGAGATATGATCCATGGAGAATGAAGGAATTCGAGTCAAAGTTAAAATATCTCTCTCTATAGGTACTTATATGCAGTATAGACACTACGAAGTACACAACATAATACTAACGGTGTAGGTATAATCTCATCCTCGTTGTTGAAACAAAGCCATATTGGATTTTGCGAGAGGATATCTCTATACCCTCTGCCCTTGTTTTTTATTTGGTGTAGTGCACTGTAATCTGTAATAATGGTTAATAATGGGAAAGTCAAGAGAATTATTGACCATTTCAGCATTACCGAGAGTTTCATAAAGGCCAAAGAAAGAAGGAGAAAAAAAAACGAGTGAGCTATTAAAAAGAACCAAAAGAGACTTTGTTAGTTGGTTATGATATAGTGTACAGGAAAAAGGAATCAAGTTTTTTGAGGATTTACCGTCGGCAGGGCAGGAGCGACGAAGAGATCAGAAAGAAGAGCACCATATAGTATATGTTTAATACGTACATAATACGTGGATATTTTTATTATTATTAAACCATGAATCTTTTAAGTGTGGTGGTGGAGGTAGATATCTGTATCGCTCTCGTTCCTTGGATGCTCTGCTCAGATATAAATAATAATAATTGTGTTGTGTGAGGGATGAGGCTGCAAGGAGAGTGAGGACTATTTCTCTTTCCTCCTTGTTATCACGACGCTCATGATCCAGTCACTTGGTAATTGTTTGATGCATTTTACTCAATGCTCGTAAAATTATCGCTTATCTATCTCTACCATATTCCTTGAGCGTGTAATTATATGCAGAAACGTAGGTAGGTAGGTAGGTTGGTATAGTCTGTAGGCTGGTTCTTTTTAGTGGTTGGCAGCTCGGCAGAGAGGCACACAGAGGAAAATACCTATATATGTGTGCTATAAACCATAATATATTATAGTGTGTTCTATAAACCATAATATATTATAGTGTGTTCTATAAGCAAGCAATTTATTTTGGCGAGTCATGAATCGACTCACTCACTATCATATAAATTATCTCCCTAAATGTGCCTGTGTACGGAGCTATAGAGAGGGATATACATAATGTGAGAGGATTATAGCAAGACAATGAACTTGCAAAATAAACAAGATGGAATGACAAAGATCGAGAGCACTTTCACATTTTCATGGGAGACTCCGACAGGAGCTCCTTATATGGAAGAGAATATAATATAGAGATTCAATTGACGATAGTTGTTCCTCCAAATTCAAACACACAAAAAACGGTGTAGGTATTCATTAATGACATTTCATTACTTTTATGCTTTTTTTGTCTATGTCTGCAGATACGATGGCAGAAAACGGGACACCTGCTTTAGGAGATTTGCCGAAAGTTGACACGGACTTGAAGTCACAACTTGAACACTTTAAGCCTGAGTTGCTGAAACAAGCATCGACTCAAGAGAAGATCATTCTTCCTACAGCTGAAGGTATGTTGTTTTTGCACTCCTCAGCTATATATTCTTTTACATCATCCTTCCCATAAATATATAATTATAGCTTTTTAAAAGTGCTAATTAATTGCATATATGACTACTCTAGCATAATTAACTGGAGAATAAGTAGTTGTGTGTAGCGTATTCATAACATACTATTGTACTAATAAATACTTTGGTTTCGGGTACATGTAAATCGTCGTTGAAAAAGCAATAATGCAGCCATAGTCATTTTAATTTTTAAATATGCTTAACAAAGTGTTCATGTATATTTAATTACCTACTTCTTTTATAACTTTGAAAACAAGTTTATAAAAATGAATATACAACATTGAAATTCTCACTAAATCCTCAAAT
Organism: Dicyrtomina minuta; assembly: GCA_949802685.1. Classification (NCBI taxonomy): domain Eukaryota; kingdom Metazoa; phylum Arthropoda; class Collembola; order Symphypleona; family Dicyrtomidae; genus Dicyrtomina; species Dicyrtomina minuta. The sequence goes on from OX461809.1 coordinate 59,562,042, forward strand.
AGTGTTGATTTGTTGATGCAGTTATTGCTCTATAACTTTAAATTCAAGCACTGCAGTTGGCTGGTATTGAGTTTTCAACATTGCTATTATGGCTATGGTTAATAGTGTGATACGGTTTGGTTTGGTATGGTATATGGTTATATTTATTACGTTTTGGGTCGCGGCTTTCACTCATATGTGTACAGCTTTATAGTTTGTGAACGTTATCTATACATACGAACGTGGATAGGTTACGTACAAATATGGGCATGTAATACTGTTAATTTAATTTTTTCTATTAGTCTATTAGACATCCATACTCATAGTATATAATTATATATCTAGCTTGACTTATGGTATAACTGTCTTGGTAGTCTGGTACTCTGGTATGTAAAGTAATGTAGGATTGTATTTTGTTTTTGGATTTTGGGAAATGTACGCTACATATATGGAAAATGCAAAAATAAATACATACACGCTCTGTGATTAAAACAGTGGTTTTTGGTCAGTAAACCTTCGGCTTTGACAAGTTTTCCCTAAACTTTTTCTTGACAAATACTCAAAAATGCAGCGGGAAAGTATATGGTAATGGTGAGAGAAGCTTTGCATTGGCTTGAATGATTTGTTTGGGGCCGATGGAGTAGCTTTTGCTTGAAACATTTAAACTTTAAGTAGAGTGTGTAAGTGAGTATGTAGTAGCTTTATTTAGTAGTTGTTGATACTTCAAATGGTAAAAGAGAGCTACTACACAGCCTCTCAATTGTCAATATTTTTTCCTAACTTTTGTAACGTTCAATTGGCTTTGCCATTGGGATTTTTTTTGCAAACATTTTGTTTCTCTCTCTCTATCTCTGCCTCTTGTCTTATGTGGAGTCATTGCTATTGTTGTGAGTAGACTTTTGTAAAGTAGTTTTGTTTTTGTTTCCACCACAAGTACAGATAAATCGTAAATGATGCTAACGATGTACAGTTTTACTACTATTACTACTCTCCCTATCAAATCCTATATTTTATGTATATGTTATTTACCGAGAATGTTTACAAGATATTAAAAAAAATCTAGACTTGAGTCTCTCTGTCTATAGTTGTAGTTGCTGTGTTCCTACAGTCTATCGTCTATCTGTACTGTCACTCTGTCTGAATTTTTGAATTGTGAATGCAATCTTGTATGTTTATTTTTTTGCACGGATTTTTCTCTTCTGCATAATAATTTTGCTGCACTGTAAAGATGTGAAGCAAGAGAGACAACACGATGAGCTGATTCACGGTCTCCAATCCTTTGACAAGGACCAAGGATTAAAGCCAACCACTACCTCTGAAAAGGGTGTGCTACCCAATGCGGAAGGTATTCGCTTCATTTCCATATACTTAACACCTAGCCTTAAAGTTGTCGTCAAAAACAAACTTAAATAATTAGAATAGTACATATTATATAATTATCAAGTATAACTGTGCATACTGTGCCCGGTTCGTGGTTCAGTTATTAGTGTAGTCGTGGTCTTCTTGTTTTTAGTTGTGATAGGTCTCGATTATTGTTTTTTGCATGGAGTATGTATCAGAATAATTGATCGTGTTTAGTGTTTTACGTAATCGTTCGACAAAACAATATGGCGTCAAATACAGTAGTAGTGTGAGCCATAACTAACAAATGCATATGTTAATGGGAGTGCTTATTGTCGGGAATGAAAAATAAAAAACAAAGGTAAAGAATTTACAGGTATATTGTATAATTCAACCATGGACTCATTCAGGTGTTAGTTATAAAATGACTCAATGTTTGACATTTGACACAGAGTTTTCTTTGCAATATTTATGATGAATTGATTTATACTCACACACTCACTCAAATCCGTTTTCACTCAGTCCGAACTCCGAATGTCCCAATTCCCCCATTGACACAATCTATCAATCCCAACAGTCCTCTCAATTATTATGACTCAGGATCGAAAATCGAATTGGGAAATTCGGAGCTAGCGGATAGTATTCATCCATTCACTGATTCACTTTAATTTCAAGATAGCGTGCAGGTAGACTATATACTACTTGAGTGAGTGACATGATGCATGACGGGCTGGAGTGGGTTAGAATATAGATCGTTGTAGTTTCTCTACGTTGTGGAGTGAAGTTTATAGGTTCATGCCTTGTTCAAGTTGTGAGTAACGTTTACGCAAATATTACTTTGATATTCTCACGGTGTGTTCCTGTTCCTGCCCTTGGGTTTCGTGAATGAATATATTGTGCAGCGCGCATTGGTGTAATAATAATATTATGAGTAAGGCTTTTTCCCGAGCCGGCTACCGGCTCAATTTCACATTGGGTGACCGACCACTTTTACCGAATACCTTAAACTCCATACCACATGTATTATTATTATCATCATCATCATCATCATGTAATGCTACTGGTCAAAAAAACGTATGACTCACATCACACGTAAAGTCAGTTCAAGACCACAGTAGTAGGATTTCAGGGAGGAGATTAGGGAAAAAAAACATCTGACTGTAAGTAGGGACTAGGGAGTCTTTGTACGGGTTAATCATAAGATGGGAATTTGAATGAGGTAACCAAACCACTCAAAGGCGCATAAAACTGGTAGACACTTACTTGTTAGTCATGCCCACAAGTTGGAATAATGACGAACATTTCGGGTTTTATTACTATAGGTATTGTTATTTGGCATCTTTTTATATTTTGCTTGTAGTAACATGTGATTTTTACATATTAGATCAGTAATAATGCAGTGCAAGATAATAATAAGGAACTAGAACGTAGAAGATATATTTTTAAAGTAGTTGCAATGGAGTGGACTGATACAAGTATAGAATCAAATATACTACAGAGTTACATTGTATAGATTACTGGTAGGAGGTCTGAACTATACTATACTTTAACAAGATCCCGCAGATATTCTGACTTCCCATTGATTTTTTTTTTCATATTCATTTAGATGTTGCTGCCGAAAAGACGCAACAGGCAATCCTGAAAAGTGTGGAGGGTTTCGATACAACCAACTTGAAGCATACTGAGACCCAAGAGAAGATTATACTTCCCGACAAAGATGGTACGACTACTTGAACAATTTATTCAAAACATTTATATATGTATACATAGATACTTTTACTTCCATAGAGAAAAGTGATTACTCTTACTTCAGGTGTATTTTTAGCATACCTACTACTTACCTGTATATTTTTTTATCAAAGTGAAGCCTTTATTTTTCGATTTGTGCGTATAGGAAGCCGAAGCTTTCATATTTTAATTTACAAGTTTATAGTGGAAACTATATAGACATACTAGTGCAGGGTTGAAGGTATACCAGGGTCCTATATGAGTATATACAGGGTAGAAAGTATTTGACGAGATGCAATGAAATAAAGAATTATAGAGTGAAATTGATATTTTTATTCTCTGCTCAGAAAAACACTTATGTAGAGTACACGCGAGAGGGAAAGAGGATGAAAGGTATTTTGAATTTGATTTCCTCACAGAGGACGAGAAGACAGCTTATTACTAAAAGTCTAAGGATAAAAGGGAGAAAAAAAAAGTAGATTGAAATCGAAATCCATAGTTGCACTCGAGTTAGTTGTGTATATACAGTGCTGCTGTATAAACAATGTATACAAAGGGAAGGTAGTAGTGCTTGAATTTGCTTGCACTTTGACCTGATGAAAAAGTGTAGTGATGGGAGAGAGAGAAAGAGAGAGATTGATTAATGATGTGTGTATGTATTACTTGTGTGTTCCCTACAGTGATTGAGTCTGAGAAAGGACAACAGAAGCTGTTGGAAGGGATCGAGAGTTTCGATCCAAAGAAGCTGAAGCATGCTCAGACTCAGGAGAAAAACCCTTTGCCCACGAAGGAGGGTAAGGAAAGATTTTTATTTGCATGACTCTAATGCTCTAATATTAGGGCTTATATATACTTATGTACTTATGTATATCTATATATGACTTTTTACGTTTATTTTTGCGGAAATGTCTCTCGTCTCCTCGTTTGAGCATGAAAAAAAGTGATGTGTACAATGTATGATTATTGTTCAATGGATTGAAAGAATCTGTTTGTTTTTCTCGAATACATTTCAGTGATTGATCAAGAAAAGCAAGTCTGAATTATGGTTCTCTCTCACTCTCTATAGCCAAAACCAAGCAAACCCAAAAAAAAACAACCAAACAACCAACCAACAACCATCCCATCCACGATATCTATAAAAATCGTTCTGCCTTGAGTCTTGCTAACAAGTTTACATCTGCGTCTAAGTCTGCATATATTATATTATATTATATATATATAATTACATGATTATGATTATATAATTTTACCTATACTAGTTATAGTTTTCCAAGAAAGCCAATACGATTTTAATGTCTGTTTTTTCAATTACAATGAAGATTATTATTATTGGAACCGTACTTACGACCATAATACCAATATCAATACCATGATTATGATTATGACTATATGATTAATGATATAATAATGAATATGATTTTAGAGATCCATACTAGAGAATAATGCGGAGCGTAGGGTTTTATTTCTTATATGTATGCAAAAATTTACGAAAGAAAAGTCTGTTTTTTTAAAAATGCTACATATATTATAATTAAATATATATATATATATATTGAATATGATATATTAAAATCTAATCTTATCTTGATAACGAAATTAATAATATTTATATGCATTAAAAAAAAATTATAAAAGTGTAATGAGAGTAATACTAATAATCATTATTATTAGTATGCCTTTTGAAGTGCCAGTTCTTCTGTATTTTCCAATGAGGACTGTAAAATGATTTTTAAATAATGAACAAAAAATAATTTTTTCTTTAAAGATGACTAGAAAAAAAATTATTTGCTTGATGATTCTAATCATATATACATTACATTATTACTATCCAAATTAACTTCATAGTCAAAGTAAAATTAAAACATTATACTTATAATTATATAACTTTTGTAACTAAGTAATATGTCGATTTTTTTTGTCTATGTCCATCTTTTTTGCAACGTCGTTGAGTAAAAATAAGTAACTAATAAAATTTATTGGTTTTTGAAAACTTATTACCACTACCCCCTCATCTATTTCTTGGACTACATCACCACTGTCAGTATGTATAGTTACATTGCACAGAGATTCGAAAAGGTTTTCATAGAATGTACTGTATACTCAGTTCTGGTGAACGTGCGGTAGGGGGTGGATCGAGTTCGGTGTATGAGACTTGAAAACTTTCGTCTGATTTCCTTTAATGTTTTAGTTTCTTTCTTTATCATGATGTTACTAATATAAACAAATAAGAAGACACATGAAATGTTTGAATTCACTTTTTAATTTATTTTTTTATCATCAAGTTTGTATCAAGTATGAACCAAGTTGGTTCAATTAGCTTAAAAAATATGTTTCATATAGAACCATATATTATATAGGCAAGCACAAAGCAATATTTGTGTACACAATCCGTTTCACTATATTTACAATTTTTATTTTTAAACATTTCATAATTTTCTTTATATACTTGATTTTTTTAATACAAAAAAAAACTAGTTTTCCTTTTAAAATATTTTATATTACAATTTTCTGTCTATTATATTAATCATCCTAGCTATATATTATATAAAATAGGAGAACACTCTTGTCCCTCTCTCTTTCTTTCTCTCTCTCTCTCTCTCTCTTACTCTGCTGAACATCTCCAGTTGATTTTTATTTTTATTTTTTGATATTTATTTTTAAAGTTACTTACATACATTTTGTAATACAGCACAATGTATATAATTATACATACTACTTAAATTATAAGGTTATTCATCTATGTAGTTTAATACAGCACTACGAAATAATATATTGACGATGACGACGACGACAACCTCCTCAAGTTTACCGCTATAGGATACTGCGTACTTAATTATGAAGGTTTTATATTATTATTCTATACAAAGATGAATAGAGAGAAAACACGACATGGTTTGTTCTATCCCGTTGTAGAAAATATAAATATTTTATTTTCTTGAAGACTCTATAGTGTATTATGTGGGGAGCTATGTTTGTGTATTCTTCGACTACCTACAAATTTGTTTACTGTTTACAACGTATTCTTTACGACGAATTATATATTTCCGTTTGTTAAATAATTATTTGAAACCTACAGAATGTGTTTTCTTTTTGTTAATATATTATTATGTGGGATCTACGTATTATAGTGTTACTCATGCGATGTGTCTAAATCAATAATAGCTATATAGGAAGTTCATAAAACATATGGTAAGGGTAATTGAGAGCGATTTACAATTACTAACTACGTATATAGGGGTTTACATATAGGTATAATTATATCTGTAGAGTTACGTTGGTTAAAATACCAACAGAGTGCTTCATCTCTATGTTCTATATAGGTGTCCAGTCTACAAGTATTTCTAAAATCCTCAAATCATAATATTATATTCCCAAATAATAATAATAATAATAGTAAAATAAAATAATCAGTAGTAAGGACTCACACTTGTCCAGAGTTCTAAAACCTAAACACTCTACTTAATATAAACACACTAGACACTTGAAGGAGAAGATTGAGAACTCGAATTCGAGAATGTCGATTTCGATTTCAAAGTTTCGAAGAAGCGATTCAAACGTAAATGTCAGTCATATCACAGTGTATAAATATAGGTAGTAGTTTGATAATAATTAGTTTAATGATTACATTTACGGTCTTACTTTAAGGTAAAAGGGAGACGAGGCAAATCATGACACGTGCACTACTACTACTACTTCTATGTACTACATGTATGAGCAACTATATATCTACATGCATATATGCTAATATACGCGATATAAGCTCATTGATTCAAAATGCAGACGGTTTTGAGCCTAACGAAACGTCTGCATATCCATTATATCTTTCCCCCAATACTCTACGTACGATGGGAGTTATATAGTGCGGGAGTATACAGATATAAATTCATTACAATTAACGGCTACAGTTGCCTATGTATGTATTTACTATCTACTATCTATCTATCTATATATTTCTATTTTCTAAATATGAGGCTTGAGAATCAATAGTACGTAAGCAGCTTGGGTTACACATATTTCTACAAATATAACTACAAGTATTATAGTTCAGATTTAAATTATATCGATGTGGATATATTGTTTCTGAACGCGGGCAGCATTACTAGTCACAGCACACATAATTTATAAATAAGTACACTCACAGTGTGAACAACATAGGAGATAGTACCTTACATAATTATATAGTATTAATATGACGTTGAACAATTCTTTTTATACTAAATACCCCAAGGCCTAAAAATAAAACAATACAGAAATTTCCCGCCTCGTCAACTAAAGTTTTTTAGAACGTATTGAATTAAAGAGGGGAAGCGGGGAACTTTTAAGTTATCATACCTATTTTGTAAGTTATCTGAATGAGAATCAGAGAATTTTATAAAATAAGATATATTTAGACATTGCGGGTCCTCTTTCATAAAGTGTAGTTTTGTTAATGTAATGAGAGGTCAGGTGGGATTAGACACATGCTTGAAATTTGAAGTGTAATATTATAATATTGTATCATAGGACCAGTATAGAAGGTGCTTCGAGCTATTATAGAAAAAAGTAAAATAACACACACTCACACACACACACTTTTCACTGGCCATGGAGTTAAAAATGATGAAAGAAAGAACGAACGAAAAAAAAAGATTAGAGAACCGCTCCTTTTACTTTGGCTGTCTGTACAGTCTACACGCAACATTTCTCTTCTCTAGAGGCTTTTAAGATCTCATACTACGAAATAAAAATCGTGTGTGTGTGTGTGCTCCTCACAATCTACACTGTATACATATATAGTGGGAGTCAGGGAGTAGACTTTTGGTCCGTTGAATGCAGTAAAAAGAAATATGGAAATATGTACCTACATTAATAGGACGTGTGGAGGTCTATAGTCTTCTATAACACATATCGGTAGAGCCTACACACAGTCTATACATATATTGCACACATTGAGAAATGGATGGGTTAACTTCCGCTGGTGCTGTTGGTGTGTGTAGAGCGCTCCACATACAAACTTCCAACAACAATGGGTTCAGAGCCGTTGTTTACAAGAGTAAAAGTTGTCTTTTCAAAAATCGAAGGAAATAAAGTGGTGAAAACTATTTTATTCGAATATCGCATGCAATGGCAATATGATCGGAGGCATAGCTGAGGTTGGGGAGACGACTCGGTCCAACTTGATCCTCTGTCGGGAGACGTAACACGGAGTCAACATCACAAAATCTGATCACAAGTAAAAAAAAAAAGAAGAAAAAAAAAATAGAAGTCTTTTTTTATCAATAGAAACAACTCTCTTTCTCTCCTTCTCCGCTCTCGTATATCACGAGAGTCATACATTATTTATCATTCAATCAACAAATAAATTCATTTAATTCCTCACATCGACAGTCACAATAACAATGTAAACGTGTTACAATTTCTATTTTTCCTTCTCTTTCAACAAGCACAAACGAGAAACATTGAGTATGTCGTTTCTTGTCGCTGTCCTCGTAGTTTCTGTGTAGAGAGTTGGAGGACAATAACAAAATACAAAAAAAAGGACAGAATTTATCAATTCTACTTCTACAGGAGAAGAAGAAAAACATCAGTGTAGATGTTGACTGTCGACGTTTGTACGCACAACTACAACTAAAACGAAACCAAGATCGTCTGACTAAATACGCAATATCAGCGATAATCAATTGTCAAAACATACGCAATATAACATGTGCAGAAGAGCATCATTTGCACCTTCTAAAAAAGTATGTAATAATTTCCCATTAGGAATTTTTGGAGAGTGGGCAAAAAATCTTTTAACTGCCTATAATTTTTTTTAATGTATAATCTGTTTGTAAAAAAAACTTGATAAATATTTAAGAAGACAAGAATAAGCAAAAGCAGAATTTATTGAGATTCCTTAAGTTCTATATCAGGCAGTGCACACATAAAAGCACCTACATGAATACTATTTTAGTTCTGCACATTTTAAAAAAAATTAATTATGGCTGATACTGCTTCTGCCCGGCGATAAATCAACGAGTTGTACAATCATGTCTTCTTTATCTTACTTGTTATAAAAAATGTAGTCAATGGAGTGACAGTACTCTCCATCCTGTCGGATTTTCCATGTCGTGTACGGCGGCTCCTCTCCATTGTACAATTTAGCATAGACACTCTTCACTGCCAGCCTATAAAATCGGGCAAGAAAATCAAAATTAAGTAATCATCAAGCTGAGCTGGAGAAATGACTATGGGTAGTTTCTATTCTTATGTCTCTCTACCTCAGCTGTTCCCCGATCCTCAGAACCACACCGCGATCCTGATCATGATCCTGGGAATGAGCTCACTCAGCTAATCATAACTTAATTAATAAGTTTCTCTCTCTATCTCTCTCTCTCCATTAATACAGATCGGAGTCGGGATTTTCTGGTGGGGCGGAAACTTGGGTAGATTTGTAATAGATTCGGAGAGATTGCTAAATTTCTAGATGTCTAGATTTTCTGTAGATAGCGGAATGTAGTGTAAGGTCTATAGGTAAGTTGTGAGTGGAGAGGAGAGTCAAAAAGCGTACCTGTTCTTGACAGTTGAGATGACGGGCTCAGTGGGAACAGCATTGAAATCACCGCAGAGCACAAGTGGTTTGGAAGAGGCGCCGCAGGAACTCAGGTAGTTGGAGACGTCTTTCCCCTGCTCATTCCTCATCGTCGCGAGGAGAGCCCCTTGACGAGCTTTCAGATGAGTTGTAGCAACGCAAACTTGCTGACCCGTATCCCGAAGTCGTAAATTCGCAAATATGCAAACCTACATGAGAGAGTATCACCCAAGGAGCGGAGAGACACACACACAAGTCATTTTAAAAATAGGCTTTAGAAATTAGTTGTAACTCACTGTATGGAGCAGCAGAGCTACAGTCCCCCAACACTATATTACTTCACCCTGTATAAAACTAATTCTGAGCCAGAAATTCTTAATTGAATGATTTGGTTTGGTTTGGGTTGGTTCTGGTTTTGGTTCTGATTCTGGTTTTGGTAATGAACGCTGGTTTTGAGCCTCGTTCGGGTGGTGGTGGTACGAGAACGGAACTAGCCACCCGGGTCAAAATGTAAATTCAACGGAATAATATTTGGAGCAAAAGCTGTCAAGTCTACAATATGGTCTACATGGTGTACTACTCCACTTTGCTCCAAATTTGATGGAATTGGAAGGAAGAAGAGTAGTTATGAAGTTGTCTTAAGGAGTGCTTCAAGTATAAAAGGCGGCTCTCTCTCGCACTCCGTAGATTAAATATTTATAAGAAACATGGAATGTTAGATTTGTTGATCGTAAGAGAGGAGGAGGAGGAGGAGGAGGGAGAGTACGTGTCGGCTCTCTCCCTCCTTCGCCTCCGCCAGTCATCCACATCCCATCGGTCTACTGGCCCACATACTCCTCTGCTCATATGGGAGAGGGAGTACTTACGTAGTGTGAAGTAACGTGGATTGTGTAGTGCAAAATATGGAGGGATGTACACTCCGTGTGTTGGAGGATGTAGATGCTATAATTTCATTAAAGTGTGCATACCTGATTAGATTGCACTCTCCAAATTTCAAGGATGCGACTTGAAGCGGAGATCAAATCGAATTTGTCACGACGATAGAAGAGCGCACAACCATCTGGACCATTGTTATTTGCTAAATATATGCATGGAGAGTCAGGTTTTGAGCAGAACACTCCACGGTAGCCCAGTGCACTGAGAGCTGAGTTGAGGAAATTGAAATGGTCCACTTCCTACACTTCCCAAAACAGACGGCCAGAAACGGGAGAAGAAGAAGAAGCAGAAGAAGAGAAAAAAAACATTATTTCATTGTCCAAGTCATTTCAACTTCAGTTACCATTTCTCAAGGCACACTTACACTCTCTTTTAAAAAAACTAGGCAAAAAAAAATAAGAATGTGACGAGAGAGTCAGGGAACTCCAGAATCCTAGCTCCACAGCTCTACATACATTCAGATTCAGTCTCAGTCTCAGCTCCATCTTCCTCTGTGGTGAAAGCAAGGTCAATGGGGAAACATATAGAAAGTTACTATGTATAAGCCGAGTTCGAGAGCTACATGAGACTGAATCCTAAATGCTAAATGCTGTATGAGACTTTGCTTCATCATTCCGAATTCGGAACAAACACAAAATATCTCAAGTCATAGCCAATATACATTTGTCCGGACAGGCACAAACTTGGACGAGACCGTTACTCTAGTCCCGGTCCGATCCTGATCCTGATCCTGATACCGGTGGGGCCGGGGCCAGGACCGTGGCCGGTATGGAGCTCTGGAGCATGGAGTATGGCGTATGGGGAATGAGGAGGTACTCACACAGGGATATATTTTAAGATTCGAATTCGAATTCGAATTCGTAAATTCGTATGAGTGAGTATGTGGATACATAAAAAAAATTATGGAATTTCATTCAAGTGAAAAAAACGTAAAGGTATGTAAAGGATATAGGATAGTAGGACGTCACATCCTTCATAAAAAAAATGAGAGAGAGAGAGAACTATAGAAAAAAGTATATTCTACATGTATATAAAATAATTATATAATAAAAAACCAAGCTCATAATATAGATAATGTAATATTCACAAACTTGAAGGCATATAACGTCCGGGTCATAAATGAGAATCTCATGAAGAATCCGGAGACGTCGAGCTGCCCAATCCAAAGTTCCTTCTGGTAACCCCACAAAGTTGTCATGTGCTACGGCCAGTGCTGTAGGGACAGAAGAAGAAGAAGAAGAAGAAGAATAAGTAGAGAAAGAAAAAGATAGAAAGGGAGAGAGAAACATAATCAAAAATCCATCTGATATTCATGTAGACAAAATAACGTTCCTTTTCCTCACTGAGAAGTCACTAGTCAGACTGCTCACAATAGACTACAACCTCATCACACTCTCCTCCCTCCCGCCCTCCCTCCCTACGTCTATCTCATATCTACATATGCTTCACTGCAAGATTTTCATCCTTCCCAGTGGATTCATCTTGAATAAGTAATACTATCAGATAGTGTAATGTCTCATGAATGCATAAATTCAACTTCTCTCTCTCTCACTCACTCACTCACTCAGTCCTTCTTTCTCTCAACTCCAACTCCACTTCAAATTCGAATTCGACTTTTCCAAATGTACATCTACGTCATCCGTATGCACACATGAGGCTCTCCGAAACCCACTACAGACAGACCAGGAAGAGGTAGACTCCAACTCTCTGTACATCTCTTCAACTACAGTTCCACTAGTTATTCGCCATCTAATATTTCATTGCAGCAGAGAGAGAGAGGGAGAGAGCGAGGAGAGAGAGAGAGAGAGAGAGAGAGAGAGAGAGAGAGAGAGAGAGTAAAAAAACGAATAAAATTCTCATACCTTGGGCAAGAATGTTCCATGTTAAAATACGGAATCGACCGCTGTCCTGAGTACTTGCTGAACTGCAAACTATAATATCACAAGGAGAGGAGAGAGAACAAGAAAATATAAAGTTTTATCAAAATTGACGCAATTTCTTCTTCTATCTGTACTCAGAGCAATGGCACTGATAACACTAGAGAAATAACACACACACACACACACACATACACAGAGGCACACATGCACACAAAGATTACGAATACGTATAGAAAAGGATCCACTAATCCGTCATTTCATGAGATATTCAGGCTACATCACAGTTACGGTGTAGGTACGACTACGAGGGAAAAGGAGCGAGAGAGAGAGACTCCAACGTCAAAGTCCAACCAAACGTGTAGAATGTACAACTCTACAAAGTTAAGTACGGTACTTGAGCTCTCAGTTCTGGGTGAAAGGGTAAGTGTCTAGCTGTGTACTGTACACATCTCATTAGTGGGGAAGATGCAATAGCAGACACGTAGGTTTTCAGCAACAAAATGGAAATATTTATCCCACTTGAGAGAACTTGAGATACTGATATTCATTTGAATTTGTCCGTCTGAGGTACTATAACTATTTTCTGAATTAATGAAATATTTTACTATTTCAGAAATCATCCATAAAAACACGATGTTTTTGAATGTAGCCACAATTTCAATTATTTAAAACTCAAAATGTAAAAACTACATAGTATATAATATGATAATCATAGCAAATGAAAATATTTTAGACAAAATATAAAATACTGCGGTAGGTACAGAAGTTCTTGATTTTCTATCTCCACATGGTTCAACTTTTAGGTGTGGATATACTATATTCACTTTGCATTATTTCGTATTGTTGGTTTTGTGTCCTCAACAAGGATTAATATTGTATAACTAATGTGCATATATATAGTAGGCGCAAGCTATACTGCCTCCTATTTGGAATGGACTCCGTAGCTATATGCTCATGCATTTGGATTATTACGCAATTTGCTATCCTCCTTTTTTTAAAGCAATAGTTAGCAAAGTTGCTAATTCAAAGTAAGCATTACCTTCCATATAGGATAAGTAGATACAAAAACTAAACTTGGAGCCGAAACTTCTCTCTCCACTCCACTCTGCTTCATCATCTCTAATTCTCTAAATACTACCTTTTCCTCTTAAGCTTATGAATAAACTAAACAAGTGAGACTTTTTCTCTCTTCTCCTCACCCACGTCTCTCATCTGTACATACTTTTATTTTGTTTTCATTTTCATATTTCCTTTCATTTTTTTAATAGCTCTCTCTCTCTCTCTCTCTCTATCCACGTAGACGGTAACACTGAGCACACACAGACAGACTCCTCTCGGAACTCGAAAACTCGAAAACTGGTGAGAGTCGAAATGGAGGATGAGTGCTCTTTGGAAGGAGACTCATGATGAGTCGGAATTCTGAATATGAGACACATCCTTTTGTCGTTAGAAACAGTGGAGAGAGAGAGAGAGCGAGCTTTCCCTTTGTCTACCCTTATTGTGGATGTGTTGGACGAGGGCGCTGTGCAAAGTACGAGGAACGGGAAAGAGCTTGAGTACAATGAGTATGAGGATGAGCGCATTAGCATGTCGTCGTTGGAGTACTCAGCAGTCGTGTTTTTATTATTATTTTTTTATCTATCTAGGTCTTTTAGAAGAAAAAAAATGGAGATGCATCTCTTAAAAATATTTTCTACCACTACAAAATACAGAGAAAAGACACACACACACACACACACACAGGCACAGAGGCACACACTTCTCCTCGGACTATTATTATGATTATTATTATTACTATCATCATTACGTGTACTCCGTCTCCGTCTACTTCACCATTATATCTCCACTGGATTTGAGTGTGTGTAGTGAGCTACAGAGAGTAACATATACCTGGGAGCTTTATTATCTTTCATGTGGACGGAAAACGTGAGGGAATATTTATGTGTTTACATATAGGAAGACGCACGTCCAATTTACCTTTATTCATGTAGGCACTTCTTCTTCCTCTTCTCCTTCCTACTCCCTACACAAAATGAGAATGGAGACAGAGAAATATAGTATAGAGTTGAGGAAGACATAAGTACTCTCTACACTTTGTCACAGTCGCGGAGCCAGAATCCAGAGGGGTGGGGCGACTACATGCCCCTCCCACCCAGATGAAAACATTTTCAAAGAAATATAGGCAAATTCGTTTTAAAAAGATTATAACTTAACATTGTCAAGCCACCCCCCCCCCCCCCAGCCTCCTGCAACTGACATAAAATCCCTATCCGCTACGCTACTGTTTGTTGCTTATTTGTCTATATAGTCTCCTCTAATATTTCACAGCTCTTCACTTTCTCCCTTCATCCTTTATTTAGCCCTAAATAATGCAGATTTTTTTTCAATGTACATCCCCCAAGAGCTCCATTACTTTCCCAGGTATCAATTCTATTTTTTTTTCGAATTAAAATATATTTTATATTTTTTATCCGTTTTTTTACATCAAATTTACTTACTCTAACAATTACAATTAATATTTTTCATAGCTAAATAAATGCAAGTGCTGTGACAATGTGTATAATATACTCTCGTACAGTTAAATATTTAGTTCCAATTCCCATTTTCCACGTCCCAACTCTAACAATGTCTCATCAAAATTGTCTCCTTTCCTCATTTTCCAGTCAGATATGCATCCACGTGAATTTAGACACTCGTATGAAACTAGTCCGTTTCAATTTTAAACAAAACCAAGTTATACGAATATAATAATATGTAATGTAGGTACTGTCATAATATGATTATAAATACCATTCCATGTTATTATTATACAATAAGCACGTTAAGAAGACATGGAGCATTCGACATTATTATTGGACTGTGAGGTAGGTGAGTCCTATGTATAATATATAATTATACGAGTTGGTTAGGATTTTTTCCTTTTCGTTTGATCGTCTCGAAATAACATACAGAGCGCTGACGACGACGACGACGACGACTCTGGTACTCTGGTTGAATGATTAGAGAGGAGCCAACCGTGAACGTAAACGTGAAGCTGAGGGTTCCAAGCATTTACTCTCAAGCAGTGCAATCCTTTAAATCCTTTTATCTTTTGAGAATCACATTACAAACCGGCAAAATTGTCTGTGTATATTTATATCTATGCTCTGTACTATAGTCAAAGCAGTATTAGTACAGGGGCTTCTCACTCCAAGATAACTCCGAAGTAATAACAACTCACTCAACAGTCCCTATACATGTGCATCCACTAAAGGCCTTTAGTCTTGTCAGCTCTCAGTTGTGGTTGTGGTAGTTGATAGCTTAAGCAGAACAATGTACCAATCACAATCACAATCATAGTAATGAGGAGGAAGCTCAGGGAAAAAGAGAGTTTCTACAAAGTAATTGGAATTGGCGTATTTGTTATTATTTGTAGTGTGTGTGTGTACGTAGCATTGCGACGGCTTTACTTTGGTCTCTGTGCTTTTCTCTCTGCTTGTAGTTTGTCGTTTGACCGTGACCGTAACCGTGACCGTAACCATAACCGTAGCAGTAACAGTAACCGAAACCGAGAAGAAGACCCGGTACCGGCAGCGGGTCTTGTTTGCGGTTTGAGGAGGTTTTGTTTTTGGAGGGAAATAATTAAAAAAAAAAAAGAAGAAGAAGGATCGACTTCCTACGTAGATAGATAAAGAGTATAGAAGATAGAAGGTAGAAAGTAGAAAGTAGTAGTTGAATGAGTACCTTGGGAGATGAAGGGAACGCGTTTGAGTCCCCATGCTTCCACCTCCTCAGGCTCTTCTGCCGTCGTTGTCGTCGCCTTGGACGTGGAGGATGTGGTGGACGCAGTGTTTGTGTTTGTGCTCGTATTTGTCACGGCGGAGGTGACTGTAGTGGAATGATTAGAATGTGAATTAGAGTTGAAGGTGACAAAGTTTCGGGTGATGAGAGGGATGGAAGATGGTAAATTGGTGAGGCAACGACTGAGGAGAGATTCTCTTGTACAGGAAGAACCCACCTCAAAATCAACATCCTGACAATCGTCTCGAACGGCTGGTGCAGATGTAAAACTCCCCATTCTGCAATCCCAATGAAATCCATTTAGAATGAAACCCATGAATAAACAAGTTTTACATTTCAACAAGATTGTGTGTATATGTATACATAATAATTATATCTATATCTACATGAATTTGCGCATTATATAGAATAATACGGTATATAATATGGTAGAGCTTGAGAGTTCTACGAAGAAATTTTTGGGGGAAGGAGAAAAAGAGAAAAAGACTCTTTTAGCACTTTTCTCTATTCTATAATTCTATCCATATCCAACATCCAACATAATTCCATTTCCATTTCCTTCCTTTCTTTGGTTTCCTTAACGGTATCGGGACCGGGACCGGGACCGCACCGGTACTGGTACTGGTGCTGGATCTATAGTCCCGGTACTACGACTTTGACTCCTACCACGCTACCCGTACGTCTTCTTCGTCTTGGTAACACTCTAATTTCCCGTATCCTCTCTCTCCCCCTAACTTTCATCATCTATGGATGGATACGGGAAAAGTTGGTCTACATTCAACTTGTACAATGCACTCAACGTCCTCGTCGCCCTCCCAAACCTGTAAACTTTTCTACTCAAGATTACTCTTCTATTGTTGATGTCATTAGCCTCTGTAGTTCTATCTCTCTCCTTCTGTCTTTATTCCTACCTGTTAATTTCCCTTCAATTCTGTGGAGAATCATTTCACAGACTTGCAAAGTTCTTTTAGTCTAAAATTAATGACATCATCAGGTCTCATGCTCCTCTTCCAAATGATATGCTCTACATACAAAGAAATGAGGGGAGCTCCAAGACCAACAACAACAAAAACAACAACAAGAACGAAAACAAGAACAAGAGGCGAGTCTTAGCGCTTAACAATAGGAAGTACTAGTTAGTAATCTCAAGGATAAATAAGATGGACTCTATGGCTCTGGAGTAATATGGGCTGGAATTGGAAATGGCAAGGCTAAGAATTTTCATTTAATTCTTCCCCAAACCCAAAATCTATTCATGTATATTTTATTCTACTAAAATAATCTGTACGTCACGGGTCCATGGTCCTTCGCTGCATAGCGATATGGGCCCAGCAGCGGAGAGAGATAGGGAAATATGTGTAGGTAAATGTATACCTACGTGAATATAATCTGAATCTCTCCATGGGAAATGTTTGTGTAAATAAAACCTGAGGAGGAAAAGCAATGGAAGGAATTCAATTCTATTTGGATATATCAGTAAATATGCGCCTTTCATTTCAATATTTCAATTCAATCCAAATTCAAATTCAGTCGAATTTCTTGGTGGAGTCAAAAGGAGAGGTTGTTGGGAAAATAGGGTTGTGTGGGGGAGGGGGTATATATGTCTATGGGAAATAATGGAAATGGAATCATTTCAATGTTCAATGTGAAGTTTGAATGAGAGCCAGCAGAAGCTTCTTCTGAGTTTTCTTTTCTTGTCATTAGATAAGTTTGAGCATTGTTGTAACCGGATTTAGCTACGATCCGAATTACATTTGGTATCGATCTATGTGACTCCCAATAGTTCTAAGCCCCGAAGTACCTAACTACAAATCTGGGTCAAAAGCTACATTAGTATTAAGTACATATAAATCTTATGCCCCCGCGGGATGAACAATGAATTACATGCCTACTCAACTGAATAAATAATTATGTGAGATTCGTATATTTGCTGCTTATGACCTATGATTTTAATTATTACTTCCAACACTCATCGTATACTCATACATACGACACAACTTACGACACTGATTTTGACATTTACGGTACATGGCGACATGGCATACTTCATACACGTACGATACAAATCTCATATGAACTGCATGTAAAAATATAAAATACGATGACATGTATCTCTAATTATTATTATTATTACATTTATTTTACCTTCTTACGGAATACTGATGACGGACACGGGAACGAAACAATGAATTAGACTGTACCGGTTGACCACTGGGGATGTAATTTATGGCTCCTCACGGCTTGGCTACTCAATCTTTGACTCGGTGGTGACCTTCTCTTCCTATTTCTTTTCACTGTTTTTAACTTTTGGTGACTCTAACCTTAAGTTGATTTTACTTTTTAATGACTTCTAACTTTTTGGAAAGAAAAGGAAAAGAAAAACTAAAAAGGAAAAATGAAAAACTAAAATTCACGGCCGGCGGAGCTCCTTCGCTCACTTGTTATTCTTCTGCTGGCAAAATCTGAACTGCTGAACTTTTTAACTGCTCCCGTCCACTAACCACTACAGCCAAGATGGCTGAACTTCTCCTTCTCTAAATCTTTTGTTCAATCCCTTCTCCCTCCAGAATGCACCAACTGCCAAACCTATGTCTCCTTCCCTACCATTTAACATAGCCAGTTCCCCGTCGTCGAATTCATTGTTCCCTCCCCCTTCGTCTCGTATGACCATCGACGGCAGAGGCATACGCTGTTGACTAATTTCGTTTACAAAATCCCCCGAATCAGGATCTTGCTGTCCCAAGCAAGACGGGACCGGAAGTCCCGGGGAAGAAACAGCAGTTTGCCTCGGCCGTCGAAAATCCCACTGTTCCACCAAAATTCTTAAAAACTATGTAAGTGTTCAAATTGCATAATGACTATTTTTAGGAACACCAGTAGTGGTTCATATAGACTATCTAGCGGACAACAATATATTTCAAAAAAATAGTGCTAACATTTGTGTTATACAGTATTGTATTTTGTACCATAGTTTGATAGGAAGATCATTTTCATTGTAACATCTCAAGCAGCCTTAATGTATACTTATTCAAATTATTCGTTAATACTATCTTAAAGAAAATTCATATATTTCGTGTAACTTAACCTAATAAGTAATAATATTTATCCCCACACATAATATACTCAAACATATTATAGATAAACCACCACCCGTTCTATGTTTCGAAGAAATCTAATCGGAGCCAGCTACGCTTCGGAGAAAGACACTCAGTACCCCAATATCGGAAATACCCAGTGGAGTGTCCTTCCCCTCCGCTTTTTAGATTTGTAAAAAAAATCACGTCATTCATGCACACACAAATTCAAATCCCCCATTGGGGCTAAAAGATCCCATGGCAATAAAGCGTTATTTCCAATCAGAACTAACCCTTCAGTGACATGAAATTCACATATATATTTTTAAACTTAATAAAAAAATCGTTCTAAGTGATACACTCGCTCTTATACCCTATCATGTCTACACCATCTAATTACTTTCTCCTACGCAGATACATACATTTTATAAATTTATAAATAACAATAAAAATGCGTTTCCTTCACACCGTTAAGCATTCTAATTATTACCACAAATTATACGTAATATCATAATTATAATAATTATTTTGGCATCGATAAATCATTAGCATAAAAAATGAGCCCTACGAGATCATCCAAAATATTTTTGGTAAATTTATAATGTATGTGTTTTGGGGGGTTGTACATAATGAGGATTCATAATATCATATTTCTTTTTCGAGATCTCCCTAATCCGACGGAGTAAACTGAGCTTCGCTTTCTCTTGATGGCAACAAATTTGAGAAGTCCCGTGGTGGTGGAGTTTTGTATTTAATTCTATCCATCTCTCTTTCGGCTGAGTTCCAAGTTTTATCGTCGCGAAATAGAAATGTGTAATCCTTCCTGACTGCGCCGTATTTGCGGGCCTTCTTGCTTGCCAAAGACATTAACGGTAACTGAACATCTGAAGATTCCTCGCTCCTTGATGTAGACACACAATCAGAATGACTTGCCCTCTTTCGCCTCCGAACGCGCTCCTCAGAACTTTCACCCGAGTATTTCCCATGGTTGCTATTGTTATCACTCTCACGCTCGTCATCCCCTTCTTCATCGGTACCGTATGACAAGAAACTACTTCCATCGTCGGACTCAACCCGGCCATCCCATAACATCTTTGGTCGTATTGGTCCCTTCTTTCTTTTTAGGAGTATCAGACGCGCTCGTGGAACCGGACTCATCGCAGTCATCTCCAGAAGGCTCCTCCTCAGTGGACAATCTACTCATGTCGGACGTGTCATCGGCATACTGCTCTGAACTTTCCTGACCGCTGCTCTCAGAAATCTCTTCGAAGACCTCAAATGATGCAGGAACTGTTGGGCTCTTTGCAGCCGCTCGGATGTCATCTACTGGAGGATCCATGAATGGTGACATTTGACTTGGAGGCCTCGCCAAATGTAGTACTGGGGATTCTCCTGACTCCCTCGTATCCGGACCTCTCATGCTTTCAACCGCTGATGGCAGACCAAGGATGTATTCCACTGCATCCGTGTATGTAGAAACATCCCCCGAATCAATTTCTTGCAGATGGGTGTTGCATGTAATGAATTCCTCTTCCTCCGAACCCAAAATAGTGAGCACCTCGTCACTCTCTGACGCATCATTCACTCGCATTGATCCATTTCCCTCAGAATCAGAGTCCTCACTATATATTGAAAAATTTGGGTCCAACATAGATAATGATGGAGGGCCCTGCTGTTCATCCTCAGAAACATACTCATCCGCAATGGCAATGATGACTGGCGCAGATGGTGGTGCTGCTATCCCTTCATCCCCAGAGAAATCAGTTTCGTCATCATCAACTTCAAATTCAAATTGTGGTTGTTCCAGTACTGGCTCCATTTTATCGAATGGAGTCCTCGTATGTACTATATATTCTGAAGGCTTGGGTGACTGAAATGAATAAGACACACTCCCCAAATTAATTTTTCTATTACGTTTCAGCCGTTTCCGACCCAGTGATAAATTATCACTCCACCAAAGACACATGTTTCTAGTTACTGTTGTAATAATTATATCAATTCATGCCTCCACGTATGTATGTATTAACTCCACATGATCATAAATAATATGACGCATGCAAACCATGACATATACCAATAATTCAAGATATATATATATCTTATCCCCCGAATCTAACTCTTTGTTCATATAATTTTTATCTTCGATACACTCCCCATAGTAATTTTTTTTTTTGTGAATTTTCTTTTCATATTATTTTCAATTTCAATAGTACTAATCAACAGCTAAGTCTATACGACAGGTCAGCACTGTAATGTGCTCAAGATTTGGTAATTAAAATATGCAACGAGAGAATAACCCCTAAATTCAAACAAAAGTACGCCTAGACGTCTCCGGGCCATCTTTCATTCTCTCAGACACGATTCTCCCCCACAGATTCAACCTCCTAAATCCAAAACACATCTGGCTCAGCCCATGCCCAATCGACAAATACCAACAATCGAAAAGTGACTCCTTAAAATTTTGTTCATTCTTTTCCCCCTCTGTTCAAACGGCTCTGTTGTTGTAACATCGCTCTCGTCCTCCTTCAAAGTTTTATCGGACTCATCTTCTTCCTTCGTATCTTGAATGTTATCGATGTCTCCCGTATACACATCATTTTCAGCTTCATCCTCATAGATGTCTTCGAAGTAAATTCCTTCTTCAGGATGAGACATTCTAGCACTATATCAATTAGACGTGCCTTCACCAATAAGTTTCATTAAACTATCCTCCTCATCCGCAATCCTTCTTACGTCACCTACACAAACTATGCCTTCAAGGAAAGTAATTTAGTACCCCAATATCGAGAATACCCAAGGAATTACCCTCCCATCCGGCCTTTAGATTTATAACAAATCACGTCAATTATTTTCACAAATCATTTTTATGTATTTTTATATTTTTCTTTATGACTCAGTCAAATTGTTACATACCGAAGCTCCCTATTTCTTTTATACCGAAGCTCCCTATTTTTTTCATGCCGAAGCTCCCTATTTCTTTCATACCGAAGCTCCCTATTTGTTTCATGCCGAAGCTCCCCATTTCTTTCATACCGAAGCTCCCTATTTGTTTCATGCCGAAGCTCCCCATTTCTTTCATACCGAAGCTCCCTATTTGTTTCATACCGAAGCTCCCTATTTCTTTCATACCGAAGCTCCCTATTTGTTTCATGCCGTAGCTCCCTATTTGTTTCATGCCGAAGCTCCCTATTTCTTTTCATACCGAAGCTCCCTATTCTTTTCTATTCTCATACTACCCGTTCAAGGAAGATGCCCTACGATAACTCACTATAAAGAAATCCCTGAACATCCCCCCATCCCATTACAAACGCTCTAAGCTCACCAATTTTTAACATAATCATTTCGTTGTTATTAGGATCATAATTATCGTCCGTTGGCCTCTGGTTAACATAATCATAATGTAAAGACCGTTCATGCATAAATTATGTAAATGTAATTTAACTCCATTCACTTCGTTCGATGGCACTACTAACTCCATACTAGACCACACTTCGTATGAAATATGAATGAGAATACCCTCTGGATTAATCTGGAAATTTTTCTACGTTTATTTTTGCCCTAGCAGTTATTAGCATAATCCTCAGTCAGGCTTTCCAAAATTAGTTTTGTATCAGGGTCATTCCACTGTGCTGACTTTGAATCAGCCACAGCCTTCTTTGTTTCCCTACAAGCCATGACACACTTCCAATCCCTCTGCTGATCTTTCATATTCAGATTTTTATTGTAATGCTCTGCATGATAGGCGGTGGAAGCTCATCAGCACTTGGAGGACAACTAAGACAATCCGTCATCTGATTTTCTTCCCTGGGACATACATAATTTTAATATTTTATGCTCCTAATTTCAGACTTAACCTTACCAAACGACCTGTGACTTCAGGAGTTCGCAGTGAAAATACCAACGCATTGTGGTAAATATAGATCTCAAAGGATCTATCCTGTATAAAATGATGGCTTTTCTGACAACCGTACACTATAGCATAACATGCCACCGCTACTCCGTCGGTGACAACGCGTTTGAAATGAACGTGATAGGCTGCCTCATTCCTTTAACATTCTGAATGAGTACCGCAGCTATAGTTCCATATGAAGCATCCGTCCACCTCTCAAGTTGTGCTGACGGATCGAGATATGCTAATGCCGGAACTGTAGATAGCAACTTTCATTTTCTGCACTGCCTCCTTACACAAATCATTAAAATGAAAAGGAACATCCTTCATTAGAAGCTCATACAATGGTTTTGCTAATTAAGCATAACCAAAAATTAATCTACAAAAACAAAACCGACTGAGTCCCAACCACCGTCTAATTTGCTTTACATTTTGGGAATCTGAAAGCTTCACCATCGTCGTCACACTATCTGGATCTATGCTAACTCCCGCTGTGCTAATTCGATGTTTCTAGAATACCAAGCTCAAAAAAACCAATAAAACATTTCTTTGGTTTCAATTTTTAATCCGAGCGCAGACACAAATCCAGAGAATTTTCACCAGCCTCTCTAACGAATCTCACCATTACTTAATGTGAAACAATGTGTACATAAGCCTGTGGCATCACCACGAATTAATTATTAAATTTTGAAAATAATTCAAATAGAAGAATAATAAATTAAGTGTTATGATTCAGTGTACCAACGTCTATGAGAAATCGAACAAATTGATGAATAACTTGTAGGTATTTGTCGAACCCCACAGATATCTTCTATAAATTGAAAAACAGCAAAGTAAATAATTATTATTTCTTAAAAAATTCAAATGGCATATATTCAGCTCCTTTCTCAATATACCATAAGTATGCGGCAATTAGAATTCATGGGCTACCACTATATTCATCAATTTTGTTAAAAATTCAAACTAATGATTCGTATTTGGAATTATTTCTTCGCTGTATTTACCTACCGTTAAGTATACTATTCGTTTATTAGTACATATACAAACCCAGTCAAGTACCAAGCGGCTAGGGCAAATACTACAAAGGAAATGGTTACGATGTCCTCGATTAGTTTGTAAAAATGTTTGGTGTTGAATTTAGTTAGGTATATTAATACCAAAAATAAACTAAACAGGAACCACTTTATCAGTTCGAAGAACAAAAATTTACAGGTTAGTTAATTGCAGGTGAATATTTTGAACCCAAAATATAATTTGTATAATTAATATCTGACCTTCAACTCACTAGTCAATATTACATTCAGTAAAATAAGAAAAGAATGGAAGGCACATAAAGAAGGAAATTCAATATTCAACAATTATAAACGAAGAACGACAATGACCACGACCATGACCACTTTAACTCGCTGCCATCGAATTATCATACTATAATGTTATTATGATATTATTATAATGGGTAGGTGTAAGTTCAAATGGCGAGTGACTACGCTGTGCAGTGATGGCAGGTTTTCACACAACTGACCACTCATGCGGCACTATGGCCTTCCTGACTTAAATAAAATTCTACCTAACCAAAATGTAAATATCAAAATTTATTTAACAATATATATATATACGTATGTACCATTTAGTTCGACTGCTAATCCCTTGATGAAACGACGAAATGATATGATGCAACTCTTGAAGCTAATGACCACGATCCCTGGCTTGATGAGACTTATTTAAATGATTTATGAGTCTCTTGAAATCCCAGCTACAATTTCTGCTAACGCCGTGACTGCTATACTGGATAATATGCACCGTCTGAAAAATGAAATGAGGATAGAGAATTGGAATTGTAATTTGAATTTTATGTCTCTGTTCCATTCCCCACACGATGCGTCCAGTATGACCTATTTTAATTTTCACTCCTATTTTCTCACACTACCTATGTTCCCTACTGTAAAATATTCGTCATGATGTCACCTGCATATACATATGGATCCATGCATTCACTACTCAAATTTTTTCCGTACCGTAAACCTCCGTTTCATATGTCACTAAAAACTCCATACTTCAAAAATCAACTCCTAAAATCGTCAAAACTATTCAAAATTGTTCAAACTCTTACTTGAACACTAACTCAAAACATCAAAACTATTCGCAACAATTCGAACTCTTACTCGAATTAAACTTCAAATCTAGCACACAAATCAAAACTAAAAACTTTCAAAATTATGAACACCATCCAACAGAATGATATGCTACATAATACTATCGTCAACACTCAAAAACTCTTCCTAAACGTCAAACTTCCTAAAAACCCACTTTCGAAATTTTTCAAAATCTGATCAGAATCTTTTCAAAATTTCTAACTATTTGTGGAGCCACAGAGATCGAAAACCCGCACCTGTTTGTAACCGGATTTAGCTACGATCCGAATTACATTTGGTATCGATCTATGTGACTCCCAATAGTTCTAAGCCCCGAAGTACCTAACTACAAATCTGGGTCAAAAGCTACATTAGTATTAAGTACATATAAATCTTATGCCCCCGCGGGATGAACAATGAATTACATGCCTACTCAACTGAATAAATAATTATGTGAGATTCGTATATTTGCTGCTTATGACCTATGATTTTAATTATTACTTCCAACACTCATCGTATACTCATACATACGACACAACTTACGACACTGATTTTGACATTTACGGTACATGGCGACATGGCATACTTCATACACGTACGATACAAATCTCATATGAACTGCATGTAAAAATATAAAATACGATGACATGTATCTCTAATTATTATTATTATTACATTTATTTTACCTTCTTACGGAATACTGATGACGGACACGGGAACGAAACAATGAATTAGACTGTACCGGTTGACCACTGGGGATGTAATTTATGGCTCCTCACGGCTTGGCTACTCAATCTTTGACTCGGTGGTGACCTTCTCTTCCTATTTCTTTTCACTGTTTTTAACTTTTGGTGACTCTAACCTTAAGTTGATTTTACTTTTTAATGACTTCTAACTTTTTGGAAAGAAAAGGAAAAGAAAAACTAAAAAGGAAAAATGAAAAACTAAAATTCACGGCCGGCGGAGCTCCTTCGCTCACTTGTTATTCTTCTGCTGGCAAAATCTGAACTGCTGAACTTTTTAACTGCTCCCGTCCACTAACCACTACAGCCAAGATGGCTGAACTTCTCCTTCTCTAAATCTTTTGTTCAATCCCTTCTCCCTCCAGAATGCACCAACTGCCAAACCTATGTCTCCTTCCCTACCATTTAACATAGCCAGTTCCCCGTCGTCGAATTCATTGTTCCCTCCCCCTTCGTCTCGTATGACCATCGACGGCAGAGGCATACGCTGTTGACTAATTTCGTTTACATTGTCATTCCTATATTGCTATATATATGAGTATATATATGCGGACTGTGGACTATATCACTGAGAAGTCACATATACAACCGATAGAAGTGTCTCTCTCTCTCGCTATAATTATGTATGGAGTCATGTGTCGTAAACAATTTGGCTAGAAAACTATATAGTACAACTACAGTATACTACTACATATGGAGTACAACGTCCACCGTCCAAAATAGGTAGGCACCTACGGATGTGTACGGCATAAAATCAACAACTGCAACCACTTATAGGGATGGCATTGTAGTTTGGAAACTCCCTCGGAATTTTGGAATTATTCCTGGAATTAAAGGAGTTTCAAAACCTGGTAAGGTGATTGAAAATTCCCTTATGGACTGTTTTTTTTTAAATTTTAAATATGCAAATAAATATGAAATTCTAATTAGCCTATTCACGTACTGTATCGTATCGTAAAATATCTTGGTTTTACTACGTCCTATTTTGTGTAATTTTTAAAATATGAATTTTTAGGAAACTTTTGACTTAGGCAACTTTCAATAATATTATGCCCGGCATATATTAACCTAGAAATGGGAATAATTGCCATCCCTATAGCATAACTTACCTCAACCTTTATAGCTACAAAGCTGCATTCATTTCACGACCTCTGCTGCCTCGAGAGTTGCGTAGATTAAGTGAGATGGACTACGTACAGGGAGCAAATGGTAAAATAGAGGACACGTTATAATATGTAGGTAATCGTACTTTGAAGTTC
The DNA here is from genome assembly GCA_949802685.1 of Dicyrtomina minuta. NCBI lineage: Eukaryota > Metazoa > Arthropoda > Collembola > Symphypleona > Dicyrtomidae > Dicyrtomina > Dicyrtomina minuta. The sequence continues at coordinate 59,589,333 of OX461809.1, forward strand.
AACAATAAAATGTCTTTCTGGATGGGAGCGCTACATGGTAAATTAAGTTCTCTTGAACTTAATACAAAAATGACCTTAGACTAGTCGACTTGGATTGAAATTGAATTCCACATCCACTCCAACTCACTTATGTCTTCATCGGCTCATATGTCACGTGTAGGTAGGTAGGTAGGTAGGTATACCCTTGTACACTTACTCCTCTAGTTCAAATCTCCATGGCAAATCAGAATGACAGAGAAATAACAACTATCAACTCTGAAATGAATGACAAGAAATTGTACAAATCTACAAAAATATCACTCAACACAAAAGCTTCTTTTTTTCTCTCACTCTCTGACGTGTCTGTCTCTATTGAGTGGTATAAAATACATTATTATGGACCTATACCTACATGTGAAATACACACAGGGCCAGAGCCAGAGAGAGAGATAGAGAGAGAGACTATACATATGAGCGTGAAGATCCCCAGCAAAAGTCAGAGTTTGTCAATAAAAAGGTTGCTGACGTCTCAGTCTCACCATATTACTCCTATAAAACCGACAAATAGTATAGATACACATCTCTCGTCAAATCTGCATGTACAATTTACATTCTATATGTAAATTCAAGCCCATTGTAAATTGTGAGGGCTCGGAGACGGAGAGCAGGAGTTTGAGTGCAATGCAATGCATTTAAGATGCACATACATAGTATAGATATACATAGGTACCTACATACATACGTGGTTACGTACGCTCCTATAGGCTCACGTTCACTGAATCATACACGCTGTGGAAATACCTAATATGCCTACATTATTCACCCCTCTCCATATCACTCATAGGGAGATATAGTTATGCCTCCATGTCTTTGAGTCTAGAGCCTATCATCAGTATAGATTTTATTATGTGCATCAGTGTTCTCCGTATGGGAATTATTTGTTTTTTAATGAGGGAGCAGGAGTATATAGTAGGTAGTTGAGAATGATCTTGTAATACTGCACTCACTAACTCCCTAACTAACTCACCAATTATTTATTATTGTTTCGTGGCAGGCATTGTAAATTTGTGACGATTAAAAAGGCGATCGTCGTCAGTGTATACTCGCAGTTTATCAGCATAACATTTTTATTACACTCTTTCCTTGTTGTACTCGACGTCACCACCGGACTCGTTCAGTCCTATGCTCCTACGGAGCCTCATATGATATGGTCATGTACAATTTGTAACCAATGGCTACTATATACACTCCAAAGAACAAGTACGCTAATTCCTTTATGTTTCTTTTAAATTGAGACAAGCTCAACAACACTCGTCACTCAACATAGCACTCCTGAAAGTATACTATATATATGAAATACCTATGCACACACCGTTGTGGAGTATGAATAAGACGCAAGACTTGTCATCTCCTTTTCTCTGCTGTGCAGTTCACAAAGACTTGTGTCTTGTACCTTCAAAATACTTTTCGTATCAGAATCTTTGAAGGGGAATTTTTGGGCAAATTGAAAATTGAATGATTTAATCATATACTATAGATTTTTTTACTAGATTACTACCCACCTAGGTATATTCTCCACTGAAATAAGAAAATGTTTCAGCCTACGCTTAAAGATGAAACTTTTTTTTGTAAACCAAAAAAAAATGTTTTGTGAGATTATTGCTCTTTTTTTGGTATTTGTAAGCATTCCTAAAAATCAAATCAAATGAAATCATATAACTATCTGACTATTTGACGTCCATTGATAATATTATGGGTATGGCTATGGAAAAAGTTGCCCGTCAAGTTTTTTTTTTCTTCTTCTTCTGTACAGTGTCAAAAGACTTGTATAATGTACCTACGTCATGAAGGCAAAGGTACACAGTACACAGCTTCCAATTATTATTCTTAAATATAATAACATATATATATATGACTCCGTCCATATATCCATTATCTATTCTCCATGTTTGTGTGAGACAAGTGTTGCAAAGAATTAATTGGAGAATATAAGGGGACGAAAAAGATGAAGATGAAAAAAAGAACTGAGCTGTGCACTTGTGTGTCTCCATATGTCTACACTTATGACACTATGCATCATTTGTAATTACATTCCCATTCTTCATCATAACAATAAGGTAAAGTGATTTTAATTTAATGTTTGGAAATTATTTAAAAGACAGATGTTTCTTGAGCTCTCCTATCTGGGCCTCTGTCATGATTTGCCTTTCTTTGATGACAATTTCTAACCAACCGTCTCCGTATTATAGTGATCAAAAATCCTCGTGATTATTATTGAGAAGAGCGTTTGGAGATTTTTTGGAGGGTGCAAAATGGCTAATTCAAGTTTCTTCTATCTACTGTAGTAGGTCTATATAGGAATTACTTAATGGTCTTTTTTCATCTTCCTATCTTCGATAATTTTTTGCAAAAATTTAATAACGTAAGGTAATTCTGATATAACAAGTAAGATCTCGCAGAATTGTGACGCCAAAATGTATGTATTATTTTTCAAAATCATACAGGTGGACGCCTCCTATAACTATGGATAGACCAAGTACCATTTGTAGGTAGGTATCTACATCAGGGTTGCGTAATTAAATTAGTCTAACAAAGTGGGATAAGGCTATTATAATATATTTCCTTTGAATTTTACAAATCCTCTCTTTAATTGAACTTGACTGAGAAGCTGCTCAAGCCATCTTGTTTCGTTAATTAGGGATGTTACGGAGAGATTAATTTTTCGACGACACGAGAACAGCTTAAAAACTATTGACACTATTATGTCCCATAAGCTGACGTTCCGCTAAACATTAGCCCATAAAATGCAAAACATCAAATAAAAAATTATTTTTACAGATTCAAATTTTGCAAAAAACATTGGACGCATCCAATTTTGCAAAGTTTCAAAATATGTGTAACTTTTTGATTTCTAAAATCGAAAGATTTCACATTTGATTTTGCATAATGCATGTAAGAGCTGCCGTAACATATTTGCGAGTGCAATTTAATTTTTACAGAAAGAGGCGGAACTTTTCGTCGTCATAATTTGAAGGTTTGCGTGAAGAATTTTTTGTTTCGCGGACATTTTGGAGAGTCGAATATATATGTGACCCGTATTTTCTTGAGTCATGTCTCAACAAAAATTGTTAGAGTCTATAATAATATGTTGTGAACATGTAACGGTATGGCTCTGGCTTATTGTATAGACTTGAGCACAATGCAAGGGAAATTTGAATTATTTGAGATGTAATCTATGATATTGGGAATGTTGATAAAAAAACATATTTGAAATCTGCTCCAACGTTTTTTGGAACATTTCTCAAGAAGATAGGAGAGTATGAAAAAGTGTGAGAAAAGAAGAAGAAAAAAAATGTATAGATATATATAATATTATAAAAAGTCGTCAATTTCCTTTGGTACCTGGTAATTTTGAGAGCATTTTTAGCCGGCTCAGTTATTCGCTTCATTGAGACACGAACGGCAAACATGATGATTCCGGCTTCTGTAGAAACCATCGTTTATGAATTAGACGAAAGTTGTTGGCACGAACCCTATCATAAAGCACGACTTCTCGTCCGAGGAAAATGTTTCTTATCTGTGATGCTCGAACTACGATTAGAGACCGTGCCAACAGAGAAAACATTGTCTGGTTACACTATCACCATCCTTACAAACATCACCACCACTATATGACATTCAATTCGAGTGTAATCATCATAACACTGAATTATGTATGCTCTAAAATGCTCTCCTTCTCTCAAACAAAATATTCCGCTTCGTTGTATGGTGTATAGGGAGCATGGACGTACATACTCCATGTCTCTCTCTCTCTCTCCTCCAGAGCTATCTTGGCCATCGAATCATTCCACACAATTATATATTACCAAGTCAAGTCAAAGCCCAAAAAACCCATCTCCGGCCCAACGCAACGTACGTTTTGTTTGTTTAACTTTTTAAGGCAGATCACACTTTATATTTTGTGTCTCCTTTCATCTCGTTTAGATGACAAATAGCAATCATAAAACGCTTGGGATTTTGATTTCAAAATTTCATTACTACAACCCCATGCCATGCTACAACAAGAGCCCATAATATTCCATTTCTTAACATTATTCCCAATTGCGTCTGCTCTCATGCAAAGCTAAAAAGCGTTTGGAAGCCCCTCATACAAAAAAGGTAATAAGTTTAGTAATAGCAAGTTTTTTTTCTATCAAGTGTGTAGTTTGAATTGATTAGTTTTTTTCAAATTTTATAACGAGCATGCTTTTAAATACTAATATTATTATTATGAAAAATCCCTCGCGCAAATTATCCATTATCCATGTAATTACTTTGAGTAGCATTGTATTGTATTTATACTGCAATATAAATGTTAGTCAGCCCAAGCAGCTTTACGGTTAGCTATATTTTTAAAAAAACCATATGCCAAAACATAAGAGGCTGTATTGATGTGAAGAGGATGTAGGTATATATGCATTTATTTTGATGAAAGATCACATGATTATGACGTTATATTTTTCCTCAAAAAACCTCATCATGTGGCTGTTTCTAGTTGAAAATAAGATGCTGAGGCACAAGCAGAAGAAGACGAAGAAAAAAAGTTTATGTTGAGTAGCAGTAGGGAGTATGGTATAGAAATTCATGATCATGACAGAGTCAGAGTCAGAGGCAGGGAGGTAGTAGTAGTAGTAGAGCTCTGTGGCCACACTTGCAGTGTGCATAAACTGTATAAACTTGAGAGGAGTTGAAGCAAAGGGGAAAAAAATTAGCGTAGGACACGAATTCAATGAGCGTACAATGCAGAAAAGGTTGTAATGGATTCATGGCAATAACCGCACACAACTCACATCGGAAATATTCATGGGTACACAAGTACTTACCTACCTATAGCCACCTACCTACCTACCTACCTACCTCCACATCTACATGTAGTCTTGCATTTGGGTATTCTCAACACCTTCAATATTTTACAATTTACAAAACAACACACAATGTTCAGATTCTTTTCTTTACGAAAAATTTGCATTTACGTCAAGACACCAACTCGAAACATATTTTTTCCTTGCTCTTTTTCCCTTTATCACGCACGCTCGGTTTGTGTAATGTTCCCATGTACGTAGTTTCAACTCTCTCTCTCTCTCCCTCACTCTCAACTGATCTAGAAATAGCAAAGAAATTCCTGAATTACGCGGCTAAACCTAAATTAAGATAGCTTCTTTAAAGTTGTGTAACTACACGAATGAAAAGAACTTTATAAATCCGAACAACAACTTTTTCCTAGAACGCTAAAAGAGTTACAACTTCCAACCCTCTTGCCGCACCAACACATTTACATATAGGTGAAGGAATACCAACGACGATGAAGAAGACGACGAAGACGACGACGAAGTAGTAGTAGTAGTAGTAGGTGGTGGTAGGTACCTACCTATACTCTAACAAAAATCTTATCTTTTACTGGAATGGAATACTCACTCGATCCTTCCCGGCTCTGTCCTATAACAAATGTAATGCAATCTATTCACGATTTCTGAGGGAGTACCTACTACTACTTACTTCCTTACGGTCGCCTTCCACCACAGTCAGAGTTAGTAGTCGAGTCTTGTGTTATAACACTTGCGTTGTAGCCTCAAATTATTTTGATTCCACGACCATTAAATAAATTGAGATGGGAAAAGTTAACCCCTTTACGGATTGAATTCAATTGGAGGCTCCATATAGTTTCCACTGACTATGTACATACTTGTGAAGTGAAATAAAAATAAAATATATTATTTAATAAATTAGCTCCATTTCAATTTTGAGCTTTTTAATGCTTTCCGTCTAGGAAATAAGCTCACGAGTGAATATATATATATATAGGTTTGACGGACTAACCTCGAGGAAACTATGTAATATAAGTTATACGCTCTCTGTCCATCCAAAGTATTCGGAGAGACCTCATGAATATTTTTGTCACCACTGACACTGCTGCTGCTGCTGAGTCGAGTCTTGAGACAGAGCTAGAGTTAGTTCTGGAGTTCTATGCAAAATTGACTATACGACGACACCAACCAGGAGAGCACAGCAGTGGTGCCACACTATTATGCTGTACAGAATGCCTGAATAACTATTGAATTTTCAGAGAGTGAGACTCACAGAATATGGCCAGAGACTACAACAAAGCCAAATTAGAGAGAACAATGCAATGAGCCGACCATTTGAACATTGGAGAGGATAATTATATACCTATGACGCTGGGGAACTCAGTGGGCGACGAAAGGCAAGCGACGACGAAAATGAGGCAAAATATTATAAAGCTATGTTATGCTTTGAAATATTATATTGAGTTTGAAAACAAACAGGAGTATTATGTAGATAGGTCTTTCTGTACTTACGGTTGGGGGTCGGACGTTGGATTTGTCTGAGAGTAGAGTTTTCTTTCTCTCTCTGCCAGTATCGGTTCGGTGTAGTATTTATACAAGTTTGAGTTTTTGTCCCTATATTTGGAAAATATAGGTTTTAAATAAAGTTTTTCGCCAGAAAAATTGTGTCCTTCATGGAAAAATGACGGACAAGACTATCTGACGAGCATAAAAATCCCTTGTGAAAAGCGAACGGACGAGCCATGCCGTCGCATAGGCACGGAGGCAAGAGGCAGGGAAGAGAGAGAGAGTACGCGAGTAAAGCAATAAAATCCGTTGTCTTGGTTACAACCAACGACCGCCAAACTCTTTTTCAACATGAACCACCACCACGTCGACGAGATACTCCTCCTATACATGTCTCAAATACAACAGTCAGAGTTACCACTCTTCTTCCTCCACGATAAACTACACAAAAACTGCCCAAGTTATAAAAGGTATCTTGAGTATTTTAGTAGCTTTATTTTCTTTCCATGGATACTAAAACCTCCAAGTTAGTTAGATTTTATACGAGCAACGCAACGATAGCTGATAGGACCAAAGCCAGAACCAAAACCAGAACCAGCACTAGCTGAGAAGAGAAAAAACTACCACCGTACCCGTAACTGTACGGATATAGCTCTCATAAGGTAAGCATATAATTAAATATGTGGCAGTACGGTACTTGCATATGGATTTTCTCTCCACCATGTATGTCCTACATACATGGTCCATCTGTCAATAAGATCTCCACCTCAGAGGGTATAATAACTATACGACAGGTTGAGGAAGGCACGGAAAAATCCTATAGCCTCCGCTCACAAATGACATGCAGAGAGGTAAACTAATGTTGTAAAGAGTCCCACTTTTGTCAGTCTCAGTCCCAAAAAGTCTTTCAAACATATTAGGTCAGTCAGTCAGGCAGTCAGTCCAGGGCCCGCATCAGATGAGACCCAGTCAAAAGTCTTTGACTATCAGCCCAGTTAGCCCCATATGGGGTTGGTCCATATATTACGTAAACGAAGTGGGGAAGGGGAGGGCGGGGTCATTTTTACGTACCCAGGTGTTTAAAAAATGTTCTCACAGAAGGATATAACTCACGGTAAATACTGTATGGTAACTATAATATCACAAGCTATATTTTTTCAGTTCAATCATTACCTTTAAAACCTTGCATTTAAAAAATAGAAATTGTCTGAAGACATAGAATGTATTTCCTAAAGATGAAACTTGTAAAAGAGCTACAGCGCCAATAATTTATAATGCGTATCACATTTTAAATTCAATCCTATCTACTTGACATGCTGTGCAATCATCATTTAGACCACCTAAGTCTGCAACATCTAATATAACAGCATCTACTTCGTCCACACACACTGAAAAAATCAAGTGCGGCAAAAGTTTGAACACTGGACTGGGCTGCGCGCATTTAAGGTAGTATTTGTTTTATGCTAAAATACTATCCCAAGCTGCAGCTATGGCATGAATAGCCTCAGTCAGTCTTTGGCAAAATTTCAATCAGTCTCAGTCAGTCTCAGTTTTCACAAAATCAGAAATTTTCAGTCCAATCAGTCCCACCTCGGGACTGAGTCCCGAAAGACTGATCAAGGATTTTGTCAACATTAAGGTAAACTTGTACAAAACTCTATCAGTTTACCCTGGCACTGAATGGGAGAACCATTGATATCAGTATATTCTTCTTGCTTTTTGCTAAAAGCTTAAGCTCTTGTAAAGTACTCGTACTCCACTGACTGTACTTTCAGACTTTGTACTTTGAACGGAGAAAACCACCATGAATGTATTCGTAAAGAATGGACTACATGTAAAATTACTCTAAAGACATTGTAGTCCCCGTTTACTATGATTATCAAGAGAGTGACTTGGAAAATTTTTGGGTATAAAATATATATTATATATATATATGTAAGTGATCAAGAATAAACTGTATAAAAACTATACACACAGGTCTACGTCTGTTGTACAGTACAAAACTATACGATTCTATTATTTGTAAAAACCACGTATATTTTTGAGAGAATATATATTTTTTTTTTGTTTTTTTACCTCACAAGATACTGCAAAATTTGTCGGGGTGGTGTAGTCGGAGCTTTTCCTTCTTCAGCTAATCTTTCAGCATGATCAAATGTCTCCTGTAAATTTTTTCGAAGCGTAGTAAACACTGACGGACTCAACACCACTGTTGTATCCATGCTGACAAAATTCTATGTTATCTGCTGCGCCGGCTGAATTATATTAAATCGATCAAATATCTCCTCCGCCTTGACTTTGACAATCAATTTAGTAGATAGTACCACTGGGATGGTGGTGGTGGGACTCACGTCAGTAGATGTGTAGGAGGATATAGAGCGCCGAGTGGAAAATGTACGGTTTGACTCACACATATATATACATACTTACATGTATAAATTTCAACTTTGAGTAGAATTTGAAATTTTCCTACACGCTCACAAAACCTTATGAAGTATTATTATATGGGGGTTTTCCAAAATAAATATAATTACTTTGAAATTAACTGAGTCACAAATTGGTTGGTTCCGTACGGATACGTAATTATAATTATGCACGCCTGGAGTATAATGTATAGTTGAAACAAAATTTAATTTTTTTTGAAGTATTTACTTTAAAAAAAACTTGTAGTTGTAAGTAGTGCTGAACTGTGGTTCGGAGTCACTGCGTTTGCGTGGATATACTTTGGTAGTAGTTGTAGAGTAGAAAATAAAACTGTGTGTACTGGATCTATCTGGACAGAGTCTCTCTCCTCTCAGATTTCATCTGAGTCCGCCACGTGTGACAGAGAAGGGATGAACTTTAAATGAAAATTTAATGGGTTCTCGCAATAAAAATCTTCATATATATAATAGGATCCTCGTCGTGTGTGTGGAAGTGGAAACGAAGAAGAGAGCAGTTCTCTCTCGTTCTCTACTCCTCGAGATTTACGTTGCTCAATCCTTCCCCAATAGAACATTAAAGATAATTAATATTTGTCGTCTCCACCTCCGGTGCTTCGTGAAGTCTCAGAGGCTTAAAAAAACTGATGTAAGATGATTAAAAATTAAAATGAAACTATCTCATACATGTGTTTTTGGCGTATGAGGCTTGAGGTTGAACATTGACTGGTTGGCTATGAGAGCGAATACTGTCTCTTGAACACACTCGAGACTCGAGAGAGGATGGATTTAAGGAGCGCGTCGTGTGGACGGAACGTTGCGTTCCTTCTTCTCTGTAGAAGATGGAATAAGTTATATATCTCGAGTTACAAATTTAGTTGAACTTTGTGTATAGGTGGAGAGGTAACAAAGAAAGACTTGCTGCTTTAACAATGGAGACAAACGAAACAGCTGTGATGTGATCGCATTCGAGATGAAGACTGATTGCTAATATGAGTTTTTCATGGCTTTTAAAAGTGAAGGTCCCCTGTGCCTATGCATTAGTATTAGTTACCACGAATTCAACTGCCTCGTCTATTGTCGCGTAACCTATCTCCACTCTATCTATTTTACTATATTACTACTCAATTCTCTTCTGTTTCAACGCTTAAATTCCGTCCGCTCTCTCAGTCCTCTCGTACGATCAGTGCACATAGACTGTACGGAGGAGAAGTATATGTACCCAAACATAATCCCAGTCACATTACCAAACGATCAGTCGTCAGTCATACACGGGACGCTAGGTAATATGTGCTACTACTCGTATTGTTCCATATAGCTAAGAGCTCTCCTCTCCTATATAATTAGATATAGGTAACTTATGTATCTCTCCTTTGGTTACCTATGTTCGCCATGTCCACCACGACCACGAACACAGAGTAAAGTTCTAGCCGAGGAGCTTGAGCGACGAGTCGTCATCGACAGTCGTAAGACGTTATATAGACTTACGCATCTAAAGCCTCATCATACACATTTTCATATCATATACATATATAGACAAATAGGTGTATCCATTGATACGCTATATATATATATTTATGTAGAATGCTATTTAAGTTTAATTTAATATTGTCAAGCTTCCTACAAACATCACACTTATTTACTTCACTACACACTCCTGCCTCCTCCCTCAGCTTCGTCATGTGTGTACGTATTGTACTATTACTGGAGTCGGAGCCTATGCGTCATATACCGTAGCATATTATGAGAATTCATACTGATAATAAATTAACTTTAGGGAGGCTGACATGGATTTTGTTGTCGTCAAACTATATACAACAACAACGGGAAGAAGAGTCGAGACTCGTCAACACACCGCCGACCCTGTCTATCAGTATTCCTCTCAAAAATAACTATAACTGCGGATAACTCTCCGTATATCTCGCTCGCTTTCAATCTTCTCCATATAATTCTTTTCACACAACAAAGATCCCCTAAGATATAATCCCAATTCCGAGCTAATACATTGTCAAATAGTAATTAGGTACTTATAATAGTATTATTTTTGTATATGGTAAGAATAGAGTGTATTGTGATCCGTTTGAGTCAAATATTACTTCTTTTTACAAATTTCAATCTCAATTACCGTATATGAGCGAATAAGAACCGGGAATTAAATAAGTGTCGAGTTATTAATTACCCCTAGGCACGGTTCAAGTATTATAAAACATGTTTAACGCAACACAAAAACTGTTAAGGCATAAATTGTTATGAATTACAATTAATTTAATTTTTTAAACGCAAATACTTCAAAATTAAATAAGCGCCGGATCTCCAAAAAAATAAGCGCAGGGGAGCTTATTCGAACATATAATAATATGGTAATCAAAGTTAATAGCAGTAATTTAATCGCATCCCTTTCCCTTCGTCTTAATCGTCGTCTTCAAGAAAAAGTGCAGATGCCTAGGTCTAGTACTAGTAATAATAATACATTTATAAATATTAATTTGGAATTCATAAATAATTTATCATGTCTGACAAGTGCCTAAAAATAAACTTAATATTTATAGTAAAGAGATAAGGAGATAAATCCCCGTGACCGCGACTCCTAACCGCATACAATATTTAATTTAGTTGACGCCAATTCAAATACGCGCCTGTGCCTGTCTAATTTGCATGAACGCTTACATAGAATCTTTACTTGGAACGTCACCAATATATAAATTGATTAAATCTGTTTACGCACATTGTTTCGGAAATTTTTGACTTTGCATAGTTAAACCATATTACATATACTTATGTCTGTTTAATTGTAATCGTACAATTGGAATAATGTAATTCGTACAGCATATTATGAGCAAATGGGATCTCTTTTATCAATGCTCGGATTCTGGTTGTGGTTTGGTTCTGGTTTTGCGGTGTTGGTTTTAATTCTGGGTTACATTATATATTCTGTTTATCATATGCCGAGTGTATATTTACGCCTGCTAAACGATCAGATGAGAAGCGTGCGTACAGATCATTTGATAGGAATAATTAATCCTGTTTACAGCTATCTTTTTCAGGTTGTCGAGCTTATTTACTACATTCATTAGGAATTATCTACACATCGACGACAACATGACATCGACATGGCTCAACTAATTATCTGCGTGCAGTAAATCACCATGCGCCATAATCATAATAATATTATATATTATATTATATATTATGTGTTGTTGTATTATGTTGACTGGGAAAAATATTATTTAAACGTCTTATAACGCGACGCTCAATCATAACGATTACAATTACACTGCATTTTGCATTAGGCTCTGCCCTGTAAGTGCTATGCATATTATTGATTACTGATGCTGAGCTGCAAGTACCTTCGAGGGAAGGAAGGTATACTACTCTCAAGAAAAAAATCTCGATGCAGAATATTCAAATTTAATTATTCAGAAGAAAATAACCAATTTTTTATCTTATTTTTAAACAGTGCTATTTTTATTATTATTATTATTATTATGACTGTGTCAGAGCTGTCTTAATGGGAACTTAGATTTCCATAATATGTAACAATCATGGTCACCAAATATTGTCATTTATTAAAATTCAGTCAACGTGAATAACTTTAAACATGATTTAGTTCCTCCTAACTCTTTGACTTTGCCTTTGCATATTTGATATTAGTCTTGGTCTATACTATAATTCCTTTATTTGGAAGCGAGTTCACCACAACACTAATAGACCACTTTAAGTGGGAGCTCTCGATTTGAATGCATAATGAAAAACAAAAACAAAGTTTTACTTTTAAATTCCCCTGAATTCACTAATCTCCTATCGAGATCACCTGTACACTACAGATACAGTATATGCTATGTACAAACTTCAAGGAGACTTTAAGAAATTACTGGCTATCAAAATTCAAGCTTTAAAATAGATCATAAGAAAGGAATAACTGCGAATTATCCACATGTGGATAGACTATACCACCGGTGGTATTAACTTTTAGCTTTGCTTGGGAAAAAATAAGTGCGTTTTGTTTTTGTTTCGTGGAATTTTCGGCGTAGTAATTGTAGTAGTGTACCAGGCCCAGTACAAGATATACAATCAAACTATGTACGAACATACCTACGTATACATGGAAAATACCCTCATCCCACGTAGGCGTACAGCCGCGTAGACGTAGAAGGGAAAATAGAACGAGAGGAAAAACACTTGTACACTCAACTCAAATGCTCAAAATCCATGTTACTATTTATGGCCCCTTCTATTTCTGAATGGGAAGTAGCGAAGGTTTAGTGTACGGTGTGTAAGGAAATGAGAGACATGATGAATTAAATCAAATTAAACTATATTAACGACAGTTGCCTACAGGGCATGAATAAGGGTCAATATTAATATTCCTTCTGAAGATTGACACTATGTTCTACATTGAACCCAATAGGAGACTAAAGATTACAGATGGGAATGCACACACACACATACGAAATGGCGATACAACACAATGGATAATATGGAATAATGGAGTCGAGGAGAATAGTGTGTGTGTGTGTGTGTGTGCGAGAAAAAATGTGAGTTAGTGTATAATTTTGAGGACGGGTAGTGTGATCATAATTGAATGGAATGGAGTACACACAAGTCTAGGTACATGGAGAGTACATAGTGAGATAGTCGATGTCGATAGGAACAAGCGATCTCGATCAATCTCTGAGAGGTGAGTCATAAAAAACGGTGTGCCCACTTCCTCGGCTGTCAATGGGAAATAAGCATCAAGTCATATTATTATTAATGTTTGTATCTAGTTTTCATTATGAAAGTGCATGTGTACTTGATTTAACAGCAGCAGCCAGCCCTAGAAAGAGAATTTTTAGTTCCTACCCATTCATCATTGGAAGTCAACTACAATTGCTTCCCTGTACCAAAGACCTAATGGTTATTAGGCGATGATGAAGGAGGCGAACTTTGGCGTGTGAGCTTCATACATTTCTCTCTCTCTCACTCATTCACCCAGTCCTTCTCATTATATACACAGGGCTACAGACAGCGACTTACAGAGATGTATAGGACTTTTCAAGTATGCATATATACCCTCCCTATACCATCATCGTCTGTCTACACACAGAGCACAATTTATGTATACACTCTTGGACGTTCTTTACTCTGACTCAAGTGAGATTACCATTCCAAATTTTCAGCTTCCGCCGATCGAATCGAATTAACACTTAATTGACAACTTAATTTATATTCTATGAAATGGATTACCATGAAAGATTAAAATGAACTCATGAGCTGTACACCCACCCACACACACACACACACCTATCTTTATTTACACTCTCACGACTCTCGCTTATTATTTCTCAATGTACCAGACCTGACTCCTGCAGCAGACCAATACCAGAACCTCACCTATATTGTATGCTAATTAAAATAGTCTATATAGCTCTTAAAAACCCAAGCACTCACAATACCATAATCTACTTTGGAAAACCAAAATATTTATTTTGAATTGTTAAAACCTTCCCGAGTGTGTTTTCATAGTAATACCTTAGGTATAGGTCTAGGTGCATTAATCATAAAAAACAAAATGACTATATGGGATCAATTTCAATTTACTATAGCCAACTCTTATATGCACCACTTTTTACCTATATATGGCTCAAAATAATTTTTACATCCGCAAAAACTAACACATCAGTGAGTGAAAAAAAAGAGAAGGAGACTTAATTACAATATAATCTCAAATCGAGAATTCATTCTCATTCTGATTCTAGGTTATAGTATAGCTTCGTCTACGACCTGACAAACAAAATATTTAGATGTGTCTATAATACAAAACTAAACTAATAGTAACTAAGTGACAGTATTAACCCTGAGGATGATCGAGTCTACAACCTTATACAGACTCCACACACAGATCTCTCTTCTTGACTCCAAATCAAACACAAGCCTCATATATGTCATGTCATACCATGGCATGCCAGAATGAAAAATACTATAAACTCCAATGTCTAAACTTAGTCAAGGTGACCAGACATTTGATAAGGAGCTAAAAATATCGTTATTGTGAGTATAAACTTCAAATGAATTAACACACAACTAAAAATATACAAGCATAAAAGTGGTTGTCACTCGAGTATCATTGGAAATTAGAGTGCGGAACATAGAGGGTGAAAAATATGAAACGAGCTTTTGGCCGGCTGAGAAAGACTGGAATGGCACTATATTATTCTTATGGCAGGAGAGTTATATCTAGTTACATAGTTAATAGCTATATATACTACTCCGTACCTACATGATACACTCATAGTCATAGGTCATAGTCATGGAAGGAATTATATTATATAGTCTCCATGCAGAAATACTACATGGCTTTGTCCGATCTTTCTTTTATAGAATTAGATCCTAGAGCCAATTTACCAGTACAATGCTACAGTATATGCTCAGAGTCCACAGGCCACACTGCCACAGGCCCCCACAGTAGACCAAAATTTCAATTTACGACTTTACCTCTCCACCGATGTTTTTACAAAATATCTCATCACTCAATCCACAACTTGTATAATTTTACTGCCACATGATATTATATACTATACAAAGTTTGATACCCATTTGAGTAACTTGAGCTCCTATACTCTCAACTCTGTACACTAATACCAACATAGAAATTAAATCCATATTTTATACAGAATACTCAACTCCCCTTTAATATACATACAGAGCGTGGGTAGGTATGGTTTTTAATAATATATGGAATTAGGAAGAGAGAAAATATATAGGAGGGGGGTACCTACGCACCCAATAATAACATACGGCTGACTGTATAGTGACGGTGACGACGACGACGACGGACGAGTGAGCGCTGAGGCACTGATGATGACTCTGGCAAGTCGCTCCCAGCTACTCCACAAAGTTAAAACCACTGACTAAACCGGAATAATAATATTCTCAGAAATAGAAACATTATTCATATCAAGTTGCATTAGCATAGAATTCATAACTCAAAACCAAAAGTAAACAAATAAGTAGCTCAGAGAAATTATTCTATACTCACTTGGCAAATTTAAATCATTCTAATTTTATAATTGGAATTTCACATTTCATTTAGTCGACTATACACTACTATAATATAGGTGCAGAGAGGGGACGCTGACCAGATTAGACTAAACTAGAGAGACCCTATACTATAAATAAATAAGTTTGTTTAAGAGTTTTCCTTTTTGAATTTTTTATAGGATTTTTGAATCAATCTCTCCAACGGATTTTAGTTGGTTTTGGTTGCATCCATATCCTTCTGACCGTAGACTGTGCAAGTAGTCCACACGCAGACACAGATAGAGATAATGTCGATGATGACATTAATGATGACTTACACAATTATAAATAATGATTGAGACAATTAACTCTTATGAGTAAATAGGTTTGTTGTGATTTTCAAGTCATTATCCGGTCATGTATGAAGATTTACACTGATCGTTACTACTATACAGACAAGACATTAACGAACACTATAATATATCCCTCTTTCTTAATCATGTTTTATGATCCTCGTCTCCTGAGCCTGTGAGGATAGGATGAGAATGAGATACATGACATATATGTTTAAAGGTGGTGAGGCGGAAATATTCATTGTGTTATCTAATCCTGTAGAATCAATATAGAAAATATATCGATAGTGATTTCAACTAAAATCTCTTGTTATACATATACCCAAGTATTTTCATATATTCATAATATGAAATCGTAGTTTGAGCTACTCAAGAAGAAGATTAAATCATAATTTTTTATTGCAGACAATGCGAATATTGTACAATATCAGTAGTATTGAGTCTGAAATGTAATTTGAGCCCTTTTGTATATCAGTATCAGTAAAGCCAATTTCTTATGCTTCTCATAAATATTTCAACACTCTATCTATACGATACTTCACTTTTCCACTTCGACAAAACATATAATCACACATAATAAATCTGTATTTTGAGAACCCACTCACACACATTCCTATCGACAGCGCTCACAAAAATGACACTGCCATTATTTTTATATTAATGATGAAAAATACTCATATCTTCGTCTGGATGACAAATCACAATTAATAAATAGACTTGTATAAGTCATCGCTTACGGTTCTTGTAAAAAGTAATAATCGTTCCCCGCCCATGTAGTCAAAATTTAAAACGTCAAAAATAAATTGCCAAAATTAAAGCACTCATAAGGACAAATGGCAAAAGCCCTGTTTTGCTAAATATTATTTTTAATTTTCACTGCATTCATAAACTGTATACTATAACCGCATGTAAAATATTGAACAAATCTGGAAGGAATTATGGTTATTTAGGGAGCAATTCCTCACATGTTTTTTTGAACAGTTGACAATATGTAGGAGGTAAGTAAATCACAAATTACAATTGAACTGTGGATTTAAAATAAAAATATACCTAGATCTGAACCCAATTTAATTCCCATGAATTAGCTCGGCTTCGGACAGACTATAACATAGTTGAAATGGAAACTTTGAATTTAGAAATTGAACTTAGGGGAGTAACAGGAGAGGACATGGATAGTTTGCTATTAAATTCATAAAATCATCTGTTGTTATCTAAATAAAAAAGTATAAAAATTCATTTCTGCTCGAAACATGATTTGAAGTTATGAGACTCCCTCACTGTAACCTTATTCTTCAGCCGTACTAAAACTTGCTAACATACTGTGTCCTACATATATATGAATGAGTATATTTGATTGGAATGAGTAATATTTCAATGTCTCCTACAAGGAAAAAACTAACTCGGCTCGAGATGGAGAGCTCATATTATATCAATAGTCAATACAGATAGTGATATTATAAGATAGTGCAATGATCATCGTTTTTTTCTCATACAGAGAGTCTCCGTTTAATAAATAACATATAGGAAATATGAGTATGGTTCATATATATTTGATCTACCACTCTCAGTGTCTTCACGTCCAGAGTCTGTCCTCTAATATTTGTCGTACACATTTATATATTACATATATAAAAATCCCGTCCCAGTTGTCTGAGTTGGACGTTGAGTACAGAATATGATATTGTGGAGAGAGAGAGGAGTCGAAAATTCTGAGATTGAGGAGAAGACGGAGACATGGAGAAGGCATGAGGACTACACGATGCAATAAAATGCCAACTGCCAACTGCTCCGGCTCTTATCACAAAATCATCACTCATATTCATTTCTTCATCTCCGGCTACACATCTACTCATCCATCTATCTCTCTCTTTGTGTGCCCAATATGTAGGATTCATATCTGTGAATCTGCCTACTACTATCCACACTGAGTCCGAGTCGTGATCGTCGTTTTGGATTTGATGTTGATTTTGTCGTCAGCATTCCCTATATCCTGCTTGCATTGTACTTGTACATCATGAGAGTCACAGAATCCAGTCCAAATGGGAATAAGAACATAAATACAAAGTACAAAGTACTTTAATAGCTTTTCTCCATGATCATTAATTTATTTACACTTTAGAATTTGGAGCCCGCAACGTTCTTGTTTTTCTTGATTTTATTCGAAGAGGGGATTTATTTATAATTCAATGTCATTGGGCTCTAAATTGAAACTACATAATATATATGTACACTAGACTAGGCTTTTATATCAGAACTACAAATAGATATGACTATATAGTAGGTCTGTCTCTAATTTGTAAATACGACTGGGAAAAAGTGGTATTGGCTGGTTCTGGTTCTGGCTCTGGTCCTGATCCTGATTCTGGTCCTGATCCTACCGAATTGTTGTACTTTGTAGTCAGCACAAAATGCGAAGTTTACATATAGAAATACAATGTATGAGCCGAAGCCAAGGTACCTAACCTACCTACCTACTACGTCCATAGAATATTACTATATATATTGGTGGTGCTACATAAGTGTATACATACCACGTAATACTAGGTCTGTAGTTCAAGGATTTTTTGGGCTCTTGTTTTGTTTAGTAAAACTTGGGCGCTATCCTTCCTTACTGTACAAATATGACCAGAAGTCCCAGTAATACAGACCTAATGCACAAGGGAATGCATCTTCCTATATGCCTGGGTATATGTGGGTAGGTGAATATAGGAACCTATATACACATATGTTGGACTAAAACCAAAAAGCCTAAAGCCAAGCCAAAAGTATGTGAAACATATCTACGTACTTACTGTTAGATATTCTTATGAATATAACTTTGTCTCTATATATACTGAGATTCCTTCACAATGTATCAATTTACCTACTTATGCTTCTTGATGGCGTTCTCTCTGCAGCATAACACGGTCACATGTCCAATTCCAATTCCAATTGGAATGCATAGGTAATTTTAAGATTAAGTTTCATAGAATTTGAAATCATCACATGGGCTTATGGCTTATTATGAAAACTCATTGACATTAAGTTACGTACTAATACCTAGGTAGGTAGGTAGGAAGGAAGGTAGGCTGAGCCTCTCTCTCTCTACAATTCTACATGGGAGCGACATCATTGCCACTGGCTACATATAGGCTCCTCTGAGTTGAGTATCTACTGAGACTTATAGGACTGGAGGCTTTTCACTCTCTCACTTCCACTTCTTGTTTACTTTCTAAGAATAGGATTTCCCAATTTATTTTACAATATCAATGGTCTCAGTGAGTATAGTGCAGGGCTGAGTGCACATACTCTAATGAGCCTATTTTAGAATGGAGAATGTAGATGTGACATTTCTTGACAAGTCTCAGTCGGAGAGCTCTCTACTAGAGGAGAGATGGAGGGAAAAGGAGGCTTGTCAGGTGAGAGACAAAGGGAAGTCCAAATCCGAATCCAAATAAATGATTGTGAATGAGTGGTTATTGACAAACAGTGAGAGAAGACAACGATTGTGAATTGTAAATGATTATGGTATTAAATACTACACTATACGTACTTTGACTTTTGTACTATCAAGTACAAGACAGCCCGTCCTGCGGACGAAATTGAGCAGTTTTAAATATACAAGTAGTCCTTAGACTAAACTATATACATACCTACATATTCTATCAAAAATTATTGTGTGTCTCAGAGATAATTTAATTACAAGCTAAACTTCTACATTCCTGTTCCCATAAAAAGATGATTGCTTTTACGTATATATCGAACTAAAAAAAATTATTGCGGGGCTAAAACCTAAATTTTAACCTCAGTAAACTTTTCTGATTTTCAGTGATGGACCATTAGAGATACTTTTGAATTTCACGAAAACTAAAAATTACTCAAGACAATTTCCTTAAAAATTTGATGTAAACTGAACACATCAAGAATTTGGTAGTAAAATAAGTACGATTTTCTAAAATTTTAAAAGTAAATCTCAAAGCTATTCTGCGTCATCTGTGCGCTACTCAAATATCACTACACGGTAATCAGGAGCAGAAGAGCGAATAGCAGACAACGAACAGTGAACGTTCTTATTTCGATTTTATTATTATGGAGATGGACAGTCTATATAATATCATGATGTGTAGTGTGTAATAAATATGACAATAGAGTAATATAAAATTACAACTATATACCATAAGAAGACAGAATCTATTGTATAATGCAAGTGAGTGCATGCCGTAGCCGTAGCCGTAGCCGTAGTCGTAGCAGTTATTACCATCAACATTCCCCTTTCAAATCATGCAACATCTTTCCTCTGTCATTCCAGACCATAGGATATTGTAATAGTAAATAGTATGTAATCGTAACACTACCAATACCAATGCTCAGGTTGATTTTAATTTTGAATTTGATTTTTGTTGTAACGTAATAGTAGCATATACATATTATGAAGACATATTATAACGGCTGTTATAGTTGTAGCTGTAGTTGTAGTTGGAGTAGTTGTAATAATAGTAATAACATTTACTCATTACGGTAATACAGATTATGATTATGGTGTAGAGAGAAGGAATTCGAGCGGAGCCTTCATGTGCCAATTGAAAGTAAAATGATTGAGGCCATGGTCGCTCAATTTGCATAACGCCCCACGCATTTCTACCTCAATCTCCACGTTTGAAGTCTCAGTCACACCGGAAATGAATCTCCTATTATTTATATGGGGAAATCACTACTTCCTATCTATCTCTCTGAAGGAAGTAAGGCCAAGGAGGGCAAAAAGAAGCTAAAAATTCGAGACAGTCAATGGGATTTTGTCATGAATGAGATAATTGATTACATGATTATACACAACTCTGTTCCAAGTCAGAACCAACTATTATTAAAGATGACGAGTATTCTCTTAAACTCTTCGTACACACGAGAGATAAAATGAACAATCTCAATCGACAGAACAAAAATGTATACTCTACGCGTTCCCATATCCATATTGGAGGTGTATTAGTTCATATATAGTAATAGTCATGATAATTGGGATTCTATATTCAATTCAATATCCTCACATTTTCTGCTGACCAAACATAATGGCATGTGGAGCAAAAGCGACTGTACGGATGCAGTTCCTCAACCTCCCTCCTGTCCCATACATGTTCATCCCATAATATACACACTCTACTATTTTTGTTATCTCACTCCAAGCAGTATTATATATGAGTATATATGCATAAATATAATTATATACCGCCACAAGCACTGACTCTCAAAATATTACAAATTACAAACTCGACAATTATCATTATCATTGTGATTACTACTCTCCACGGTTCCTGTAGATCTTCCCACTGGAATGGGTATGGCTCCTGTACATGTATGTCATTTACATGTTAGTCAGTTTTTAATCTCGTTAGCCAGAAGAGAATCATTTAAATTCGTGTACACTTTAATGTAATTGATATATCCATAATTATTAGATTAATTGCTTATGTACCTACATTAAGTGCTCACTTCATGGTGCTCTCCCCTATCACCTAGAGGCACATAATAATCTGCGTTCTTAGTTAAAAATATGATGAAAAAAAATGAACTGTATGTGGTTAGTGTGCACATATTTATTGAGATTCGCCAGGGAATGAATGAAAAATATTATGAGATTTGTCCAGATAAAAAGGCAACATGAGGAATACACCTAGTTTCATGTCAATGCTGTATTTAAATTTTTGAGATAAATAAATAGTGCATACCTATTAATGTTTATTTTTTTTGAGAGTAAAGAATAAGATAAGGATGTGAACTTGAATGTCAGTGGATATAAATGCAGATTATAAATCATATAGGCTGCTCAAAGCTTTTATGTTCCAGACAAAATCTTATCGCCTGATAAGAATTTTTAATTTAATTAAAATTTATATCGTCTTAGAAAAATTGATAAGCACTCTAAAGCATTAAAAACATCAGTTGTTGATCATGCTCCATGCATTTACTAGTTTCTCTCTCTCTCTCTATTTATGTTTATCCTCTTGACCAGACGCAATACAATGTCAATGATATATCTTATTCACTGTAGTTCATGGACTGCACTTTTTTAAACTATTTTTTGTCTTCAGATTTTTACATATCACGCCTGTTGTCGCTGCCCGCCGGCCCGCTTTCCAAAAAATACAATTATTTATGTCTATCATGACCTTAGCCGTTACACCGCTACCGCTACCGTAACCTTACTCCCTTTATCATGGAGAACTAATTAAAATGTTATTATACACTGTTATTAACACGGCAACAGATACAATTAATCATAGAAACGTGAGAAAAATGAAAAAAAACACTAATTCAACTTTGAATGAAAGCAAAACTTTTAGTTACCAAAACCAAATTTACAAAACTATTACTCACAAGGGAATGGTTCCACAATGTAACTCGCCACGCTTTCAAAAATCCATTTATACAAAAATCAGGCTACTTTTAAATTTTTAAAATTTGCCACCTTGTAACTTCTTCAGTTCTCATCCAATTTTGACAAAAAATTATTTTTAATCCTGTGAATCTTTTATAAAAAGAATTTCAGGATTTTTTAAAATTCGAAACTTTTTATTTTTTTCAAAAGCTTAAGAGAAACCTATATTTTAAGGCCCCATTTAAGGCCACCATAAAAAAAATAAAAACTTTCGAATTTTAAAAAATCTTGAAATTGTATTTTATAAAAGATTTACAGGATTAAAAAAATTAGATTTCGTCAAAATCGGTTGCAAACTGTACTAGTTACAAGGCTGAAAACTTTGGTTTGAATATTTTAAAAATTTGGCGGGTCACGGTGACGAAAAAGCGCAAAATGCAATCGAGTTACTTTAGATTTGCACTTTTAAAAATAGCCAGAATTTTGTAGATGAGGCGTTTTGAAATTGGCGAGTTAAATGTGAAATCATTCCTTTGTCACAATACAGAGCAGCAGGATGGAAGACAGCAGAAATAAAAAAAATATATTTCTTATCCCAATATATAGTTAGTTAATAATTATGCTATACCGAAAAGTTTAATTTTCATTATTATTGCTTTGCCATTTTAAAAATGTCCATGTGTCTCTCTCCCTTAAGATTTAAGAGGCGCAGGCAAACATTAAATGTATACAATACGCTTTTCACGGTGAGTAAAATATGAGAAAAGGAACCATGACATAGGGATCAGTGTTGAAATTGCATACTGAGTGGGAAGAAGAAAAATTATTAATTGGCAAAAAAAAGTAATAATAAGACAGGAAAGAACTGATTCAAATTGTAAAACTAATTTGATATTTGTTTGTATGTGGATTTTTGGGTGTAGTAAAGTACAGCACAAAGCAATATTACTTCATATGGCAGGTACATAATAATATGGGAATAATAATAGTAACACTTTTGTATAGTACAACACAGTAATAGAAGAATTTGTCTGCCTGATGCTGGACTTGGGAGTGCACAAGAAGAGAACGAAAGACTTTTTGCTAAAAATGTCATTCCAAAATATCGCTACCGGAACAAAATACAGGACGGGAAAATACATATTATTGGAGGAATAGTGTCATAAAGCAGAGTAGCAGCCATCTCATCACATGCCATATATGCCAAACCATAAGCTTCCATTCACACGTGTTAGCAAGCAAAGTGTAATATCATTCTCTTCCCTGTCATTTGTTTCTACCTAGTCTACACAAGTTTATAATATGTACAAGCCCATTTTAGTCTAGGCCAACAATTATTTACTTGGATAGGTAATATAAGAAGAGAGGCAAGTTCCACCGTAAAAGAAGGTAGACAAGAAATCTCAGGTGGGTGTTTAAACTAAAAGAAGAGAGAGAGAGACATGGCGGTACCCTGTTCAGCGGTCCTCCTCTGTCCTCATCATCATCATCATCCTCCTGATATTACTGAGAGACTCCTCTTTTTTGTCTTGTTTCTGATGACGAGGATGTTGACAAGACTTATGTCTTACGTTCATGTTGATATAGTGGTGGTGATGGAGAAGATGGTCTTAGGAGTAATCACCGAGATACAAAAAATGGGACAGATATAAGCCCATGAAAATACGAGAACACAAGAAAATAAATACGAAAATAAGAAATTTAACAAACACAAGAACTGACACAGTTGCCTATTCTATAGAACTTGTATTATTTCTGATTTTTTTCCCTCTCGAACGAACGTCGGCCATAAAATACGGTTGCGAGAACCTATATTTATTTATGTAAAATAAAAACTAAAAAATATATATCTATATATAAATATATACACACTACATACTTGATCAGTGCACCGACAATGAAAATAGGAGTCCAATTGAGGAAAAAACACACTCCTGCCCACAATGAAAAACTATCGGACCTGAAATTGGTCGTTGAGTCTTCACACAAGAACACAAGAATGATGACAAGAGCACCGGCTTTAATTTTATGAGTGGAGCATTCTGCACTAAACTGAACTGAGGAGACGAGTCAGGCTGAGTGGGTAAAGTAGTTAATTTCAGGTCATCTTCATTTTTTTCTCACCCTACGCAAAAATCCTCACTCCTAGTAGGTACATGGAGTATCTGGGAGAAGGTTTTCATTTATTCATCGTAGTATATTTGTATAGGAATTGGCTGTGCATATATAGTGTGTTGGGAGCTAAAAATTTTGCAGACAAGGAGGACAGGACAATCAATACCTTTAATACGAGGGCGAGCATTAAGTAAATAGTGGGATATTTCACTCCAAGCTCTCATCCCTATACATTCCTTACATACGTAGTACATAGTGGATGACATGGGATGGAGTAGTGAGTAGTACCTTATATCTGTATCAGCTGAGATAAAGAGAGCATCTGGATGATGATAATATGCAGTTTCAACTTTAAAAAAATACTACAGATTACAGAAATGAGCTTTGCCATCGCTTCGCAGAATATAATGCATGTAGCATGTAGTCTCCACTGTTTTTCTCTCGTATTTTGCATGCTTTCGGTGCGTGTGTGTCTTCTGGCTGTAGTCATCATATTCCTCTCTCCACATCTCTCTCGCTCTCTCCTTCCCCCCTTCTCCCTGCACGTCAGTCGTCAGTCGGCCTGTGTACATATTTTGATCCTAGAGTAAAGCATCTTGATCTCTTTACATATAAAAGGATTATATGAATCTTACATCCACTACCTCCCTGTCTCCCTGTCTTACTGTATGAATCATAATGAAGAGATTTTGGTGGGTAAGCCTAATGTAAACCTACATGGGTTTCTTCTCTATATACTTTTGAAGGAATAGGCGGAGTATAGAGGGGCACTGTATCTCCGACAGAAGGAGATATGTATGCATGTAATTATATCCTTAATGAATGCTATTTTTGAATGAGACTAACTAAGTGTAAAGTTCAGTGTCTTATTAGTAGACAAGAGAGGTCTTACTCCTGCTGGAGTAGACGGAGGGATACGGGATATCCTTTTTACTTCGATCCATCCCAGGCTCACCTTCATCCTCTCTCTCTCTCTCTCTCTCTGTTTCTTTTTCTGTGGAGTGTGATTCTCTGCTCTCATGTTGTTCGAGAGCAGTACGAGAATACAGATGTAAGATCAAATGCTCTATTTTCCTCCTATCTAATTCATCATGCTCTTATGGACACATCAAGTAAAGATCCCGTTCTCGCTCAAGTCAGCTCAAGAGTATCAATGAGAGGACGTTACGTACTGCTTACGCATGTACATACCTACGTCCGAGATGGAGAACCCACCCGCGTCCATATCAAATCCAAAAGAGGATGAGAGAGAGAGAGAGAGAGACGTATGTACTTGGTCCAAAATGTATCTGCGGCATTGCATGTACATACATACTCGCCTCAATCATTCTTGCAGGATCAGCCCCGCCTCTGACGTTATACATCTTCTTCGTCTTCGTCAGCAATTAACATCATCTACTTGGAGCTAGGAGAGAATCTAGAATTCTAGAGCGAGAGCTCACACAAGCTGATGGCTCAATGGAGCATACCTATACATGATGATGAGTAACCAAAAGGTCAACAGTACCCAGTCCATGCAGTCGCTCTCTGTTCATGACGCACTCACACAAGGATATAAACATGTGGATGACATGACTCTGCTCTTGTGCCATCTCCATCCAAGACACAAAAGACTAAAATAGAAACTCTGTCATGCTTCATTTTATTTTTGTTTTTCAAAACAGGGAGAAAGAGTATATACCCATAGAGACGCTCCTCGCAACCTAAATTTTAATAACCCAAGTAATTAAGATGAGGATTAGGATATGTGCACATAAATACAAGAGACAGGTATCCTACCCCAAGTCCAACTCCATTGGTATGGGTACTGCGTACTAAGAATGTTGCTGCTAGTGGCAATTAGGATGAAATGTAATTGTTTTGTTTTTTAGCCTTGAACCAATTCGTGAAAATGAAAGTAAGATACGTACACGAGAGGGAGAGAGAGAGAGAGTGGAGATAAAAATACAGGATGCGTTGTAACAATATAATGGGACGGGATGTGTGTGGTGGTAGGGTGTACGCGAGGCCAAGACAAAATTCTGAATCCGAATCCGAATGACGACGATGTGCTCCTCAAACTAACTTAATCAACAAGAATAAATCCAATTTAAGTTGGCAGACTTGTGAAATTCTTTGCCTCCTGGGTTCAAGCATAAGCAGTAGGGGAAGAGCCAAGCTAAAACCTAAACGCTAAGTACGCGGCTCATGAATAAAAGGCTATGAGGCTCAGAAACTCGTGCCGCTCACGGTATACACTCCTCATATAATGTAATAACTGTGGATGTGAGTGGATATGGGTGCATTATATTAAAATGTGTACGACCCACTAGTACTTTGGTAGTAGTTATAGTTTTGTGAAGCTTATTATATTGGAGGAGACCTACAAGGGAGAGGTATAAGGGCGGCCTGGTCATGCCCAGTTGTAAACAAGAGTTCGATTGTGTGTATACGTCTTTATATTTAGTTCCTTGAAGGAGATTCTGGAGCGAAAGTATTTATTAGAAAACTTTTTGATTGGCAATTTTAATGTGAAAAGACATGGGACTGAAAAGTTCAGTACCATGTGGTTATTCAACTTTAAACATTGCCTTCTTTTCCTCCCTCAGAGTGCGAGTTTTAATAAAGAAATGAGCGATCAATACGGAACGCGTGTGCAAATTTATGTGTACATCTTACATACATGGGATTGGGACATCCGCATGGACATGGATGGGGATTCGAGAGACGAGGATGTGGTGCTTGTAACTCCTAATAGCCTCATGCTCACTCCCTTTCCACACATTTTATGTGTAGGTGGCCAAATAAGCCAAAAACGAGCCCTATACATATATACTACCCCGGACGACTCACAGGCCCACTCAGATTTTGATTAGATTTGAGATTTTATTGTTACCAATTTAAAGGTTTGAATTTGAACTTGCATGGGGAGGATGGAGACGAGAGTAGAGGAAGACTATACTATGGGACACGAGGATGACTTTAGAAATACGAAAAGGATCCAAGAGACATCCATCCCGTCCATTGATGTATTATGTAGGATGTGAGGAAATGGGATGGAAAGTAAGACTGTGAGTATCAGACTGAGGGAGGAGAATGGGAACGGAGAAGAATTCCTAGAAATAGCGACAAAATTACCTGCGACTTCAAATCAAGTGTCTTTTAAATGCCCTGGGGGGGAAATTAGATCACTCACGACAACTTTTACTGAGCAATGAAATCTCTGTGAAACTCATCCGAGCCAATCTAAAACTTCCAATAAATTTCATGATCATGCTGGATGGGTGATTAGCTGTCCTCTTTTCACACATCAATAACCATTCCATACCGGAGCCCACTTCTCATTTCCATGTAATGTGCATATCCATGTACTGGGTGGTGTATATACTATATATATAGTGTCTGATAATTCACAACCTCCTTCAATTGTTCCGTAGTAGTTGTCCAATCCCATCCAATGACATTTGGGCTTTGGTTTGTGGGTTACGTCCCACTTCACTTTCATAAATTAGAAATTACTATATATTCTACATACTCTGTTTTAAAATCTTTGTTTTATCATCCTAATTTATCAATAATGACGCTTGGTTGTGCTTCTATAGTTAGAGTTTATTTTAAATGCTGACATGTACTTACAAGAAAGGGTCAACACATGTGCGCTGATTTTCAACTTACGATCGTGTGCGTTAGATAGGCCTATGGTAGTAAGCATGCTCACAACTAATCATTTTTTTCGCAGGCCACGTGTATCGAGGTCATAGGTCATTTGCGGAAAAAAGGACCATATGGGGGACCCGGTTGGCATATTTAGTTTGCATGCTACATCCTATAAGACAATTTTTTAAAATCATAAATGAGGATATTTCGATGACGTCATTTATAGACGACCCATAAGTGTTTTATTGCCAAGAGTCACAACGGAGTCATTTTCAATATTTTATACCGTTATTTAATATTTTTAAAAAAATTCGCGAAATGGAAAATTGAAATTTTCTTATGGGATTCCGCATGAAAATTAAATATGCCACCGGGGTCCCCTCTATGGCTGTTTTTTTGCAAATGACCTATGACCTCGATACACGTGGCCTGCAAAAAAATGATTAGTTGTGAGTATGCTTACTACCATAGGCCTATCTAACGCCTATGGATATTATATTAATTTGACAATCGGCGCACAGGTGTTGACCCTTAATTGTTAGCCTAATCTATCTGTTTTTAAAAAATTAAATTTCAAAAATTTATGACATGCTGAAAGGAACTTAAAGAGCGCATAATATATGCTGTCGGAATTGACAAATAAAATTATGAAGTTTTTGTTTTAATTTTTTATGTTTGTTTGTTTATAAGCTTTATTTATATGTCCAATCATTCAAAACGCAGTACATACAGGCATTGTTTTTCGATGGTCGACATAGTGTTAGTTATTAGGCATTCACATTTTTTTAAACAAAAGACAGTCATAAATTACATACAGTTGTGATCATCATGAAATTAATACATGAAGTAGGTATGTAGATATGTACGTAGATAATAATTCAACGTTTGTTTCGCGGCAGTAATTTTCGACTCTCCTGCTTACCGTTATTGTTGGAAAGCGTGTGCCGTGTTGCTTTTTGACGAGGGGAATCTTGTGATTTCTTCCCTGACTCATTTATTTTGGTAGCACTCGCTCTTGGGACCAAGTTTCCATCCACAATACGAGCTGTTCGCCCCCGGATAAATGTCCGTGTACTACTGGACTCTCGGGTCACGTTCTGACGATTTATTTGGTGGGATGCTACCGACACATTTGAAGATGGACTAGATGAACGTAAATCAAATTTTCGGTTACTCGGAATATTTAGATTGCGCTCTACAAATAATCCAGGGAATCTTTCAGCATTGCCAATCTGTATTTAAAGGTCAAAATATCAAGTTATGAATAGCTACTTTACCATGGCCTCCTTTGCTGGATGATTCGTACTGCTGTATAATAGAGGAAGAGTCTCACGTTTCTACAAAAGTGAAACTCTTGTTCTTCACTTTTCAAGAAATTAGGTACACAGCTGCGGTAGAGCAGTTGACAAAAACAATATTGTTGGAAGTTTTTGGATTTTTTCATTTGAGGGGGTTTTCGAGGGTATAAATACTATATTTACATGATTTCTTCAAAACTAATTCAGAGATTTTTGCCACATTTTAGAAACCCGTTCAGAAACGCATCCCATAGAAATATATTTGATATTTTTAAAAAATATTCAAAATATGAAAAATTCGAAAAAAAAATTGAATTTAATTTTTTTGTTTAAAGAAGTTGTTGGTTAAATTTTCTTGGCATTCTTCTAGCCGTATATATTTGCATGTTTTCTCTGACTGTTAGATAATTACGATCTGTAATCACAATCACCATTAATATACGTAAGTTGGGATATAAAAACTTTCCACTAATATTTTCGAAGTTTTCAATTGTAGTAAAGGCAGTGTTGTGTTGTATGGGAATTCAGATTTTGATTCAGTGACTTAATAAAGTTTTATCCCTCTTATATTTTTTAAAAATCAAAGTTTGAATTACTTTTTTAAAATTTTGATGTTCAATATTTTTTTAAAATATCGAATACCTTTCTAGGGAATGCGTTTCTGTACCTGTCTCCAAAACGTGCTAAATAGCTATGAAGTAGTTTGTGAGAAATCATGTACAAAATCGCTAAACAATAGTTTTGTTTTCGTAGAAACGTGAGATTCTGCCGCAATCACAAAACGAGAATCATTCTCATTGGAACTTTGTTATATTTTAAACCAACTACAACCAGTAAATACAAGACTATTAAATATTTTGTTGTGAAGAGCGGTAATGATGCGCTATATACCCTTTCTCGCAGTAAAATACTCCAAGCCTTTGTAAAACTTACAGTTTAATACTTAAACATTGTCTGGCTGATATGCAATTTTGATTGTAATAAGTATGCGCTTTAAAATACAATTAAAGTGTAAATGCACTTGCTTCCATTCCTAATACTAATGTCAAACATGGTAATTCTTTTAATTCCAAAAAAAACAATTCGTTTTCTGACTGAGTAAATTCTGAGTAAAAAGCTATATTCATACCTTAAAGTGGAGGCGATTGATGAAGAAAAGGCTTTTCCAGCTCAAGTAATCAGCTTGATGCTTTGTTTCTACGCCTGCAGCATCTAAACCACCATATTGAAAGTAGTATCGTTTCCACAATTCATCACTGCGGCAAACCTTAAAAATTATTTACATACAACAAGGTTTGAGCTAACTTTAAATTCCTGGTATTTTAATATACCAATAGCATTAATATGCTTCCAAAATTGATGTCAATTTATAGGTCCCTCTACTGGGAAAAGTTATGTATGTATTTTACCTACACTTTACAATTTGTTTAGGATTTGCCTTGTACACAAATTCATAAGTAAGCCTTGTTATTATTTATACTGTGTTAGTAATTAGGAAGTAAATACGACGATATTATGCGATAATTAAAGTTACTGCAGTTACTAAATACGCAATGTTTTAGAGGCTCTAGTATGTCAAGCAATATCGTAAAAATCGTTAAGGGATGTATAACATAGATTACAAGTACCTAGATTTACTTACCGTTGAAAATTTAGTGCACACAGGGGCAACATTCTTCAAGTTTTTAATTCCAACGTATTGAAAAATTATGGCAAGTATAGAAATTGGCAAATGCAATATTTTATCAACGTGACCGCGACTTAATCCCATTATATAATCGACACACTCTTTTCCAAAAATACGATTCACTTCCGATGGAATACGGATATCTTTTGAAAAGCCATCCAATGGAATCTTTAGTTCAATTGGTACAGATTTTGGTCCATGGGAAATACGCCACTGTGTGAGTGCTACCTAAATTTGAATCATGTGTTTTTAGAGCTGTTTCTTTGTTAACAGGAATCTAGACGAAAAGTCAGCGTGGAAAGTTCTTATATTATTTTTATTTTTTATAGTAAATATATTTTATTACAAAAATAACTTTATTAGAAAATTCCATAGATTCTATGATAATACTCCCCGCACGGATTATTAAAACTAAAGAATTTCTCAGGTCTTCTACAGACCACCTCACTAAATATGTTTTAACAAGCTCACCCTACAAAGTTAGAAATATTTCAATGAACACCAGCAGTTGGGCCACAGTACTGAAAGTGTACTACAATTCTTCAAACGTGTTTTACATAAATGAGCTTCAGCGAAAGTTTTGGGAACAATCGCAAAATATCTTCTGCAGCCAAAAGTTTTTATGTTCTCAAATATTTAACATGACTTAAAAGACAATTCTAATTGTGACTAACTTGTGACAAGGAGATGACAGTTTTCCATTTTTAACATGCTAGTATAAATATGTATCTTATTATATTCAGAATTAACTGGGCTTAACCCTTGTTTTAGATCGAAGGTCAATTTTTTTCCAATCTAATTTTGAAGAACTATATTTATTTTAAATTGATTTTTTAAATATTTTTTTTTAAACTTTGCTAAATCCCTGTTGCTTTTACAATTTCATTCTGATTTTCAAAATATTTGCAGTTTTGTTTTTTCTTTCACAATATTTAATAAAACGATTTCTAGGTTTTCGAAAATTTGATTGTTTTAATTAAAATTTTGGATTTATTTTATAGGATAAAAAACACCTTATTTTTGGATATACAACTTTATTTGAATTTTAAAACCCAAAAGTTCTTATTATATATTAACTTAGACATTAACACACTTCAAATGTTTTGAAAATTGGACTTGGATTGTAAAAGCAACGATACAGACATGTTTCCTCCTATAAGCCATAATAAATATACAAACATAAAACGTTTTGGCTCGGAAGCAGTGTGTTCGATTGTTCCCAAAATTTTCACTGCAGCTCATCTATGCATTTTTCCTTAGCATAAAAAGTTAGAAGAATCTTAGTACACTTTCAATATTATCTCCACACATAGTAGGGTTTACCCTAATGGGGATCACACCCATAATGGTGATCAGTAGCCGCGGTTCAAAGGCTGCTGCGTTTAAAAATCTGTCTGGTTGATATTGTTATAGCTTATAATCTCAACTTTCTATAGCCAATCACACACATTTTTAAATGCAGTAGTATTCGAACAACGAAGCAGGCGTGCTTGGGTGAGCGGTTAGGACTGCAGACTGTAACGAAATTTACAGTCTCAGATCCGGCTTCAATCCTCGGCCACTGCTAATCGTTTACGGCTCGGTGTTGTACGGTAAACGTCACTGGATGGTTGATTGAAACCCAATATCCTTCGGTGCTCCTTAGTGACCACTACTTACTGTAGGGGCCTAGGGAATGAGACTCCTTTACTGTGGAGGAGGGGACGGGGATAGGTGAAAGGGTACAAAGACCGAGACGATCTAACGCGGTAGCCTCCTATTTCCTCACCCACAGTGACTGGTTGAGTCTGGTTGTATGAACTTCGGTTAAATCGACCCAATGAATAAATTATTATTATTACTTGAACAACGGCTACTGATCACCATTAGGGAAGTGATCACCATTAGGTCAAACCCTGCTACCCAATTTACGATATTCATTGAAATACTTTGTGTGTGGCATACTAGCTAAGTACCTATAAAAACGTATGAGTATTCGAGTATTATTGCAGATCAGATAATAAAATATATCAGACCCGCAGACTATTTAATTTTTGACGTCTTATATCTGCAAAACATTTCTAATCGCCTCAGTATTAATAAATATAAGGTGTGTTTCTTGACCTTACCTCACTTTTTGTCACATATATTCTATAATAATCCCTCGAAGGAGATGGAGCTACAGCAGCCAAATCAAGGTAAGGTGTTTTCTTATCCGGGATCTCATTAAAAGTATCACCAAAAAATTCTTTCTTATATTCTAGATCTTTTGACTTGCTTATTCTTGCACTCATTGTTGCTGGTTACTCTCAAAACAATATTTCTATATTTTCAAAGTTACATTTACAAGATGAAAAAGAGTTGAGGTGAATAGGCGATCAATATGGTGCCTTTACATGACAATATTTTGTAAATAGGCACAACCATAATCTTAATGCAAAGGCACCATGTGTACTAACTTTAATTAAGTTCAAATATCTAAAGGTACACGTAAAGGTTTTTGTGTATATTTAAATCAAAAAATTTTTAACATTTGAAAATTTGTTGGCAGATTAAAACCAATTTAAAACAGTTTTTTAAAATTGAAATTTTGTTTCTGTAACAATTGATAAAAGGCAGAAATACACAATAAAGGTAATAATTTGTACTGTAAGGAATGGCAATATTTGCTAGGCTAAAATATCTAAACAGTAAAGATGGAAAGTTGTAAAAAGTTTTAAGGTAGGGTAAACAACTAATATTGTGTAGTTTTGCTATTTATTCACAACGAACTCGGCTCAGTAGTCTGGTGGTGCTTTGGTAGTGGCTTACTTCTACTAACAAGGGAATGACGCGACATGACCGACCCAGAATTTGGAAAGACCTATTTTAAAAAATCAGGCTACTTTTAAATAGTATAGATCCAAAGTAACTCGGTTGCATTTTGCGTCGTTTGCCTAGAATTGCGCGGGAAAGTTTAAAAAAATTTAAATTTTAAAACTTTGCTGCCCTGTAGATTCTACAGTTCTTAACCGATTTTGATGAAATTCGGATTTTTCCGATTCTGAGACCTTTATCTAAAAAGTGATTTGAGAATTTTTTTAAATACGAAAATTTTATATTTTTCGAAAAAAATCTAGGAAACCCATATTTTCGAGCCCCGTTTTTTAAAACCAATTTTTCAGAAAATAATAAAATTTTCGTATTTTACCAAATCCTGAAATTACTTTTTAGATAAAGGTTACAGAATTAGAAAAAACCGAATTTCATCCAAATTGATTAAGAACTGTAGAGTCTACAGGGCGGCAAAGTTTTAAAATTTAAATTTTTTTAAGCTTTCCCGCGCAATTCTAGGCAAACGACGCAAAATGCAATCAAGTTACTTTGGATCTATACTCTTTAAAAGTAGCCTGATTTTTTGAAATAGGTCTTTCCAAATTCTGGGTCGGTCATGTCGCGCTATTCCCTTGTAAGAGTTAGTATGCTAATATAGGTTGGTTATTTGTTGGAGAGTTCGACGGAGTGATACGAGAGCTTAAGATGAATGGATGTACTCCATATGTATACATATTAGCTTAAACTGCCAGTGAATTTTATAGTGCTTAATGGTAAGTAAATGTGCTAGCCTCACTAAACAACCCTTGTGTGTTTTATTGGAATGTTTAAAAACCCCAAACGGTTGTTCTTTCTGATATGCATCGATTTTTAGATTGTGCAAATTATACATCACATCAATTGTAGTTTCAATTAAGGCAACAGGGGTATTATAAGAATACGAAACAAAATACTTTATTTCAAACTAAATGTGTATGTAAATGTGTATGTAGAACTTACCAGCACTTTGAAGATGTTGATGTTGGAGACTGAGTATTTGATTATTGTACCCTATGAATTGACACCACGTGTTTTGGTTTTTGACCTTTTTTAAGCAAAATAATTTCGGAATGGAATCCTATTCCAAAACTATTTTGGAGGATTGATTAAATATTTTTTGGCATCTTTTACACCATCAAAATTGTTTCACTGACCTGAAATTTCTAAAGCTTTTGTTTGACTTTGAAAAAAGTGTAGTTTCGAATTAAATATTTAAAATTTTAAAAATATAATGTAAAACACATAAAAATTTAAAAAACACGATTTTGCTAACATCCTTAAACTACTTTTTAAAAATTTATATAAGATGCATTTTAAATTTTGTGTAAATCTAACACAAAATG
Source organism: Dicyrtomina minuta (assembly GCA_949802685.1). Classification (NCBI taxonomy): domain Eukaryota; kingdom Metazoa; phylum Arthropoda; class Collembola; order Symphypleona; family Dicyrtomidae; genus Dicyrtomina; species Dicyrtomina minuta. The sequence goes on from OX461809.1 coordinate 59,624,694, forward strand.
TGAGAGCTACAATCCTGTAAAAATAAGTTATTGTTTTTTAATTTTTGCACTCAATTGCATATAAACCATGGTTAGGCTAAACGTTTAAACTACTTCCAGTGCGCATACGTTTTTGCATTACCTGCTAGTTATGCCAAAAGACCTTACCAACGTGACCTAACAATAAACTAGACTTATGCATGACAGCTAGATTAAGCTTTTTAGGCGTCAGGAATTGATCATTTAACATCCATTTAAATATTTAAATGACAAAACGAATAAGTATTTTTAACAAATTGCAATGTTTCGGTTAGTTGTATGTAGATTTTTTGATCTGCATTAAACAGTTTAAAATCGAACTGCTCTTACCACTTTTATCAGGCTCGCCACTTTTACCCAATGACGAATCTGCATCAAAACGCATTAACGTGATTGACAGAGCATTTAATCACGCAATAACAATAACATGTTTGCCATATACTTAAAATTTGTTTTTAATCTATTCCGATGCAATGATGATCCTGGTTAAATTTGCATGCAAGATATCAGGATCAACAATTTTATAGAAAGACTAGATGAATAAAAGCTATAGCATAACAAAAATGCTTCTATATTACATATACTTGTATTTCAAAAAACGAAAATTGCTTGAATCTGCAACCTAAAAACTGGCGTAAGAACTGAATCCCATACCTAATCCTCAATTTCAAAAACGCATTCTGGAACTAACGCAGGCATCTTTGCCTAAGGCCTACTGATTTCTTTCATCATAATGTTGTAATACTTAGTTGAGTACTACATTTTTAACTGATTTAAGACACCTAACGAGCTGCTTCAAGTTTTTAAATGGAGAGAAGTAATTTTATTTATTTGTACGGCAAAGGAAGCGGCCAATAAAAAGCAATTTAAACCGAGCAATTTGCACTATTTGCATAGTCATTATAACTCGTGACCTTGAATAGTTTGCTGCAATAAACAAAACATTTTTGCTTTCTTAATGCTCCGTACTTCATCTCATTTAGTGGTCTTAACTTTAGTTAACGTTAGTTAAGTAGTGCAATATCATGTATTTAATGAGTCTAGGTTAAAAAGTGCATGCAAGTCATAAATCTACAGCTGCTATTTTACTTGTATTTTGTGCACAGTTTTGAGATAATAGAATCATAAAATTTATCATTTACTTAACAGATATGAAACTGTGCAATTTATAAAAATAACCAAATAGTTATTCTAAATTAATTAACGCATTCAGATTACAATGTGGTTAGTTTTATGAATTGCATTGTTTTAAGTACAATAAAAGATTAAAAACTTGCCAAATAAAACCACGTTTCTTATTTTTTTAGTAGATATAGTTGCTTAAGTCTTAATTGCTCCAGCAGAAACTACTTACAAGTTTTTCTTCAACACTGTTCTTGCAAATCAGTCTTCAGAGCCAATTCGCGACATTTATCTCATTGCATATTCAACATAACCGTCTGTCAGCAGCTCTGAAACATAAAACAAAATGCCCCACCCTCTCATGTGCAATAGTGGGAATACTACACATGTAAGGATGTTGTGAGAGAATGGTGACCTGTAGGAGACCGGGAAGGTTACCATTCCCTCACAGGCCACAAAGACCACATTGACACGTTTTTAATGGTTTTTTGCTTATTAAAACCAGAAATGTATACGAATACCGTGTATTTAATTATATGTTATGAACATTGAATACACAAATGCAATAAATACACTTAAAGTGTTAAAAAACCTATAGCATTGAATATGTGATGCTTTACCTATTAAACGTATCAATGTGGTCATTTAATGAACGTATCTAAACCTGCTCCTAAATCCAATCAATCCCAAGCAAATCAATACCCCGGTCTCCTTAACTGGTGTTTGGATTAGTAATTTTAATAAATGTCATGATTTGCGTAGGGTTACTATTTTATAATTACACTAATACTAACACAATTGTTCTTAACTAATATTGTAGGCACTAATGTTTAAATGCTTTGCCAAATGAAGAGTTTATGAGACTTTATATGAGCTGAACTAAAACCATAATAACATAATACAATTTCAGGTGCTTTGAAAATGATATTTTAATGCTTTTCAATATGATAACGGCAACGTATATATATGAGCAAAAATAAAACAATCTTAGTTTCTGTTTTTGTGTAAAAAATTCTTACTTTTTATATAGATCAATGTTTTATGAATTGGCATATTTAATCTTTATTACTTTATGTAACCACAACGATTTTTAAGACTCATACATATGTTAAAAAATTGTTGGGGTAAATGAATTAATTTGTAATAAGATAATTTAATTTACCGATCAGCACATATGAGTTATTACACAATAAATATGTGTATAGTTTTTCATCTATACAGAATACAGACTAAAGGTACTATATGTAACAAAAAGTAAATAAATAACAACGCAACTACTAATAAATGTATATGAATATAATAGTGTTCTTTTGGACAATCACGATCATGACAATCAGCCGTATAAAATTTTATAACCATCTAATGGTCACTACATTTCAATTGTCAATCGAGAAAATCCATAACACTCAGCAAATAAACATTTTGTCTCAAAATTGAATTCTGTTTTATTTATTTTTATAGTTTATATATATTTATACCTATTATCATTTCCCACACTAACTTTTTTTTTTTAACCTTTTATTAATATTAGTATTATTTTTTATTCGTAATCGTAGTTTTTTAGTCATACATTCGTTTTTTATTTCATTACAGTTCCCTCCACGTCTCAAAGTAGCGAGAGTCCCTTACAAAATGAGCATTTCTTTGTATGTATATATTTTAATATATTAATAATATTTCATACTTCATTATATTATCAAGTGGAGATAAAAATCACAAGTATCTTATTTTTTTTGTTTCCATGGTATATATTGTACATAATCAATGATAATATTATATCAGTTTATAACTTAAAACTATAAAGTTTATTAGTTTTATATTATAGGAAGGGAGATTCAAAATCCTAGTAGGGGTGTTCAGTAATACTTATGTGCTTTTTTAAGCCCCCCCCCCTATCTTTTTTGACTTGTGTGCATAGTTATTTTATACGTATACAAATATAAGGCATACGTTCAAAATATTCATTGAGTAAAATTTATGTTATGTTTTTTTCTTCTTCTTCATCTAATTTATTTAACTGTTACAAACAATTACAGTTTGCCTTATGTATGTGTGGAGTATAACATTTAGGTTTTATTATTAACAAGTCCGTAAAAGTTGTAAGTGTAAGTTGGTGGTAGTTTTTGATGGTTCGTATGTATGAGTTTGTCGTCGTATTGTAAGTGGTATGTACCTTACGTTGTCTTGCGTACTCGTGTCGTGTAGTCGTGAATATATCCTCAAAATATTTTTTTAAATTCAAAATTAGATTTAATTTTATATTTTTAATAGTTTTGAGCTTAACGAATTGTTCTAATTACTCAATGTTCTTAATAAAGAGACCTTTTCTCATTATTATTTGGTCATAATATATTTAATATATTATATTTGTGGTTGTGTCACGACTACTCGCACTATATAGTACTATAGTACTCATTCATTATGTCTTATATTATTAATCTTTTCAGTTTTTAAATCGGATATTTACTTGCATCTGTGAACAACACAACTATATCTGTAATATATTTTGATGAAGTGATTGAAGTTTAATCAATTTTTACTCAGTGAGCATTCAGTATACCCTTTAAAGAGTGATAGAATTGGTTTTAGTTTAAACAAATGAATAATTAATAAATATTCGATTAAAAAAACAAAGAAGAAAACATGTTCAATTTTTTAAAAACCTGCAGCAACCATAAGAATAGGATTTTTAGTTTATAAATTACAGATATTTGGAATATGCATTATAGTTCTTACTTGTGGATTTGATGCAGAGGTAGGATTGACTGTGTAAAATTAAGTAGATGGGACTACACTTTATAACGCGAAAGTGTGAAAAAGTTTATTTCAAGAAAGGAGGGTCACTATTCTTCAGTAATAGAGTTTTGAATTTAAAAAAATGCTAAGTGAGTAAATTAAAAGTAATTGCCGTTTCAAAATTGAATTTTCACAGAATTCTACATAAATAACTGACGTAAAACGTTAAAACGTAAAGACTTATCATAATTGCCTGACCAAAAGATTAAAGGGAATTTTGAAAGTTTTTTATGAGTTGTCGTACAGATGTTTACTAGGAGATTAATTACCGCAGCAGTGGTCACCGCTCTACTTGTATCCGACTAATTTAAATGGCTAGCTTTAAAAATATGTTTGTTTAGGTTCACACATGCAGAGAAAAACATTGATGAACCAGTCATTCTTACTAAAAAACATTGGTTCTTCTAAACTATTAATCAATTCTCCTTTCAGTAGTTTTGGCTGTAAAACGGCATGCAATTACTCAATCACAATAAATTTAATCAAAATATGACTACAAGGTTAAAATGTTTACTGATTGAATCTACAAATTTAAAAGACTCTCGCTGTATATAAGTGACTGTATTACAAAAACAAAGAACAAAAACAAAATACACCAGTCATCCTTTTATTTTTTATCTCTGACTTGTTTCTGTTCTTCAAGCAAAAGTGCTATAATATATATATATACCTACATACCAATACCCTTCAATTCCAAAATCTAACTTTTAAAATTGAATTCGAAACCTCGAGATATTTGGTTTTGGTTCTAAGTTGCATTTTTAACCTACTGACTTAGAAACCTATAACAAAAATTTCGTATTTATCGTCGTAGGTTTTTTCAGGGTTCGGGTTTTGTCGTTTTTTAAACAGTTTTTTTTCTTGTATTATATGTTATAGTATTAGTATCATTTAAACTCTACGCTGTCTTACAATACTGTGCATAGCAATTCTTTTTTCTGTTATTAGTATTAAGTAGTATTGTATATGTGTAATGTTTACTCTCATATATTAGTATTTTAGGTATATGAGTTGTAGGATCAGTGCTGTGCTACCTGTGCATATGGAGTTTATATGGAGAATATAGCTTGAGTCATGTATATGTTCATTAAGTCCATCAAATATTATGTAGTTTTTTAAAAACATAAACAATACTATTATATAGCTCTTATGCATGCAAATCGAACTTTAGGCGAGGCAAATAGTCACTTTAATAATTGTACGTCATTAAATTTATGTATTATAAACGCAATCAATTATATTTCAAAACGAATTTAGGAGTTAAATACTAAATAGTATGTCATTGGAAAATTTAAAGCACTTAACGGAGATAGAGTTGAGTGGGTGAAAGAGGAGGGTGAGGAGGAATGTCAAAAAATTTCAAAAAGTAATTTTAGTGAAAATTAGGATTATTATTTTTTATTAATAATTATGACAACAATTCGTAAAAATTTATACTAACTGGTTTTTTTCACTAAAAGAGTGAGTGTTAGTGCTAATTTTGACGTTTATTTGGTTTTGTTTTGAAAAACGTTTTGATTGCGATGGTTGGCATTCTAAGTGACCAAAAGACGTCATGGAAGAATATGATTACACACAATAAACATCCTATATATTTCTAAGCAATGTATTTGTATTCATAGTTTACGTTTACATCCACGTGTGTTGCTTTTATTGGTCTTTAAAAAAATAAGCAAACTACAAAAAAAAACAGAAAGGCTCTTGCTGTAGAGTTGTGACTGTATTGCTTGTTTTTTTTTCAACTCTTAAAAGAAACTACACTCTTAGGCATTGTTACGTCTTTGAGACTATGAAAGCAGTTACACATAATATTTATACATATTATATATTTAATTTATATTAAAAGTTCAAATACTTGAAGTTTCAAACAAAATGGTTTTTAACGTTTCGCTTCGCTTTTTTTTTCAATTGTAAGGCGGAGTACATAAAACAACTTGAAGAACTTGGTTTTCACCTTGTGAGTCTAATAAATTCAAGACTGCAGTACAGTAGTAAGATCCTTATAGTTTTTTTTTGGAATGGTAGAAAATAATCAAATTGAAATCCAAAACAAGGGGCGCCTATATTTTTATGCTTTATATTAATTTCTCCTGCTTAATTTTTATTATAAAGAAGACATGAAACCTATTTTTCGCTTTTGTTCTTTTTTCAAAGTTACTGCAGTACTTTTGTTTGCCTTGGTTTTCATAATTTTGGTTGGCGGTTTTTGACATTTGTCTCACATAAAAAAGACGTACGTGCCATGAAGGTTTAATATTTTTATTTAGTTTTATCAAAGGAAATTCAAAATTTGAATAATTTATTTTTCAGACGCTCAATATTTTTGTTTTGTAAGTATGGTAACTAGATAAAAGAACTTGTTCATCAAAATTAAAATTTTTAAAAAGCGCTCAATTTCAAAACAAAATTCAATGTGGAGTTAAACTTGTGGAATTTACTGTGATTTAGATGATTTAAAAAAAATATAAACACTATGTAAAAGTAATTGTAATTAATAGTATGTAATTAGATCATGAATGTAACATCAAATGGAGTAGGCCCACATGTATAGTATATATATAACCCTAATGTTCATTCAATAAATTCTGCTCTGTACTATAGTATAGTTATGCAATCATACAATTTAACGCTTGACGTCAGTACAAAAAGACTATGGCTCTCAAAGTCTCGTCTAGGATTCTCACAATGTCTTGACAACTTTCCCTAAAGTTACAATAACAATGCAGTACATTATTAGAGATACTAACTATTATAATCGGTCAGATTTGATCTTTTGCCGAAGATATATTATATCGTCGGTGAAGGATCAAAGTCGTTTTCTTCCATTCTTTTCTATACGCAAATCCGTGTCTTTTCAATTTCTACTAAAAACAAAACCGTTTCATTTCATCGATATTGCTAAGGAAGAAAGCGGTTTTGCTTTTCGAGAAAAGTGGAAGGACACAGTTTTGTTCCTTGAGAAGCCTGGAAAGAAACTTATTTAATCCTTCGCCGACGATATAGAATCTATAGACTTTCTGCATGAGTTTGGGTTGCCGGTTCGGGAAGAAACGAAACAACAGAAAAAAGATTCCGTGCTTTTGATCAATATTGACTAATGAATATAATATACGTAATATGTGAGATTCGAGACGAGGTGTTAAGTAGGGAGGTAATTAAACATGTAAAATGCATGCAACGTCATGAGAGAACTGAGTACAGCATACGTTTTGTGTTTTTGTTTTGTTTTGTTCTGACAGTTTTGTTTTACTTAGGGTGCCCTCCATCAATGACGTTTAGGAAAAAACAGGAAAATTTTCCTCACCCCCTCCCTCCATCCCGTAATTTAGTACTTTCACAATGTAGCGTTACACAAAGTTTACATCGGTTATTTCCTCCTCCCTCATTTAAATCTAAACGACGTCATTGTTGGACGCCCCCTTCCTACTCATGTGTCTGTGTGCGTCTGAGTATGACCGGTAAAGTAAAGGATGTTGTTGTTGTTGGTTGGAGTGAGTGTTGTGTTGTGTGGTATGAGACATGAGAGAGTATTGAAGAGCGACTGTCTGAGGTTATGTATATATTTCCCACTTGTTTTAGTAAATTAGTAAACGAGTCAGTTGAGGTATATTGTGTGTATAATAATAATAATATAATAATCTTAGATATATACATGTGTACATGTAAATATCTTATTTTTGGTTTTGGTAATATTGTAAATTGTAATTAAACGCTTTTATGAGCTTCACATACACACGAATTATATGGTAAAGGAATATTTCAAATTTAAACTAAATCTAAATCCAAGTTATTAAATTACATATTATACAGTATTAATTAATCAATAAAAATAAAAGTTAATACTTCAACTACTACTCTGCCGACAAGTTTGAGAAGGAGCAAGAATTTTTTAAAAACAACAAAACATTCCATTTCTACGAAGTATTTTCTACTGTTCTATTTCCAACCATGTAATTAAATAGTAATATTACTAGAAAAATTAGTACTACCTTTCTATACAGATAATATAGATCGTTTTCTTAAATTCTCCTTCTCTTAAACTTGACAGTTGAAGCAGCAGCTTGTTGGCAGATCAATTGGTAGGAGGGACTGAACAGAGAGAAAGAGGGGGAGAGGGTGGGAGTGGAGGGGGGGTGGTGGTGGTGGAGATGATTTAAGTTATTTCTTTTATGGAAGTTTCTAACGATGCAATTAATTATTGCAGGACAATAAATAGCATAGCATAAAGTACCTAAGTAACAGTATGGCTTACACAAGATATTATGGATATATATCTAATTATATGGAGAATGAAGACACACACGATACTACTCATATTTTTCTTTTTCTTTTGCTTTTTAAATAAAATAAAAAATAGCTGAACATAACTAATTAATAGAATGACAGGTTAATATCTTGTTACAATCAAGCAATGTATTAAATTGTTACGGAATAAATTTAAAAAAACAAATATGTAAAATTGTAAATCTGTCAATTCCGTGGTTACAATATATATAATTTTTTCACTCATGAATTTTTTTTATCTCTCTCTGGCCTTTTCCTTCAACATCTTATTTTGTGTTTTAACTTCTTTTTCATCATCATTTTTATCATCTACTACACAATAATTTAACAGGAATAATGCTTTTTTTTAACCATCACAATAATATGGTAACCTACTTTCTCGTGTGTAATCGTAATAATAATAATAATAATTGGTTTCGTAGTCGGTATATCAGTATCGTTATATTGTAATCGGTATCGTAATCAACGTTTTTCTTTCTATTTCTCTAGTCGACTTACACATATATAGTAATTGATAATATAGTAATAATAATAGTAATAATAGTTGTATAATCGTAGCCGTAATCGTAATCGTAGTCGTAATAGTAGTAATAGTAGTAGTAGTAGTAGTAATCGTAAATAACATTACTTGATTAGGTTCAACAACGTGTGTGTGTGTGATGAGCAAATGGTTGAAACATTGGAACTTGATCGAACTCTCGTCGATGAGTTTAAGATAAATCTATACATAGGTTTATAATAATTGTATATAATTATATATAATTTTATATAGATATATTGTTGTTGTAGTTATATAGATAATTATGTTTTTGTTCCTATTTATATATTATTAATTTATTATTATTACATAGTAAAAGTCCAGCCGTCGTCACACACCATTTTTTCTTCTGTTTTCACTATCCATTATTAATTATTAATAGTATTGTTATATTGTTTTTATGCAATAATTTATCCTTCTTGTTTTAATAATGATAATCAGTCACACACTATCATATTATATAATAATAATTATTATGTTGTTGTAGTAGTAGTAATAATAATATCCTCACTCTCATATTCACTTGTGTGTGTGGGGTTGTGTGAGTGGGGTGTGTGGGTTCGGGGGGAGGGGGTGTCTTAAATTTTGTCATCTAATATATCCCCCTCCCCCTTTCCATGTAAGCTTTTGTTTCCTCCTATATATTGTGTGTTCTTTAAAAACTGCTGTCTTTGTTTTTTTTGTCTATTTTTAATGATTCCAATATTTTTTTTAAAGATTTTAAAATTACAGAGGTCACATCACTCATGGTTTTTTTTGTGTGGTGGTTTCTCTCCTATATGGGGAGAAGAGTATATGTACTGCGTCATAGTTTTGACACTTTATTATCATTATATAATAATTATCATTCAACGCGACTTGAGTTAATTTCACAATTATTACAATAGTTCATTATAATTATCATAATAATTATTTTTTATCTTAGATTATTTAAAAACTTGATTCTTACTTGTATTTTTGAAGTATATATATGGAGTATGAAGTATATATATATTGAAGTATGAAGTGTGTAGTTTTAGTAGTCGTTTGGTTAGTCGTCCGACGAAAGGCCAACGAAGCACATACCCAGAATGGAGAGAGAAGGAAAGTCAATCAGATATCTTCGTAAGCACTGACTTTCTCCTCTTTGCATCCAAGTCGCGCACTATATAGTAGTATATTAATTTTTTTTGTCTCTCTTTTGTTCGTCAAAATTCTTGTATCTCTATAGTTATCTTCTTCTGTAGAAGGAGATAATAATATTTTTTGGTTTCTTGTGTGAAATTGTTACATCTTTGTTGAAGGGCATCCTTCTTTCATTTTCCCTTATCTCTCGACGGCTCTCTCTCTCTCTCCCTCTCTCTCTCTTTTCTTTTTTAAATCTTTTATCAAATCCTTTCATACCGTTATTTTTTTATTATTATTATTCTTTTTGGGTGTCTTCAAATGTTTTTCCCCCATCTGTACTTTTATATGTAACTAAAAAAATGTGTAGTAATTGTGTAAATGTGTGTGAAAAAGAGAGAGAGAGAGAGAGACCGCGGAGACTCGTAAGTGGTACTGGTACTGGTTTCTGTCACACAGGCGACGAAGACGAATGACGAATGAGAGATTCACGTAAGTACCACACTACGCTGTACGTTACATAATATCTCACTCACTTTCATATCAGATTCCGGAGACACTCACACAGTTGAATTTTGAAATGGAAATTGAAGTCGACATCAAAAAAAATCCTATTCTGGTTTTGGTTTTTTGGTTGTATTTTTTTTTCTTTTTGGTTGAAGATGTGACGAGGACCACCATAATTTCCTTCCGTTTCTTGTCATAACGAGAGGGCGAGAGGACGAGAACGAGAACGAGAACGATTCTATAACGATTATTAGTTGTATTTTTTTGTCTTGACGTAGCGCGGCGAGCGAATGGATGCTTATAGGTGTAGTAGACGTAATTGTAGATATATAATATATGTACGTATGTATGTATCAAGTTTTGTTTTATTATTTTTTTTGGATTTGGTTGTATGAAGTATATAGTATGTATACATGTTTTTTGTTTTAATTCAGTATAATATATTATGTAGTAGTTAGTATGTTTTTTTTCATAGTAGTACAGTAGTAGTAGTATAGTAGTTAGTAGTTTTTTTTTAGTAGAGACAGGTATTGCTGTGAGTATTATAAGTGTTGTATGTAGAGAATTAGTATATGTGCAGTTTTATATTTTTGCGCAGTTGAACAAGAAAATTACTAGCACACTAACTTTTAAGTCTTTCACTGTCCAACTCGAAACGAACGGAGGGGAATATACGGAGTGTGTGTTTGTGTGTGTGTGTGTGTTGTTTTTGTGTTTGTTTGCATGTATGTATGTGTATTGTTGTCGAATGGTTTTAGTTTCAGTATAGAACATGGCTCAAGATGGATTTTTATTTTTCTGTTTTTTATTTTATTTATTTATTTATGTATTTATTTATGTATTTATTTATTTATTTATTTATTTCTTCTTTGGCTCATCTACATTTGTCATTAGGTAGTAGACTCTAGGAAAACTAGGTCGTCTTCTACCTCATCCGAGATGTGTAGATAGATGATCCAGTACATTAGATTGAAGCAAATAAAGCAGACAGGAAATACGACGCGAGAGTACCTGCAGGACATTCCATTAGTCATTAGAATGAGATTGAGGAGCGGACGGACGGACGGAGGGACAGACGGAGGGACCGACGGACGGACGGACAGACAGGGAAAGAGTTAGTCATGATGAGAGCTTCATCGGAAGGGAAAGAGAGGCTTTGTCTCCACGTACATATATGTAAGTGTGAGTATCCATACGGGGGATGAGGGCATGCATGTAGATGACAAACATATACATATTCCAAGCCAAACCCTTTGACAGAGATCAAGTGGAAATGGTTTTGGGAATTTCTAGGATTAGAAACACTGACAGTGTGTTTGTTCAGCGCTATCGACCAACATCCACATTCCAGAAAAAGAAAAAAAAATCTCTGTGTGTACTTATCGTTAGAGTTTTGGAGAGAAGATGGGAGTGGGTCGTCGGTTCTGGCTCTCGTTCGGGTTTTGGGGTTCGTTCGCTCGTTCGTTGGATGGGATAGCCATCTTACTGTCTCCTCACATGTAGGACAGCTCTAAAATTAAACTTTGGACCAACTCCCAACTTTCACCACTTTTCCGGGGCTTTACAGGGTAATGGACAAAGGTAGGAACTTATGGTAGGATTTGACGTAAAGAGTCAAGCTTTAATGCGGATTCAACCCACCACGTACACTTTTCGTGAATGGGAGGGGAAAGAATATCAAATGAACAGACAGAGAGTGAGAGACAAAAACGTGAGAGATATCATCCTTGAAGGTGCAATACTAGCCATGGCCAATCTTCACTCTATTTTAACTCATCAATTTTTATTTCCACATTTTTGAATTCTTATTAACCTGTACCTACCTACTAACCTACCTACATAGCTTTCCCTTTCCACATTCCAAACTTGTTCAAAAACTAGGTAAATATATAGCTTAGAAAAACACAAATTATTTAAACAACTGTGTGTTGTCTCAAAAGTCCATAACGGAGGATGATCTTCTTTTATTATTTGTTTCTAAAAAGCTCAAAATAGTCTAATTTTACGTATGCTACAAAAGTAATAAATGTAAAAAGAAATCCCTACTACAATCGAGGTCTATGATTCCTTATGCTATTTTACTTAATTAAACTTGCTATTTTAAAATCAATAGCACGTCTACGGCTAAGTTTGACCTAACTCTGGGGTTCCTAATAACTTCCACGTCTGTGACTAAGTTTTATGTAACTCCCCCCGGGAGTTATTAGAAGATATACGATACATTAATTTAAAGTTTTATTTTATAAATCCATAAGTGTGGGTGTATAATGTTTAAGAATAAGATATCTGGATGCAAGTACCGTAAAACCCCTAATAAAATAACTGTGTCGAAAAAAGATTATTTCGTCCACGTTCTAATAGATGGCCGCGGTCAAAAGGTGTATAAAAATATTTCAAAAAAAGGATTGTAAGGATTGTCAATGCTCGATTCGGGAAACTTACACCCTCATTCTATCTCTAAAGTTTTACGCTATTTTAAGAAATGGGCATTACGTCTAGTAGTGCATTTTCAAGGATGATGTAGAGACAAAAAGATAGAGTCAGAGAGAGAGAGAGAAACTTACTTATCAATGTCGGAGGGTGTAATGCCATATAGTTTGTTAATATCCTTGCCGGGTGGTAAAATAGGATGAGCAGGATTTTCTTCGTCCCCACCTCGAGCACCATTCACCGTATTCTCCAGAGTCCCCACCCCTTTCGAGTAGGACTTGGGGTCGTGAACCTTAAACCGAACCTCCTTTAGAAAGAAAGGCAGAAAAAAGCGACGAGAAAAGAGAGAGAGAGAAAGAGAAAAAAAAGAAGAGAACAAGTTAAAAACTAAAGTGTCACTCTTTTCTATGACATTCAATCTAACTCTCTACTCCAACTCGGTCGGAGTGGCTAATTGTCTAAATCATAAAAAAATAAATCTGACGCGCAAAAAAAAGTATTCATATTTAAAAAAAAGATAAAGTATAAAATAATAGAGAGGGAAGGGTGAAAAAAACAGAAACAAACAAAAAAGGAAAAAAATATATTTTATTAGATTTTGGATATGATTTCATACTGTTTGTTTTGCGTGATGCTCATCATGATGATCCATGGCAGCTTTTTTCTGTTCTGCCATTTTTTGAAGAGCCAGGAACCTATTTTTCCGCATTTGGATTCGTTTAGCCATATAACCCACAGTGGCATACTCTACAAGAAACAAAGGGGACAGGCACAAACACAAAAAAAAACACAGTGTCCATATGAGTGAGTAAGTTGCATGATAAAAATCCCTATTCCTGTCTCTTCCAGTTTATGTTTTGGACCTGTCGAGGGAGTAACATAATTCACTTTTTTTCTTCCCTGTCACTTCTCAAAACTTTCTATTTTCCAACACAGACACAAACACAAAAACGAACAAAAAACACACATATGGTGAGTAAAGAATAAAAATGACCCCTTTACCATTTTAAGAAAGAATTAAAATGAGCTATGTCACCAACCACACTAAATCAGACGAATGCGAAAAATGTTAATTTACGAGTTATTTGAAAAGTGAAAAATGTTCTATTTACACATTTTTTGAAAAGTGTAAAATGTTCTATTTACTTGTTTTTGAAAAGTGCAAAATGTTCTATTTACACATTTTTTGAAAAGTGTAAAATGTTCTATTTACACATTTTTTGAAAAGTGTAAAATGTTCTATTTACTTGTTTTTGAAAAGTGCAAAATACTCTATTTAAATATAGGATAAAAGTTTATTATTTGTGGATAATGCTTTGTATTTGTAGCTAAAAATGGATATGGCTCATTTTGATTCTTCACAAACGATATGCACCATATCGTCCATCGTCCAAGGAATCCATCAAAGCTCTGGAGAGCTTACAGATGTGAAACCAGTGAAACTATGACGAGGACAGAATATATAAGAGGGACCGGTCTGTCGTCTGTCCTGTACTTAAAATATATAAATGTGTGTGTGTGTGTATGTGTCCATAAGGCTTTGGACTCAAAGCCACACCAGTCGAGACAGAAATGAGGGAGACCCCAACAATGGTCGGTGAAAGTAATATTTTGATGAATGGCGTCTGGGTAAGAGTTACTTACCTAACAATGAGGCGAAGACCATGACGAAACAGGTACCTAGATAAACGTCTATGGATTTCACGTAGGAGATCTTGGGGAGGGCTGCGTTTGTGGACGACATAAGTGTTGTCATTGTCAACACCTACAGGAGCAGAGGGAGAAAGAGAGTTGAAAAAAAAAGAAAGTTGTCATTTTCAGTTTGAGTTGGTGAAATCCATTGGGTGTGCTTCCGATAATCTTCCTCTTTCCTCAATGACATTGAACAATGGATATGTCGGGAGTAGGGAAAGTTTGAGGAAGGAGAGGGAAAAGAAAGGCATCAAAACTCAGGTCTTCACTCCCCACACAAAATATGAGAGAGAGAGAGAGAGAGACAAAGAGCGAGTGTGAAAGCATAGGAGTCTAGTATATACATATATGAGGTAAAGACTTAGAGGAAAAATATGGGAAAGAGAGAGAAAAAAATTGTTTTAGAATGCAAAATGCTCACTTACAGTGGTCACACCGAGAGCAACTCGAGCGGGCGTCGCGTTTCTATTGAGCCAGAAGGAGACCCATGAGATAACCACGATGAGTCCAGAAGGAATGTATATTTGAATCAGGTAGTAACCCATCGATCGAACGAACTGAATTTGACAGGCGAGGCGAGAGTAATTTCCTAGTATCATATCATCATCCATAGACACCATTATTCTACTTACCTCACACAAAATCATTTAGCTTTTCACATTTAACAAGAAGGGACAGGCATAAAATCATCGTCTTTATTATATTTTCACTGTGATCAGTAGTCAGTTCCCAAGGCAGAGAGAGAGGACGAGCACCCGGGGACTGAGTCTATTTAATTCCATCTCGTCTCCTGTCTATGTCCACAC
Source organism: Dicyrtomina minuta (assembly GCA_949802685.1). Lineage (NCBI taxonomy): Eukaryota > Metazoa > Arthropoda > Collembola > Symphypleona > Dicyrtomidae > Dicyrtomina > Dicyrtomina minuta. The sequence continues at coordinate 59,639,991 of OX461809.1, forward strand.
GTTCTTCCTTCAGCCTCGTACGCTTATTACGTGTACGACTTCTTTGGGTATTTTGGTTGGATTTGGATTTGGGTTTGGATTCGGATTCGGATTTTTTTTATAGGATCAACGTCTCTAACATACATTGTTTTTAGTGGGGAGACGACTCACAGGATAAAAGAATTTCACGAGGGAATTCAGGAGAGACTCATAATCATCATTTTGACGACACTGTCTGCATAATTGAGAGAATGGGAACAAGCTTCTTTATAGCAAGTGCTTTCTTGTTTTTAGGGTGAGGGAGGGAGGGGTGGGGGGAAAGGGGTTGACTGAGGTGTCTTCTTTCCTCCCTCCAAACCTTGAGAACGCCTACATGTAAAACTATATGAATATATACTTACAGGAGTACAATTTTGTTTCCTCTCGTTAATCTAACAGTCTGACTGTGTGTGAATCTAGTGTGAGATGATATGGAAAAGCAATCTTGTGACATGACATTACAGACAAATAACAAATAAAATAAAAGTGCTGTATTTGGTTGTCAATGTTAGCTTTTCAGCTAATAACAACTCAGAGTATAAGAATAATAATAATCATAATCATAATAAAGGCAGCAGAGATTACAACCAAAAAAATAAAAGTAAAAGTTATGTATATTTTTTAAAAAAAAAAGAAAAAAGAAAAGAAATATATATTATATATTGTTTGTATATATATATTTTTGTTTGTTTCTGGTGAGCGAGCGTTCCTCGAAACTTGGCATTCTCAAGTGCCTGGGTGAGTGACGTGGAAGGTGCTATTAAATAAATGAATTCTAGGAAGCTATGAAAAGTAAAGAAAGTTGTACTTGTATATTTTTTTTCCTTTTTTTTTGTTTTTACGTATGTAAACGTAAACGTAAAGTAGTATTGTATTTTTGTATATCAGTATTTTTTGTATAATATTCTATTCTGTTCTTTGTTTGTTTGGTTGGTTGGTTCTGTATTTTGTTTGTTTGTTTGTTTTTGTTTTTTTTTGTTTGTTGTGAGAATAGAAAAGTCATAGAGTTTTTTTGTCTCACTCACGAGTCACTGTAATTGTGGTATATTTAGAAAAAATAATGTAATAATAATAATGATAATTACTATAATTAAAATTAGTTTAAAAAAAACATACTTTTTTGTATATTTAAAAATATATTTTTGAATACTTTCCAAATGTTTTTTGTTTTTGTTTTAAAAATCCCTAGATTCAAGATGATGAACTAGTTTTGAGAACAAAAAAAAGTGTGGGATGACAAAAATTAAAATGGGAAGGAGGAGGAGGATGAGGAGGATAAAGGTGAAAAATGATTGAAAAAAGCGTGTGAACCGGTGTATAACCTGTGGTCAAGGAAATCTCCACGTCCTGTTGTCTGTGCCCAAGCACTTTGAACTGCGGCAGAGACACATCAGGAGAAACGCCGACGGACTTATCGCCCTTTTGCCATTTGTACCGGATGTCCGACATTGTGTAGCCAACTAAATTTTCCACCCAAAGTTTGCAATTCATAAGCTCAAATAATAATGAGATAATAATAATAATAATAATATCGGCCCAAAAAATTGAACGTGAGATTTGTGTTCTTTTGTTTTATTTTTTGTTGTTCTTTTTTTTTTGTAAAATAAATAAAAAGGAAAATCGAAATCAAACACACACAATCATACAACAGAGAAAGAAATTAAGAAACTCTTATAGTGTGACAACGAATAAATTCTCTGAAGTCAATTAAATTCGCAGTGTTATTATCATATATGTATATATATAAGGAGGACTCATTCCATCATTCAATCCATGGTGGGCGTTGGCAACCAAAACAAAAATTGAGAGAAAGAGAGAGAGAGAGAGAGAGAGAGAGTAAGTCGGTGGTTTGGTTTTGTGACAATTGCCATTTCCACACTCTGCATCAATCAGCAGAAAGAGGATGAGACAATGGTCAGTCAAGCAAATCATCAGTCCGTAAAACTTGTTTGTGCATTGACTTTTTTTTGTTTTTTTTTTTCTGAGTGTGTATTAGAGCTACGTATATATTTCTTTATAAACTTTTTTTTCTGTTGTTCGTTTTCGTTTCATTTAGTCATTTTCATCTGTTCTTATTTTTCTTTTTTTACCGTACGGAGGAATAGGAGCCCTCAACTATGAAGTTTCTCACATCTTTTTGAGGTACTCCCTTTTCGGTACTCAATTCATTTCGATTTCGATTTCGATCCGTCTCAGTGAGGCTCATATATATATACATAGTAATTTGTTTTTCTTGGATACACAAGCTATAATACTTTTTTGTTTTATACAGGAGGGAAAGCAACGTCTACAGTCATGTACAACGGACTCTCACAAACAGCCAGAGTTACACGCTACAACAACACAGATACAACAACAGCAACAACAACAACAACAACAACAGCAGCAGCAGTAGTAGTAGCAGCAGTAGCAGCATGAGCTTGACAAGCAAAATTCAAAACGGCTAAAAGTTCATTTGATTTGGTTATTTGAGCCTCTATATGGTGGTGCGCGTTTGGGTCGGGACAGAGAATAAAGGTCCCGACTTTTTTGCAATGTGTACAACATAACAATCACAGTACAAATACTATTACATTGAACTCGGTGTGTACTCAGCAGCAAAAATGGTAATACATGCAGAATGAATGAATGAATTAATGAAAGAAAAACAAAAGAAAAATAAGGGTGAAACAATAAAGTGGGCTACACGGTGAAGCTCGCTTCAGCAACTCTACAGTAAAGTCCCTACCCACACAATCTAGTCCAAATAGTTTTAGAGAAATTTTTGAATTTATTTATTATATATATATATATACTTCTACACGTAAACTTGTTCTCTTCCCTTGTTTTTTTCGTATATATATATATTATATATAATAATAATAGTTTAAATATAATCTATCAAAAAATCTGTTTTCTCATTTCAGTTCTTTTGTTATGAGTTCGTTCTATATCGTTCTATATCGTTCTTTTGTTTTTTTGTACAGGTAAACAGTAAGAGTTGTTGATTGTACAGTGTTCAGCTAATATATGCTAATCATAATAAATACACTTTTTTTTACGCACTACCAGTTAAGTCTACAGAGAGTAAAGGTGAGTATAAAGTAGAGCTTTATATAATTTACATATTTGACAGGAAATTAAGTAATAAATATAAATTTCGTCTCTATAATCTAATAAGTCATCCGTCAAGGTAAAATACGAATTGCGAAAAAAAAATTGATTTGCTTAATTTTGTTTTTTGGAATTTTTATACAATTTTGTTTTTAAAAAAATGTAAAAATAAATTTATTAGAAAATCAAATATATATATTTCCTGCATGAAAAAGTATGCCGGGATACCTGTGGAGAGGAGGACGTGCCTTTGGGTATGTCTGTGACCCAAGACGGTGAACTGTGGTAGCTGAATTGGCTCCATCCCGATGGACTTCCGACCGGCAGCCCATTGATATTCAATGTCCCGCATTGTGTACCCGACTAACGGACAACATCAATTATCCCTGCTAGACTATTTTTTTTAACATTCAACTCCTACCAAAAATGTCCCATGCAATCAACAACAACAACAATAACAACAGAAAATATAATCTTTTAAAAAATCTCTCGCCCCTCCCCCCACCCCACAAAATCAAAATCCCCTTCAATCCCCACCCCTTAATTTTTCCCCTGCAAGAAATCCCACAAGAAAAAAAATAGGTAAGGTGGTTAGGTATAGCTAGGTTATTATATTAATGTATTTAATTATTTACAAAAACAAAACAAAAATCCCATCAAACTCAAAAATCATAATAATAACAACCAACAAGAGTAAGAAGAATCAAACAGTATAATATATTTATAGGTAATAAATTTAAAAATGAACACAGGCTGCATCATAACGCCACAATTGGTTTCATTGCTCATTAAAAGTATAGAGGGGGTGTGTGAAAAAAGGGGGATGGGGTCTGTCCATATGTGACATTCTGTGGACGAACAAGTTTCTTTCTAGAAAAAACTCGATGGATTTCTTTTTTGACAGTTTTTCACTGACTGTAGGAACCTATGTAAATATAGGTACCTTTGTGTGTGTGTGTGTGTGTGTGTGTGTGTGTGTGGTTGTGGTTGTGTCTGTTCTTACGACGTTAGTATGCACACACACGTTGATAGTAGTAGTCTCTCTACTATTTAAATATATAGAAAACTCTGTTGCCTCATATCTCAGCTTGCTGTGTACATTGATTTCGGAGGGAAACGAGTCAGGTTTTTTTTTCATTATGTCATGTATGGACAGTCCCTACGGGTGGATTATTTGAGGAGGCAGTTTCTTTCTATTCTTCTAAATAATAAAGCCAAACCAACAGACAGAGCGAAAGAAAGAGAGAAAGAAAGAGGGAAGAGATTGATACTGTGAGTTAGAGGACAGACGCGCAAGGGATAACTAATTGAGAAAACCAACTCGACTCTCTTCCTAAGATTTGTAGAGAGAGACAGAGAGAGAGAGAGAGAGCGACAGATATACACACCCAAGATATCAATGAAGGCAAAAATCCCTGAACACTTTACATTCTGAACATGGGAGCGTTTCGAAGAAAGAGCGAGAGAGAGAGAGAGAGAGAGAGAGAGAGAGAAAGAGATCGTCTTTGTTTGTCTGCAGCATCTGTTCCATACAAAAATATTCATTAAAATGTTAGTCGAAGCCTTTCCAACTCTTTCGCGTATTGATGAGTTCGAGTGAAACCGCTCCGCCGGTACTGATATCGCTACCGGTACCGGTATCGGCTTCGGCTTCGTCGTCCTCCTCCTCCCCGTTCTCCTCATTCTCCTCCAAATCTTCCCGACATAATAATTTAGCTTCACTCCTCTCTCTCTCTCTCACACCACACCACACCACTCCCCATATCCTTTTCTTTCCTTTCTTTCCTCCATTTCTCCATTTCTTCTGAGTCTCTCGCTCGTCCCAGACAGAAAAAAAATCTCAAAAATGCAATCCACACACAACCCACACTCCCACTGATATCCCATCCATTCCAACAAGTTCAACTCTCCTCCCGCTCCCCGACATTCTACATACGCATATATAACTTGTCTCCTTCCATAATAATAAATCCTGAATGCATGAGAACTTGGCTAATTCTCTTTTACCTCCACATCTCGTATATACAGCTCGTATAGTAGTGTCCGTGGATATAGGGAAGGGGAGATATAGGGGCATTAATTGGAGTAATTGAGGGAATGGCAACCCGAGGAGTGCACATATGTCCATCCTTTTTATGTGCATATGGTGGAGAGAGGGGGAGAGTGAGATACGTCCTCCGCCCATACATCATATACACCTACCTCCACCTCCACCTACGTCCTCCATGGAGCACAATCCAGAGAGAATTAAGGGTGAGCGATTCGATTAGAGCCGATGATGGAGGAAAAAAGGAGGAAGGGAGAGAGCGAGAGAGATAGACGGAGGGAGGCAGTGAGCGAGAAGAGATCAAGGTGTGAAGAAGGGAAATTAATTGAACGGCTTGAACGCACTAGAGATTCGAATTTAGGTTCGTTAGTGAGTGATTAGAAGTTGAGGGGAAAGGAGCTGGAAAACTAACTAAATTACTTTGCAAACTCAGTCTAAAGACTTGACGGATACATTTGTTGGAGTAGGACTCGAGAGGAGAAGAAGAAGAAGAAGACGAAGATAAAGATGAGGAGGGAGAAAGGGGATATTTGATTCGAACCAGTATCTTATTTCCAACAAGTACACTCTAATAGATTCATGACGTCTACAAAGTTCACAGGAGTTGACTGACAGTCATACGGTACTACTAGTACCTACCTATATACTTGTAAAGATTCTCCTTTTAATTCACCAGAAACAGAATGAGACTTTCTCTCTTCTCTTCGAAAAGCCTTTTTGCCCTCATCCCCGATCCTGATCCTGATCCCGGTCCTGGTCCCGGTCCCGGCCAAGAGACGAGACTTTTATTTCTACACGGGACCCAGATTCAAATCCAAATCCAGACTCGAGGAGTCTATCTATCTCAATGACTGAGAGAGTGGAATAACATTATACTCTTTAACGACTCAACTATCAACATTTGAATGGACCACACAGAACCCCCACCACCACGGCCAACAACCAGCACCGCTCTCTCTCCTCCTCTCCCTTCTATTTCAAAATCACTTAATTACAAGCCTCGCCATGGCCAGTCACAGCCCACAATTATTCCAGTCCTTAAGTTTGACTTGAGAATGAGTGGGGATGGGGAGGGGAGGGAGTGGAGGGAAAGTGGGTGGGTGTTCTCCAGTTTGGAATCTGGAGTTCTGGTTGGATTTAGAGACGGATTTAGTCTTTATATTATGGAGTTGTGCTATACATCCGCAGATAAAGAGAGAGAGAGAGAGAGAGAGAAAGACCGAGAGAGAAAACAATTTTCCCAAGAAAACTTCTCCAGAACTCTCTGACTCTGACTGGTGATGTGATGTGATTGGGAGGGTACACTTTGCAGAAATCTCATATAGCCAAAGCCAAAGAATGAAACCAAAATCCGAAAACCCGAAAAGCCGAAAAACCCACACAACCAAAAACTCCTGTTCCTGTTTGACTCCAGGAAAAGGAAAATTAGCAATAATTAGCATATTTTTTTCCCATTTCATTTCATTTCACCACAATGATCCGAACCAACTAACTACCGCCACTATGCTAAATAGCAAACTATATGCTTGTTGGATTCCAACTCCAACTCTTGGAGGATTCTCACATTTGAATTTGAATTCTCTCAATCCCTAACTATCAACTAAGCAACCCGAGCTAATTACATCGTCGTCAAAAAAATAGTAGTAGTGGAATCATTCCAAGAACAAGAATGAGGTTGAGTTGAGTTGAGTTTTTGGACTTTATTTCCCATGTCAAATCATCATACGATACTGTACATATAGTATGTACTGATTTTAAATGATGGACACTATTTATACTAGGTACAAATAATTAATTGTAACCTACCTACATACCTACCTACACTCCTTCCGCCGTCCCTCCCTCGCGTTCAATTTGAATATAGACTTGATGTGTCTAATTACTTAACCATGAGCACAGGACCAGGACCAGGACCATCATCATCGTAATCATCATCATCACCATACCATTCCCTTCCTAACAAGTCTATTTCCCTATCCCCCCGCCTACCTTTCCCCGAGTTTTAATTAATTCGTTAATTCCTTCCACTCTTGTTTGAATTTTTTTTCTTTACATGCGAGATCATGACCAAGACTTCCCTATAACTTTCTCCTTCCACATTTGTGCATATAGTGATAACACATTTGTCACTTGACTCCTTGAGGCTCGAACACAAAAAATCAGCAGTTGAAAGAAAACGCGAGACAGATATATACATAGTATATGACTTAGGTAGACAGGACATACACACACACACACTTGTTCACTGGGTGTAGATAGGAACTACTGCACTTTCTCACAAAGGTCAAAGGTGTGTGAATGACGTTTCTAATTTTTAAGAAATAAAGATAAAAAGTCAAACTGAGCAACAAGAAAAACTTACACTACAACATGTGTACAGTACAGGATTGGGACAGATTTGAGTCGAAAGGTAAGAGTAGAGCCCTTCCTACGCAATCCTGCTAGTGGATGTAGGTAGGTAGGTAGGTACCTATGTGAGTAGTAAAGTTGCGAGTTGGTTGGAAGTGGGATATAAAATGCAATTGTTTGCTTATTGTTCAGTTGTGGGTTTTTTGGTGGTATGGATAAACTAGATAGGGACTATATGGTACAATACAATGGTAGCGGGGACTGCGTTTACCGAGATGCGAGATAGTAAAATACAGTTACTCAAAAGAAGGATACATGAAAGGAAACATCCCTCCTGTTACGGAGTAATCCGTAATGCATTTCTCACTCTATGTTGTCCAAATCCAGAGGAGAGAGAGAGAGGGAGAGAAGGGGAAAAAAGGAAGAGGATTTTTACGCTGTAGAAAAGTAAGAGTGACAGTTTTGGCGGAAACTTTACTTTATTTACATATCATGTCCTCTTATGTTAACATTCGAATGTTCTTCCACACATATAATGTATGAATGTGATTGAAAAGCCGTCGTGGGTGAGACATGTGCCGCAGATGAGGGAAATCGTTTCTATCAGATTTTTTCCCCTTTTTCCCCCAACTTTCTCCTCCATACTACTACACACTATAATATCAGTATTTCAGACTACTTCCTCCGAAGATACCTACCTACCTATATCAATGAGAAAAATGGGATTTTTTTTGCGCAACCCAGTGGAACACTTCCAACTGTCCTACACCGTAACATATTATCTAATATAAATAACCTACTATCTCTCCTCTATATTACACCCTATTATCTCGACTACCCTCCCCTCAAACGCATTTCTAGAATTTCTAACATATCAATGGAATGAAGAAAAAGATTCACTACATAGACTGCCACTCGTAGATAGCCCCTTGTCTGCTCTGTGCAGCAAGTTTCTCTAGTCTACTTTCACCAAAGGAAAATCCCTTCATATTTGACTCACTTGCAGAAGTTGTATCCTCACAAAATAACACTTGCTCCTCTCCCTATCTAAATTTTGCCTACTTATTTCCAACCCAAACTTTTTCTTATTGAACCTTGTGTCTAAAACTGGGTGATCACCTACAGCTATATACAGCTATAGTCCTAAGGAAAGCAAACCATAGACCCAAATCAAACCAGACCAGACAGACCAGGTTTCATTTCCTAGCGGCCTGCTCCAAAGTATGAAGACTAGAGAGAACTTAGGGGAAAGGAAGACGCGAATGTGGATCGCACCCTTTCTTTGCATATGTTTCCCGAGACGGGGAGCGAGAACGAGGCCCAAGATGTAGAGTGTATCCGTACAACTTACTTCTTGAACACAGAAGGAAAGTCCCTACCAGCAGGAGCAGGAGCAGGAGGAGCGGCAGCGAGGAAACTCTCTTATCTTATCCCCTATCCTCCCAGACACTGGCCTCGTTCAGTTCAGAGGACTTAGCTCCTCAAAATGTGTCTTCTCACGATCAAGCTCTCTCTCCCCATGAAACGCAGCCAAACATTCCTCGCTATTGTAATTGATGAAGGAGAAGTGAGTGTCAAACTATCTGTGTGCACTACTTGTACGACTCTGTCAAGCGTGTGCGTGGCGTCTTCTCCATGCTCCACAACTATTACGCTACTGCAGAGTCAAGTAATACCTTTCCTAGCACATCCAGACAAATAAGACAACGAAGTCGTCGTCGACGACGATGATGACGACGACAACGACTACGACGACAACGACAACGAGAGGACGAGAGTCAACTAAAAGTTGAAGACCCTCTGTTTGCATGAGATGGGGACGCGGACGAGAAGAAAAGAAAGACGAATGAGGCGGATAAGAATTCAGAGAGAAAGAAGGAAAGTCACAACTTCACATTTACACTGCAAGTCTCTGAAAAGTCTTGAGAGACGAAAGAGACTAAAAAAGAGAATAGTCTACATACCGGAGAGGACAACAACTTGAGATATACTATGACTATACCAACATCAACACCAACACCTACTTAACTTGATTGTGAAGAAGAGCCTCCCCTCTCCCTTCCCCGTCCCCACAACACACCCAGACAGACAGACACACACTCACACAAAAACCCCTCCAAAGTCAATAGAGAAAGTTGAGCGAGAGCTATGAACTGAGTCTGTGGATGTGGATGTGGAAGGATACCTTGGAGTGAAGGAAAACTTATTGTCTGTGAAATGCTACAGCTTGACTTTTTCCAAAAGGAATTGTACACGTAATTCTCTACAACGTCCTCCGGATATCCTTATGTCTTTCCTATGAGACTCCCTCACATGTACACACAGTCCCGTTCCTGGGCATAGGTGGCAAGGTGAAAGACTCAACTATCTCTCTCCCCCACCGCCCCTTCAAAATGTGCACAATGCCTTCATTCCATTACTCCACTCATTTGATTCATAAACTTTCTATCTTTGTCCTCTCCATCCCACCTCTCCTCCCGTACATAGGGAAATGACATGGACGAAATAGGAGTAGGAATAACGAATTTCGAATAGCGAATAACGAATCTGAGTGAGGAACAAGATAACTTTCTACCTGAGAACTGGAGAACTCAACTCGTATCACTTTCACTCTTCCTCACTCCTACCCACGCGGGCTCCGAAACATCTCTTTGTTTCCCTCCCTGAACAACTCAGCAAATACCCTCATGCCATGACACACATAAGAATGTCATAGCACATATTATATATATATAGCCTTTACTCGAATTTGAAATGAAGCTTCTCATCAGCCTGAGCACTTTTCCCTCTCCCATCACACACACTAAATTATGACGTCCCTACTACTCCACAAGTATGCACTCCCGTGACTTTGTAAGCCCTGTCTAATCCGGAGGAATATAAAATACACGAATATTCCATTTATTCATTACAAAAGGGAAGGAAAACTCTGTATGGAATATCACGGCTCATCATAATATAACTTGGAGAACAGGACAGGGAAAGTCAAATCTTTGTTTGCATTTTTGTCAAATCACAATCAGCAGAGAGAGAGTTGCCCCCCTCCAGAAAGTAGAAAGTTTAAATGTCAAAAGTAGTAGAGTAGGTACCTACCTACGTGGGAGAGATGAAAGGAGGAAAGGGACAAAAATAAAGACGAAATTTTGAAAAAAAAATTTTCCTCGCATATTTTCGTTTTCATAATTTTCTTCTCTCATTCGTTTTTCGACCCCCTTTTCATAATAATATTTTCATATATATCTCCTACATCCTAAAATAAATACCATGAGCATGAATGAACTGTATAAAATAATCTCGTTAGTTTAAGAAAATCCGATATAGATGTATAGAGACTATATAATCTAAAGATGAGGCACATATACATACACAGCACAAAAGACTTGTCATTTCACAGTGCATTTTTCATACTCGTTTTTCCTACTTTGTACGTCCTACCTCGTACTTTCTATAGTCATCCAACGGTGTGTGTGTGTGTGTGTGTAAATACGGAGAAAGAAGCGAGAGGATAGAGAGAGTCTTGAGTATAACCACTCTACATCGGAGAAAGTCATCATCATGACCCTCTCCATTGCTTTCAACTGCACTCGAGACTCGAGAATATGCTAATGCTCCTCCGCTCGCCCTATTTAATGTTCCATGTTTATAAAACGTCAAGTTGCGATGGTGAAAGCAATGAGAGAAAAAGAAGAAAAAGAAGAAGAAAAAAAACCAAAACCGAACCGAACCGGAGATGTTTTAAAGAAGAAAGAAGTGGAGGGGGAGACAAAATAATTTTATTTTGCTAACTTCTTAGCTTATAACTACTTTTTAATGGAAGCTCTCCCATTGCTCCTGCCCTTCTCATCCTTTTTTACAGTGTCTACAGTCCACCCAGCCTACAGCCGACAACCAAAACACACACAAACCTACGCTCAAATATAGTATGTGAAGAGTTGGAAAGTCGAATTTGATTTTATGTAAAGGTTTTTTCTGTCCCTCTTCTCCCCCTCCTACTCCTACTCCTCCTCCTCTTCTTCTTCTCCTTCTTTCAAATGTGAGTCCCTGCTGTTTTGAATTCAGTTATCTCCAGTTCCATTAGTTCTAAATGCGAGGCTTTCTCTCACAAGAAAGATACCTGTCTACGACACACATAACTACTATATTATTATCTCAGATAGTATTATACCCGGGACGGTTAGGGCGACGGGTGCGGGTAGCGTTATTGGTGTCGGTACTTGTAAGTAAGTCTGGTTCTTACGGGGAGAAAGCTAGAGTATTATATTTCATGATCGAAAATTTAAATTCAACGAACTCATTAAAATGCGTAGGGAGTGTATAGGCATAAAAAAATCCTTTGGCAAAGCATTTCTAGCCTCCATGTAGTTTTGTGTGGTTTTTTTTCCCGAGTTTTTGTCGTTATATTAGTATTATGATTATTATTATAACCTGGGTGGCTGTCGCTGATGGTTGGTACTGGTCCCGGTCCCGGTCCCGGTCCGGGTCTTATGCCTGTATATTATGTTATTTGACTTGGTCTCTCTTTCTCTCTATCTACACACAACTCGGGGTCCTTTCCACTTTGACTTTGACTTGAAATCCCAATTCCAATTCGACCTTTCTTTCTTCCCTCCTTGCTCTCAATCATCGCTTTCCCTCCATGTCTCAAGGACTTTACTTTCATTTCAATCTCAATCTTTTCCATGTGGATATCAAGTGTTTGTTGTGTATACCTGGAACCTCTGTCTCTCTATTTCCCTCTGTGTTTACTTTAGGAGCAGCAGTTGAGAGTCGAATCGAGTAGGAGTAGATGTGGGTGTTCTTCATGTATTCACATTTTTCAGACTCGAATTCAAATATAGGCACATAAAACAAAAATTCCTTTTGTCCAGTTTCAGTGGTTTCCAGTATAAAAATCCCAAAACTCACTTACAAATGTGTTTATATAGTACTCACTAACTACAGGTATGAGAGGGACACAGAGAATGTTGCCCTGCATTGGAAAACATGGAGGCGTATTTTTTGTTCACTTGATTTTGGTGACTGGAGAGAGAGATGAGGGGAGAGGGGAAATACCTATACCTACCTATGTGAGCACATGCTGTATGATTCCTATTCATACTTATTGACTGGGAGAAGGTACCTAGGTACCTATAGGTACGTAAGCACGAGGAACGACTGGGACTAGAGATCTTCAGACTCAGAGTTAAATAACGAAGAGAAGGAGCGCGATTTCGGTGGATGGCAATATACATTAATAGAGACGCAGAGGACGTCATACTTTGACTCCTCCACTGGGTAACCATGAGTGAGTGAATGAAGGTAAACCACGACTCTATCACTACCAAATTATACTACCTGAATTCCTACAAATAGATTCGATGCAGAATTTAGATAGAGGATACGAAACGGACTCGAGTACTCTGCTGCTCACTCAAATGCAAGAAGGGGATGAGGGGGGAGTGAGATATAGCGACATTGAGTATAGGTAGACTATAAATACTAGACGTGTACATATACACTTTCAATTCTTTGAATCTTTTTGACTTTCCAATTCAGACAGAAAAAGAAAGGAGGAAACATGTAAAGCCCGCACAATAATTATAAATATTAAATTACAAACTGTTCCACATTCAGTACAATTAGGTACTTGACTTTCTCTCAGAGTATCAGAGTGTTGGCGTTTCCGAGTGAGTCTGCACGTTACAGGCATAAAGGTATAGGTAGGTAGTAGATACATGCAGGTACTCGTATAAAAAATAAACTGGGACTTTTTTTCGGTACAAAGGGCATTTGAACAAGTATAACGGACATTGCATTTCACGTTCTTCAATGCTCATATTACTCAGATATTTTTATGAAGGTACTATCCTTCTGACGTACTACTGCATCAACTTCAAGTTTCAAGTTACGATTTTGAATAGACAACATTAAATAATGCACCAATTAGAGTTACAGTTGGATAGCAATTAGGGAAGTCGTTAGTAGGCTTTCACTTTGGGAAACAGAAGGTAGAGAGAGAGAGAGAGGGAGGGAGGGAGGGAGCGAGGTCTCAGGTTTCAAATAATAAATGAGTAATAAGCTAGTAGATTTTTTTCCTGATCCTTCACTTCCAGAACATGGGGTGACTAGACCAAGGGAGTGAGAGAGGAAGATAGAGGACAAGCTATACACATAATATAGATATTAATACTTAAAAGCAAAAGACAGACTTGAAAAAAGGGTAAAATAGAGGGAATGCCTGTCGTCTATATTAATTAAAAATACATAGGAGATCTTGAGGAGGAGGAGAAGGAGGAGAATGGCTCTCAGTCTCACATCTTCCTACTGAGGGGATGGGGGATTCGTGATGAAAACTGCTCGCAAGTCTACATACATATTTGTATTTCCTCATTCCTTTGGCAGGACATGTTCTAGTCCAGCCTAGGACCAGTACAACCGACAACCTCTGTCTTCACCAATACCCACACCGACACCATCCTCCTTGCCGCTTGTCTCATCTCATAAAGACTTGAGCTCACATTGTTTTTTTCCATGGCCGCATGGAACTATGAATGGCAATATGGATGGATGGATGGATGGATGGACAGACGGACGGGTGGATGGATGGACGGTTGGGATGAGAACTCAGGGCTCAATTTCTTGACAAGACAAGACAAAGGGACAAGAAACCTTTGAATAGCTCATCATTTCCACTGACAATTCCCACGAACATTTATAAGGAAGGTTGATGTAATTCTGAATTGGAAATGAGTATCCAGAAGTGATGTACATGGACAAAGGCTGGCTCATAAATACGTTCAATATGTACGTACGCCCTCCACACACATTCAAACTGCACTGCGGGACTTTGAGATGTATTTAGGAGGGTTTCTACTTTTTACTTTTTACTCACACAGTCAGATGAGGGGAGAGGATGAGAGAAAGCCAAAGGCGGGCTCACACAGGACTCGCTATACTATCCACAACACGTACACTCAAGATGGACCTGGACCTGGTCCTGGCTCTCGCTCTCGCTCAGTCAGATACGAATCCTTATACACCCAAGTCTTTACTCTCTGTAGTCCGTAGACCAAGAAAGAACCCGGCCACTCTGCAACTCAGGAAGGATAAAAATTTTTTTTTCAGGAAAGTCATTCTGGATGATATATGTAGCTATAGAGATGTGAGGGAGATAAGGGCGGATATATACAGAGATAGAGGAGGAGAGGTAGAAGTGGAAGGACAGAAGGGAAGGAGAACAATTGAGAAAGTACTAAGAGGAGAGAAGTACTTAGTAGAGAGGAAGAAAGGAGCTGGAGAAGATGAGCTCAGAATCCGAATTCGAATTCGAATTCAGTCAGAGAAGTACATACGGAAGAACACAGAGCCGTTTGGGACGTTGAGGCTAGTAGATACTATGGTATTGGCACGACCACTCGCACAAGCACTTATAACTTACACTGACGCTATATAGCATATACGGAATACGAGTATCCTTGTCGACGACTTCTCCCCTCTCTTTTTTCTCCCCGCAAATTTTCTTTCTCTTTTTCTCACGTTCTGTCTTTCTATTTCAACCCCCAAACCCATTTATCTATTGACATAGTTTCCCCTTCAAATTCCTCTGCTTGTCATCCAAACATTTTCCCCAAAATTTTATTTCTCCCTCGTACCCTCTCACTTTCCCTTTCCCTTTCCCTTCTAGGTTATGTCCTTCTACCCCACTTGCGAAAACTTACAATAGTTTTCAAAATTTGTGCATTTGTAGTGAAAAGCAATTATTATTATTAGAATTTAGAAATTTTGAGTTTTATTGATCAATGTCATTATCCTACTTTGGGCAATTACATTTACTCCGAAATTTAAATTAGGCTACCTCCAGCTCAATTGCTCTACATTCAGAGTACCGCCCCGTTAGTGCGACAGACCTACCATAATAACCTGGAGAAGAGGTAGTTGGATTCAAGTATTAAGTACCTACCTATACCAACCAATATTACAGGAGTAGGAGACCTACGCTAAATTGCAGTCAATGTAAAGTTGTGTTCTATAAGGAAACAAATATTAATAAGATGGTACCCACCTCCCACCTATTAGAAATTATGTCCTTTTCCAAGATGGGTCCAGACTGGCCGGGGAGACTATAACTAAAACAAGGTCTAATCCTATTAATACATAGAGTATATTTATCTGGTACTTCACTGGTCCAGAGGGCAATAGCGGAACTTCATTTAAATAAGTGATAAATAAACATAAACCAGGTAAACTGCAATCCACTTGACACAACTGTGGACCTTGGTTTAAATTCCTATTCAAAAACAAACTATCTTACCTTCATAAAAGAGACAATTAGTCCCACTTTCCTATACTCTGATACAAGATTTGAATTGGGCGGAGAGACGTACTTAGTAGAGGGGAAAGTGGATGGAGGACAAGCAGGTACACATAAGAATTTGAGATGGGAATAAATGGCGTAACTATGACAGAGAGAAATGAGAATTTTGAGAGAGAAATCAGAGTTAAGATAAAAAAAATATGTTGATATATAGAATTCGATTTGTTACACGAAAGTTGTGGAGGAGCAGCGAGGGAGAAATGAGGAGGGATACATTTGGTCTAGACACCATATACCCCTCTGCTCGTTTCGTTCTAATTCTGGAGAGCTACATTATGGATGTATTACTGGGGGAGGGAAGGGGAGGGGTGGCTGACGGGGAAGATGATAATATATATACTACTACTATTTTTGGGACGGCGGTTGGGTGGTTGGGTGTGTGTGTGTGTGTGGGTGAAGAGACGGGAGTTTCTGAGGTTATTAGATAAATTGATGCTTTTTTTCAGTGATGTTCATAGGCGGAATGACAATAATTCATATATAATAATGGTGTGATAGTAACACTGCGAACAAAATGCCAACCATAGAGTTTTATAATAAGACAAAGAAGAGAACAATACGGCAACTAAAAGAACAATATAAAGAGAGAGAGATATATAATTAGTAGGAGAGAGAAAGAGATGGAAATGTGGCTCACAGCTTTCAATCTCTATGGTACAAAGCTGTCTGTCCATAGGGAAGTATTGTAGATTCATAGGACACGAAGCAGTCACAGTCAATCTAGAAAAAAAACCAGAAGAACAAGAAACAATTCGTCACTCATTACGCTCTCCTCATCAAGATCAAGACTCATATACCCCATAGCAAGGGTCTATACTCTACATTCTACATAGACCATCACTACATCCCTATTCCATTATACATCATTTATAAACTCTACACTTTTCAATCTCATTACACACAATCACATTAAGTATGTCAGTAGGTACATATGGCCATGGACTTGTGAGGGTCTTCCCAGGAATTGGAATCCTATACCTATACATACGGTACACATATAGGACGTAGGACGTAGCTATGGAACTGAAGCCAATCTAGAATCTAGGCTGGAAAAACTTAGAGAGGGAAGAAAAAGACAGGAGTCAGCTTCAGCTGAACTGGAAAATATTCGTCAGCCTTGTTCTTCCCGTTCCGTCTCCGGATTTCTTGGTCGTCGTCCTTTCCTTCATCTGCTCTAAACTTTTAACTTTCTTTCTTTCATACTGAGCCACCAGCAGCAGTCCTCCGTCTCCGTCTTCATCTCCGTCGCCGTCCACAGCCGGCTTCAGCTTCTTCTTCGTCTTCTTCGTCTTCGTCTTCACCCGTCGACTCGGCTTGACTTTTTTTTTAAACTTGGGCCGTGCGTTGGACGGGTGGTGACTTGGACTTGGACGTACATAGTCTCAATTTAGAATTTATAAGAGACGACGAAGAATAAAATTGGTTGATGGTAATTATTAGAAAGACGGAGAAGAAGAAAAAAAAGAAGAAATCTACTTTTTTTCTTACACTTTTTATCATGATTCCACAAAACATTTAACTCACTCGACGAGACTCGAAACTCCACTCGTATTTTTTTTACAAGTGTGTCCCAAGACCTACATAATATTATTACACTAGGACGCATATCGACCGACCAAAAGTACAACTAACTACTCCTTACCGAATAGATCGGAGAACTCTCCCGTCATCGTGAATCCGAAGAAACTCATTTGAAGTCGTGGCCGTGTGGAAGTATGATTTTTTCTCGTTCACTAAAAATCGTCACAAGGAAGACAAAAAAAGAGACATAGAGAGAGGAGCCGACATGAGACATTTGAGAAGTACAAAAAAAACTATAAGAGTGGGATGAAGAAGGTGGGAAAAATAGACCACGACAAAAAAATGAACGTGCAGATATAAAATGTTTTTGCGGGGTTGAAAATCTATCTAATTATCCTATACTTTCTTACCTACCGCAAATTCATACAATATAATATACCCATAGCTTACTAGTTAGATTATATTATTTTCTCCAAGAACGAGTCTCGACAATAGATATAATATTAGTATTAGAAAAAATCCAAACGAAAATCGAAGCCGAAAACTAAGCATAATTTTCTTTAAAAATGGTTTATAAGGCTGTTGCTATATAGTATATCTTATCTGCGTAGGTATTTAAGTATTTACGTACATCCTCATGTCATACGTACTACCTACCTACCTACCCACCTAACTAGGTACTTACCTACCTACACTGAGTCTTAGAGTCCAGCAGGAGATCAGTTACATTGGCGTGGCAGTGAGCTGAGCAGCCAGTTTGTTCAATCTACATCCTCATTCAATGTACATCCGCTGCCAATGCAATGCAATGAGAAGGCGACCATAGAGCGAGACGGAGAGAAGGAGAACGACTTCACGTTATAGCGAGTGGAAAAGTTTTTTTCCCCTTTCTCCCTCTCTCCCTACTTTTTACGTTTACCGCTTTACAAACTTTGCACATTATTTGCTGTGATTGCGTCCTACATTAAATCTTGATGGTTCCACATTATGTAGGTCATTTATTTTCCCTATGCTGCTTTTTTCCTCGTCTCTCCCTTCCTCATAATTACGACTCCTAAACCTGTCATGCATACACTAATAAGGAGTCAGGTGCTGTCGTAAAAACAATGAACGTCGGTCTAAATAGATGTCTTTCCATTTAAAACTCCCACAATATTTATTTCCTATGAATAGTAATAAAGTACAAGGGGGAGAGAGAGGGAAAGAGAGAAATACAGAAAGAACCAAAGAAAGGGAGAAAAAAAAAGGGTGTGGGGAAAGCAGAAGAAAAAAGTTTTCAATTCACCGAAGAAGGTGTCCGGCACCCACATAGTCTTAATGAATTCTGAGCCAACCTGTAAAAAAAGTCCAAATGGAATAACAATGAGTCACGTAATACACTCCAACCAACACCACCACCACCATCACCACCACCAGAATCACCTCACCACCGCTTTATAACTTTAAACCAATGTAAAAAACTAAAGTACAAAATTTACACAAGAAAACGCTCGTTCTCACTCCTACTACACACAGTATTAGGAATTAGGATTTTTTCTTCTTCTCTCTCTCTTTTTTTCTCCACACAGTATGATTTGATTTTTTACATCTTCACCTGTACAAGTAATGAATTCCAAAATTCCAACAATTCCATTCAACCATATATAATACCACATACTGTATATACTCCATACAAAGACTGTAAGAAGGAGAAAGAGAGAGAGAGAGACAGAGAGAACAAGAACAAACGTTTGGAATTTTTTGTAAGAGCGACAACGAGAAGTACAAGTACAAGTAGAAGAAGAGGAAGGAACGTACTGAGAGTGTATTAACATTTGGTGGTCCTGTGAATTTCAATCGTGGGTCCGTCCAGGTTTGTCGAAAGTAAAAATCCACGGTGAAATCCTTGTGTATTACATTACATATAAAATCCAAAATATATTAGCTCCCTTTTCTTCCCTTCATGGCCATCATTATAATAATAAAAGTAAGTAAGATAGAAAAAAAACATTTAGAAATGTATTTATTTTTTTTTGTAAAATTAAATCAAACAAAATAAAAATTGAGAGCGAGACAGAAAGCATAACAAGAAAATTAGACATATATATATATATTTATATATAAAAAATACTAGCTAGCTATAGCTAGCCAATAATATATATATGTATATACATCTTTTTTAATATAGCAATTGTTATCATTAATATTTTTTTTTGTATATATATAATTTGTAAAATATTTGTTTAGAAAGAGACAGCAAAGTGCAAGGGAAGAAAGACAGAGAAAGAGTATATGGTATATTTTTTTAAGAAAGAGAGTACGGTATAGAGATAAAGAGAATAAGTTTTAAAGAAAAGTAATAATTAAGAAACAAATCATACAAAAGTTTGAAACACCTAGCTTTTCAAAAATACTAAAATTACTCAAATTATTAGATAGAATTATTTTTACTAGAGACAATAATAATAATAAGAAATTCAGAATCACAATGATACTAATAATGCCATTATAATAGTAATATAGTAATAATATGTGACAGAATTTTCTAATATACGTACAGATTCATATCTTCATGAACAACCAAACCAAGAACCAAGTCATGTCTCATCAACAATAACATTAACACTAAACAAAATTAATTTCCAATACTAAATAATTATCATGAAGAGTCAAAAATAAAAGAGAGAGAGAGAGAGAAGGCAATCAGAGAAACTATCCACATTTTCAAAAGATTTATTTAAAGGGAATACAGAGACTGCACTAGAGAGAGAGAGAGAGAGAGAGAGAGAAAGATCCAGGAAAGACAAAGATATGCAATGAACAAGTACTTAAGTTTTATTATACATTCCATTCATGTTTGTTCCAATTCAAAAATTAATAATCATTGGAGTCAATGCGGGAACTAGACTACAGAAAATAATTAGATTTCAAACAAGACACACACACACACGAACACAAGGTATAAGTTTAGATTTAAAATATTTCTATTGGAGTTAGTTTTTAAAAAAATGTCCGAATCATTCGTTGAAGATACAATACAAATCGCAGTTTACTCTATATTGTGTTGAATAAAGTTAAAAGATATGTTTTTTTTTAAACAATTTTTTGTATTTAAATTTTTAGCTACCCTAACAATATCTCAAATCTGGTCTCAGATTTTTCTGGTCTGGTCCAAATTCCCTCGGGCCAGGCCAGACCAGACAGTATTCTATGCTGTGAATATTAAATTTTTTAGAAATTTTTAAAGTTATAAGCTTTTCCTATGTTTTACGATCTTCTAATTCGAAGTTTCCTCAAACTTCCACAAGTTCAGATTTGATGCTTTATAAAATTTAAAAAGTTTTAATTGGGCACTTTACCATTTTCAAAAAATTTTAATTTGGTGGTTTTTTTTCAACTTGTATTTTTATAAACTTCAAATTGGCTTAGGCTCAAATGTTGTGCTGAAGCTCTTGTTTCCATACTATAAATTCTTTTCAAAATTACTTAATTTGTTTTTTTTTCTTCAAAATATCAACGTCGTTGTCTAACTGCTTGTGAGGATTTTTTTTAAACCGTCTTTGTTATTATAAATGTGAATATAAGATTTGATTTGTGTATATTTAAAAACTTGCGATTGCATCCACAACGAAGATATGGGATCACTTAAAAGTTGTCTGAAAAGAAATAAGAGAGACAAACTTTATTAAGTCACTCTTGCACACAATTGCAATAGCCTAACAGCTCAGTAAGTAAGTATGCAGAACAGTACTTGATTAACTACAATACATAACTTACAATGATATTTGTCTCATGCAAAGGTAAACTTCCACATTGATTCATAGAATATTAAATTTAAAAAAAAATTAGCGCTTGAATTTTAAGAAAGATTGAAAATATTCACATCCCCATTACAAATAAGAGTCTGTTCTACTTTATAAAATACTCTATTATTTTACTATATATTTATTTTCTAACAAAAAACAAAAGTGGGAGTATAGTAGCTTGGAATTAGACTAATTGTAAGAGTATATCGCTACATAGTACATGAGTGCAAAATAAAAAAACATCAATGTATATTAAATGAAGGGAAATATATACGTGTAATAAAATGAAATTTTTTATAAAAAAAATCAAATAAATATATGATATATAGTCAGTAAAACAAACAAGGCAAAACAAAATCATGAAATCAAATGGGAGTTCTAACGACTTGAGATAACAATAAAGAATACTAAAAAAAATAAATAGAGAATACACGAAATACTAAAAAATAATTAAGTTGGCTTCACAGTTGTAATTAAACAAAATACCAAAAAAAAAGGGACAAGGAGTAGTAGTACTCATAACATACAAAAACAAATAAAATAAAATAAACCAACGAACAACATTATAGTACAAGAAAAAAAAATTATAGTACAGAAAGGAATAATTATAAAGGAAAAAATGCATCATGATTTAAGAAAGACGGCCATGGCAATCAACGCTGCAGGTTGAAAAATTTTTTGTGTACGGTGTGTGTTGTACTTGGGCTCACTATGTGCTTTTTATTGTGCGGGTGATTCAATTGATATTCTCTTTTATCTACCACTTATTTTATTAGTATAATCATAGGAGAAAGTAATAGAGTAATCAAAATTTATTCAAACCTATAATTATATAGAGAGATAGAGTTATATATATATATATATCTAGTCATCTACGCAAGTCAGATTTTGATAGAAGGTATTTTTTTTCAGACTTTCAGATTTATTTTTTTGTTGCTGTTTTGTTGATGTTGTATTATTATTATATTATATACTATTAATTACACAAGTAACGTGATGAGTGAGTCATGCAGTTCTATTTCTTTTTTGTTTTTATTTTGTATTATTATTATTTTTTGTTTTTTTGAATTACGGCAAGTAATACTGAGTACCTTGGTGATTGATTTAAGATAGCCATTTACATATATATAGGTAGGTATATAGAAAATGAAGAAATATTATAGTTATATAATGATAATATATGGTTATTAAAACTAGAATCTAGCAATATTATTTGTCCGTCATGTCTGGTTGTTCATTCTAAAAAGTTGTAATGGTGTACAGTTTCTCACTAGTTTAAGTCTCACAAGACCAGTGACAATCAACAAATTGACAAATGCTTGGAGGGGGAGGAAAGATCCGTCCTAGTTGAGTTCCCCAACCAAACGTCAGAGGAGGAAGACAATCATTAGAATATATATGGTGTGTTATATAAATATATAATTATATATAATATATAGATAGAGAAAAAAAAATCATACCACATCACATCATACGAGAATGGTAACGGTAACGGTTACGGGTACGGGTACGGGTACGGTAAGGAGAACGATATACTAATAGTATTAGAAGGAATTATTAGGACAGTCATAATTAACAATCTAAATTACTATTAATTCACTCTTTTAGATCTGCACTTCAAGGTGTTAGAGTATAGTGAGTACTGAAACTATATGGGAGAGAGGGGAAGAAGGCGGGAAAGATTTTCTTTTTTGTCAGCATAGGTAAACTTTTTGCACGTTCCCTTTGTATAGACACTATATAGACATATAGCTTAGATAATTTAATAGGGGGTATTTAATAAACCGCATGAGTAGAGTATAGTTGTCCCTTCTGGTTTTTTTGTCTAAGAACCTCTTGCATAAAACGTATATATATATCAAATATAAAACAGTATATAACTACCAGTAAATATATAATTATTATTACATTAAAATAAAAAAGTGAAAGAAGTTTTTTCTGTTTTTTTTTCTCCACAAAAGCTTTCCAAAGCCGAGTAGCTTAGTGGGTAATAAAAATAAAAAAGGAGAAATAAAACAAAAAATATCAAATTAAAAACTTAAATTTTATCAAAGTATAAATCAATGATTAAAATTGACAAAATTTTGTAAATTCATTCCACTCACTCGTATCTTGACTTGAACTTTGATCTGTGTAGCGGAGCACCATCAACATATTACACACACACACAACAGACAGACAGAGAAAGGGTAAAGACAGACAGAGAGAGAGAGAGAGTGATAGAAAACAATGGATAGACTGGAAAACTTGCCACCAGAGGAAGGAAGATATAAAAAAAGAAGTATTTTCAATGTTGTACTTATTAGACGGAGTGGAACAGATGGTTCTGTTTTTGTTTTGAAATTCTACAAAATACATGTCCAAAAACTCAGATTTCTATTTTTAACCGGGTTTGGTTTTGATTTAGGATTTTCTGTCGGTATACTGGGCGACTGACTACTGGGACCTCAAAGTTTTTTGTGTCACGACCATCTCGACAAATTAGTTTAAATATAAGAACACTCAGTTTAATGGAAGAAAAAATTAATTGATTGAAAAATTTGAATATAGAAGTATAGAAAAAAAATTGAGAGAGAAAATTTCAAGTGAAAGATTTTTTTTTCAGTGTACTGCTAATAGTATTTTGAAATTTTGAACCAATGTGTATGTACAACACCAGAACCTGGTAGCATGGTATGGTATAGTATAGTATAGAAATGGTACTGTTACAGGACCTGGACCTGGACCCGGTCCCGGACCTGGTATAAAACTGATTGTGAAAGAAATTAACAAGGTTATGAATGAGGAGACAATCACATCACATCACGAGAGACGAAAGATATGACTATAATAGTATTATAGTTATACTATAGTATATTATGCGACATGAGAAATTAATGACTAGAGAAAATAGAAATATAAGATAATTATAGAAATTAATCTTATGAATGAAAGCAGTTTGAAATGGAAGAAGTAAAACATAGGGAAAATATGAGAGTTTGTAGTAGAACTAGTAATCATAAGGTTAAATATAGTTGATATATAGTATAGTATTTGTATATATTCATGAAAGACAGACGAAAGAAGGAGAAATGTTTTATTTTTTTTTATTTAATTTAAAAAAAAAGTCTAATGATCTCACTACAGACACTTAATGTATATCAATAACTATATAAATATATATGCCTACTTAAATTAATAAGATTGAGCTAAAAATTAAACTGATACTCCTAGTGTATGTAGATGTATGACGGAATGTTATTTCATACAGAACACAACATACACATCGGTCAGGTGTAAGCATATATAGATATATAATTATTATTATCATCATTATGTTCCTCACTTAATTTAATAAAAATCAAATAAATAAATAATCAAAAACAAATATATATATTATATAAGAGAGATAATTGAATTGTTTTTGAAAAAAATTAAAAATGACAAAAAAGTATATAGCTTTAGATAGAGAGCATAACTATAGTAATATTATAGTTTTGCTTTTGAGATTTTTAAAGGACAGAATGGATCCGATACCATTTGGACTTCAGAGACGGAGCTGATGGAGAGCACATACATTGTCACCCCCACAACCACCGGATCACCTGATTTACAATCAACCTTTCTTAAACCCTTCAACAATATATATGTAAATAAATGGTAATAGACATGATTATTACAGATATATAGAATAGATTAAATCATACAGTACAGACTACAAACTGACAAATCAATAAATAGTCTACCATTTCCTTCTTGTTGTTCTTATTATTTTTTTTATGTATATTTAGGTATACTTTTTTATGGACTCTCTAAAGGAGGTTCCTTATTTGTTTTTTTTTAAGATGATGTACACGATATATAGACGTTCAAATAATTAGTTGATGAACATATACATACACATATATATAGGGACTGGGACTGGGACTGGTACTGGTACTATATGGTTCATGTAAAATTTCATTATTTCATAGTAAAACTAGTAGTATATAGCTCTATATTATTCTCAACTTCAACTTTCCTCAATTTCATTTGTCAATCAAATCAAAATGTCTCCAAACTACTTGCGTACATACCAACTACTATTTTTCTAGTTGACGTTATACTGTGAGATATAAAACAAAATTAGGTAGGCATGATATTTCTCCTGTACTTTCTGAATATTATTATTATTAGGACTATATGGACCTTTTTTTTTGCTTCCGTTCATCAAATGTCATGGAGGTAGATGGAAGGTTATAGGTAAATCACCCTACATATATAGGTAAATCATACAGTATGTAGAAACGTCATTGTCACAAGATCTCCCTTTTTTATCTTACAGTTAAAATACAAACAGACATACTTTTATATAGAGTAGTAATTACATATCATCCTTACTGTTCAATTTACTCATAGCCTATATAGTCTACAGCCATGTCTACAATGCGACTCTCCACTCCCACTACTACACTATACAACATGTTTCATGTTCATAATATTAAGGAGAAATGAAAGAATAGATTAGTTTTTTTTTCGTGGCTGATGGAAAGTATCGATATGGATGTGGGATGTGGACATCGATATAGTGACGGGGATCATAGACGGGGGGGGGGGGGTGGCGAAGGATGGGAGGGAGAAGATTTGGCTTGACAAAGGTGCGAAAATAATATGTTGTGTACATCATTCCTGCATTTCCATTTTCATTTTCGTCATGATGAAGTTATCAATACCCGTCCGTATCAAAACAAATAGGTAAGTAATTCAAAATAATATAATTGTATAAATGGAAAATGACCTATAGACCAAAATATGCTAGGTACATACTACTTATAGGTGGTTATCGTCGTCTAGGTAATGTTTTGTCCAACTGGGAATTACCATGAGAATTTAAGAATTGATTAATGATTGCACTCAATTTAGAGACGCCCATCCAAACGTTGAACGTGGACGAGGGCAGAGTGTGCACAATGTTTATAGTATATAGAGTAATATTATGTTCAATTAATTCCGTCAATATTGTCGTCGTGCCCAAGAATAAAAATAATTACAGTTTTTTTCAACCATGTTCTTGGAAAGTTTTTGGACATGGCTATTACTACAGAATGAGGGGGTGGGGGAAGGATGATAAATACAAATTACGAAAATACAGATACGAAATACAAGAACGAGTCAACGAGGACGAATACGAATACGAATACGAGTAGTGTGCGAAACAGAAAAAAGAAAAAAAAAAGTAAAACGAGTAATAGAACTGAACTGAACTGAGCTTACTGACTGTCTCACTGTGACTGTGAGTGTAGGTATAGGCGTACAGAGAGAGAGAGAGTAATGAAATTTATTTTCTACTCATTAGACTCTATATACGGTCATCATACGTTAAGAGTGGGCAATAAAATTATTATTACTTCTACTCACTCTTACGATTAGTTTCCGTTCTGAATGGGAGCTGAAGCGCTTATAGCGCAGAGCGCGCCTCACCCCTACCACTACTCCTCACTCACTGGCTCCTGTCCACAAAATGAAAGTTGTTTTCATCTATTTTTTTTTTATTTTATTTTCTTTTTTTTAACCCTATATGTACTCTTTACCTTTTAACTTCCTACGATCTACACTGGAAAACTGTTTTATGTACTTTCGTAATAGCAATGCATATACACCCTCTCCCAACTACAGAACTATTTATTTACTATAGGCATATTCACTTAATTTTATAGGTACATCCATAAAATCCAAATCCAACTGCAAATTCAACATCATATACTTTGAAGGAGTAAAAAAAAGTAAAGTGAAAAAAAATAGTGAAAATACTGCATACAAGGTTTTTTTTCTGTATTGTACAGACAGGACGGTGCATGTTGTCAATCCACATAATATGTAGGTAGTCATGTCTAAAATATTACTTGGAGTCTTGTAGTATGTATGCCAAAAATATTGTGAGGAGAAGTAAATAGAAATTCGTACACTAATTTTTAGATTATATAGAGCTGAGCTGCTCCTAGCCTAGATTCTAGATTCTATCCATCCTCTGTCCGTGTGTTGGGATATATTTTCATATTTTCACATATTTTCATATTTGCCTTACTTTCCTATGTCCCTACACTCTGTACTGACTGTAATATAGACCCCCTCCTGTCTCCTAGATTGTAAATAATAGAGACCATACCTCTCTCCCGTCCACGTCAAGAGTGTAAAACGTATCGTGTCCTACTAATGTACCGTAGGGAGTAGGTACGTAGGTAGGTAGGTAGGTAGGCTTGCTCATTTAGAATGTCACGATCGTACAGCTATTTATATAACGCTCAAGTTGCGTTGTGTCCTTTCTCTCCTTTGACATTTTGTGTATGTTTATACACAGGGAAAAGAAAAACCATTGCTTTCGTATATTTTTCATAATTTTCAAAATGCTAATGCTCAATGTACGTAAGTTGTATTGTGTTTCCGTTTTCCCCTGTCTGTCCAGTACACAGGTATCGTTATCCGTTTTTTCCCCCTTTCCCTACAGAACATTAGTATTCACATTCTTATCAGGACTCATCTCAAAGAGCTACAGCGGGCCCGTGACGTCCTCTCTCTACTTTCAGAGTCTCGCTCTCTATTTTCCTGTGCCTGAGTTGACAAATTCTTTGTATTTCGTGTGAAACGCTTCCCACTCTAGGACTCCTTCCTTACTCAATAATATTATGCTGGAGGGACTAATAAATATCATAAGTAAGTTGAGTCCGTCCTTGTTCCTTTGTCGTCAGGAGATGTCAACGGAGAGCCGTTGCGTTTACGTCTGTACGCTCACTGTCTCTGTGTGAGCACCTATAGTGTCATCGACTACAATGGGAGAGTACGAGGCGTGGGATAAATGTCGCTACACACACACATGAGGATCACTTTGAAAATTACAATGACGCCGCGGCGCAATGCTTCATTATTTACAAGACAGCTCTATACACAAAAATGAAAATAGGGGAAAAACTGTGGGTAGTTCAATACTACGAGCAAAAATGTTCTACCTTGGTAATTTGTAATAATTATTATAATATAATTATACTACGTCTAAAAATGAGAATATTATGTGGACATTGTTGTTTTAAGTTTGGTTTGTTTGTTTCCTTGGTCTTTGTAATATATTATAGTTATTAAATGTAAGTATAGAGTATGGAGTAGGCTATGACTTTTTTCTTTTTTTCCTTTTGTTTTGAATTAACTGCCAAAAAAATAAAATAAACTACGACGAGAGGCTCCTTTACTGCAATGTAATTCCTATCAGTCCTCCTGCTCTTACTCAAAATATTTCATCACTGTATTATAATATATATATTCCTGTTCATACTTGGGTTTGTTCTGACACATGGCGATAACCAGAGTTTAGGTCTAAAAGTAGTCGTAGTAGTAGTAGTAGTAGTAGTAGTAGTAGTAGTAGTAGTAGTAGTAGTGGTAGGAAAGTAATAATGATACATTTATGTAAATCATATATACTATGTATTTTTTATTTTGTGTGTTTTGGTGGTGGTCTGCATGTGAGTGCGTGAAGCTGAGGGAGACGAGAAGCTGAAGGGCCAATGGAATCTACACGAAATACGATACGGTAAATATAATCATAATCATAATAAACAGTAAAACAAAAATGTATCAACTGAGAGAAACTAAAGGAAACTAAAATAATATTAATAATAACAATAATAGTGATCATAACGTCCTGAAAAAATTATCTACAAAAAACCAAACCGCAGTGTGACGGTGACTACAACGAAAGGGCATCATCAAACAAGGAGAGGCATATCAATAAAAAAAAATTTACTGTTTCTTTTTACTTTACTTTAATATATATATATACATATATATAAATAAAAGGTTGGGGTAGTATAGGCAGGGAGGAGGTATTTGGTTTTTTTAATATAATATAAATATATATATATATATATTAATATTACCAAAAAAAATAAACAAGAAAAAAAGTTTTATATCCAACACGCTAGATATCTGTATACATATATATATTATATATATATATAGATATAAGTAATGATAATGATAGCCATAATATATAGTTTTAAATAATTAAATAATGTCTCTGCTCTAATGATAATTTCATGCTGAGAGATCAATATGACGTGTATGTGTGTTTGGTACCATTTCGACTTCGGAGAGAGAGGAAATGCTGAGGACGTACATGGTCACTCCAACCATCACCGGTTCACCTTACATATTATACCACCGAACTATCAAGTAACTATCAATCCCTTTGTATAATATATGTTATATATAAGAGTATATCTACATGTATATATAGTAAATATATGTACATGGGCTACACCTGTATAATATTATTAGCAAAAATATTATTATACATTTTAGTTTTCACTCATATAGTTAATATAGTCCTATATTGAGTACATATATTTATATATTACATTTTTATTTTATTTCCATAACCATACAATTATGGCCGATCCGAATCGTCACGGCAAACCAAAATGAGGCACGAGAATAATAATAGAAGAGAAAGCGACAGAAAGAGAGAGAGAGAGAAAGTGGGGGGAGAAATTTTTTTGTTTTCTTTCTTTTGTACATTTGTTTTTGTTCTTATATATGTATATATTTCTGCACAATCTCAGTCGGCGTGACCATAATATATTTTCAAACATAAGCGTTATACACTTACTCTTAATTTTTCTACAGGAACGCAGGAGCTCAAACTTACATTTTACAGTGGGGAAAGGAAACTTTCCTAACATTAACTTTCTCCAGCGCCTATCGTCCCTTATACTTACTTCTTTTTTAACACTCCTCCATTCTACATTCTACATTCTACAGCCTGCATTTTTCTAGAGAGTCTACAGTCTACTAGACTTCTTTCATTTTTTCCCCCGAAAAGCAGAGAGAATACCCTGGAGTATAGTTTTATTCATTTAATCAGCTAGTGATGAGGGAAAATACAAATACAAGAAAATGAGAAAGGGCCTCTCTCACTTTCTCTTATAAATGAAGTTAGAGAGAGAAAGAGAGAGAGAGAGAAACTTAATTGAAAAAAAGGAGTGGAAGTAAAATTGGGGCTTTCGATATGATAGAAAAGAGAGGTTTGATGAGGGAGGACGGAAAACGAATGCTTTTCGTCAACCACTGCAGTCTACTCACAGACTTATAGTCTACGCTCTACAGTCTTTGAAATTACATTAATTATTTTGCAATTCACCAATTGTATGTTATAATTTTGTAGACTGGAGACTCTCGAGAAGAGGTAGAAGCAAAATAGGGAAACACACACACACACACACACACACACACAAAAACGAAAACTAGTTCTAGTTTTGGTTTTGGTTTTTGGTCCTATATATGGTTCTCTCTCTGGGAATGACTCACTCAGTTAGAGTAGACGCGGTTAGACCTTCAACATAAAATTTGAGAGGAAAAGAAGGAAAGAGAGAGAGAGAAAAAAAAAACTATTAGAGTTTTTATTTTTATGAAGTGTGTGTGGTGGTTGTATTTTACGTCTATAGAATGTATAGCTGGCGGCTAAAGTAGAGAAAATTCTCTGAGTTGAAGGAGATGATTGAGCGGCAATTCAGTTGTTCGTGCTTTTGACTGCCATGACGTGTCGGAGTCGACCTTATCTGATTTATTAATATTCAAGAGTATAAAATTGAGACAAGAGTGTCATTCTTCATTCTCTCAGGGGGAAAGTGGGTGAAAACATTTAAATGCTCAACTGAGTTACATTCTAATTATTTCTCCGCATTTTCAAATTCCTTTTTACGAGAGAGAGAAAGAGAGACTGAGTGGCGATAGTACACAGAAAAAAAAATGAAATGAAATGACAAGCGGATAAAGATTATCGGTTATTTTCAATTATAGTCCGCCAACGTATCATTTAACTCACACGCTTGACAAGGAAAACCTATTAGGGCCATTACAAGGGAAATCAATCACGAATAAATGTCAGTTTTATTACATAGCATGCGTTTTGTTTTTTCTTCTTCTTCCTCTTCTTCATTTAGGAAATTCAAATTTAGACTGTATCAGAGTTTCTCTCTCAGGTTTTGAAAAAAAAGGAGAAAATTACGACATGTGCTTAATGTACTCATAAAAACGAAACTTGAGAACTTTGAAGTCCAAAAACAAAAATAGTAATCAAAACAAGAATCATAATACGTGGTAAATATTGATATTATTCTGTGTAAATTAAACGTTCAACATTGAGAGAAGTAGAAGGAGAAGGAGAAGAAGAAGAAAAAAATCAAAAGGTAAATTAAGTAAGTAAAAAGTTTTGCTTTTTTTTTATTTACAAAAAAATTTGTTTTAAATATATCTAAAATTCTTTCTCAACATTCTGAGAGTTTTCATTAAATGAGAGTGAAAGACAGAGATGACAATGACAAGAGATTAGATTTTGAAAAATAAAATAATATATATATATAATAGATACATTGTATATTTTATTCAGTAAGTTAA
This sequence comes from Dicyrtomina minuta, assembly GCA_949802685.1. Lineage (NCBI taxonomy): Eukaryota > Metazoa > Arthropoda > Collembola > Symphypleona > Dicyrtomidae > Dicyrtomina > Dicyrtomina minuta. Next base: position 59,671,558 of record OX461809.1, read on the forward strand.
GAAAGCTACCTTGGGTAAACGCTTAGGCTTTGATGAGATTGATGAAGAAATGCACTTTTATTGTCATGTATAATTTTATATTTGTAATAATAATTATATTGATAAGAAAATAGCATAGTTATTTCCTTACATGTAATTCAAAGAGTTGTAAATACTGAGTTATATATATAGAGAGAGAGAAAATAGAAGAATAGAAAATTTTGAGGATAAATGTCTTACCTCCATAGTTGGGCCGAACACGTTTATCGTAACGTAGTCGAATTTTATCAAGAATCGTCGTGATTTGATCGCCCAATTCACGGTGTCCATGAGTTGCTTCGGAGTTGCCGCGTGCCGACCTAGAAACGAGAGCCGAAAAGTTTCATTTTCATGTCAGTCTACACGACTCATATTTCATTTTAATTAATCATCGCTTCAGGAAAAATATTCTGTGAAAATGTTGTGTACTGGATGCGAGATGAGGACATGGGACCACAATTTACAATTTACAGTTTACACAATACTCTTACAGCTTTTATTGTTAGAGGATGTTTTTCTTTGTTTTCTTTAGAGTTCCTCTCATACATGTATGAGTGCCTGCTTGGCCTATGGGATAGATGTTGAGGTTTTTTGGAATTTGAATGACAAGGGGGTTTGGCGGTAATTTTGACTTGAGAGATTCGCGTGAAAAATATAAGATTTGTAAAGAATTTAAGAGGGCGAGAGTAGTTGAGGAGCGTAAGTGTGTGGGAGTGTGTAGAAGTGATGCGATAAGGACGGAGGAGCAGAGGTGGTCGGGACAGGGCGAGTGAGATAATAAATGGAGTGTAGTTTTGGGAAGCTGAGGTAAATCCTGTCAGAGTGAAGGGATGTAGCTAAATCAAATGAAACAACAGGGAAGACAGACTGATCCCTTGAAAAGCTAGAGAATTGTTCATGTATTTTCTTTCCATGACCTGACAACTAAAGACCCCCAGAGTGTATGCATTCCGCTACTTTATATTGTCTTTGGTGACACATATCCTTGGAAGGAGCCACAGACAGAGAGAGAGAGAGAGCGAGAGAGATAGGACCGGCTTTGGCTTTAGTAATTAATTGCCTCCGGATTCGATAGAAGGCTAGTGACTGAAAGAATGGTAAGGAGTGAGTGTCAAGCTAATAGCTGGAATAGTTGCCGTTACTATCGTTTGTGATAAAGCAATTCAGTGTGGTAAGTGAAGTACTAAGAGTTAGATCTCATGATATCATCTCATGACAAAGAGAAAGAGAGAGAGATGGAGAATCTAGAGGCAAAGGGGAAAGGAAGAGAAAGAAAGAGTGAAAGAGGAAACTGCGCATAGTGAAAAAGGAGACGGAGACCAAAGGGAATTTTCAAAGGAAAGAGAAAGAGCTGATTCGTAGTTCCCCCTCTGCCTCTCTCTCTTTCCCTTCTTTTAAGCCTTGATTGCTATACTTTGGCTGACATGAAGGAGCCGACGAACAGAATAATTACAAATTATGAGATTATAGGAACTTGTGTTGGAAATGACTACATTGGATGGGTAGCCATGCCATGGCGTACTTTTGGAGTAGTCGTCCGTAGTCAAGAGTAAAGAGGTAGAATCAATATTGACTATGTAATCCACATCGACACTTACTTATCTCGTATTCATTTTCCCACAGAGTCTGGCCCAAAACTATAAAATCCTTTGTGGTAGAGATATGGTTGTAGGTGGAAGCATCTGACAAATGTAGGTGGCTTCCAAGCTCAAGAATTGTTGGGAAGAAAGAAAGACTTTCAAAAGGCTGGGAAGGATGAAAAGCCTGAAAAGGTAGGCCAGTCGTTGGAGGGAGAGAGAGAGCGTGGATTGTTGGAGAAAGTAGTGAAAGTAGTGGAAGAGAAGAAATAGCAGCAACAGCCGTCGTCTAGCCGCCGCCACTACCACCACCAATACAATACCAGTTTCTCTCTACTAACCTTTTCCTCTTCTACTCTGCGCACTGCTTGTTCCCTATTGATTTTCTCATCTTTCGACGCACTGCTTTCTCTTACCCAGCTTTCTCCCTACTTTCTACTTTCTCTCTATTTCTCGTCTCTTCTTCTCTGGTGTTTCAATCATTCTCTCTCCTACTTCTACATCAGCCTCATCCACTTACTCGACCACTTCTACCAGCTTCCTTCGCACACTACTTCTACTTCTTCTACTACTACTACTTCTACTCCTACTACTCACTCATATTCCTCTCACCACTGCTCATACATAGCCGAAATTATAAGCACCCAAATCCTTGTCTACTCCCACCAACGACATATGTACCTAGGAGGAACAGAACGGGACATGGATATAGTGAGGAGCTCCATACATTGCACTTCGCTCCTACTACCTACTTGACCAATCTCATCTTTTCATCTCTCATTATCTTGCTTATTTCAACACGGGTGATGCCACTTGGAGCTCTCCAGGCATTTTTATAAGCTATTTGAATGCCGTCTTTATCCCTATCAACATATTACCTGTCTTCATATGACAAACACTTCCACTTCCAACCACAATACAAACATCCCCAAAGAATCAACAAAAACCAACTACACTCATTTCAGAGCAACAACACAACATACCGAAGAAATAAATTGTCTCACTTATTCCTTCCCTCCACATTTCCTTGTCATCCTCCACCAACGAAAATGAAAAGAAAGTTAAGTACAACAAAGAAAGAGCAAGACACATTATGCACGCCGCACATCGCAGAGCACAAGAACACAACACGGCACAATGAACCTCCATATCTCTTCTTCCCTATCCCTACCCACCTGTCCTCGTCCTCTAATTCTTCCTACTTGACCTACCTCCTCCTTCCCCTACCACTATATACAATGCACTCTTATCGGTGCTGATATATCCTAGTAAGGATGAAAGGCAATACCGTACAATAATGTACAATGCACTCCGGCTCCGGCTTAGGCATCAGCAGCAGCCGACGCAGTCCCATTTCTTGCTAAAACGAACAACAGCCCTGGATAGCTAATCTCAAACTAAGTGAGCTTTTAATGAGAAAAAATATATATTAAAATGTGTGTTCTGTAAATTATGTGAACATAATAATTTACATCAATTAATGTGTACTTCCACTTCCACCGAGCAATGCGTCAGTTAAATTAACGAGAGTACACTTGATTTGAAAGTACACGACGACGACGGCGACGACGACGACGGGCTCCGTGGATTTCAAAGGGAGCGAGGGAGTCAGGTTGCTCACTAGATATGGCTCAAGAGTGGAGAGCACCTGACCTGAGAGAGAACATTACCCGGTACAGATTTATACTGTGAGTTTACTAATGTTCCATGTAAGTGTATATATAGCCTATATGCAGATGTACCGCGCACACCTCCACTCTGTAGGAGCCACTGCTAGTAAAGCACATAATTATTACCAACCGCATGCTTTTTCATTTATTATGAGACGGGAAAAAAGAAACTAAAATTCATACCTACCTACCTACCTACTTTATTCCGGTGTAAGAAAGTACACAAAACAAAATACAGAGCGAGGTTTACATGTATATCCATAACAAATACCCCTCCTACCCACCCTCCCTCTCCTGTGTCTCCGCCTCGTATAAAATAAAATATTATATCTACACCTTTCACTTCCTCAGCGTTTGTACAGCCTATATAGCCTAGATGTAGAGGGACTATATGGTAGGTAGGTACTATATAGTATATAGGGGTATAAATGCAGGGAATGAAGTGAGTAGTGGAAGTTGTAGCAGAAGCTGTTGTAGTGGTGTGGTGTAGTAGCGTCGTCGAGAGCAAGGTGGTCTCACAGAGTTTTGTATAGTTTTTTTTTCGACAAGGGGAATATTGTATGCGAGGGAATGCTTAAAATGCACGCATATAAAATCTACACATCATATCCATTTTTTAGTGAGTGCATGTTCCACGCTTGACCTGAAAAACTACTTTTGAATGCCTAATCATATCATGTTTCTAGAGTCATGACATTCTAGCCTATATATCACTAAACAAATCACACGAAAAAGACAAATGACTCCTGCCGCTTTTCTACCAAGAAATCAATATGTTACCAACACAGCAGAAAATTTCTTCCTTTTTTACTACTACATTCTTCCCAGCTCGGGACGAAGGAGAAGGAGCCGGGGAAAGAGACGGAGACGGAGAAGAAGGGGGGAAAAACTACAAACTACAAACAGCATCTAAACGTCTAAACAGTTGTGTGTACATTGCATTGTAGTTTTTATAGTTTTCTCTCTACCCATTCCAACCAATCCATCTCAACCTTACCTTCCATACTCCTACATGTACGCCATAGAGAGAGAGAGTCTTACATCCGTCTTCCCTACCCTCAGTCAATACGGGAGTAGGTACATACATAATTGGAAACATTGAGAACCCATTCCCTCTCTCGTGGAGTACCTCCGCTACTCTCGGCTCTCCGTCCTCCTTTTATTATACTTATCTCACTACTCAAGGCTGCATATAAATTGAAATTCAAAGTCAGACTTGTACAACCTTTGGGATGAATATCTCTCTACGGCTACAACAGGGATTAATTCCCATTCCAAAAGTCCTGCTTCGCTCCTACTCTCCCACTCCGACGACTCCTACTCCTACTCCATAAGCCTCGAGTGGGGTAGATTTGTGCAGAGATAGAGCCATACAACGACCACCATGTCTACACTTTCTCCACTTTCTCTCCACTCACACGACCCAGGCAAGTCACACAGAGAGCTATGTTCCTCTCCTGCTACAAATTCAAATACAAATGGCGAAACATGGAAAACAAGAAGAACACTTAGCAATAATAATAATATACCTACACACACAACCCACGTCGACATGTGAGCATGTAAGGAGCTGTACGACTTGAAGAGGCTCGACTCGACTCGACGACGAGAATGGTTTCAATTGAATTAGGCCCAATTCAGTTTTTTTTTGCAAGTGCAATATTTTGATCCATCAATAAGAATACTTCCTGAATAGTTGTCCGTGAAAGTGTGAACGAGTTATTTATATTTGAACATGAACCATTTACAATTTTACTATTCTACATGCTCCACTCCCAATCACAAGGGCAGATTTCTCAATTCCTTCACTTTTTTCACGCTCTGTCCCTCGTCCTCATTCACACCCAGGCCAACGCGAGAACTCTGACGCGAAATAGGAAAAAGGACACTCCAACAGGAGCAGCAGCAGCAGCATGATAGCAGTAGCAACAACAACAAGAGCAAACAAAACACCTAAACTCTCTAAAATTCCATCTGATGTGATACTCGGAGGGGAAAGGTGAATGGATGATGCGTGAAATTGACCTGGTCTCCGGATCTCCCTGAAGTGGGGAGTTTGATGGGATGTGGTGGTTCGGAGAATGGACACGTTGATTTGAAGACAACATGAGGATTCCATTTATTTCTGTGGCTATTTTCTCCCCATGGAATGTTCAGCCTCTTATCTAGAGATTTGTTTTTTTCTCCTCTCTTTGCCTCCTTCGTCTTCTCCTTCTCGGCCATTTTTTACTTGTACTAGGAAGTACTATGCTTTTTTCTTTAGCTTGGATTTAGAATTTAGTTGGACCGAGTTTGGGTTGGGACTGGAACTGGGCTATGTGGGTGTCCTATATTTCGGCTTCATGTTCCCGACGTTAGTTTTGTATTTGTATTTACTCCTCACTGCTGTGACGGTGGACGGTACGGTACGGGAGCGATAGCGGTAGCAGTAGCAGTATTGGTAACGGTAGCGGGAGCGTTATTACGGTAGGGACTACGGATACGGATACGGATCCAACTCGGAGTTCAAAGCAAGCAGCCCTACATAATGCTGCCCTACATATGACTGATGGTGAGGATGTTTCCCATATCGTCCCCGTCCATCCTCAACGACTCAACGACTGTAAGTAGGTAACGCCGAGGTTGGGATGGGATGGGGATGGAGCAGACTCTACATATGTACGTCGTTCGAACACTACCTCTCCGCTTATATGTGTAGGCTGGATGGGATGGGAGTGAGTGTTGGTGTGTGGATTTTAGTGTTTTGTTTGCTTACAGACAATTTTCCTAGAAGTCTAGAATTCTAGAATCCTAAAAACATTCCATTGCCCAGGATGATAGTTTGGTTGGCTGAGTATGAGATGGAATAAGACTCGAGCTCCCTGTATCTCTCCTTCCCTTGTAGTATAGAGTTGTGTATGGAGAGAGATGTGTGTGCGGATGGATGTACGTGGGTCTGTATGTTTCTGGATGGAATTAAAGGAGGAGAAGGGAGATGAGATTTGCGTTCTGCATGCTTCTGATACAGAGGCAACTGCGCACTTGCGTCATCACTGGGATCCATGTCGGGATTTTTATACGGGGAAATGTGTATAGGCATGAGACTTGGAGAGTATGAGAGAGTGACTCTCTCTCTCTCTGATGAGATATATGTCTGTTTTCCCTCAGACTCTCTCTCCAAGCCAGTTTCCTCTCGCGAGTCAAGTCACAAAGGGAAGAAGAAGAAGACCGAAGACCGACCGAGAATATAGAGAAGTCGAAGTGGAAGGCGAAGGCGAAGGCGAATTGGAAGGCGAAGGAGACGAGGCAGGAGGGGAAGAAAACGTAGGAGACGAAGAAAAAACCTCAATGCTCTGTTTTCCTTTCTAGCTCAACCACTGTAGTTGGAGTTGAATCCGGTCAGAGAAGAAGAAGCCTACAGAGCCTCTTCATATATTTTCCATACATGTATTTTTTTTTGTGTGAGAATGGAAGATCTAAATCCGGAGATCACTAAATCATCAAGATTCCTCCGCGGGATTTCTTTCTAGCGTGCCTAAGTAGAGGCGAGTCCGGAAGTTGTATTTCCCTCAGACTCATGCAACTCCTTCATTTTCTCCATTCCCCAATTACCATAATACAATCCAGCCGGTTTCTGAGTTAACGCCCAAAGTTTGAGCAGAGAGACTCTTATTTACATTCATTCATCCGTCCGTCCATCCATCCAGCCAGCCATCTATCCAGCCATCCTCGGATCCCTAGTATTATCTTATCGATGCATGAGAGACGTTTAAAAATCATTTCCTTCATGAATAGGACGCGAGACGAGACGAGGGGATACAATACGGTACGGGAGTGAGGACGACTATATATGCGAGGGACGGGAAGAGAAAGTAAAGAAGCGAGAGGAGATACTACACACAGAACTACACTCACTCTCACTCACCAGCTCTCGCCAATCTATCTCCTGTATCCTACCATCCACCATCCAGCCCATCCAAAACTTTCACTTTTACTTTCTCTCACTATCTCTCTCCCCTTCCTACACACACACACACACTCTCTCTCTCTCTCATACTCTGATTACCATTGAGCATTAACTTACATGGAAAATCTAGAGTGTAGAGTTGGAGCTAGGGAGAGAACACGCCTTCTGAAACTTGTGATAAATCAAAAAACAAGTGGAGCTGAACACGGATCCATGCAACAACATAATTCTAAATCTTTATTCTCCACAACTCTATAGCGTCTAGCGTCTCGAGTCAGAGGGAGAGAGAGAGAGCTTCTTTGTCAATAAATCCAATAATTCATGGGTTTATTATCCTACTCCCAATACTTACTACCAATACCCTTCAGCTCTCCCTTTCATCAACCATATCTTCATTCATTTATATCCATTTTTTTTATTTTTATTCACTTCCCTCATCATTTCCCATGCCAACTCCTCTACATACTACTCCCCATCAAAAGCCTCCTTCACAATAACAGACAGAACATGAACAAAACACGATCTCTATCTCTTTCTCTACAGCTCTCCACAGTCCTTTGATATGCTTGTATATGAAAGTGTAGATTTCCATACGTTACCACCACCATCGCTACCTGTCATTAAGAAATCAAAATCACGGAAAGCTCTGGTCTCTGGTTGGAAATTTAGGAGAGGATATATGCTCCGAAGAATGAATGCCATCTCCGTTTCGTAGCTTCATTCATACCCATATATCAATTTATTAGACTTCTTAAACAATATCCAATCATCCCAAACCACAGGAAAAAAAGGAGCTTCTCTCCCATGCACTTAATCTCTAGAGCCAGATTATTGGATTTTAATCTCCTCCATCTCACTTCCGCCTTCACTATCCAATAATTCCCTTAATTAAATCAATATGTAAATATGTACTTATACTATAGTCTCCAACCTCTGCACTCGAGCTACTACACAGACTCTCGAGAAATATTAATATCTGAGGGTTTAGGAGGGTTTTTCTTACTTCCCTTTCAATTCCACACACACACACTCTCGCCCTTTGATTACATAACCAGCAAAATTTTTTCAAGCGTACACATTTGTAAGAATTCTACAGCACTGATACACTGTATGTATCAAAAAAAATTGGAGAGTTTAAATTAAGGTGGAATTTGTCCGTAATGAAGTGAAGTAACTAGCGGAAGGATATTCCATAGAATTAATTTGCCGTGTAGCATGTAAGGATTTTAAGGAGTTTCAAGGGCTACGCTTAAGCAATTTTCAGTAGTCAAAATGAATACAAATAAAAAATCTCAAATGCTTTTTCTTTTTGTTGAATAATTTAACATGGACGAAGAGGGTAATTGCTATTATCCTTGATAAACTATTTTACATGTTCCTCTGAATTCACACTCAATTTAATTTTTAAAAGCTTTTGAACGCTTCATAACACTTATTGAAAAGAATTAACTCTCCCCATCTCACTCATGAGTAAAGAAATACTATGCGAGAGGAAGGAAAGGTTTTGTTCCGTTTCAATATTTTGCTCTACTCTACATGAACATGCGTTGAGCGTATTTTCAATAGTTGTAAAGCCCATTAGAGGCAATAATTATAACGAGGGTTCTTCACACACAACGCCGACGACCTTTAAGGCAAAATCAATAAAATGCCGGTCTGCTCAATTCAAAAAAATACGATAGGTAGGTTACTACTATAAATTAGATTGGAAAGTGTAAAAACTCCATTGTATACTATGGGCTTTTTTGTTATTGTAAATGCTCAACAATTATATAACCAAATAAATATAATTTTTAAACTAATTTTCATAAAAATCACATCAATTTGTAAATAATAACAAACAAAAAATGGTAAATTACAAGGATTGGAAAATTGAGATTTTCAATCGCAATAATAATTCAAATCCACAGCTAAACAAGTTTAAATGTCGATAAGTAGCGTGGACTGGTTCTACATCATTCAAACCAGAAGTTAGTTACATACCAACAGAATCTAACCAAAAAATTAAGGAAGTTGAGTGATTCAAATATGTTTAAAAGAGATAAAAACCTTTTTTTTTCGATAACTCCAAAAAAAGAACATAATAAACAAATTACATTTCAATTTTTGTTTTTGATATTTTATAAATTTGCTCGTCTTGAAGACCTTTAACCTGGTAGGTGACACACTGGAAAAAATTTAAAGAGGCTGCTAAACTATGTCAGAAGAATGGATATAAAATTGTTGTCAAATTCTAGCTAAACAAATTTAAAATCCTGTAAAATTCCTAAATTTTTCTGAATTCGGTTTCGTAAAATTATGGAAGCCGTAACAAATATAGCGCAGATTGCAGTACAAAATTGGCTAATAATTATTTTTTATGGTTTGATAAAAGTTGTTTTATAATTTTCTGCAAAACCAACACTGACTTTTTCCTATACCTCCTCCAAAAAAAATAAAACAATTTTAATTTTGAAGAAATTATATATTTTTGTGTCATTATTGATTTTTTTAAGCTTTTTACCCAAATCAGGGCCGGATAATGCGGCCAGCGCAGGCAGCCCCCGCTGCCTGAATTTTCAAAAACCGTGTAAATGAAACATTTCGAACTTTTCAAAAACGTGCAAATAAAAAACTTTATACATTTCAAAAACATGTAAATACAACATTTTGTACATTTTAAAAACATGCAAATAAAACATTTAACACTTTTAAAAAAACGTAAATACAACATTTTGCACTTTTTAGAATCAAGTAAATACAACATTTTGCACTTTTTAGAATCAAGTAAATAAAACATTTTAAACTTTTCTAAAATATGTAATAATTGTTGCAACATTTTGATTTACTAAAGAAAAACATCCATAAAATCAAAATGGTGGTATTTGTAGGGAAAAAAATTGCTGCCTAAATACAATTCGTTCGTCCGGCCCTGTCCCAAAGCTTACTAATTTAGGTTTGTGTAAAGTTAAAAAATAAGGCCCACTACAGAGTGTGAATAAACAGCTCCAATACTGAGAGCTAAAAACTTAACAAATTAAAAAGTGTAGGTCACATTTACAGTTGGATTTCAAATGGAAGTTTGTTCTACCGCATTAGATGATTAAATAATCTATATAATCGTTCGTGGATCTCATAGAATTCCTCACAATCATGTCTATAATAAAGATTGCTAAAAAAAATATATTTCATACTAATAACAAATTTTTAATTTGCTTTAAGAATTTCATTGTAATTTATAACACGTTTTTTTACTGTGCCTTTTTGTAAGTACCTACCTACTATTGTATTACCAGTGTAAATAAATGCATTTTCGTTCTCCTTTGACGAATATTTATACATTCAAAAGCTACTTCAAAGGGAACTAACCTACCTACATAAAAAATTCTCAACTTACACTCCAAACGAATTGGACTTGAATTATAAAACAAAAATTCACTCAAAAATTGATTGAAAAAACTTGAAATGACACACTTTCCAATGTTTTAAAAAATGTATGTAACAATTTCAATCTACCTACCTACTTTAAAATAATCTTAGTAGGCACTATATACTAATTTATATTCTCATATGTCCGCTCTCTCCTCCATTTCAATAAGTCCATTGAGCTGAACGCCTTTCACGTATCCCTCAATTTAATTTGTCAGAAATAATTAGTGGAGAGTGAAGTAATCCAACTGGAAATGTTGATACACGTCCACATTAATATTTTTTTATCCTTCTAATCTTCAATTAGATGAGCGGGATGCAGGGAGGGGAGAGCAGACCAGGTAAGGGAAGCATTTAATAATTCATTGATGTTATGTCACATTGAATGAGACAAGGTTTTCACACAAATGATTGTCTTACAAACGAGCAGTGACAGGGAAGTGGAGGGCTGTCCAATCCCATTACCTCCTCACAGAATTGATCTCTCCAACCAGCTCGATTTGTCTATTTTCTTCTCTTTCTCTCTCAACGTCTTCCCTATCTTCCCTATCTCACCATCTTTACTCCGAGACTCCTCCACAACGACAACGACTTCTTTACTCTCCTCAAAAGGAGATGCGGAAAGAAAGGAGGAGAAAAACCCAGAGTTACAACTTTCAAATATTTTTCAAAAGGAGAGATGAGAATGGAGCGAGCGAGCGAGCGAGAGAGAGAGAGAGAGAGATAGACAGAGTGAAAAGGATTCGTTTTCATTTTCATTTTCTAGCCCATTTCCTCCTCATTCACCGCAGAACACTACCTCATTATGAGTAGGTACTCGTCTCAGGAAGATGAGGAAGATGGGTGACTGGCTATGCTACTATGCTTCTAGTTACTACTTCTACTCCTTTCTTGGTTTTGAGTGAGTGGAGAGAAAGACATTTGAGATATATTTCTCCTTGTTTAGAGTTTCGTCTGATACGAGTGACGACGGAGTTGAAAGAAGTCTCTCCACAATAATAATGACTACGTAGAATTTTCAGTTGGAGGAGTAGAGAGAGAGAGATACGATGAAAAGAATGGGAGGACTCCGGACTCAGGACTCCTTCGCCTTCATCTACGCCCTACTGATATTCCTTGTAGTACCTATACCTATAATGAGAACCCTTGCGTCTACCGTTTTGCTCTCTTGTTATTATTCTACACGTAGGCACATAGTTCATTTTGCTTTCCTTTCCTTTGGTCCGGTTGGGCTCGGGTTTGGGTTTGGGTTTGGGGGTTGTGTTGGGCGCTAATGGGAAATGAGGATAACATGATAGTAGGAGGACTTGGAACTTAGAAATTTGAAAAGTTGGAAGGAAGGTGTGAATGAGACTAAAAGCAATAGTAATAGTAATAGTAATAGTAGAGGTGATAAACAGAGTTCTCTGTGATGTGATGTGTAGTAGTTAGGAGAGAGAGAGAGGAGTAGGAGAAGGGGATAACTATGGGAAACAAAGGAAATAATAAATAGACTACTTTCTCCATCTCCTTCTCCTTCTCGTTTTCCTCACCCAAATACATTACCCAGTGCCTCAAAACCAAAACGACCACGATCCATGGTCAGAGTCACGCATGCACTGGAGGTAGGTAGAAAGTAGGTAGAAATGAGGAGAGATGAAAGGACTGTTTGAGAAAGGAGAGAGAGAGGAAGGATTTTTTTTAATGAAATAGATCCTTTGGACACGAACAGAGAGGACGAGTGAGTACAGAGGAGGATTAATTGGGCGGCTTAAAGAGAGCCAGAGCGAGAGATGTGGAATGATTGAGAGAGAAATCAAGGGAGAAAAGAAAGAAAAGGAGCCTTTGGGGATTTTGTAGATGAGCTCCTACATTTTCGGTTTAGGGACTTGTTTGGACTTGGACTGTATAGTCCATGTACCGGTTTGAAATTGAACTGACTGACTCACTGACTCACTGACATTTTTACTCAAGTCATTTCAATGACATGTCTCTCACCACTCAAAACTAAATTTACGGTTACCCTTATTTTTTTCTGTATGGCAACAAAAAAAAATAACGGTTAATGATAATATGGTTCTATAGTTGAGGCTGAAGAGAAAGGTGTGAGAGACGAGGACAAGTGGGAAAAAGGGAGAAATAATAGAGTCACATAAAAAAGGAGTAAAGTATATAGAAAGGGAGAAAGAGAGATGATGGAGTTTTGTATCGGATTTGATGGATTAAGGAGGTTCTATACCCCAATAGCTCTACCTCCCCTCACCACCACCACCGCCAGAGATAGGAGAGGAGAGGAAGACGAAGATGAAGTTGAAGTTGGTGAGGGAAGTAAATGTGAAAGTAGGTAAGCGTGAAAGGGAAAATAAAATGATATAATGAAGGCGGTCTGCTCCTGCTACTGTGTCTGATTGTTGTTTGGTTTGGTTTTGGTTCCGCTCACTGAGTCCCTGTCTCTGTCGGAATCCACATCCAAATCCAAAACCCAACCAACACGAACCAACGCAAGGTTTCTAACCACAGGAAAAAGGTGTTTGCTTTCTCAAGTGTAGAGCTACTCACTCAGAGAAAGATGTTTCCCTCACCTGATCTATCAATTTATGATGCCAATCATCCTCATCCCTGAGCCTCACGTCACCTCACACTAGTCAGATGAGCTGATAGTCAATACAGTGGGAGAGAGAGAGAGAGATCAAAGAGGTTTGGCTGTAATCAAATTCTTCTCCCGCAACTTACGTGTACAGCTCAGGCTGAGTGTGGGAAGTGGTACTTGAACATATTAATATCCAATGGAATATCTCTACACTTCTCCAAGCACACAAAAGGAATACGATGGCTCTTCATTCTCAAGAGCTTTTTCCACCGAAACCCAAAAAGTCATCTCTCTCTCTCACTCTCTCTGTCTCTGTCTACCTCCTACATTTTCATTGAGTATATTCTCTCTCTCTCTCTGTTTCTATTTCTATATAATAACTACTACACCTACCTTTCCACTCAGATAAGCTCAGACTACAACACAAAAACAACAAAACATCAACTGTAAAAAAAAATCCAGCACATGTCCCCCTCCTCCCTCCTCCCTCCACCCAATTCAATTTCTTTATTTTACTTTGACTCGGGTCTATATAGACTCTCTAGACTTTCCCCATTTATTTTCATCTTTCTTGATTTCCGTCTCTCTGATCAATGCTCTTTTGGAGTCAAGTAGGAGAGAGTTCAAGTTTCTCATCCGCACAGTAAACAGTGGGATTCGGGATGGAGCTGGACAGTGTTTTTCTTTGAGCATTCCGACATTTATTCCGTTGGAGTGTGTGGAAGGGAAATGAGAGACAAGGATAAAGCTTACACAGTTCTGTGAGGGAGAGAGAGAGAGACCCTTTGGAAATATTTTTTTTTATTTATTTCAAATGGCAATGAAAAATAAGGCTGATTTTATCCCATTAACAATCATAGAGGAGAAACATGTTAGAACGCGGAGGGAATGAAGGGAGACCTATTCCTGAACAAACACTGCGCACTCGGTTTCCTTCACTTCTCTCGTATTGATTTTCCTATCCAACACACTCGGCACTCTATATACATGCTCCATGTATATAGACGGATTCTCAGAGTTTGCCAAATTTTTTTTTTTCGCACAAGTATTACAGTAACTTGGACAAAATTTACGTGACCTATGCTCTCCAATCCCTTCATCCAACATCTCTCAATATCTCAGCTTAGAACATCCTTGGCAAGATATTCCGTGGAGGAGGGGGTGGGGGGAAGTAGTAGCGGAGGGCTTGGTGGACTCATATAACCTAGTAGTAGAGAAATATAATCCTCAACTAAACTACCAACACTCATATATGTGTACATATATATATTTACTACACAGCTCGGATATAGGGAGGCGAAAGAATTCCAATTCTCTCTCTCATAATAATATATCCACAAACCTACGGATACGGACTACATAGTAAGAGACCTCTCACATGACGACTATATGTCTATATATGACTATATAGTCGCATATCTTCATCCCTCATGGACAGTCCATGAGGAAGAGAGAGAGAGTGGAAACGAAAACGAGGACAGAGGAGCCCTTTCACTTTCACTACGAATATTCACAGAGAATAAAAATATAAAATATATTTCGCTTTACTTCAAATGATTGGATTTATTTTGAGAGAGGGAGAGAGAGGCAGTTTTCATATTTCCTTCTTTCCTCTATTTTTTTTTTAAATATTTACATTTATATATTATAGTATGTACTGTACTCTTGACTGGTTTGACTGTTTGTCGAAAAAATATTATATATAATAATATTATTTTCATCCCTCAACACTATATATCCCGTCTGTGGAATCTGGACTGCTTATTTGATTTTTATTTTGCAGTGCAACTAGAGTTGCAGAGAGAGAGAGACAGAGACAGAGACTCAAATGATATGTGCAAATGATTGTATAATTCAGCAGAGTCGGTGAATTAGTTTTAGTTTTTTTTGTAGTTTTCTTTTTCTTTTTTTGAGTTTGGCCGTGGAATGAAATCAAGTTTCCTCCTCACTTCATGCGGACGACGATGATGTTTTCCTGGCTAATGGGTAATTTGTACATACTTGACCCAAATAACTGGCTGTGCATCAATATTTTATTCGGCGAGAACGCACTCATGAAAATGGGTTCAAGACACACGCGAGCTCATTTCTTCTTTGGTTTTCTCTCTCTCTCTCTCTCACTCTCTCCCACTCTCAAGCCATGCTTTTGTGTTTGGTCCTATAATTGCTCATTGTCAGGACCAGGACAGTCAATTCATCACACATGTATTATATTATAATTTTTAAACTTGTGAGAGAGACTCTACAGCTATAGACGTCTAGTGAGTTTGCTCCCTTTCATCTCCTTGCTCGTGCTCTTTGTTGGCAGAGAAGAAGAAAGCACAAGTCGACTAGTGAATTGTCATGGTGGCGAAGAGAGAATTTTCTTTTTCTTTAAATGTACAAACAGAGTATATGTCTCTTAATAATGTCAAAAAGAAGGAAAAAAGGAGGAGGAATGATTTCAACTTGTTTTTGAGAGGTCATTATTGTCGGTAGGTTTTCTTTCGAGGCCGCTGCAGTGGGTTTGGAAATAAATGAAACCTTGGAGTCTTTATAGTGAGTACAAAATGAATAGAAATAAATAAGTAGGTAAGTAGGAGAAAGGCAAAGCTGTACAAGAGTAGGAAAGGAGTGACTGTTCTCGAGTGAGAATAGTTTAAATGGGATTAGAAATTAGTGTGAGAGAGGATCACGAATTTTATTTTTTGTTTGATTGTTTGTTTATTTGTTGGTTGGTTTGTTTGTTTGTTTGTTTGTTTGTTTATTTGTGAAAATGAAATGAGATACTTACACTCCAAGAAATGATGTGGATTTGAGCAGTAGGACAGAGGACAGGATGACGTACATGAGTACGTACATTCTTGCCAGAATCTGGCTGTTTATAACAGGCGTCATTTGAGTCTCACAAATTCAAAGGAACACACTGGCTTGACTCACAATTGGACTCGTGGATTGTTGGGGTCATCGCGGGGAAAGTGATGATGAGATAAAATCTGTTTGACTTCCTCCATGATAAAGGACAACAGACGGACGCGGCGCTGCTGTACAGTGTTGACTTACGAACGGTCAACAAACAACAACAATATACGATGATACACTTAAATTCACCTCTGACCTTCCCCTTCCCCACTCTCTGTGTCAATGTTCCCTTTCCTTCCTAATCTCCTTTCGAGCTAAACTTAACGTACGAAGCACCATTCTGAGACTCGCGAGAACTGTGTGGACGTGCTGCACTCGTCACAATTCCTTCAGATCGTCTGAGAGAGCACGGGGAACATTTTCTGCAGCAGAGCAATCAAGGCGGTCACTCTCTCTCTCTCTCTCGCTCTTCTTGCCTCCCTATACTCTCCTAGTGTAGTCGGTGTGTGTATCTATGTATGTAGAGTCTCATGTTTCCTTATACACGGCTCAGATTTACACTGCATAAGGCAAACATTTGATTGGATCGCTCCTTTCTCCTGCGCACTTGCGTCATTCTCCCACGATTTCTTCTACGCTAACTTCTACGTAGCTTTCTCTCTCTCTCTATTTCTCTCTTCTACTGCGCTAAACCGAAGAATATGTCCTTTCTTTACCAGCAGGTATTCCCTTTGTGCTTTCCCTTCATGTTCTTTCTCTTTCTCTGTCCTGCACGCTCCTACTAAAACTTGCTCACCTCATACTAACATATACTACATGGACGGAGCCACGGTCTCACATCCTCTCCTACAAAACTCCCAACACACACACACACACACTCACACATATATATCTCCTGGCCATGCTCCGGCGGGGAGAAAGCAAGGAAGAGAGAGGGAGGCATGCATGCAGATAAACCAAACCGGAGACAGTGGTGTGTACGGAGAAGAGATACATACGCGAGGCAGGCCTCGTAGTCTTTGCCTCTCTGTCTACAGTGGGAGCTCCACTATTATGGCTATACGATGCTTTTGCTTTAGATTTGATGAAAACAATGAAAAGGCCTTTCGCTTTCTTCCACTCTCCCCTCACAAATCCCACATTTCACACCACGAGGCAGTAAATACTCCGAGTCTTGAAAATTTCTATATACTACATCATATGTTTTGGAATATTCAAAGTTGCAAGTACTCAACCGAAACCCGCTGACCACAATCAACCTCACATTTAATGCTTACTGGAAAACTACAACCGTCATTTGTTGAATTCATTCCTCGTTTCTACCTCTTTTTTTATTCATTCATAAATGCAGCAACAGCATCGCACTTTCTCTCACTCTCTCTCTCTCTCACTTTCCCCGTGTATTTCTTTCTTTCTTTTGTGTGATTCTGTCTCTCTTTATCACATCCCATCAACTTCAAGATATTTCCCCAGCCAAAGACGACTTGATCCACGGAGCTCTCCATCTCTCCATCTTCCATACCCATAGACATCTCGTCTTCTCTTCACGTCTTTATCTTCTTCGTCTTCGTCTTCGTCTTCGTCTTCGTCTTCGTCTTCGTCTTCGTCTTCGTCTTCGTCTTCTCCCTTCCTCAAACTTATCCTCCTCCTCCTCCTCCTTCATCTTCTTCAACATCCATAAAGTTAAAATCTACTTAATATTCAACTCGGCTCAAAACCATATGCTTCTACTTTACTGCCTAATGAAAATTCTTCAAGTCATAACACGAAAACTTTTAATTCACCAACAACCTACTACATTAGAAAAGATGGCTCCCAAGAATGTCCAAAGAGGATAGTATCGAGGATTTTTTTAGAGTACTTTACCGAGAGAGAGAGAGAGAGAGATAAACCTACACAAGTCCGTGACCGTACATGTTTTGACAAGAGTTTTAGTTTTTTGAATTTATTACAAGGAGTAAGAGTAGCTTCAGTGTCTGTATAGTCATAAGAATATCAAGTAGTGAAGAAGAAGAGGCTATCTCATCTTCGCTTCTTAATACTGAGGCAGATACGGGACGAGAGAAAGCGGGGAGAGAGTGGCTGCACTCGGACCGACAGAGAGATTGGAAATGTGGACATGCATACATATGGATTTTGGACAGAGAAGCTCAATTGGGAAGAGATGTAAATATAACATAAAATATATAATACATTTGGTCGGTGGGTGGGTCAAGCCATATCATATCCATTACGCATATATGAAGCTCTACTCACTCCTCTCCTGCTCCCGAACACCAAACTCCGGCCCCACTCCAATTTATTTGAAAATGTCAAATGAGAAGAAAAAAAATACAGTAATAGTATTGTAAGGGAGGAGGTAGGTACGACGTTGGTGTAACACCTACAATGAGAAATTCCAAACATTTTCTCTTCCTCCGTCTCCTCGTCTACTCTCCTCGTCCTCTTCCAGGGCTGAGAGGCAGGGAGGGCCACTCTGTGGACTCTGGACTATGGAGACTAAGACTTTGGAGGAGAGGGAAAGGTAATCAAAGTAAGGGCGAGAGCGATAGCAATGTAATAATAATGAATCTTGTTCGTTTTCTCTCACACTTTGAGCCACCTTCTTTTCTCCCAATTCACGTCCATTTCCTTCCTCGTAGGATTTCAAGTAATTCCAACTTCCAACTTAGCGTCTCCCGCGTTCCGTCTCCGTCTTCGTCTCCGTCTAAATGCATACGACAAACACGTACGACTCGGGAAAAGGAGAGAAAGAAAGAGAGAGAGAAGAGAGAGTAATACATTCCAGTTTCACATTTTTGAGTGCTCACCTTCCAAATTCCCCATCCAGCCGATTACTCTGCTTTCCATATGTAGAAGAAAAAAACGATGAATTTTTCTTCCATGTAATATAACATATCAGTAATGATGATGTGGGAGATGGAGTTATGAAGCCCACTTTATACACACCATACCCATTATGCTAAGAGTTAAAATGTATTTACAGGCCCTCACTCTCTTTTTTCTCTCTACTCTCTGCCGGCAACGGCAACGGGAACGACAACGTGAACGGGAAGGGCAATTTGCAGGGTTTTATTGGGAGCGGAGAACGTCAAGTTGTTCCCTGGCTTGCTTGTAGTTAGTGTGACCATAAACAGATGTGAATTCTTACACGCTGACTAATGATAAAATCACGATGGATCCAGTCTACACACACAGCATAGAGAGTAGGAAACTCAAACATGCTCAAGTTTCTTGAAAGATCCCCTCCTACTACTCCTATAATTAGAACTCTTAAATAAAAAGCAGGACATACGCTCTCTTTCCTCCTTTCACTCTTTCTCCTCCTTCCCTTATATTATTTTTGTACTTTTCTCTCTCTCTCTCTCTCTTTCCCGTTATTTTTTTCCCCTCCGTCGTTCTCCTTCTTTTTTTTGTAAGAGAAAATGAGCCTGCTTTGAGCTACTTGAATTGGAATTGTTCTGCCCGCGAAAGCATTTCCCTTCACTTGACGACTTGACACGGCATAGCCCTCCCCTATACCGACACACCTAATAATAATACTAATAATAATCCTGATGCCGCCCTTTGTCCAAGTCCAGGGTGAGCGGACTGGGAAGCCTATGTATGTAGGTAGGTAGGTAGGTAACTAGTGAGTATTAAGTATTAGTGTACCGATTGACATTGATGTAGTTCCATCGCTGTAGTAGTGGGTTGTCGTCCTCGTGACATATAAAGATATATTTGTGTAACCAGGGACATCAATAGGTAGGTGGGTAGGTAGGTACTTTTATATTCATACAGGGCCGAGAGCCCATGAGTACTTACATGACGACATTTCATATTAGAATAAAGAGGCATTACAAAGCCAGGGATGTTGTTGAGTAGGGACCATTATATGGAATTTAAAGGATGACAGCTAAATTCATTAACATATTAACACTGTACATTTGAGAATAAATTCAAGTCCTTCCTCTCAACATCCCAAATCCTCACCAGTGTAACACAAAAGCAATAAAATGTAAATCCTGATCTCTTGTCTAATCACAATATTTACAAAGTTTCCTCCGGCCCAGTTTACTTTTCCTTCCATGGCATTTCCTAGATGGTTTCCTTTTTCCATGAGAAGCCTGAAAGGCCGAAAGCGGAGTGGTGAGAGAGACAGAAGAGAGAGAGAGAGAGAAAGAGAGAGCCCTCATACAGTTTTCATCAATTGGAAATAGTAGAGAATTTTCAAAAAGGCATGTGTACTCATATCTAAAGTCTAAAGGAAGGAGCACGGTGGCCTGGCCGGTCGTGTGCTACAGAGCCAAGAACGGATATAACTGACTCTTGAAATGAAGGCATTCATTTTCATTCCAAGCCCCAGTAAATGTCCATTAAAACGCCCCCTAGATTTGCTAAGTGGTTTTAATATTAGTAGAGGAGCTTCATTGCTACTCAGAGACTGGCATTCATGAAGCAGTCCCTGTCTCTCTCTCTCTCTCTCCCTTCTCTGTTGATTGTAGATGTTTTTTTAAGAACTACAGGTGAGGCATGCTGCAATGGACGGTGTAGGTGCGGAGTCATTATTTATTCAGGTTTATATTCGTATAGATATAGATATATATATAATTCAGGACTTTTCCCCGATTTACAGGTCAATGAAAGGAGAAGGATCCAAGTAGTGGTAGTAGTAGTAGTAGTGGTAGTGGTTGTAGAAGTGAGTGAGTGAGGGAGTAAGTAAGTAGTTTGTACTTGGAGTTGGGAGCATAAGGGATATAATTTTGCAATAATTATTCTTTGCCCATGAAAAATTATTAGTATATAGTACACAACTATTTAGTTACATGGGTTTTAGATAGACATAGAATATTTATTATGCTCTGTCCTCAAACTTTATACTAAATGAAAACTTGACGGCGACGTGCATTGCGTGATCAGGTAATAATTTTGAAAGCCACAGTTAGGCAGGAGTGGAGTATGAGCCGGGCATGAGGACGGGAAAAGGGGACGGTGAAACGGTAGTAGAACTTGGCGGAACGGCGGACCATGGTGTTCGTTTTCGTTTTTTGGCAGGAGTCGAATTCATTAGTCTTTAAAAGTCAGATCACCCTGAACTTTGTGCTTATCTCATATTTGAAGGTTTCCCGATTCAGATGAAATTCTACATATTGTTACACACGCTCTCCAAGATTGACGATAGAAAAATGTTTATTTGTAAGTACAAATAATCTGACTTGAGACAAAAGTTACACACTCCTCGACACCCCGACTCTCTCTCTCTCTCTCTTCCGAAAGTCTCAAGAGAACTGTCGGGAATTCAACATCTCGCCGTCGACAACTTCCTTTTTCCTTTTTCAGTTTGGGAATTTAATTATTATATGTGTATACTAAATGGTAGTCCCGTTTTTGACGGAAATGCTACGTTGTAGTCTCAATGAATGGCCCCTAAACATAAACTTGTGGAAATTTGACTCACAACAAAATATATTACAGCAAACCGCTGGATCCATAGTATGTAAGGGTACGTACCTACCTATACAATGCTCAAAAATTCATGGAGAACTAAATGAGAGACTTGTCTGAATTATTTTTGTATATGGAATTGGAATATTAATGAAGTACTAATACCTTCACAAGAGTTATTTTTGGTGACGTGTCTATAAATATTATAAAATCACAAACGGCTTTTAGCTCCCCACAAAGTAACGCTACATATATATAGAGAGAAAAAGAGGTGCTTTGAATTTTCTCTTAGAAATCAAAATCCTCACAACTTTCCCCAGAACTCTCAGGACCAGGACTGCATGTGTGAGACTCTTAAAAAGTTTATAGCATACTTGATTATTGTGTGTAATCTGTAAAATATTCTCTGGCTACACTTTTCTTGAATAAATTAAATTTAAAATACTGTACAAGTTTGAGACTGATCTCAAAATTTCATGCCAACACTAATCGTAATCGCGAGTAAGACGGTCGGATTTTAATAAAGCCAAAAGAAATACCAGTTAGCTTTTGATTTAGTTAGACAAGGAGTTTCCGGTTTTGGGTGTAGCATGTAGTTTTTATTCCACTAATATATGTACAGTGTTCGAGCAGATAGTTTTTTTTAACCCTTTTAGTGTTGTTGGCGGTATTCGGATTTGACTCACTCCACCATATAACCTACTTGTATAATGTAATAATATATATAAAAAAACATTCAAGTTGTAAAACCGAAGAGAAAAATATGAGTTGTAAAGGTAGGTACAATACTTGGAAGAGATCCGTCCCGGTCCCGGTCATGCAGAGTACCTATATATGTTTCTATTTATTGCTCTACAAATCAGGATCAAGCTGAGTTTACCATTGTACTGAACGTGTTTATTCATTCCATCTAGAGTTTGTGAGAGAGAGGACTCAACAAAACGAAACGTCTACAAAAAGGTGGGAAAGTGGCAAATGATGATTGAGTCAAATAAATCATTGGACCCACTACTAAAAACATTACATAACATGTGTCATGGACGCGGGTGTCAATAATTCAATGCCTCACAGTTAAAGCAGAGTTTCACACTTTTGAGCTTCGCCATCTTTGAGAATTTGACCTTCCTTTTTGAAATAAAACCTTTTTATTGCTCGAAAATTTTAAATTTCCATCAAATCCCGTAGCTCAAGAATGGAAATATATCACAGACTATCACAGAGTATTTTTGTACATATATTGTTTTTATTATATACATAGTCTACCTATACCAACCCATATTTTTGATTGGTAATAAAAAAACTGCGCACAAATTTTCATTTTCCCTTTTTGTACAAATTATTATTAAACAGTGAACACCGACAGGTCAAACATTTTTTCAATCACGGAAAGCTATAAACCATATTGCGGCTATTAAAATAATTATCTATGTCAATTATGATGATAGGAAACAGAAATTTTAGACTAACTTTCAAATAACTATGACAACTTAAATAAATATTTAGCACTATACTATAGGGAAAATCAACGGGATAATTTTTGGGGAGCAAACGGGTCAAATTGTCAACCTTAATACCCCGATGTGTAGATTTGCCACTCGAAATTTGTCTCATTCTCGGTCTCGGTTAGATTTGGTGTGAGATAAATTCATAATACAGCAGTGTAAGCACATGTTTCGAGGTTTATAAATTTTGATTTTGATTTGTCACATGTCTCACCCCCTGGGCTCCACAAATGTTAATAGAGTGTCCAGAATGCTTCCCTAAAGCTCCATTTATTTCCGGGTTCCTGCAGTATCCAAGAGAAGACAGACGAAAAAAAGCAGTAAGTAGGAGTAGGAATAGTATTATAGTAGTAGCAGTAGTAGTAGTACTAGTAGAGGAAATAGGAGCTACTTTTACTTCGCAAAATATTGCGTGGTCCTCCATGAGTCTTGGTAATTACGAGACACACTGTAAAAACATAAATAAAGAGTAACGAGTGCATATCCAAAAATTGCGTGTAAAGCTACGAAATTCGTTTCCCAGGGGTACAAATATTTTTTTCCCCTTCGTCTTGTTTTTGTTGTTGTTGTTTCAATATCTAAAAGCTAAAAAGTAGGTATACAGAAAGCTATTAGAGCCATGTGGCCACATGCATTCATGCTTCCTCATACATACTTACTCTCATCATCATCATATCGTCTCGTCGTGGTCGTGGTCGGTGTCGGTCGTCGGGTGTAGTATGAGAGTAGGGAGCTCGCTCAAAAATTTTGGTGAGGCAGGAAACGCCGCAGCTGAGCATCTATACTTTGCCCGAGCTAACTTTTTGGTCTTCTTAATAAGGCTAGATGGCTTAGCAGCTGTGTAACTCTGAGCTCGGTTCAACTTGAGCTCCAACAAAACCTTTTACTACATGTTCAGATTTAAACTTCCACCTCCAATTCCAAAAAGCTCCAACTTCAACTTCCCCACTTTTCGCTCTCACTCGCTCTCTCTCTCTCTGCCCTTCCTTGTTTACATGTTCAACTCTCCTCGTGAGAGGACTGACTGAGAGTGCGACAGTACGAAGGGCCAACCACCACGACGACGACGACGGATGGACGAACAAGACTGCTGGGAAACGAGATGAAACTCTGTTTATTGTTTTTTTGTCCGAATTATATTTTATATAAACGAAAACTCAAAACTAAAACTCCGCTATCTCCTCACTACCTCCCCACAAAAATTCTATACACAGATAAATAATATTGCAAATGTAGCCACAAAAAGCTCCGAGTCCTGAACTAGTTGTAATTTACACTACAGATATATTTACACAATTTTGGCTCGTATTGTCTGCGGAAATTTTGGGACTATTTCTAAATTCTGACCGAATCTTACTCATATAATTCCTATATCATAAAAACCGTATCAGTAAGAACCACATTCATACCATATAAAATAAATGGAATTTTTCTAGATGCAGTCGTCCCTTTACATAATAATAATAATAGTGTTGCAGAGACTGTTAAAAAATAATGCATTCCGTTCCGCAGCCACCTTGGAAGTTCCTGTGTTTGGGGAATGATATACAAATAATAATGGTTGTTTTCGTTTAAAAGCAGACTCTTTTTCTTTCTTTTTTTTTCTTCCTCTTTTACTACAAGATCAAATCTAAGTTTTGAGACGTGTGAATTGTGATAATGTGTAACATGGTCTCTGAAGGAGAGCTTACACAAGAAATTACTTGTACTTGTGGATCAGCGAAGCAGTACATTGTAGTGGTAGTTTCCTAAGTGATTGCATCTCTACACGGTCAGTCTCAATTTGATTGTAGAGTTGACAACAAAGAATAGAGCAACAAGGAGCGGAGCCGGCGAGTGTTGATGCACTTGAGGAGAGTGCACTGCAGACTGCAGATACAATAAAGATAAATATAAAGATATAATATTATGTGGGAGAGCACTTTTACACTCAGAGCGAGAGACAGGCAGCGAGAGAAGAGAAGGAAAAAAAGAGAGAGAGAAGAAGAAGAAATTACTGTAACAGTACGGGAGAAGATTGGAGCCATTCCCAAGTCCCGTGTGTCACTTCCGTAATGCTGCATCCTGATACCCGAGATAGTAATGATCATAATGATAGGATGTTCCCTGCGCTCACCTTCCCCATACCTAAATATAACAACCCTCATAGCTGTAGGTAGGTAATGGTCAGGTAATGGTAATTGGAGCAGCAATAGTATAGATGCAACTCGGAAATTGATTGATTTGCCTTTTGTATATTACATACTTACATACCTATACCTATAGGTCAACTACAAAAATAAATTGGGGAAATGTTCCTCCTTTTCGATCTCGTTCTCCTTCTCATTCTCGCTCCATCACACCATGCTATTACCATAGAGCACGAGCAGAACGGGATCGTTGAGGGATGTATGATTTATTATTGACTCCAGAAAATTGTCTTGTTAGACGTGAGGGAGTAATAATAGTAATAATAAAAACAAATAATAAAAATAACAATAACTGAATTAGTCTATAATTTTGTAAAGTGTAAATGAACAAAATGATTTCTTTCGTTTTCGTCCCTCTATCTCATACTTTTACAAGTTGATCAAACAGTCATAGGATTGACAAAACAAATGACTTTGTTTCCTGAAATTTAATATGCAAGTGGGACTCTCATTGTACTCCAACTCCAACTCCAACGTCTAAAGATAATAATTTTTTTACAGCTTTTCCAAAATCCTGTTATGTTATGGGATACTCTTTGTGCTTTAATTTTTTTCCCTTCACTCAGAATAAAATGTGTGTAGGTACGATAAATAGGTACGTAGGCAGTACGTATTTACACATTTATTTAAATCCTTTCCTATTCTACAACTATATACGGCTCTTTGTCTCTTTATTCACAATTGGATTCCCATTCACAGTCGTTTTAAAATTGCAAGGATGTGTACCTACCTTACCTATAACGTATTCTTGTTAGCATATAATTATATATAATCTTGCATTTAAATTCGGCTAAGGCTACGGGAAATGGTAACGGACGAGGTAGTATAATTGTGGAAATGAGATGTGCTTCGGCTACATTATTTCTGAGAGAGAGAGAGAGAGAGTGGGGGTCCCTGTGTATATTTTGTGTGTGTAAAGTAAATGCACTCATCCCTTAGATGAGGACCCGCGATGCTAAGTATACATAGTGTTAGAGTTAGAGAGACATGAAGGGGAGAACTAGAGATGATTTAGCACTGTTCGAGTTGGCAGGAAAAGTACTTATTTCTGTAAGAACTGATAGTGACAGCTGAGAAGAGTGAAACCGCATAATGTTGTTTCAAACATTTTCCTTTTTTAAGAGTCTTACCCACAAAAAAAGGAGACGAAGACGAAGACGAAGAAGAAGAAGAAGAAGAAGAGAGTATTATTGTGCATGGGGAAGAGTGTGTGGCAAGTGTCTCCGTCGTCGTGTCCTCCGCGTCCTCCGCGTCCTCCGCGTCCTCCGTCTCCCTCCATAATATACATTCGAGGAACGTTGTCATTTCTGGGGCGGTGTGTGTGTAGATATATGTGTGTAAAGCAAGAAAACTTTTTTCGCGCGCGACGTCCTGTCCCTACCAAACTAGGAGTGAACTAAGAAGTATCTATACCTACCTACACCTCATGTATATAGAAGAAGGGTGAACGACGGAACTCTCTGTGTCAGAGCTACGTATGTCGATTCTGAAGATGTCCACGAGGAATACTTTTATCGATCTTTACCCGTCGAGAGTTATGCACATATTGATGACATCCTCGTAGTCGTAGTCGTAGTCAGCTTTCCAACAGTC
This sequence comes from Dicyrtomina minuta, assembly GCA_949802685.1. Lineage (NCBI taxonomy): Eukaryota > Metazoa > Arthropoda > Collembola > Symphypleona > Dicyrtomidae > Dicyrtomina > Dicyrtomina minuta. The sequence continues at coordinate 59,698,298 of OX461809.1, forward strand.
TGTAGTCTCCTGAAGGAGTCTCACGAAGAAAAGAGCATGGTTAAAGAAGCGAAAGGAAAAAAAACCACCCAAAAAAAAGAAGGTTTTTTCCTTCACAAACTCACCATAAAAGAGTTCCGTATATATCCCTGTGTGTAAACCATTTTCTGCCAGACTACAAAGAGCAGATTTTGACTAGCTCAAGAATAGATAGATGCTAGATTTAAAAACCCAGGAAGGAGGATTTTACTCTCTATCTCTCTTTTTCAAACATATAACTTCTATATAGGCTATGGATTATTATGAACTAAAAGACTAGAAGAAGTCTTCACACATCCTGCAGGACAGATGCAGGACGCGATCCAGCTTGACTAAACTACACACCTATTGGAATGAAACTGTAAAAATAAAAATATCACCAATGTAAAGAAAATGTTTTTATTTGCTTTAAATCCGATAGAAAAAGATTTAAGTTGTCTAAAAGTAAATTCATAAAAAATCTTATAGTTTATAGATTATCTAAATACTTTACAATCAACACCAAATTAATGGTTCCAAATATTAAATTTAAAAGAATTATTAAATGTTGCACTGTTTTAATGAGCTCACTCCAATCAGTCAAAAGTCTGAAAAACTGTCAAAATTTTTAATTGATAGAAAGAAAATTATTGTCGTCAAAACTAGCTATATACAAATGTTATCAGATTCAAATGGAAGATCTCTCTTAAATTCCAGCAACTATATACTGTCATGGTTAGGTGACTATAATATTTTTTAGGCTTTTTATTTAGTCAAGTTTCCAGATCCAGTTTTAGTGCCTATAATTTTTAATATGTACTAAGAAAAGTACGGTATGAATTTAAATAAGGAGCGCTGCAACATAATAATGACCGAAATTAAATTAAGCCTCAAATAGTGCATTCTACGTACTCCAGGCTTTTTCTAACTCAATCTGTCCAGAGGGGATGAGTGAGTATAGAGGAGGACAGATTCTGAAAATTGAATTAGAAATTCTGAATTAAAGTTGAAACTCAGTTTTCTTTTTCTTGGAAATTTTTTGTTAGTAGTGGTTAGTACACTTTAGTACATTACAGTCTCTCAAATTTACTGATAGGATGAGATGATGGTTAAGAGTTGAGAGTTTGAATCTACAAATCTAATCATATTAATTCAATTATTTATCGAGTGTACAGCCTGAGTTCATAAATTGGAATTAGAATTCAACATTCGACGTCCTTCAATAGTTTCGACTCCGGTTTTTGGAAACTGTATCTGTATACATTGTGGTGTATATATACTTTTTTTGAGATATTTTGAGTGTCAACCGTGTCAATCGGATCTTTATTATGGCTACACAGCAGATTATTACACAGAGATAGACTATCTTTCTAGGATGTATAATTATATATACATTGAAGAGCGACTTATTTCCAGTCTTGGCCTCATTCAGTGGCGGATCTACTAGAGAATTTTCAAAGGTATGGGGAGTAGGGTGGAGGGGGGGGGGGGGGTAATCCTTACTCGACGGCCATTTTGAATTAAATCAAAATTGGGACTACAGTACCTTAGCCTCCTTCCCCCTCCCCCTCAATTAGATCCGCCCTTGGCCTCCCTGTGCCTTCACTCGTCTTCGTTTTCTTTAGACAGACACTCTTCTTTCTTGGGAGTATTAACTCGGGAAAAGGAAAGTCGTAGTTGCGGAAACATGGTTTTAACATAATAAGATATATGATGAAAAAAGGATTTAGAGAATTTTTTTATTTGCAAAGAGTTTGATCCATCGGGATTCTTCATGTCACTCCTTATCTCGTGTATGAATCGTTGGAAGAATGAAGGCCGATCAAAGTTTTTCTCTCAACGTCTTTTAAGAAAGTCGTAAATGGAATTGGCTCCTACCAATATTCCTCTCTCTCTCTCTCACCGGATCGTCCTCCCTGAATACTATATTGAGCATGTAGTATAGCTGTATGTACACATGTATATGTACCTACATGATCTCTCTAAGTCCCTGCTTCTACTGTCTACTCAGTAGAACACACATGGACGACTCAGTAGTCACTGCTAATCCTCTCGATCGAACTTACTATTAGTTACAGTTGGCAATGTCAGACTTTTCCTCTTTTAGTTTGTTTTCACCGTCATCCTTCCTTCCAGTCTCACATTCAGTCTTTGACTCAGGCTTTTTTTTACCCCATCAGCTCGCAAGACAGAGAGTCAGAGTCAGACAAGTTTTATCAATTTAATTTCTCCACTCAAATCACACTACTATCACATAATTAAATGTATTCCCACAAAACAAACAACAACTATACTTAATTCACACGATACGCTAAGATGTAGGTACTTATTACTACTCATTTTATTTTGGATCCTTTCCCTATCCACCTATCCACTACACCTTCGTTTTTTATTATAATATGATACATCTCATTATTCTATTCATATCTAATTTACAACAATTATTCCGTTACAATCCTCATACTAGAAAATTAAAACAAAACAAAAATGTATGTACCTAGGTACTATACAAACATTTGTAAAATTATAATACTATGACACTACAACAAGACATAAAAATATTACTTTTGTAATTTTACGCACTTACATAATACGAATGGGATAAGGAAATTTTAGACCATAATAATAATGTAATGTACCTATACCTATACCTACAATATAATATTCCCAGTTCCGACTTTTTGGAGTTTGATGAACTATCCAAAAATGGGAGAGACGGTTCTTGTGCTATTATATGAGTTACCATGTACGTATAAATTAAAGTAAAAAAAATGTACGAGTAGGATATATGTATAATGTGGAGAGTCTGGCTGAGGTGTCTTCCGAATACATATTACTCATAAAATAATATAATATGGACGAGAGAGATTACATCATAATTCCCACTTTAATTACACAGATTAAGGAGGTGTAATGCACCATTAAAATATTTGCATTTTATTATATCATCATTATGTACTGTCCATGGTCAAAGTTTCCCCTGGCGTGGCGGACTTATTATATCGGGGTTCATAAATATAAATACCTTGAACCATAATAATTATTGTACACTGTAGTGAATATTGAATTATACAAGGCGGGCACACTTAAAATTATCCCACATAGGTAGGACAGGACTACTAGTAGGTACTTTAATTGCAAAAAATTCCACTCGATCCCGGAACATAATATATTATGAGAAATACCCCTTTTCCTCATGAGAATTCAGCCGCGGTTTGAGTATTGGGTTTTGGCCTTTGGGGTTGAGTGTGAAGGAGAGAGAGAGAAAGAGGAATTTTATGTTTTACAAAATTACCTTACCAATAGCTCACCATACTACTACTAATTATGACTAATGCCAAGGCATTCAACAACAAAGCCCACTAGTTCTCTCCGTCTCATAGTCCCAGTCCCAGTCCCACAGTCATGTCCATCTCCTCCGCCAGGAACCCGAAAGCTGCCTTTTTAGTTTTTAGCAGAGTTGGTAGACTTCGACTACAGAGTGGTACAGCTCCTTACTATATGCCTAGTGCCTAGGTAATACTATTGTGAGAGATGGCAAATAAGTGTGAAGTCTCTGTCTGTACTGGGAGTCTGGGACTGGGGAATGAGTAGACTATATGAGTTTGTTCAGCTATGACTCTGACAGATAGGAAGGCGAGAAGAACGAGACAAGAATATATGGTAACACTAACCAAGCAAAACTTCATCATCTCATCATCTGTTTAATTCAAGCTTGTGTAAAGTTTTTGCCCAAAAAATCCTCTACGTCTAACTGTAAACAAATGAATGGTTTGGTATGCTGTGCTGTGCTGGGCTATGTTGGGCTCTCCTATGCTATGCTACTATGCTATAGGATATGACTATAATGGCCCTCTCATCTGGTCCTGGTCCTGGTCCTGGTCTGGGCATGGTGTGGTGGTAGAACCAGAAAGAACCGTGCCTTCGCAATGATAACATTATAACGTCATGCATGAATCTTTTTACTGTCTCTCAACTATTATCGTCTATCTCTTCAAAGATCATAAAAATAATACCTTCATCCATACTTCGTACCTAGGTACCTATATACTAGCAGCAAAAGTCATACGCAAACAGACACACACACATCCCATATCACTTTTATTACTCTCATTTCTTCTCTACATGTGCACAAAATGAGCATCTATTCGGCTTAAATTATATGACTCCACGGTGTATTAAACTATGAGCTGTACATTGAAAATTCTATGCCATATCCCCAAGAGTGTATATTACGTACTTTTGAATATTACATAATAATACTCTCCGTACTAAGACACACGCATAGTATATGATACAATCTCTGTCCAACTCCAGTGATAATGATAATGAAAATGCACCCAATATTACAGTCATTTATATTAAATGTATTGCATTTAACGGGACAAATCCTTCAGGGTGTATATGTAAGTAACCATGCCTATACCTGGGTAGATAGGAGGCAGGAGGTACATACTCTGTCCACTACGTCCACAGCCTACAGACAGTAAGGTTCATGCATCATACAAATATTTGCAATCTTATAACTTTTACTATATAGGAATTCTCTACTTTTAACACATTACGATGTTATGATCATTTACTTAAAATTCTGTATACTGTATATTTAAATTTGGGAAGGAAAAATAATATTTAAAAAATGCAGTCATATTACATTTATTAGAGTCATCCCCCAGCGATGACATAAGTTTCTCATTCTTAATACTATTATGCAATGTTACACATTCAACTGGGACTGGGAGTGATGTGACAGATTGTATTCAAAGGCTCTGGCTGCATACACAGCTAATCTCCTCTGAGGATGAGATACGCTGGCCGGATAAGAATAGGAGTGATTAAATGTGTTTGAAATGGAAAGATGAAGTATCTATGATGAAGTATTGGGTAGGTACTGCTTTGATTCTGGTTCTCGTTCTGGTTCTGGGGGAAGAGAAGAGATGATACAGCTAGAGTCTGAGAGAGAATCTTGTGCATTGGGTTATGTGTAGATGGGAGATAGTAGGTAGCAGTGAGCGCTCGGATGGGATTTGAGTGTAATAATACTACACCTCTCTCTCTCTCTCTCTCTCTGTAGATCGTAAATGTTGTTGGTAATGGAAGTGGTGGTGGTGGTGGTTGGTGGTGGTGGCGGTGGTGGACAGAGCGTAAGTGGAAATATTTGTACTCTCGTCGTTTGGCTAAACTGCTTGGTGCGTAAGTACGAGAAGCAAGTCAAGCAGCAGACTATGGGAATGTACCTACACAGTGTACAAAGACGTAGACTGGGTCTGGGATGGGAAATGCATAGGAACGAAGCGAAGCCCAAAGACGAAGAGAATCTCTTCTCTCTCTCGCTATTTAGTTGTGTGAAGTAAGAGTAAGTAGGTACTCTCCTCTGCAGTTGATCCCAGTCTGTGAGAAAACTATCTTCCAGTTCTCACTCTACCTTCGATCCGTTGGGTGCTTCCTTACCTTCCTGTGCCGGTCTGTCCTTCCAACAACTCCAACTCAACTTACAACAAGAAGACCAAGAAGACTCTGAAGAAGACGAAGAAAACGACCAAGACGAAGACGTGAAAAAACTCCTCTCGTAGAAAATAAGAAGAGACAGACACATACAGACACACACACACACACACATTGGGAAGAAGTAAGACCAAGTCACATCTACATAGAACCCAGCGAATAAGAAGAAAGAGTTTCCTCAGCTCCGATTTCATCAGAGCATTGCGTTCAAGTAAGTGTTTCCGACGCAAACTTGTGCCTTTTTGTCCGGTCCAGACACGTCACAATACTATCGGATCCGAGAATCCCGGGACTTAACAGAATATATACAGTAGAGAGCCAGGAGCCCCATCCATCCAACCAACCAGCCAACCAACCAACTATACATACTATCTCTCTACTCTGTAGTTCTCCCTCAACACTGAACTGAACTACTCAGCTAGGAGTCAAGTGTGCTTCTCTTACCAAATGAAAACGAGAAGGACCCAGGCTTTGGAGGCTTCGGGTTTTTTCCTCTAGTAGTTCAGACTGAGAACCTCGGGAGGCGAGCTACAAGAGCTACGAACAGAGAGAGAGAGAGTTGTCGTTGTCGCGAGAGTTAAAACCCTCAAGACTCACCAAAAGTTTTCCTCCATGCGCTCAACATATTTCATGGAGAAACTTTATTGACGAGAGAGAGAGAGAGAGAGAGCGAGAAATGCAATTTTTTTCAGACCAAGAGAGATAGATCAGTTTTAGAAGACGAGAGAGAGAGAGGGGGAGGGAAAATAGAAGACAGAAGGAAATGAAGAACTCACCGCCGGGAATGTGACACTGAGCTTGAGACTTTCTTTTATTTTCTTAATTACTAATTACTCTCTACACACTTGGATTCAGACATATAGTTCTCCCGTTCGCTCACCGCCCGCTTATCACCGTCCTCAAGAATTCTGTCTTGTTTGCATTTTGTATTTATTTATTTATTTTTTTTTTTTTGGATGCTGCGTCGAATGTTCCAATTTTAAAGAACTCGTGAACTTTGTGTGATTAAATTGAATTCTCTCGTTTCATCAAATTTATTTTTACCTCATCTCAACTTGCTCAACAGCAACAGAAACAGCTCAATTCTTCGTCAGTCGTCGTCATTCTCATCGTCGACGTCGTCGTTGCTCCAGAAAAGGTGGGTTCAATTCCTTGATTAAATTAATTATTTATTTCTTCCGTCATTTGTTTCGCTCAGTTCTATGTATTGATCGTCCAAGTGTAGCATTATTGTCACACAATTTCATTACTTAAGTGAGCCTTTAAAAAATATTTTGACAATATATACATAATAATATTATGTAGTTAGGATGTATGTAGCTTGGGAACTACAGATATTTTATAGACTTTTTGTAGGCCTGCCATATAAATAATATTTCTATACTTTTCAATTGTCAATTTATAGCTTTATTTCTTGACTGTCATGAGTTTAATTCAGCGTGTATATTGAATTTCAACATTCTCTCTCGTCTCCTATCCTATATCGCTACATGTCAATGGAGACAATTGATATACCTGAGCATGCATATAGCAGTGCTATTACCTATATGTGACTACAGAATACTCTCGTAACATGCACTATTTAAATTCTGTTTATTCACTTTGTTCCATCTTCTTAATTTTTTTTTGTTATTGAGTGTTTGTCTGAATCGGGGGAAGGTACCAAGTAGGGAATACGAGTGTAATTATGAGTGTAATTAAACCGACCTCTAATATAGTATAATTAAAAGAATAAAAATGTAGAACGGTGTTCATAAAAACAAATCTTTCATTCATTCTTCCTCCCAGTCCATACTCGCTATTAATTCCGAGTCCTTTCCTAACTAATGATAATGAGTTTAATGATTAGATGGGTCACGTCAATGCATATAAGCTCAAACAATTTCCTCTCATGCCTTCTTCTGCATTAATAAATATCAGATCAGATGACAGTTGCTTTAGTTAGTTACTTACGCTCTCGTTCAAGTGCACAGACATACCTATACAGCTATGCTATTATGATGATGCTCCACCCATGGTCCACACATTTCCCAATATATAATACAAATCAGTAGAATAAAAATATCTAAAAAAAAATTCAGCATCAGCATCAGAGGATGAATATTGGTCCGTACACATGTAATAATATTAATGAAATTTAATCCTTAATAGTCCAGTTGTAACATGTGTTTCCTTTTGATATTTACCTCATCATCCCTCCAACCAACGCTGCTATATACTAACGAAGACTTGATAATGATATTGATACTGATATTGAGAGTGATAAAGCTTTTTTCTCAGCCAAGTATGTAACAGTCATGTATAGGGCCTTTTTTTTATTCTTCTTGATTCCACTCATCACTCCTGCTTCCCATTGTGTCTTTCCAATGAAAGAAAATGATTAAACTTTGAGGGAAATTAAATAGGCTTACCATTACCATATATTCATTCCAAGTATTGCTTCACTCCCATTTCAAATCTCATCCTCCGTCTTTCTTTTTTGAGTCGAAGAATTATGAAACGGGGAAAAAGAACGTCTGGATGTGGGAAAAAAATTAGGAGGATCCTATACGTCCTACCCATGTAGATTTTAGGCAAAGGAAGTTTTATTGTAAGTACCTACCTACTTTATTCCGCGTAGCTAGCTGATAAGCCCTTGGGGGAACATAGTAGCAAAATTTGGTATGCAAGTATAGGTAGGTAGCTATAGTAGGCTATATTATAAATCGAGGCCTAGCCAACTTTGAGCATTAGGAATTTGGAATTTTTTGGGAAGATTTTCTGCGTGGAATGAAGCGGAGGTATTAGATATATATATAGGTAAATGCTAAAGTAAATAAAATGTATCCTTAAATCAAATATGATTTTGATTCAGACTGAGGTGTGCTTGACGTTTGGAGAGGAATAGTGGGTAATGACGACAGGATATAAGTGAGTGTGCATAGACATAACATGTAGATGTGTGTACAGGCAGACGTACGTAGTACGTAAGTAGGTAGGTAGGTACGTCCAATCCCGAGAAACTTCCCTTCACATAAAAATAAACAGTCAAGTTTTTGGATTTTCCAAACGTTTACCGTACGTCCCTCCCTCTGACTCTCCCTCCCCGAGACGAAGCCCGAGTAATATTTTATTTAATTTGAATTCGCAGAATTGACAACTTACCTTTTAAATATACATACATAATAATATAGAAGGGACTTATTGAGAGCTGGGAGAATAATATGTGGGCTTGGGAGCAATAGCATATTATAGTGTACAGAGAGAAGTAAAGGGGGAAAAGATCTCAGAATTTTAGTTTGGCAGTTATAGTGCGAGAGTGAAAGACTGAGGAGGAAAAGTGAAATGATAACAAAGTGTACATACAGAAGCATAAGTATTTTATTTTGATCCTGTATCATCAACTGTCTCTCGCTCTTCAAAGAAAGATGAATCTCTCATGAAATTCAAGATGATTTCCTACAAGAAAGTAAACGAATCCGACAAGATAGCTCAGAATATTAACTTACATACGGTTCTATGTACACTGTACACACACACACACTGCGCCCTGTTCAACAGTCCTCACAATCTCAATACACTGTATATATATACTATATAATTATAGAGTACCCGTAGTACCTATACATACCTCATAGTTTACTTCCTATGATCATAAACTATTTACTCAGCAGAGAGTAAATTCACATAGATGAGTGTCATAGGTTGTTTTCCTTTGTGCTTTCCTCCTAAATAAAAAATGAAAATAAAACGGAAACTAAATTGATTGGACAGCCTCCTATTTCCTGGAGATTAAATTCCCTTAAACCGGGCACAAACAGAAGAGAGAATCAGCAGGACTAGATCAGATCCAAGGAACCAAATTAAGTGCGCAATACTTAGGGTTGCCTTAGCCTTAGCCTTCGGATTACACTCTCGGCTTCAAAATCCAAATCCAAATCCAGAACCACATCTTTCTTGGGTTCTCTCACATATTTTTTGAGGGATGCTTGGATTCTTGACTGTTTGTTGAATGTTGAACTACTGAAAACTCACTTATTTATTCCATGCACAAACCGTTATGGTGCATTATAACGACGAAAGCAAAAGTTTAATGAACTCCAAGGATCACATCAGGATCAGACGGAGGATGAGTTTCACTGTGACTATGGCAATGACTATATATTCTCGCTATATGCATAATGTAAATCGTTTAAACTTGTATTTTTAAGAAATACAAGTTTGAAAAAAAAAACAACTTTACTCTGCGAGGAGGCTACAACATTATGTACCTACCTAGTCATGTAGGTGCTTATACGTACACACGTCACATGAATATTTATGTAACGCGAGTGTACACCTAATAAATATTGAAATAATTAAACATTAAAATAGTCAAATAGTTAATCAGTCCATCCTCCCTATGTATTATGAGATCCATTTACTCCTTTCCTTCCCTCCCTCTCTACATACAGTTGGTGCACTGATACATAGCTGTTTTGTGAGCATTAGCAAGTGATATATGATACATTTAATGTATAATTATTTACTGTACATTTAAAACAGTTTATGAAGACATGACCATTCCACCATTGATGATGGTAAAGGGCTTTAACCTTAAAATGACACTAGTGAGACTACCCTGTCATGTATATATATATAGTAAATACATCCATGGGCAATGTTTTTATTTTTCATTTATTTGTGAGCGAGTATTTAAACTATTATGACTACGACTATGATGATGATGATGATGATGATGATGATATATAATATGAATTGGATTCCTCCAACTAATCGTAGCTTGTTTTTATTGTAAGGTTTCCTCTATATATTTTTTTAAATTATTCCCATTTGCCATTTTGCACACAATCAACAACCTGTCCCACGTCTCCCCTCTGATTCTGACTCTGACTCGCAATGTGACGAGGATGCGAACCTACCATAATATGAATAATAGCTGACACATTGTTTTCAAATGTTTATCGATCATGCTCAAAATGTATGTAAGGTACATACTATAGGGAATGTAAAGGTAGCTTCAGTTTAATTATGTACAATGGACTCCCGTTAGGAGTCTTGACTTTGACAGTGCATCATAGGAAGCTTCATGAGGTAGGTAAAGAATTGCATTCATTATACAGTGACCCCCTTATGACTCAACACTCTAGAACGACTCTCAGCACTCAGCCGACGTGAATGTCGAATTCGAATAATACATAATTCTATAATTTATCTCACAAAAAGTCAAGAGTTATATTGCTTATAGGAGGAGGGGAAGGCTTCTTTTTTTTTGTCCATTTATTTTTATTTTTTGCGATCGCTATATTCCTTCAGAGAATTTAGATTTTTTTTCTCTATAACATTCTCTATGTATGTAGTATGTGTAGGAATGATAAGAATGAAGTTAGTTAAGTTGTGTACTGCATTTCATTGCATTGTACTGTACTGCATGTGGGAGCACGTGGAATTACATGTGAAGCCTCACACATACCCGGGTTTTTGTCTTCCTTTCTTTTCACGTTTCTCCCCACAAGCTAAAGTCATTTATGTGGCTGTCCTCAGTGGATTTTGTCCAGGGGAAGAAGAATGACAGGTTGAAGCCGGGGAATAAAAAAGAGAGAATAATAGCTGTATAGGAGACATGACGTACTATAGGGAAGGACTTGCTACCTAGTTATACTATGTACAAACACACACACACACCCTTTCTATTTGTCTGTGACTTTAGGGACAGATTAAAGTATTGAAAACTGAAAACTTGGGGAAGTGAACAAGTGAATGCTAATATGATAACGGTTGTCGTTGTCGGTTGTCGGCTGACGGTGTCGCTATAGTCTCATTGGCATCGGTATAAACTCTTGATTTAGCCAAACGTAATGCAATATGTATGTAATTACATAAAAAATTGTTGGCGTTCGCAAATTCGGCGTCGACGAATTTATTTCATGAAGCAGAGAGAGAGAGAGAGAGATATATATAATGCAATAACCTCTGCAGCCTCTCTCTCTCTCTCTCCTCCACAGTCGCTCCGTTGACATTGATTAAATCATATTTTTCCCTTTCCCACCGACCGAGGACCCTGAGAGGTTTTCATCTTTTATTTTTCTATTCTCAACACAGAGAGACTGAATAATATGTCGCTTTCAAAACGACGTTTACACTTACTACATGCTCTCTGTCTCTGTCTCTTTCTCTCTCACTCTGTGGACTCCAATAATTCCAAGTCCAAGTCAACAACGAAGGAAAACTACAGGGAGAGTATACAGAGGAGGAGGAGGAGTATAGGAGGCAGGAGGCTAATGATACACATTTCTCTCAAAACAAAAACCCCATCTTATACATAACTACTTACCTAACCTAGGTAGGTACTTATGTACAATCATGGGGCTGATAAATTCACACACAAATATAAAAATCCCGGTTGTATATTTTTTTTGTGACAAACTTACGCAAATAATAATTATTATCTGGAAATAATCATATCCTCATAGAAATTGACTGATATTTTTCAAGCAAAACAGTCTACGGGACTTGTCAAGATTTTACCAATAATGTGACCATTATGCTAGTCTGTTGACGCTGATTACCAGGAGTAATGATGTCATCAGTCCGTGAGTACAATGATAAAAAGTATAGTAGTGCCATTTAACGGGCTGCAAATTATCTTTTCTGTATAAAATGGGCAGTAAAAAGAAATTATAAGCAGATTATAATTCATCAGTTCAATAACAGAGTGTAAGAAGAAAGTGCAAGTGTACCTATATAAGGGAGTGCATAATGAATTTATTTTAAGAAAAATATAGATTCAAGTTTTTGGATTGTAAATTGTGCATGTTTTGACGTAATCACCATTTGTGGACACGCTGGTCGGTCTGGTCTGGTATATAGCACTTGGAACTATGAACTGGTAATGACAGTCAGATTTGAGATTGTTATTAGAACTCTATAATCGTGTCGTACGGAGAGTATATATCTACAGGTTGTTCTTCTTGTTTTTGCTTTTGTTGTGTCACTGTTGGACTGGGATTGGATTGAATAGATACTATTCACACACACACAAACACACTCTCCTGATGGCATTATCCTTTACGATCAATTGGCTGCCACATGAAAGCAATATAAGTAATACTAAACTATTATTTATTTGTGAGGACGTTATTTATTATGTTGTTTCTCCAATACTCACTTGAGACTCGGAGCGAGCCTTCCTCCTGCCAGTCATCAAACTATGATTATGATAACAAAAATGAATATTAAATAGGTCATGCTTCTCATGTCGAATAGGAGTATCATGAAATTCTGCTGCATCATTGTCTTGTCTCACTTCACTTGACTCTCCAACTCTTGAGTACAGTCACCCCCTGAGAAAAAAAATGTTTACATATAAATAATCATCGTGCAAAATTAAATTAGGTACTTGGAACCTCGGAGACAGTCTGTTGTTGTCGTCGTCGTTGTCGTCGTCGTCGTCTGCAGTACGCACAAAACGAGGAGACTCCTTTTAATTCGAACGTGAACGTGTGAACGAACCAACAAACCTTCCAAGTTGCATTTTCCCTCACACACACTCCTCCTGTCCTGTATAGCCTATTTATATATATGTGTGTAATGGAGTACCTAAAAATAATAATTAGTACATCTGGCTCTAGTTCTACATTTATATCTATTTGTGTACTGTATATATATATACAGTATGACTATGAAAAATATTATGCGCATCCCATTCAAATATATATATATTACATAATTTAGGTTGTTAGAATTTATTACATTCCGTTTTTTTTTGGCTCAACTATTTGCGGGAGTTCATCGGGAAATGTTTATATGTAAACACTTTTAATGTGATTGTATTATTGAGACTGGGAGTGTTGAAATTACGTGTAGAGTATGATGACTATACCAATTACTAAATCGAGCTGTGTTGTCTTTCTCATTTTCTAGGAGGACATCTAGATGCGGCAGTGACCCGGTGGTCCACAGTCCATCTCCGTCTCCGTCTCCGTGCGAGTCGATTGGTTGACTGCTCAAAGACGTCAATTTGAAGGGAGCCATAGAACCAATAACGGAGGAGGAACCCGGCCAAGAAAATGTTTAAAGTGGAGTCAAGCAGTGCTCCCAGTGCGGGCTCAGCACTCTCCCTCAATCAACCCTCAAATTTTGATTTTGGTCTCAGTTTCTGCGATGATGGAACTACAGATGATCTTTTCGACTCCTTCTCCAATTCCACGGGGGGAAATGCTAATTCTGGAAGTACCAATAATAACAATAGCTCTAGTAGCTGTAGTAGTAATAATAATAGTAGTAGTAGTAGTAGCAGCAGCAGCAGCAGCAGCAGTAGTAGTAGTAGCAGTGGTGTGGGTGGTGTTTCCGGAACTGGACAAAATCAAAATACAAGTGCTAGTGTTAATGGAGTGGAAACGAGCTCAACACATAATACTAATGAGACAGCTCCAAACAACTCAAATCCAATTTCAATTCCAAACCAATCTTTGGAGTCTGTGAATCCCGGAGTGGCCGTCTCATGTGGAACACCCATGGACACGACGGACATCCGTGTCAAGCAAGAGCCGGTCGAGGACAGTCCAGGAAGTATTTTACCCAATGTCCCAGAAATGGACGAGGAGCAACAGAGTCCGGGAGGGGTGGTTTCCACAGCAACCGGAGTACCTGGAGTCGTCCTCATTGAGTCGACGAGTAGCTCCATGGACACGAGCAGTGGAGACACTTCGGGGAGTGTTAGTGTCGGGGTCGGGGTCGGGGTCACGGTCGGTGTCGGTGTCGGCGTCGGAGTTGGTGTCGGGGTGGGAGTGAACGGAGTGACCACATGCATCAAGAAAGGTATGTTTTGCTCTTATTTTGTTTTCGTGGAGGTATTTCCTCCCATCATCTGTAGATGTGTAGCTTAATATAATCTCCACTCAGACTTATGAGTTATTTCTCTCTCTCTCTCGCACATTATGAGATTAGGCTCCTTGATACAGCTCTTGAGCTGGGGGATCGGGATCGGAATATATTATAATAATAGAACAAAGCTGAATGGCGAAATGACAGAGGACAAACTCTTGATAGGAGCTCTAAGGCGAGATGTCGATAGGAGGGAATCTGCATGGTATGTCGTGAGTAATCGGGAAGAGATATCCATATCTGTTTAATCGGAGGCCTGTGCATGGAGGGCTACGAGAGTCAATCCAGTCTATACCACTGCTGAGAAAACAAAAGTATGCACGGGGCTTGAAGTGGATGCCTAGAGACTTGATTAATTATAGTTGTATTGTCTTGAATTGGGAGTGGAGCTCTGGCTCGAGAGAAGGAGATTGGGATGGGATGAGTCTCTCTGCTCCCGTCCATACGGCTCATACGGGATAAACTATTCATGATCTTTCTTATGCAGTGTATAGCTCCGTCTCTTCATCTCCATCTCTATATACTATCCTCTGACTGAGTGAGTCCCTGTCTCTGGGAGCTATTAGTATGCATGTGCCCAGATGTGTGAGCGGAGTCAGAGTGGTTGTCGTCGACGTCGTCCTCGTCGCAGCATTAGATATATAGCTCGGGATCATGGTTTGGCTTGGTTTGCTTCGGCTGAGACAAATAGACAAAACCCAAAAAGACGAGCACATCTTGTCTAAGATAGACTTGATAGTTCAATGAACCATGACAGGAGTAGTAGTAGTGGTAGTGGTAGTAGTGCTGGTACTGGTGCTGGTGGTAGTGGTTGATGTGGATAGAAATGAGTTGGTGTAAGTAGCGATAATTCCTTGTTATAGACTCTGTGAGCGTAATGGTAATAGTAAGAGTAAAGTAATAGGAGTCCCGTACAGCCAGTTATATATATCTATACTTACTTCGGGTAACTTGCTCCACAGAAATACATAGTCTTTTACAAGACACATTATATTCTATTTAATCGAGTAGTGGTTGTAGTTTCGAGTTTAGAGTCTTGTACTAGTGAAGTAAGTAGGATCATGACTCTCGTCATCGTCATCGTCGTACTCCTTTTTGTATTTCTGTGTCGTGAAGAGCGTCGTAGCCGTGGCCGTAGCCGTAGCCGTAGCCATGGCCGTACAGCGTCGAGCTGTATCTCTCTCTGTGTCTGTCCGTACAGTCATAGAGTCAGCGAAGCCTTTGAGAATAGGCAAAAATCAAGGAATCCTTTTGCAGTGGCATAACATTAGGAAATGAAAATCTAAAAGGAAACAGGATTAAGCAACCCTGTGACGGTCATTCAACCAATGTAATGCATCTTATAGTTTAAGATGTGTGTTCCCTTGCCTTGAAAAAGTCTTGAGCTCTCTCGCTCTCTGATAGCGGTATAGAGTGGTGAGAGTGAGACTCGAAACTCCTTCTCTGTTCTGTTCTGTATTCTCTGTTCTGTATTCTGTATATATATTTTCCAATGCGTACTCCATAATACTCACTACACCACTTTTGATGAATGTACCGTTCTCCCTCGCGCTCTTTTCCTTCGATTTGCTTTGGCTTTCCGTGAAGCCTTTTTCCTTTTTGCCATTTCCCAAAGTAATGAGAAAACAACCTTCCCAGCTTTTCATTTATTATGCTCATCTCTTAAATCCTTTCCTTCCTTTTAATCGATCCTCCTTATACTTTACTATGTGACTCTCCCTCCATATCCTCTCCATCACATCCCCATTTTAGAGCCTTCTCCTCCTCCTCGGCTAACAATAAGTCTCATACATAGTACCTACATAGATGATGGCTATCCCGTACAATAGAATATAGCATCTCAAAAAATAATCATAATATAGTGTTCAACTGTATTTTTGTAATCTCAGACAAAAAAGGACCAAGACATGTTTATCTCCGTGTTTACAGTTTTTTCTTATCCCAATAATTATTATTGACAGCTCATAGTTTTTGTACAAGAAATAAAAAAAAATGGATAAATCACTCTCGTCTCATCTGTACAGGTTGATAGAATAATTCATTAGTCAATTTTATATACAATATATATTTTTTTCATCTCTGTCTGCAGTTCTGTATTCCATCCGTATTGCGTGATTTTATTGACTGATGAAATTATTAAAAATGTACTCATCACATCCATATTCCAAATCAAATCAAATAATTATATGATACCATGATATTGTAAGAACGTAGGAAAGCTAAACAACTATCCGTCTTATTATTGTAACGGTCTTCACTTTTAATCAAAGTACCTACCTGTACACGCAAAAAAACTGGTACTGGTTCTGGTAAGTACACTCTGTACTCTGTAAGCCTGAGCTTCAAATTTGTGCTCGTCTTTCTTGTCGATGCAAATTAAATTGCAACGAGTTACACTACAGTCCAATACAACAATGTATTGTTTTGTATTTGTTGTGTAGACGGAAGCAGGCAGGAGCTTGTATTAATTTGAAATTTGAAAGCATTACTAGATATTACACTACGATTATGACTAGGATAACAAGGTTCGAGCTTCCGACATGTTTCTCCCTTGTTTTTTGTAATCCTTATATTTTGTATACAGCGCGTTTAGTCATTATGTGTATACCCCCCTAAGTCACTATAGAACCATGGTTCATGGTCCATCTATATAGGAGACGCATACGTTCAAACTGACTAGTGAGTGAGAAGAATTCATATCACTCCCGTCCCGAGTCCCAATCACATCATCATCAGCATCATCATCATCATAATGATTTGCTGTAATTCTTAATCTGAGCTGACATGAGGGAATCATAGTAATTATCCTGTAAAGATTTTAATGTGACGAGAGTTGATCTCTCCTAAGAGTTTCATGGTTAATAAAGGGAGGACGATGAACGAGGAGCGGCGTGAGTATATGCGTAGCCTCTGTATATAGACACTTGCATGCAACAGATATATCTACACACACACACACACTACAGAGATTACATTGAAACATTTAAATGCTTCAAGAATCTGGCTTGTTTGACTTGATGACATAATACTGTTGGTGTGTGTGTGTGTGTGTGTGTAAGTTCGTTTATTGAACTGAGACTAAATGATATGCAGGCGGAATCCCGAGACAGGAAGAAAGAAGTGAAGGAGGCAGGTAATCAGAGTTACTAAACAAGATACAAGGAAGATTTTCATTTCGTGGCATGAAAACAAGATATTTTGTAGAATGTAGAATATGTAGCTGACAAACCAAACCACGACCACACTATATAGAGTAAATAATATAGTAATAGTTGTAGTAGTAGTAGTGAGTTTAGTGTTAGTCTTAGTTAGAGGCAAGTTAAACGCTCCTTCCTTCCTTCGTCTTTTAGTCTAAGGTATAAATTCAAAATGATACCTGAGTAAATATTGAGACAGTACTGATGTGGATCTCTCTCTCTCTCTCCATTTACTCGCACTAGATCTTCTTCTTGTGTACAGTGGGCGAGTGTGGAGCTGCAGTAGTTGTTTGGCTACAAACTACAAGGAGATGCTTGTTTTCTGTGTGAAAGACCTGAGGCTCGAGTTACAGAGAAACGGCAATTCTTCAATTAATAAACATCAGAAGGGACGGAGCTCTCTTGAATATTAATTGAATGATAAATGAAGATAATGTTTATAGTAGCTACAGAGCTATGATTCGCTATTACATATGAAGGAATTGAATATCTCATCCCAGATGCCGTGTTCAAAATATGCAATGTACCATTATCATTATAGTTATGTAGATAATTTTCATAGGAAGTGTGAGGGACAGAGCATAATATATAGGACCTGGAGGAAGATGATAGGGAGTCTATAGTATATGCCTCAAGAAGAGACATTGATTTTCCTTTTTCTCATTTGATTTCCTTATGTTTTCTCTGTCAGTTGGAATGATCATGATCTAACGGTG
Source organism: Dicyrtomina minuta (assembly GCA_949802685.1). NCBI lineage: Eukaryota > Metazoa > Arthropoda > Collembola > Symphypleona > Dicyrtomidae > Dicyrtomina > Dicyrtomina minuta. The sequence goes on from OX461809.1 coordinate 59,716,578, forward strand.
AACTAATTATCCTCGTCGTCTTCTGTCTGTCTCCTCCATACGTTTCCCAGTGAGTAATAGCAATCAAATTTATTCATCTGAATTTATTTTGCATTTTTTGTTTGTTTGTAAAAGATTGTTTCTTATCCGTGGAACGCATTTACGTAACTTAGTAGGTGTATCAACTAAAGGCACGTACCATGAAGCCATTATTTTTTACAAACAATTAATTCAAGAAATGTCTACTTAACTCAACTCCAAACCAGATTTATACTCGCACTCGCTCTCACAATTCTAAAGAAAAAGCTATAGATTAATTTGATGTGTAGTCAACTACTCTTACAGAGACATGAATAGATTAACGACTAAATCAAGTTAAAAAAGGTGACCCGGTCAGAGTCTAAAACAAAATTCTGAAATGCATTCCATGATACTCCAGACAACACCATAACGCATAGACAACAATGGAAGTATTATGGCAGAACTCAGTCATACTAAAACAGAGTGCATCTTTTAACGAGAGGATCACGATTGCGAAGCACACAAAAAAATTGTACAAACAATAATATATTCTTTTGAAAAAAAAGACATGTGTCTGTAGTATTTAAATAATACTAAAGAAGAACTACCGTGAGAGATATAAAAACCTCCCTGTGTAAAGAATTCGGATTTTAATGCAATGTACCTACCTACCTACTACAAATATTTTGGAAATGGACTCACCAACTTGATAATATAGTCCACCAAACCCTCTTTAAAAAATTCCTAAATGAAACTGAGAAGGCGCAATGTTCCGTTGAAAATTAAAAATTCCGACGTGTCTCATCATAATATGACTAAAATTAAATAACTGGTTTCAATTGATAAAAGGGAACCATTTGGGCAGATCAAAAACCCTTTTTCGCAGTTATGCAAAATAAGTAAATTGTTTCCATATGTTTTTGGGCTCTTAATGGTGTGTGTGTGGAGTGCATGCAGATGGGTTGTAGGTAGCAGTCTTTGAGATGATCACACAGAGTACAGAGAGTATGTATGTACCTACTCTCATCGTGTGAAACTATGTGAGTGAGACGAGGTACGAGGGGACAATATAGGAGGTATAGGTACATATATCAGATTCTATAAACACACGCTATGTACATGACGTGTGAGTTGAGATAGTTGCCTTCAGCCATGAGCAGGCTGACTGAGAAAAAGAAGAAGAAGAAGACGACGACGAAGACGAAGGCGAAGTAGAATAGGCCCCCATCATTTGCCGTATTGTTAAGTGAGTCTGGTTTAGTTGGAAAACAGATAATATATTAGTGTATGTGAGTGAGATAGGGTCATTCAACCAGAGCCGAGATGTTTTCCAGCGTTGGCCTTGAAGAATTCTTTAGAGAATATAAGTCCCGTTAGGATTACTTCACTCTTGCATTAGTCTAACTGAGAGAGGTAAAACACTGTTTATGTACATGGTGGTGGTGGATCTGCTGTTGTAGAATGTACAGTGGTGGAAGGGATCTCACAGTGAGTCGAACCTGCACCGGTTTCTCCTTTTTTTGTTGCGCCCCTCTCTCTCACAGAATTTCGTACGTTGTACTCTTTTTCCTTCATACCTTTACCTCTCCCACGACAACTACTCCACAGATACGCACCTATCCTCTTACCTCCACTTCCCTGTTGTTCCTAAAGCTGGTTACGCTCCAACCCTATGATAATCCACGAAAACAAATCAGTTGATCTTTTAACGTCACTTTCAGCTATTTCTATTCTATCCCTCCACCGGTATTTTAACTATGTATAATTATAACTTACCTACTACACAGTGCACATCCATCCAACACTTACAGCTCACAGCTGCATAATCACCAAAGACTATCCCAGTCTCCAATGTTTCTCATGGGATATTATATATAGACCTTCTTTTCTATTCTCGCCCAGAGACTCATACTGTACCCATACTCATTTCCTTCAGGATACAAATAACGTACCGTTTTTCTGTCTCCCTTTTCCCTTATTCTCTATTATTATTATTATTATTATTATTATTATTATTATTATTAGTATTATTATTTTTATTATTATTATTATGTAGGCACTTGTTTCTTATACGTTATGTTCTCGAGGGGAACATGCAGACTGCTGCTGCGTCTTTCCATTTCCTACAATACAATCTAGATTTTCGAGATATTTTTTGGATGGGGGGGGGGGGGGAGGGATAAAAGTATACAAACGTAATAATTTGCGCGCGTATCGCTGTCGTCGACTTTTGTGACGATTGACGATAGCGATTAAATTCCTCCAATTGTCTGCATTATGCTAGGGTTATAGTTATACTCTCAGAGTGTGTGTGTATAAGAAAGTGTCTCATGCATGTACACTATACCTACGCATGTGATAATAAAGCTGATTTTGGAGCATATGATTATATAGGTGTGTCATACATATTATTATTATTATATTTTTGTCTATGTCATGGACTCGCATGGTCTACTGTGTGTACGGCACGGTCTAAGGAAAGTACGCAGTCCACGTCCACTTCGACTTCGGCTTCGGCTTCGGCTCCTGTACTGTGATAGTTGAAGCAATATGACATATCAGAAGGCATCTCTCTCTCTTTCTACTTCCTGCTAGCATTACTATATAGGCATCATCGGGAAACAACAACAGCATCTCAGCTTCGACTTGGAGTTATTTTTAGGAACGTCTCTCAGGGCGGTTAAAGAGCCGTCACCCTCTCACTCCCAACGATTACTTTTAGATGTAAACTACAAGTATCGATTCTCATTTACTTTTATTCTAATTTTTTTTTCTTCTTCTTCGTCTTCCTCAGCCCAACCCCAACAAATCACACGGGCACAAAACAGCCTCCCTTTATTTCCACTTATGATTAATGAGTTTAAGTTAGACAAATACAAATAGACAATTCTCAATTCTAATGGATGAGGTGGGCTCATTATTCAATAGTATTCAAATTCAAATGCTAACACTACATTACATTTTAGAATCGTATTATAGAATGGAATGAGAATGAGGTATGGCATTGTATTATATGTCTCTGGTAATAAGGATCCTTACATCACCTGCCAGTGCCAGTATAGGAAAATGGACGGAGACTTTTCTTGCCTATGATCTGTGAGATTGTTAAGCTGTACATATACACAGCTCTTGTTGAATGCTCCTCCTGATTACAATAATTGTGACATTGACATCCTCGACATCTGTAGTACGCTATAAGTTGGATTCAATTCAATCCAATTTATTACAGTGTATAATAAGAATAGTATGATGATGATGATGATGATGGTGATGATGAGATTTAAGTTATATGGTATTTGAGAAAAGAGACAGTACCAATAATAATTTTGTAAATAAAGATACTACTAGTGTACTTGGGACTTATTTAGTTGGCTAGAAGAATGCTGGTTCTGGTTCAGGTTCTGGTCGTGGTCGTGGTCCAGGGCCGCGTAGGATATTATGTATGTGTACTACAGTTTAAATTGATACGATCTATTTCATACAATACGCTTTTGGAGCCGAAGCGTATCTACTCCGGAATTGATGCGTGGATGAGAGAGATGATCAGATAATATTATGTAGCCCTCCACTGCACTGACTATGTAGTAGTAGTAGTGAGTGAGTGAGCTCCTAGTTAGTCATGATAAGAATAGGAGCAATTACGCTCAAGTAAATTATACTGGTCACCAGTGTGTTTTAATTTTAATTCAATGTGGTAGCTTTGTGGGGGGATGAGCCCATATTACACTCCACTCCTAATATAAATGTCTAATGTCTAATGCGTCCCTCACGTGCTCTAACGTACTTACTCCACTATTTACTCTTTCCTACACAGCTAATTGACTTATCCAAGTAGGAATGAAGGGAGCCTAGGGAGAAAATTAAAGTATTATCAAAGGCAGTTGGTTACTTTTTTTTTGTCTTCTTGTCAGATCTTCGTTAAGTGTTTAGTAGCTTCTTTCCACAGCGCACAGGTAGAAAATATAAGGAGGCAATTCTATCCTTGTGTCATGGCAGAGAGTGTGCGTATAGTGGGAGTGGGACCCTTTTGCCTCGGCCCGAAATTCCCAATTAGAATTCAAATTCATAATCAAGGATACTAATAACATAATATGACTTAATATGGAGTATACGGATATACGGAGAATGCGGAGATGGGAAAGGAAAATGGAGGGTGTAAATCGTTTTGTAAATACGGTGCTTACTGTACATTTATTATAGATTTAGATTTAAGTGCAGATGATTATATGAAGAGGTTTTTGGTTGAATCATTATGATCAACTGCTCCATTGTATTTCCCCTTATAGTCATAAATGAGATATATCAAGTTTTTTGACTACCGCATAGTTCCTTGCCACCATCGCAACGCATCGCATCGCATCCCATGGCATCATATGATATCATATTATGATCATTCCATGTTTTAAATCTGAGCCTTATTCCCAGAGTATATAGTACAATGCAGTAAAATACAATGCCAAACAATTCCTCTAAATACTTCTCATCTATACTTCCCCATCCACGTCCACCGCACCACACCACAACCAACAGCTATGTATATAGCGCGGAGATTCATAGATTCATGGTGATATGTGCTACATGCTTATAGCATTTAAGCACTGTCCACGGATACTTAAATGTTGTAATTATCTTTACGATTCTGGTCTTAATGTTATCTCTACTAATAAACTGGTGCGAGGGATGCGTGGATCTATCCTTCTCTATACAGATACTCCTCAACATTATTTCCTTCGTTAGTTTTATATTTTATTTTGTGTGCGGTAGTGGTAGTGCTGGTAATTTAGAGACACACAATTACTCTGAATATATATGTACGCTCCATATATATTTGTTTGTGTAGGAACGGCTTACGGGGAACTCATGCAGAATTTCAAACGGGAAAATAGACTGTCCTATGTAGGTAGTAGGTAGCTCTCTTGATCTCTCTACTTTCTACAGGACACATCCTTCTCACGTTCATATTTCACATGAGTATCTGAACTGAGCGATCAAAGAGTGTCCCAAAAAGTTATACAATTGGAAAAATTGGAATCGGAAAACACTCGGCTCTCTTGTATTGTCTGATTGTCTGGTCTGGCCTGACCTGGTCTGATCTGGGCTACGAGGATGAGGATGAGGTTAGAGTTTGAATTTGAGAATTGCCTCCAGCAGCCTCTAGGGAACGAATAGATATTATTTTGCCCTTTGAAAAGTAATGCTTGTTGGAACCCATTCCTACTTCTCCCCGTCCTGCTCCTGGTCCTGGTCCTGGACTATAGTAAAGCTTGGGTAGTAAGATTGAAAAATGAAATCCCTTCGTGTTTCACTTTACTTGGAACATGAAATAACTATGAGGCTATGAGCTGAGAGCTATGAGGATGAAAGGTTCGTCGACCGAAAAGGGCCTTCAAGGTTTTGTTTACATTTTCTTCTCCAGTCTGACTCAATGCTCCCCTATGTGCTCTTTTCACAAAACTCAAACTCACAAACGTCTGTGTCATTATAAGATTGAGGGGGGGGGGAGAGGCTGGAAAGCTGAAATGGGAAAAGGACTTAAGGTCCATGTCATAATCAGAGAATCACTCCACACCACACCACACCGTACCATGGCACAAACAGATTTTACTTTATATTTTTTCACTTATATGGAGTAAGTCAGTCAATCTTGTATCTTTGAAGCATCTGAAATATTTACAGATGTGAGATCTTTGAGAGAAGGAATATTTTGTTGGAGGAGGACAATGAACTTAAATTCATAATTTATATTTTTCACTGGCTTCGTTTACATACACGGTCTATATGGAGTCTAGAAGGAATACATAATATGTGGGTAGGTAGCTCCGTATAACATATACATAGTGTGTAGGCTATGGCTATATACATGTACGCATGTAAATTGTCGGGCCTCGAGCCGCTTGCATAAGTCGGATTGGTTTATCTTTCTTATCTCGAATTGCATCGCTTTCATTTGCCATATGTCATTCATACTCTGCTCTAGTCTTGTGTACTCTTGTCGTTTGTCATATTTTACTTATGTTTGATTCCCTTATTTTGGTGTTTTTGGATGAGAATGAGTGAGCGTGTTGTTGGAGGTGTCAAGTTGCTCCTTTTTGTCGTCGTCGTCGTCGTCGTCTTGGTCTTCTCAACAAATCATAATAATACTATATAGGAAAAATACATTTGTGAGAGCTGGACCAGGAGTCATTGGTCAGGAGAGAGTTTGGATTTGGGTTTGACTCTGACTGAGAGTCTTGTAAGGGGAGTCGTAATCGTAATGGTAATCGTAACTCACGTCACCTCATGATGAAGTGTGTGTTTAGACCAAAACCGAAAAGAATGTAGGTAGGTTTACCTGTAATGTAAAGGAAGAGTTACTCTCGGAACGTTCCGCGCTTGGAACGCCACACCAATAATTTGCAATAAATAACAATAAGAGTGATGCTGATGACCTATTGTATGTGAACACCCGAGTTTCCCTGCTCAATTAACCATGTCCAACTATGTACAAAATGACTTGACTTTGAGCTCCAGAACGTTTATAAAATTTACAATTACATATACGACTGCCCATAGTCTACAGATTCGACTGTCCTTCTTCTTGCGTCTGTCTTCCACGTACCTACCTTCTTTCCTTCTTACGTCTTACACTAGCCAAGTATGCACTCGCACAGATACATAATAGATAGGGAATTCAGGTATGGAGAATGTACTAGTTTGCTGATGCCGATGCCGGTGTTTAGTCGTATCGTCGTATGGTGATGCAGTAGTACATGGCCAAAGAACCGGGATTCATATGTTGCATTATACATATTGTAATCTCGTTAAGAAATCTTGTAGCTATATCTCTCTCTCTCCAAGTCCACAAGTCCGCAAACTCCAACACCCAAAGTTTCGCATGTTTATAGAGCGTGTAAAAATCTATACATGACTCCACTTGTGAGTATCAATAATACATTGTCTGGCTGTTTATTTCATTTTCATTCTCTGACCCGAGTGTGATACGAGAGATAAAAACCAAAAACAATATATCTACGTAATTTAATAGGGAGAGTGGAGAGGTCATTGGCTGAAAAGATCTTCCGAAATTTTTATGCAAATACGGACTGGCCAAACCTGAAACTAGTAATATATTCTTCCCACTCATTCATACTCATACAACAAGATCAGCTTACCGTCAGTCACTCGCACTGACGCTGGCACCGGCATTCGTAGCGGCTTTGGCTTTGGCACTCACACTCTGGCTCTCCTTTTGCATTCTCAGTATCTCTGCATGTATCTCCTCCTCAAGTTGAATTCAATTAAATTCCGTTCCGTATCTCTTTCTCTCTCTCTCTCTCCTGCCGATAAACTTTTGCAGTTTCTGCTCTCTACCAAAATCCAAGTCGCATCATTCCATGTGTTTTCCATTTCCATTCGATTCCTTTAACTTGGATGGACGGACAGGGACAGAGGTAGAGACGGGCAGTTACAAAGCCAGTGCTACGCACATAATAATATGGTATTATTGATACTTTAGCATGAGAGTGAGCTCCTTAGATATTCCTCCTTCGTCTTCCCTTTGTACTCTCTTGTCTGGGAGTTTTGCTAGGAGTGTAGATACGCCTATGTTGGTAGTAGATACATATATATAATGTGTTTGATATCGAGTATCGAGTCTATATCTGCGTCTTTTCCCTCTTCTCCCTCTCCACTTCTCATAGCTACCAAGAAGCCAAGAACGGCAAGAAGTCCGAGTCAACGTGGGTAAATGGACGATTTATGCATACAAGTACTTGTTGTACAGCATGTTTCTCCGAGCTTATATTACAACAACTATCTTCTCGATGCGATGTAATTATTGTTCAGAGAGATGCATTATTACACTTGATATGTAGTAGTGTGTGTGTACAGCAAGACTCTGTGAGACTGGGAAGGGGGAAAAATATCAAAGAAATAACTACTCTTCTATCACCTATCCCTATCCCTATGCCATCCTCTCTCTCTCTCTCTCTCTCTCCTTTTGATATTTATGCACAAAATACCAAGATACTACAGAGAGGGATGGTAGAACTGAATATTAATTGAGTCTTCGACCGCTTCTCCTTTGCCATGTAAGCTATTCATTCCCATCCTTGCGAAACATCACACACGTCTAGAATCTACAATCTGCAGTTTAGTGAGACGCAGGCGAGGGTAGTTTCTGAAGAGTCTCTCTTCTGTATAGTTCTGATGAAGCGGTAGCGGGCAGATCCTATGCAAAATGTAAATATGTATGTACAGGAAATTATCTTGGTAGTATCCATGAAAAGGATGAATATCCTTCCGCATTCAGACAGGAGTGGAACTGGTAATGGTAGACGCACATCTTCTTCGCTCTCTCTCTCTCTTCTTATTTTTTTAAATATTTTTTTGAATATTCCCAAATTTTAGATTCCATATCATTTGACTCCGACAATGAACCCTGATTGTGCCAACACCAAACGAACCTTTGAATATTCGAATCAGTTGTACGTATGTGATAGGGAGTATACGCGCCTCCCAGATATCTTCTCTCCTATATAGTTGAGGCACTCGTATATTATTCAGATTCTTGTAATCGTCGTTGTCGTCGTCGTCGTAGTAGTAGTATCCTACTATCTTCTGCGGTACAAACCTTGGCATGGGATAGTATGGAATGGAATGACATGCCATGTATACCCATGCATGTCCGGAGTACTGCGAATCTTGAGTAAAAATGAAAGCCATGATGAAGGTATGAACTCTTGATTCTGTAAGGTCTTGGCTTGTCTTACCGATAGAAACAACATGTAATGTCTCATTGCATATATTATGCGGAGACGACTGTATGTATGTAGGTAGGTAGGTAGGGACGTTGTTGGAGTTGGAATGGGAAGGAATGATTTACTCTGAAAGTCTAAACGAAAACGACTCCTTGAGAAATGAAACAACATCATAACATAGATATATATATAATATCCACTCTCGTCGTCGTAGGTACTTAGTCCTCTCTGAGAGAACAACAACAGTCAATAACAATTCAATGTACTTACGGAGTTCTTTTGGAAATACAATCCAAGTCCATTGACTTGAGCTCTGGCAGTCTGCATTTTTAATCACATAGTGTTCATGAGTTAATGAGTACTCGAAAACAATTTAGTCATTCTGACACAATACATTTGCAATTAATTTATTTACTCAAGTTGGAGGACTTATATTCTTATTCTAAATTCCTATATAGTTCTCCAACCAAGTCAAATCAACTCGTCAGCCCATCCATCCATCCTACGGATTGAATAAATTGTAATTACATTTCCCAAATAAATAATAACAAATGGTTCAATGCACGGCTCAGAGTATAAAAATATTAGCATGTTTGTAGTAAATAGTATAGAACTGATCATTTCTTGAGAATAGGGTTCAATGTATTTCTTATTACAGCACATCTTATATAGTTCCAGCAGGTTCTTCTAGGTACTTTCCTACCTATATACATTATAGCTTATATGCTATTCCGCACACAGCTGATTTTATGGTATTGGAGTTGGAAGGCAAACTCCTGCATGCTGCATTAATTATTGATATATTTAGGTGAGTAGGTACTGCACAATTGTTATCCTTTAAATTAGTGGCTATATTCGTTCACTGGAATTTTCTCCATCTAATTTTAGATATATTTTTTGTATTTTCATCCTTTCCAGAATGTTAAATTGTTCCGCGGATAATTCCACATTATTACTGCAGTAGAAAACCACAATTTTAAAAAGCTTATTCTAAATAGCAGTTGTAAACAAATGGAATATATTTTAGATGGTAAAAATCCTGATGAAGATGACTCAGAGTACAGTCAGTAGTTAGCACATAAGTATAGAACATGTCGTGTAGAAGTGGATTGAGAGAAGTTAAGCCAAAACTCAGTCACCATACTACGTTAAGGCCATTATTATTGGAATTATATTATTTATTATTATTGTGATTGTTATGAACAATGCAGTCGGGAGAGGGACAATTATTTTTTCTCCGAGTGTTATTGTATTTACATTTTTGTCATACGATATACAACTACTACACACATACACACACACACACGTCAGTCTATTCTGCTTTTGTAGTATAAAGTGGTAGAGTAGACGGACCAGCGTGTCTAAAATTATGTAATATCAAAAAAATTTAATTACTAGGATATATTTGGTTTAGCTACTGATAGTGTAGTTACAGAGCCTCTGATTACACAAGATACTTCCCAATGAGTTTTCAAGGCCTATATATAATTATTGTCTAAAAATTTGGGAAAAATCAAAAGCGGAATATATAGTCAAGAAATTATTCTATATCAGTCCTATATATATATCTGTAGTAATTGACCTCGTGCCTTTACTTTGTAAATAACCCCAGTGACTGTTGTTTAACACAATTTGATAGAATTAATAGGTACATTAATTTTATTATTGACTTGCTGGCTCCATAAAATTTGGGTCTGGTTAGACTCAACCCCAGCACAGGGGTCATTGACACAGAGAAAAATCAATACAGTATTTACATAGTGTCGGATATAGTATAGCAGCGCAGTATATATAATTATTATTCTACATTTATATAACTGTAACTTTGTAACTCTGAATCGTGAGTGTTGTGAGATAGTAGAGGGATATGTATTGAAGTTTTAATTTATAGTATTGTGTTTAAACAATAATTCGTAATATAGTAACGTTCCTGCAAGTATCCTTATTTGATATAATATGTAGATTACTACGATAATTCAGCAAGATATAAGTAACATCGTCCTTGAAAATTTGAAGAACCTATTAACTAGAGAAATTATTAGGTAAATATTTTAAATATTCATCTATAGTTTGTGTTGATTTATTCGAGTATATAACTACAATGTGATATATTTAAGAATTATATACAAGTGAATATTTCTATACCTTTGAAAAAATTATGCGTGTTTAGAAACTAAAAGATCACAAAGATACTATACTAATTAGTAATTAATTACGTACTTTGAAAATTTTAGATGAATCTGTTATTTGTGAATTAAGTTTTCGAAATGGTCAAAAGTAATGAGCTAGAAGTTTTTACAAAAATTGTGAGTGTCTGTTTTAAGAAAACATTTTAAGAAATTAGGACGAGAGTATCGTTAAAATTTTGAAACTGACAAAATGTCAATGACAAATGGAATGAGAATTACTATAACATTTTCATACATCTTATTTTTACATTCCCAAGTCGTAAACATTGAAATGAGAGAAAAAAAAGTAATTCATTGCCCATTGATTCCCACGCATAGTCCCAGTGCCCAGCTTATATAGCTGTAGTGACTGTGTATAATTCTAAAAAGACGAAAGACAGGTAGTTGTTGTGTCTTGTGCTGTGTTCACAAGTGCGAGTAATGGGATTGAAGTTATGTAGCGTAGAGAAAAGATATTAAAAAAAAGTGTGCATGTGAATATATATGACTGTGGTTTTAAAAAGGAAAAAGAGGGGAAGAAAAAAAATGTAGCGGAACTATTACACGGATGAGGAGTAAAACAACGACTGGACTTAACAGTTTTGTTTCTATCCAACTAACCCCGTTATAAGTTGATGTATAAGAAATCATCCACTGTGTTTGTTTTTGCACAGTAAACCACGTTACATTACCTTACCTTACCTTTCCCAGATTTACCTGGAAGCATAATATAGTATATGCACTGTATGACTAGTGTGAGACTCTATGGAAGGCTCGTCAATACAATCATTCTTATTATGAGAGCCATTAAGTATATAGCATACAGTTCGTGTTCCGTGTATCTATAGTACAACCATGCCAAATGGATTCCTCCTATTCCTTTATTATTGTGTAGCTTCGGAGATAATATAGCCACGAGGCTTGATTGCATTCTGACATATAATATACTCACAAATGATTTTTTTTTGTGTGTTTGCATAAAAGTCAAATCATATCATATCAAATGAAATAAGTATCTGTCTACTATCTCCAATCTAAGATCTATCTGAAATGTATATACATACCTATCTATCTATACCTAGCGGTACATATACTATATTATATTTGTATACTATGTGTTGGGAACTTCAATGATGGGCTTTCATGCGTTGATTTTATATACGATTGAGTGTTTCTTTTAGCATTGGCATTCACAGTAGCTTTCCACTTAAAGTTTATAGGACTGAGGCAAATGGGAAATGGGGAAAGAGAATTTACTACAATTATGTTATTCTGTGCAGTATGCAGTAAAAGTCTTAGCGTGAATGGAGAGGGCTTGGTGTAGCAGTAGTAGTAGTAGTAGGAGTAGTAGCAATAAAGTTAATTTTTGCTACTCTCATAAATGGCAGTAAATATATTTGGATTCTTGAAAAAGTATATAGGAGTGAGGTAGGTTGGACTATGTACAGTTTCCAATGGACTTTAACAATCCTCTCCTCACGATCTCTTGTATATGTAGAGAGATCTCTTGTACGTATTTCAATTTTTGGTCGTAGTCTTCCTCTATACCCTCTGTATAAATACCTTATGTAGTAATAATAAAAAGAGATGTGTGTCATAATGAGAAAACGTTTCGCCTCGGAGGCAAAGTGAGAAAGAAAATGAGGAACACCGTACAGGAGGAACGATGTGTCTGGGAGCAGATCACATTATTAATGTTAATAATAGCAGGACTAATATTATTGTTGTAAAAATGTTTTGGCGCATTCTTATCTCATAAAAGATAGAGAACGAGAGGGAGAGGGAGACTGGCTCAATTTCACATTTCTTTCGTGGATCTCAATCTCTCACTCACAAGTCAGTCTGTTTTTCCTCTCGTGAGGAAAATAACGGAAAATCCTCTGGCGTGAATGAAAGAGATAAATGTGAATTTTTGAGAATATTATGATGATATTTTGCAGTACAATTTAAAGCTTGCATCATTGATATTGATGGCTAACATTTTTTTTCCATACTTTTTATTTCCCTACCTTCTATAGAGACTACCTACGCCGACTCAAATAATACAGGAAAGTCATTTCATCCATGTCGTGTCTGCGGAGATAAGGCCTCCGGTTATCATTACGGTGTTACTTCTTGCGAAGGATGTAAAGGATTTTTTCGGAGAAGTATACAGAAGCAAATTGAATACAGGTTTGACATTTTATGGATTTTTATTGAATTTTACAGTTTTATGAAAGGTCTCTCTCCAAAATCATTATGTTGTTGCCATTCGATTATTACATACTAAATGATCTTTAACGTTATGAAAAAATATTAATATAGATATAAATATATCTGCCTCTTTATGATTATTAGAACTTCTCATTACCTACATATAATATGAGCTGTACTCTGTACAAGGAGAGGGGAACTTTTAAGGAAATTCAAGTTTTAAATTCTGATTTGTAGGTGTCTGAGAGACGGGAAGTGTTTAGTAATTCGACTAAACCGAAACCGCTGTCAGTACTGCCGTTTTAAGAAGTGCCTAGCTGTTGGAATGTCACGTGATTGTAAGTGCTAATTTTGAATATTTCACTATTTGATGGAGTGACGCGAATGTATTTCAAGTCTGACATCTCAAACATGACAATTAAGATTTTATGTAATATTCTATTAATTTCATGTAATTAGCTGTTCGTTACGGGCGTGTGCCAAAGCGTTCTCGTGAAGTAATAACTTCCGCGGAAGCTGACCAATCCTCTTATGATGGAACACCCAACTCTGCATCACCTGTGTCTAATAGCTCATCTGAAGGCTCGACCACGTGTGGAAGTACTAATTCCTTCAGCAGCAACCCAAGTCCATCCTCAAGTGCAAGTGATCAAATGAGTGTATCATCTTCATTCACCAGCGCAGTCAATCCATTGGCGGCCATCGTCACACAAACACATCTTCAACACTGTATCTACACTCAAGACAAAGTTCGAGAGTTGACACCCAGAAAGCTTACCCTGGTAAGTTCCAGACTCCTTCCGACTTATATCCAGAATCCAGACATATTATTTTCTTTGAGAAAGCAGAAACAATAGAGAGAGAGGAAGAAAGAAAGATAGGGAACGTGTAATAAATCCTTAGTGAGGGAAATCACAAAAAAAAAATCCCCTTGTTTATCTCCTTCCTCACTGCCGCCAAACCTCCAAGTAATGGATTCAGAAAGAAGAAAAAAAACTTATCTGTAAATGTTGAGCCCACGTACTTATGCGCTTACAAGTAGAGTTAACAAGGAAAGCAATTCCTACTCCAATTCCGATTTCTTTTTTTTATACATTATACGCATATAGTTTTTTCTCTTTGTATTTACTTGTGTCAAGAAGTATGTAAAATGTAGATATGGAAAAGTTTTGTGTGTCTTTTTTGTCTACTCCCTGCCGCATGTATAATATGGTACATGGTGTCTATTCAATGATGCTGGTTAGTATTCGTGGACGTGGAGTACTTTAGTAGAGAGACAGAGTAGCGGCAGAGAAAGGAGTTCGTGGAAGATTCCGACTGAATTCTTTCTCTATAAAGTTCCAATTTTTGCATGATAATCCTTTTCCGGGTGACTAAAGGAATGTTTAATATGCTATAGGATTTGCAAGAGACTCAAGAGACAATTCGTGTGTCACTTTTTTCCGTCTTGTCCCAAGAGATGCTCTCCTCCATTCAGGGTGTAGTCGAGTTTGCCAAAAGAATACCAGGATTTACGTCATTGCCTCAGGATGACCAATTGATTTTGATCAAATCAGGATTTTTTGAAATTTGGGCTATTCACATGGCTCCCATGACAACCAAAGACAGTTTAACTTTGTCTGATGGGCTTACACTTAATAAGAAACATCTTGATACAGTCTACGACGTAAGTCTTTTACACATTAAACTTCATACACTATACGAGTACTGTACAACTTCCGTTACTTTTTATTTTTTTTTGATACATAGTTTTTCCAATCATGCTACTATGTGTATACTGACTGTGAGTGTTTATATATATTTTTTTTTCTATCTCTCTGGGACTTGCTCGTACTTAGTCGGAATTTACATCATCACTTTTCTCCCTCTGGGTGACATTATCCTCGTGGATGGACTCTGAATTGGGACTCCTTTCGGGTGCATGCTTGCTGTCACCTCAACGTCCTGGCTTGACACATCATTCTATAGTCGTACTGACTCACTCCCAAAATCAACTCGTCGACTCGCTCAACAAAACTCGGATTCCCTCCATCCTCACAGATTTGCGGCGCATTGGAAATGTTCATGGCGATATTCTTGATTGGTACCGTCAACACTGGAATCAACTTGTCTCTCTGCCTCCCCTGTACGCTGAAATATTTGACATACCACGCTCGGCGGAGGATGAAACTATGTACAACAGTTAACACTGCTCTGTTCCTCTACAACTCGTCAACTTGGTGTCCGAAAACAACTAAATTGAGAAAGGACTCGACTCGATCAGTTCTGCACATTCCATTAACTTATTTGATTTCCCTACATTAAAAATATTATACAAATTATATCTATGTACCTAGGTATTTTATCCGTCTTCGAAAAATTTATTCCTTATAACTTAAAAAGAAAACAATCAAAATTTGTCCATGTCCCGTGTCCCAATGATGAACAAGGAGAGTATCAATATAGGTATAGGAGTATACAGTATAATAATATATACCTACCTATGTCACAATGTGAGCCATTTTTTCAACAACTTCTACTGTCGACTGTTTGTCTTAATACTGTGACGCTACAAATACACAAATAGATATGCTTATACCTTAGTAACTAATAGTATGATTGAGCATACCGTACAAACCAGTAGCGTTCTGAATTAAATAGTTCCCAAATGTGACACTTCCTTTATTATTCGTACCTATATTGGATTTTTTTGTCTGTGTGTGTCCCCTCCATGTAATCAGTTAAAATTATTATTATCAATCAAAGAAATGTAGAATTGCTAAATAATATTTTTCATCCAATTAGAAAAGTTAACTCTATGTAATGTTATTCCTGTAAATCACTAAAGTTACATGCACATGGATACAAACTTTTACTATCGAAACATGCTTATCGCGAGTGGTAATTCCCTAATCCGAGCACTCGCAATCGCAGCCAACTAGGGTATGGTAGAAGTATACATAGTAGACTCATGGAAGCCAGTTCGACATTTAACTTTTTATTATTATGTTATAAAATGTAAAGCGCCCTTGCAAAAAAAGAAGAATTTCAGTGTGATAAATACCATGTCCAATTTTTATGTGGATAATGATGAGACACATACATATGTATACAAAATATATATAATTATATATATATAGCACTACAACATTTACAATTGCAACAAAACCTCTAGCATTATATCTCTAGGTAATTATAAAAAATGAATCATACAAAAATGAGCTTATAGGTATTATCCTTTCAAATTACAACATACTATGTAAGTTAATTCAATATTCAACGAATTATCAGTTTAGTAGTTATTATATGTACTCGAAAGTACAGAGAAAAACAAACAAAAACTTCATAGAGCATTAATTTGTTGAATGAACAACATTCCCTTTGGCATGTGTACGAGTCACACGAGTGCAAGTGTACATATTACAAAAAAAACGTGTATTTTCAATATTATACAACCTTCTTGTATTTACCCAGGCTTTATGTAACGGGACTACTGGACAGAATGGGATGAGGCAATATCCGTAGCATTAAAACTAACCACAGCTGTTCACCATAATGTAGTGTGTGTCTGAGAAATATACCACATATATTATTGCTCATGTGAAAAAGAAATTAATTGAATCAATGAGAAATTCATTACTGTTTACAAATCGAAAAAAAAACAAAACAAAGTCTCTTGGGTTTTGTTCATTCTGTGATTTTATTCCTTATTATTGTTATTGCTTTTTTTGGCAAATTTATTACAGTGTGGATATACTGATATTAGACTTACTTCCATGTTAGCTTCACTAACTATTATTATGTGAATTCATTTTCTTAGCCTTACAAACAAAAAAGTAGTTCTCTAAATCCAGTGCATGAGATTAAGTATTTTTTCTTGGAGCTAAAAGCAAAATATTATTTTAGCAAGAAAGTGTGTATTCTAGAGTCTCAAAATCTTATTCTTTTCACCTTTGTAGTTAAATAAATCATTCCAAGTTGAAGAAATTCAAATGTAAACTATAATTGTTATAGTTGACATTAACATTGAAAGTTGGCATAATAATGCTTTTATTATTATGAACAAAGGCACCATTTCGGAGTGTCAAATGTATACAATGATGCAGTAATATTTACGTGTAAAATGTCCAGCTCCACTTCATTGATTTTGATTACGATTTCCAATTTCCAAATGCATTCATCCTTGTAGTATCCCATTTCTCTGCCCGTGTAGATCTTACAGTATGATTGATTTTGTTGTACCTACACAAAACTTTGCAGTTGAGTCTTGAATCATAAATTATATGTGTGAAATATGTTTTAAAATGATTTAGAGATTATTTTATTTCTACTTGACTTGTATATAATCATCGCTTCGCTTTTAGTTAAATCAGATGTATATGGCCATGTATTGTAAGTAAGGAAGGTACCTAGATGGAATCTAATGCTAAGATATAGGAACAACCAACAGAGTGGCAATTTCGTGATTGTGCTACATACATACATACAGATATTGTAGGGTAGGTACTGTTCCCGCACACCACATTGATATTTTGCCAATTAGTGCACCTGTGCGTCGCCGCGCATGCTCTTTACGAACGGCCTGCCCACCGTATAACAGTATACAAATTTCACATTGTTGAATATTCAACCAAGCTTCGATTCTTCCTTGAATTCAAATTAATTGAATTGCCGGTTTATTCAAGGAAGAATCGAAGCTTGGTTGAATATTCAACAATGTGAAATTTGTATACTGTTATACGGTGGGCAGGCCGTTCGTAAAGAGCATGCGCGGCGACGCACAGGTGCACTAATTGGCAAAATATCAATGTGGTGTGCGGGAACAGTAGGTAGGTATTTTTGGATGTTCCGGCATTTTTTGTCTCTCCTGGCATAATGCAACGCAACAGAAATAGAATCTTCTCTAACACATACTAAAAATCTCATGAAATGAAACTGAGACGAACACGTGATCTTACAATCGAAAGGCAAAAATAAAAAAATTTGTAGGATGTAATAAATATAGAGAAAAGATGGTAAAAATATAGTCCTCGTAAATTCGTAAATTAATTGTAGTTAGAGAATAGAAACGAAACGTCATTGATTTCAAAACTTATAACTGCAAAATATATTAAAGTTGGAAATAGAATAAGTGTACTACATTAGCTCCAATAATCATACTAGTTTAATAGTACGAACTTAAACTTAAAATATTAGGAGTGTTTTCATGGAAATATTGATAGTATTTAAAGCAAGCTAAATCATATAATATTAAGATATATTGTAAATTTATACTTGCAGCCATACAATCGAACGGAATAGACAATCTAATGTATCAGTATGTAGTGATTATAATAACGTGTGCCGATATGTTTTTTATTGTTCTTTACAATACATATGAGAAATATCAAGTGCTGTGTGATTATTGAGTTTTCTACTGGTTTGAACGTCTATAGTATAAAATAGGAACTAAATTTGATATATATGTGTGTTTAAAGATATCAAAAGTCCCAATTACGAAATAACGATCAATATGGTATGATGGTATGAATGTGAAGTCATCGGACCTCAGCACTGCCGCTGTATTTAAAAGAAAATATTGCAAAATGCTAAACTGATATATATATACTGATGATTTCAAAGCCCCACATATGTATGTAAAATATGCTTAAAGATGACTTTGATCACGTGGGTATCACCTACTGTTGATTTGTTTGAAAAAAAATATCAAATCTATCAAATCTATAAAACTATATATTATTAGATAATAATTATAGTTTATATACCCATAGCGTATTACCCTCCTTCAGATTCCTTGACGGATAAAATACAATAATTTTAATTATACGCGTTAATTCAGTGTACCTTTATACGTATCAAGGCGATGATACTGTGAGACTCAACATGTACTTGCAGAATTAATCTAATCAAGTTGAATAGTTCAAAGTCTAATAAGCGTATAAAAGTCCATTAAGGTGTTGATAAAAAATAGTAAAATAACTTTATGTGTAAGAGAAACGTATAAAGATTTGCTTGTTATCTCAGGACAAAAGATATTTATCAATCAAGTTTAAATACCTTGTGTACTTCCATATTACATATAGGAATTATACTATATTACACACATATACTTAGTTGAGGAGTTTATTAAAACAGAGTTGCAGGTGTAATAAATAATATATAATTATTATAGAATATAGAAGGAGTAACAATATTGATATTAATGTGTACATTTAAATTATTACTTGCGATACGAAATAAATTAACTACAAATAAATAAAATTGTGAACAGATCAGTGTGTAAACTGATTGCGTATAATTATATTACTGTAGTTATCATATAGTATAAAAGAGCTATCATATTAGCGAATAAGGGTCAAAGAGCGAGTATATGGGTAAGAATGGCATTCCGTGTCCTGTAATGACTTTTGTGACGTCACTCGTCCACTTACATAATTTCGTCTCTCATTATTTGTATGATATAGATAGGAACCTATGTATAAATATGAGACTCCGGGGATGCCATTACTGCAATTACTTGTCAAGGTCGTTGTTCGGTATATAATATGTGTGTATCACGAAATGATTTTCAATTAATTTGTAAATTAATAAGATGCGATAGCAATGCGTTCACGATAAATAGTTTGATAGAGTAAAACAACCCCAGCAGATCATGCACTGCTCACCCAAACGTGTTTACAATGTTTCTGTGTGTAAGCAATTATTATATACCTAATTTTTATTATACTGGTAGTATTTGACAAACTAAAATTAAGTGTGTAGTAATACAAGTATTAAGGTGTAGAGTTAGTGATACCAGGTGTATCCCAAATAAAAGGGGGTAAGCATTGAACAAATACCTATCCACCTAATCTACAAAGCATTAATCGGGATTCAGATATTTGAAACAGTTGCATGTGACAATGCGGAGGTGATGGTAGAAATAATTATTAAAAATTTCTTTTTATGCACAATATTTATTGAATGAAATGCATATGTGCACTTGAAGGTTTATATTATGTGGCAGTAGGTTATACACAAACTATTATAGGTGTTATAGGTTATAAATTTTAGTTTGCATAAATACCTAACTGTAATAATAATTATTAATAGTTATAAATTACTTTAACCTATTTTGCTCAGAAATGATATTATTCTTACATTTTCAGTTTCAGCAATATTTTTTAGATAATTATAGATATACTTTGCTATAATTTTGTTACATGTTTGAATTCAAACAATATCTAGCGTACAGTAAATTAAATTGACTTACATTTTAGTCTTTTGACGTTGCTTAATTTTGTATGAAATGCAATACAAACTGAAAACAGAAAGTTATCGAATATCTAATCTGATTGATAAAATGTAAAATTCTTGAGGTGTTGAATTTTTATGGTTAAATATACAGGTTGGAGTGCTTACTCACGACGACGAGAAAAAATTTAAAAAAAAAGAGAAATATTAAAAGTAAATAGTACAAGTGCAGGAAAATCTTTGCTTCTTCCATTATGGTTCTATCACACGGGCTAAATAATTACTGCTATATTTGCAATTGAATAATTATTATTGCAATTGATAACATATCAGTTTTAAGTAGATGCTGTGTACAAGCGAAGTAATTTATTCCTTTGTATGAAAATATGGAATAATGATTACCTTGTATTTCAATTTGATATTTTTTATATGATCATACATGGACACTGATGGAATCAATTAAATTTATTGTGATGTAATTTTAGATGCGGAAATCTGAATACAATGCAGTGCATGTTTTGTGTGGTAATACTACGGCTGTGACATGAGGTTGTTATAGTTTAAGATTGATAGAATCAGTATGATATAGTTAACACAATCTTTGAAATTATAAAATAATTTATATTATACATACTATAATTAGATAATTACCTTCAAGCAAACCAGGAACCCATTGTTAGACGCGAGTAGTTTCAGTAAACTAAGCGGTAGTGTGTTTCAACGATTTGAATAATAGTAATTAAATTTATGTTCAATAAATGTATGCTGGCCAACTGAGATTTATAAATGCGATGAAATAAATAACACTACTTTTTCAATACATGTTTATGCTTATTTGTAATGTACTTACAACTTCCTGTTCATATCTTTCACGTGTCTGATTACGTCTCCAATTCACATTCATAAACAGCAAATATACTTCTGTCTGTTGGATTTCGAAACCTTAATAATAGAAGTTAAGCTTCGCAGCAGCTGCAGTGTGGGACAGAGATATCAAATATTTCATATCAGTATGTGAAGTGGGGAGTTTATTGGGCCACAGGCATCAGTAAATTTCAAGGACGGAAAGAAATAATTCCAACCAATAAAACACAACCCTCCATGCATAATCTCCCAGAAGCAGACACAAATTTGCATTGATACATTGCATGATGACATACCGACAACAGAAATGAATGCACCTGAGAATGGCTGGACGACTATGAAAAATAAGCGAAATTAGACGAAGTCAGTAGTCACAAGTATAATCTTAAAGTGTCTGGTTTTTATTCACCTCCACTGTCCACGTGGGATGGAAAGGTTACGACAACAAAAACATACTATAACACCGCTGCAGTGGAATATATCATGTCTGTAATGCTTTTGATTTTATAACAGTTTCGGATATACTACTGTGAACCGCAAATATTTTTATCAGGTATTTTTAAATTACGACGGTCTTTGCTATTTTTTGATTTTCAATAATTAAGGGAAGGGAATCCAGTTCTTTGCTACTTATATTTTTATTCCTGTTTAAAATAGGAAAGCTTTAATTTCATCGTAGAGGACAAGTACAAGAGCTCCACCAGTTCCTCGGAGAACGTTGGAGAAAGCACCCCTGAAGAAAGCGTTGGTTCCCTCGGTAGCCTTGATCTTCTTCCAGCAGTCAATGGTATTCTAAAATTAGAAAACATTTAATTAGCTTACTTGAAGTACATGAAAATAATTATAAAACCTCACGAAAATGTCATATAGATAATCCGGATTGCTTACCTTGTACATCTTGTCTGATCGGCCAGACTGCATCATCATTCGCCTACGTACAGTATCGAATGGGTATGAGACAATACCAGCAACGGTGGTCACGACTTGAGCGATAGCCCATGAAACTAAGAAAGGAGTGTTCTTGGGGTCTGGTAAGCTACCCTTGGCAGTGTCGAAGAAGCCAAAGTACGCCGCTCTAGAGAATGAAGAATACAAAGATGTTTTAATTACTTCATGAATCAAGCTTAGAATGAATATTCCGTATTCACTAAATAAGTTGTACACTGGAAAACTACTAATTACCTGTAGATGATGATACCCTGAACGGATACACCGAATCCTCTGTAGAGACCAATTAAACCATCAGATTTGAAGATCTTACTAAGACAGTTACCCAATCCGTTGAACTCTCGCTCAGCTCCAGATTTACCGATATCAGCAGCCAATCTGAGTAAATCACAATGACATTAATAATAATAAATACATCCATTTCAAACTGTGCTGTTTATCGATAATCAATACTGAAGCAAATCGTGAGCACACACCTGGTACGAGCGAAATCTAAGGGGTAGACAAAACAGAGGGATGTTGCACCAGCAGCACCACCAGAAGCCAGGTTACCCAAGAAATATCTTCCGAATTGTGTTTTTTTGTCGACTCCTCCCAAAAAGACCTGCTTGTACCTGAAATAATCAATCGAAGACTTTAAATATAGACATTTTTATTTCTGGAGCAATTTAAATTGTTTTCAATACATTCGATATAACTTTTAAAATATAGAAATTGAGTTATTTACTTGTCCTTGAAGGCGAAGTTGAGCGCCTGGGTAGGAAAGTAACGGATGACATTGGCCATATTACCACGCCAGAAAGCTAAAAAGCCCTGTTCTTTTGGAATACGGGTAAAGCAATCGACCATACCTAAAATGATAAACAAATTGATGTTTATGTTGAGTAACAGTAAACAAATAATTCTATTTTACTTAAAAAGCCGGAGAATGTGAAAGCAGTGAACATAAGCATATCATATTAGCACGTAAATGTTAATACACAAACCACCACGTGGATTTATGTAGGTAATTATAATTACATAGTTTCTTATTTCCACTAAACATTTACAAAATGCATTACTACACAAATAATGACTCCTCATGACTGAAAAGGAAAGCTATGACGTAGATTCGATTCTCATCAGGTGCCAGACGAAAAGGCTTTGAAGTTGGCCATCCAACATTATTTAATTATAGATTCAAAGCTCAGGAAAAGTGAGTGCCAATAACGACCTATATTTAACGTGCAGCATATTATGATAGAACCGCAAAAATCCTGTCATACTAACACATTTTAATTTGCACATTGTGTAGCATCTACTTATTTCTGTATGATGCAGTATGAATTCCCTTTCGCACTTGAAGCTGCTAAATGATGTTAACTTATAATACCAGCATACATTATACTAACTTCTTTTCAATGCAAAGGTCGGCCTCACAAACTATATTGGAGAATTATGGTTTTTAACGTAGTGTGCGCTAGCTCATTTCAGTACTTCTTAAATATTATTTGTAATATTTAAAACACAGCCAATTCTAAATAAATAACAGCAATTTATGTACACGTGCGCCTCTGAAAAACAAGATTATCATCTAAGTGGGGCATATGGTAAATACTTGAATATGAATGCCTATGCATACAATCGATATGTAAGTAAAACGATATCACAAACACGTTTACAATGTCCATCATACAATATACCTACGTAGTTCTTAAGGTTTCGAATTATATAACTGACTGCATAAAACGGAGTGGAATATTTTACCTGTATTAAATTCCATCGCGCTATTGCTTTAATTTTTTTGCCATACATTATCGAGATTACGTTTCGCTTTTTCATGTGCAATTAAATAACGAAGTATATGCTCCACTTAAATTTACTACGTACTACTACCGCGTCTGTCTGCCGTTGTATATCCTATTGCAAAAATTCATACTTTAAAATCTATCTGTGCGAAATATGAATATTTGCCAATTTCTACACAAAGTAGAACGCTATAATTATATATGAATTGAAACGTTTCCTCTTTCTTCGTATGTACGAGACTAAATACTTTTAACTGTAATTCATGCCGGTTTACAATATTTATCAATTTTACAATGTCTCATGTAGCCATCCCATTAATATCTATGCAAAAACAAATGTTTTATTAAGCTTAAATTACCCTTGTATCGTTGGGCCTCTGTAATTTGCTTGCTTGCATGTTGAACCTGCAACAGCAACTTGACTCTCTCGATGGGAGCTACGGCAGTTTTGGAAATGGCGGCCGATACTCCACCAGCGACGAAGTCCTTACCAAAGGAGACGGGATCAAAACCTGACATTTTGGTATTCTGAAATCAGTAAAGACAAATAATGAATAAATTACATTTTAAAGCATAATTAAATAATACTTAAAATCCTTAACAATTTATTAGTATGTGTATTGTCCTCAAATATCTCCCACCGGCTTTTACTATCAGTCTGGTGCACCAAAAAAAAAGAAATATACTGAATACAAAAAAACTGTAGAGCCTGAAAGTAATTAACACTGAATTGACTGAATACCGCACTAACCTCTAAAAGTATCACAGAGAAGATATTTCCTAACCTGGACTTTGGCTGAATTGAAACTACTACTGATAGTCAAAAGTAAGGAATGGATGGTTAATAGTTATTTAACCTTGAATCTAAAGCCTTCGCTTGAGAGCTAATAACCTTGGACAGGAAGAAATCAGGCTTAGATCAGTACTATCAGGATTTGTATGGTACGGTGTGGATGTGTAGCGTGTGGATGAGCTAGCTCTAGCTCTTCCCTGTCCTCAATCCTCCACGCGTAAACTATATACCAGTGCACGAAGACAGAGCATGGCCGGTTAGATGGCTATGCCGAGATGTGGCACAAGTGCCGCACCCATAAAAACCGTGAGAATATTTTCGGTTTTTTCAAGTTACACATGAATCTACAATAAATAAAATGTTAAAATAATAATATTTTGAATTTTTTTTTGTACTTACTGAGTAGTTATCACGAAGAGGGAAACCGTCAAATTCGTAAACCAGAAATTGCAAATTTCGAGATGAGTTCCCTGGCTCCGATGTTAACTGGCTGCGATGGAGTGACGAAATGAACGATCGAAATGGCTTCTCCTCTCCTTAGGAACTTATTCGTCTCCCTTATGACGGTCGTAGATGTTGCCACGTGTACAGTCCTCCCTGGCCCACTTTTCCCATCTCTCCCGTCCAACTTTTATACCGAACCAGACTTTGATCACTGATGAGGGAAAGGGGCGCCTGGGTAGTTCCTTCGTTTTTCCCTTCTTCCACTGCTGCACATACTACCACCATTCACATCCCCTGCCCGTCGTTGCCATTGCACCTTTCCTGTAACCAGCTGACAGCGAGCCATCTCGCCAAATCTAATTATGTACCTAGAAGAAGCAGGTACAATTATTTGCCATTGGCGTCAAATTACCATGCACGTGTGCTAGCTTCCAATATTTTATCCAGCGCTACAACTCTCCTTGACCATTATTACTTTGCTCAATAATTACGCAACTATAGCTATTGTAATTGTACGTGATAATTTGAAAAGGTTAACACATTGTAACTTCTTTTCACTGATAATATGAAAAATAACAAGTGCATTACTGTTCTACTGCATTACCTAAAAGATTTTTGTTTGCATCCGCTTTGAAATTCGAGCCACGCTGTGACTTTTGTCCACCTGACTGGACTAGAACAATCCAATTAAAAATGACAAAAATAATCGAGAAATAATGAACTTTAAATCTAGAATGGGTTTCGAAAAACCATACTAAATTACACTAAAAAGAAAGCATGAAGAACCTGTTTCAAGGGTTAATAAAGTAGTGCCTTCAAATAGAATGGTACAAACCTAGTACAACAACTTGACGGCTACGCATAGACTCCCGGGTTACAGTTTGAAAAGGCAACCTTTGACTCGAGTTATGAGGTCGCAAAGCTTCGTTGATTTTACATTAGTGGTCCTTTTTAAATTAGTTTGGTCCAGTCTTTAATTTGAGTCATTTCATTCATCGAAACCATTGATATTTCCTTAATAATACCATTATTTCACCTTAAAGTTTGTAGGATTCAAATTCAGCTCATATTCATAATGTTTTGGATGTAACTCAAAACTCCGACAGCCTTGGTGCAGCATTTCCATGTAAAACAAGGAAGGAGAAAGTGCGAGACAAGAAACTTTCTTCAATATACACGATTGTATAGATATACGTAGTGTGTACGACGGCAACAATGTATCGGGATACCCGATGAAAGGATATGTATAGATTTTTAAATAACCGAGAGGGATATCGTATAAGCGGGCGACCCTTAACTAGGTTTCTGTACCTCCATCCATGAAACCCCTCACTCCTAGCCACTCCTCTCATCTTAATCGACTGGGGTATCCAAAGTGCAAAGTTTTACGAGAGTTTCTATTAAAATCCCCTTGGAAGGTTTTTTCCTTTGATTCCATCTGCAGTACAATACTCCTTGCCAAAGTCGTGATCTCGTGGTTATCGGAATATCTTGCAGACCCTGTATTGCCACGGACAGAGTAGATGGTGCAAATACCGAAACAAACGATGTTGTAACGTGCAGTCACGTTTAGTGTTGAATCTTTTTGGCAATACCCCCGTCACAAAAATGTCACTGTTCCAGTTGATGAATGCCAGAAACGAACGCCAAGATAGAATATTACAATGTTAGGCGGAACATTAATACTTTTGTGTGTATTTTTATTATACCTTATGTACTTTTATTGACATAATATTGAATTTACAATTTTAGAAATTACTTCTGAGTTATGACATCAGTTACTCTTGGCAAGCCATAAATCATCACGTAACCCACTTTAGCGTTTCTTTTAGTGTCTACGGAACAAAAAATTTACAACCCAGTTAAAAGGCTGAGTTTAAATTCGTTTTACCTCTTGCTTGGAACAAAGGTTTCTACATGTTAAAATTGAATAAAAAATACTTTGAAATTCTGTGACTGATTACGAACCTTACGTAATCATTATCTTGATGTTTCACTAATAACATCATAATGACGTGTATTATCATGACATAGATGCAAGAAGTACCGTGACCTTTGATCCATCACATTAGTTAAAATTATTTTTAATAATTTTTATCCTTAATTAAAAATTAGATATATTTGAAGGGATGAAGTTACTCACTTCTGCGTGCACGACGTGCAACTGATTGACTATAGTAATGAATTCTTGTGAACAAATTGCATTATTAAAAATATATTTTGCGACATTGAGCATTGCTGATTTTTAATTATTATTTTGTATGTATTACTTATTTAGGCGACATCAGTTGTTTAAAGAATCCGAAAATCGCACATATCCGATTGAATTTGTTAGTAGTGCTATATAGTAGTGTTATATAATAGTGGTATATACATAATGTAATTCATTCACACTTCTGTTTAATATTAGAAACTCATCATTTGGATTGTCACTAAGTACTTTTAAGTATTAAATTCTAATCAGAATAAATTAATTTCATTTAAAGCGAAATTCCAAATGTATTTTACTTCTTGTTTTAAATATTTATGAGCGAAGCTTGAGTTCTTCATTTACTGTTAACTGCTTAATTTTTGGATTTTTAGTATTATTGCATGAACCGGACCTACCTTGTAATTGTGTTAACGAGCAAAAAGCTGTGCCCAGCTGTCGAGCCGCCTTGACAGTTCGCCTTGATATAATTTCTAAATTTACTCGTTGCAATTTCCTGCTAAAGCAATAGGGAGCATAATGTCTGAATAATTTTGTATATTTTGCGTAAGGTCGTTTTGCGTACGCGTGATGTCATACGTTACATGTCTTACGATGACGATAAGACTGCAATGTACATTAGGCGTGAGGCAAGAATGTATTCTTTTACCAGCATCCAGCATCATGCGTTACCACTTTATTAGGTCTAATTTTCTATTTTTGGGACAGTAATAGTGAGTTTTGAACCCATTTCCATTACTACTACAATTAAGAGAATTCCGACATGGAATTTCCTTTCGGCGTCACGACAAAAATTCACTGCTAAGAAATGTGTTTACTGAAGCAGCTCCCCTGCCTCCTGCCGTTTTTTCTGAAATTCAGTAACTTTACCCACCAGGGTTGGAGCACTCAGATTCACACTTCCGACTGCAGATGATGTGCGACTTGAGTTAGGGAAGAGCGTTGATATGTAAATAAGGTATTGTTTCGTGCTCAATTTCTAATAATGCTTTACTGCATCATGTATGCATGAAAATGAAAAGTGAGCGCATAATCTACATATTATTAGCTTCATTTGTAAGTGCATATAGCCTTGTCGTTGAAGCTGAAGCCAAAATAGCTTATGTGTGAATAAGTTATAAATGACATCCTATTTCATGGATGCTCTTTTATTACAATTACATGGTCTTCATTTTGAACTTTTAGATTTTACATTTTTTATCTTCAATTATTAGGAATTTTCCACAATTAATGGTACTAGATTTACGATTTTTTGTAAGTAGCATAATGCAAGTAAAGTAGGTAGTACATAAAATCTTCAAAATAAATGCAGAACGCATAATACACTCTCGTTAACGATAAGTGTCATTATGCTGCCCCTCCCCCCTCTTTCCATAATAACAGCAGCATGTTTTTAAGGATAATTTAATTAATAATTCCAATGGAAGTGAACATATATCAAATTTGGATTCTATTTAACTTGTATTAATTTATGATTCGATTGCAATTTATATTTATAAAAGCATCATGGATGAAACTCTTTTTTTTATTAAATCACTGGTTTTGGTTTTAGTTTTGGTTTTAGAAAAATGTATGGCACAAAACATGCCCTTGCTCATTTAATTTACAATACAATCAGATCTCTCGGGATTATTAAAATTTTTCAAGTTTATACTTTGTAATTTATTCCAGAAATAATTATAGGAAATAAACTGGTTAGATTTTGAGGGTTTAATCTTTATTTAAGCGACATTGCCATTATTCATTCAGTTAAACTAACTAACGATTATCACAGTTGATATATGTATGCCCAGTGACACTTCAGTTCACAGTCTGAAGTCAAACTATAATTTTTATAGAACGAAATTAGTGTACCAATCGTAAGATTTAAAATACCTACTTGTATTTCATAGCAAAACAGTTGTTAAGATAGTAAATAATTAATGTTTAGAATAAAAATCTTAAGATGCTTTTCTAACACATGCCACCCCGCGTTCTATTAAATTTTAAACCCCTTAGATCCGTGTTTTAATAATTATGGCAAAAGGCGATTCTACATTTTACGATAATTGCTTATTATTATTTATATTTTATTTTCAACAGGTATCAAACAAAATAATAAGTTTATCTATAACATCAGAATCAACATAATTAATAAAATATTTATAATTTTATATCAAATATAATATATATTCTTTACGCAGGCATTTAATGTATTAAGTTTTTAGTCCCGCTGTGCATTCCAGATCCTCGGGCTATTCCATCTACTCCAGCATCTTCTTCACCTTTAATTAACAAAAATACAGCAGAAACAATGATTTCTCTTCTAAACAATGAAACAATTGTATGAGAAACAAATAAATTAAACTGTTACACTTTTATGAAAATATTTTTCTACGTTAAAATGGAATTTTTATTTAAAGTATTACTACGCGCACCACGTACGCTTAGGTTTTAATAAAGTATTGA
Source organism: Dicyrtomina minuta (assembly GCA_949802685.1). Lineage (NCBI taxonomy): Eukaryota > Metazoa > Arthropoda > Collembola > Symphypleona > Dicyrtomidae > Dicyrtomina > Dicyrtomina minuta. The sequence goes on from OX461809.1 coordinate 59,746,382, forward strand.
TTGCATTTGATATGAGGGGTTATATTACCATTAACAAATATATAATTATAATATTTCTTAATAAATACATTTTAATAAATCATCATCCTTTTGTGTGACAACGAAGTGTACTTTAGTATTTTCAATAAGGATGGGGGGACGTCCAGTGTTGCTTATCGGGGGGATAATGTCAGGCGGGAACACTTTCGGGGCTGGGGGGGGGGGAATGTCCGAGGGGGAAAATGTCTGGTTACCGATTTAAAGTATTACTGCAGGCTGCAGGCATTTTTGATTTTAAAATTTCATAAATAAAACCGATATCAGTGCGACCATGGCATCCATAAATATCAAAATACATAGTGTATCGAATTTAATAAAAATAAAATCAATGAAATACCAAATACCTATGCTTGATTTAGAAAATTTGTGTTTCTAAAATTTCAGTGTATGTAGCCACTAGCCAGTTACTTGTTTTCTTACTCAACAGCCATCACATCATCGGTATCCTTACTTCATGAATTTAAAAGCATTACCTGCTTTTCATTTGCATTACAGTTAGTCCACACTTTAGTCCATAGTCCATGGCTTAAAGTTAAAACCTTATTTCACTTTATTTGCCAACCTTGGTTCCTACAATAAGCAGATACTACTGTCAATGTAAACAGTGTTTATAATAATGATTGGCAAAACGAGGGCAGTGTAGCGGACGAGTTCTACGTAAACATAAGCTTGATTCGCTAATTCTGTCGTTTAAATAATGTGTAATGACGTAATCGAACCATGTACATATTATGTGTCGTAAGTACACATGTATTTAAATAATTACACGGTTGTCAACGGGCATATTTTTTAATTTGATTTCACTAGCAGTAAAAAAAACAGCTTGTTTCCCTGAAGTCATCTACTCCATTTTTCCCCATGCATATTTAAAAAATAAAAACTCCAGTTTTTCAAAAAAAAACTAGGAACAGGTTAAATACTTCAGCACTCAGCAACGTTGTTATTTATTGTATGTTGCATTCAGTTCAGTAAAAATGACAAGTTTTTGCACAACTACGCTGCTAGTTTTTTCCTTCCTTTCATAAATTTTCAGTACCATTTTTATTGGGATGTAGTGATTGGCTCTCTCAGTCAGTTTTCAGTTCACATTACAGAATTGTTGCAGCTACGATACTAGAAAATTGGTTTAATTATTTGGTATTAATTATGGTTTAATTATGTCCAAAATTCGTTCAGATTGACGCTGTAAAGTTGTTCACATCATGCTCTTCATACATACTTCATACTGTTGCATTTTTGAGCGGTTTTTTCCCTCACCCATTCCATTTCCTTTATTGTGTTTCGAATCTTCTGGCTTGAAGTTTGTTTACGATATTTGATTCATTCCCTTATATTTATTTTTGCAACTACGTTTCGATTCCGTGTACTATCTTTTATTCAAACGCTTTAAATAATTCCTTGTTTTCGATTTTATAATTTTTTTAAGTAGCCTCATCTCCAAATGTATTCTATAATAAGTCCCATTGGGGCCGTCGCCCATGCAAATGTAGAAACAAAGAACAGACTCAAAGTTACACAAACTTTATTCATTATTCAAAAACACATACCTTCTGTGAAACTCAACTTTTTGATATTCAAGATATTCAACGTTCCTTGTAAATCAATAGCATAAGGTTTAAATTTCCTATGCTGCATTATTTGACACTATTTGCATTTTGTGACACAATATAATATTATTTCTAAAAATAAAGATATAAATACAACTTTATTAGAATAAACTTGACAATATCCTCCAATATAAGTATACGGACTTAGTATACATAGAAAAATGTTGTTAAATATAGGTTATGCTATTTATCATAACATTCAGAATTTTTAAATTAATCATTAGGCGCACTAGTGATGTACGCTTTGTACGGATTTAATATATACAGTTCATGTAATTATGCATGTTTATGAATTTAACCAGCTACATTAATTCAAACGTCATTTTTGCTCTAATGGCACATGATCCGCTTCGGAAAAGGTACACGTTTTCTTAGTATAAATAATTTAGCTAAATGAAACTGGTCCATATTTCAGGAGTGAATTTATGGGAATATGAGATGAAGACGTGTACTCTGCTTAATTACTCCTGCATAAAAACTATTGCTTGATTAAATCCTTTGCCTTGCTCGTTTCTAAAAATTGCCCACCTTCGCTTTATAAGTGATCCTTCATGACTCTCAATGTGACGTAAAATAATAAAGATAAAGATAAAGAGACAGTTAATAGAAATCTGAACTGTTTTAAGATTAATCTCCTCAATAATAAAATTGTACCACATGGAACACAGAGCTAATGTGGAAGGTTGTAGGACAACTTCCTCCTGGACATTTTCCTCCCGGACGTTTCCTCCCAGACTTCTTCCTCCCAAACACATAACGGAGGACATTTTCCTCCCAGCATCGAAATTCATATGACGACAATAAACAAGTTCTTCTTTCCAGATAATGCATTTTGAAGAAATTCTCGAAAGTATGCAAAATTCATACTTTTAAGTACTAAAATCAATCGTTTCCCTATTTTGTATGAAATTATGAGTATCTAAATATTTATTAATCAAGTGTAAGGAACGTAATATGAACATCATTGCACAAATAATGCCAACTGATCAATTGAATGCAAACAATGTTAAATACAACACCAGTCTAGTATCTGCAATATTTAATACTGAAAAAATTCAACGTTTTTAACAATAAATAGGAAAAAGGGGGTGCTACGTAGTAATAAATTAAAATAAATCAAACTTTTTGTGAACTTTGCATACTTTCCAGAATTTCTAAAAATACAGTTAGTTGATTAGTTGACATTATTTGTGCAATGCTGTTCGTATTACAGTCGTTACGTTTGATTACTAAATACTTACATACTCATGCTGGGAGGAAAATGTCCTCCGTATGTGTTTGGGAGGAAGAAGTCCGGGAGGAAAACGTCCGGGAGGAAAATGTCCGGGAGGAAAATGTCCAGGAGGAAAGTGTCCGTATACCAATGTGGAATGCTACAAGTCGCAAAATTATCGTTGTCTTGCATCTTATCCCATATATATATATAACATATATTATGTAACTACAGATATCTAATCGTAATTGCCAGGGTGATACGCTATCTGTATTGTAAATCTCTAAAACTGTGGTAGTAAGCATCATCCAGCGGTGGTCTTTTAAACGCCAGACATTTACACAGCGTTTACTACTACTGGTTGACGTTTTGATTGCTTGCAGATGCCGACGACGCCGCGAGACCGAGACTGCTCTTAACTTGAGAACGGAAAACCTCAGATACAAAGAAGATGCAATACGACAAACGAGACAGAATTCATCAATTAGATAGTGTAGCATGTCAAACATTTAAAAGACTACAATACAACAGGAGCAATTTTAAAAGCTTTATTTAGCAAGGTTCTATCAGTAGACATTAACGTACGACGGACTATGCATTCTATAAAACAATTGAACTTGGAAAGAAAATGTGCAACAATAATAATCGCGGAAAATTTTCGTTGGACAGTATATAGTAATGACAGTGATAAGCCATGAAAACGAGCTCTAATGTGACAGTGTAATAGCTCGGTCTTTTCCTGTGGAATTTGAAAGTATCTCTCATAATATATATAATATTTGACTATAATGCCGTATATGTACGTATAAGAGCCCTATATAGAATTTAACATTCAGTTAGTATATACATAAATCAGACTTATGGGTCATCAACTTCGTCAGTCGGTGAGAGGGTCTTTACACGGGACATGATACACACACGTTCCAGTTGTGTATCATATATAACGTCCTTCTGCATTCGCTGATTTTCATCGTACGAGTCACAAGATTGCTCTCAATTCGGTAAACTGCCTCCATATCTACCATCCAGGCATATGTACTCACTACATGGAGTAACGGAGTAAGACGGAAGAATGAGTAAAACGAGCTTTTATTGCTTGATGGAGCAAATAATGCTGTGTGTAGCATTCTTTTCAAAGACAATCAGGGCCCATCCAACTGTAAGCAAAATTCTAACATTCTTTACATAAAATTTGAAATTTTCAAACGACTGCAAATTCAATTCTCTTTTTCTCCAGGCTGTCGATCTTGTTGAGTGTAGAAAAACTCAAACCATAGATCGAGAGTAATAATGATGAGATCACCAAATTCCGGATGTCAGAACCCGCGCCTGTATCACACTCCTCACACACAAGAAGTACCTTGGTACAATAGGAATTTTGAGAGGCTCTAAAATATTCTTTTGAATTTCTATTTGAAATAATTCACGTGAACCGTAATCAGTGTAAACACAAATGTATTTCTATTCTATTCGTTTCTTTAAATCACATTTAATAATGTTGTCATTTTGATTTTTACTCTGCGGGATGTCATAAAATCACATCATTACTCTTTTCAATACATGGAGTAGTTAAACTGAATAAAAGTTTTTATGTGAGCCGATAAAAGAATAAAATTCACTTAGAATCAGATATTCAGAGGATCAGAGGGGCTATATAGACACCAATCTTGACAGGCTAGTATATAGTACGAGTCCCATTTTGCAAATTAAACGTAAATAAAAATCCTACTATTTCACGACAGACATAATTACATTATTCACAAGCAATTATTTATGGTCTAGCTGTATTCATGTATACCTACCTACATATAGCACCTACGTGTAGGTATATAGTTGAAACCTTCCTGCCCCACCGACATAATTTTTTCTCAATGGAAGCTGACACCGTACGTGTCGTATTTTGTTTAAAACATTCTCATGTGCTCACGACACTCATACCATCATCCTTTCATCCATTTTCGCCTAGCCAAGCTGATAATAAAGAAGATAATGATCGGGATATATTGCTGAAACGTAAGCGATTCCCAATGAGGTATATAGCAGAGTCATAGTTATCATTGTAATGACGCCATTAATTTTACTTCTCAGTCACACACATTGATATTGCTACAAAAAAAGCAGAGTCCAAGAGCTCCAACGCCGACTCCAACTCCAACTCCAGAGGCCCAGAGATAGACAGACGTGTGTGTGTGTGTGTGTGTGTGTGTGTGTGTGTGCCCTGTGTGTACACGCAATTTAAGCATCTTTCGATTTCCTCCTCCATTTCTGCACAACATTTCTGTCTCAAGTGTTAATGAGACAGATAAAGACCACGCGGTTCCGTGGGGGGACGAAGCCACTATCTACTAGAAGAACACATAAAATCTATCACACTGACAATTTATGAACGGGAAGAATGCTGTGAAGGAGAGAGCTGGAGTAGAAATTAGAAACCGTTAATAATTACAATTACACATGTACACGACAGATTAATTAACTACGGAGAGACCTCGCTCGTTACTTGTAGTCTATAAATCCTACTAAATAAGGAAGGTGTGTCCGTGAACTTCAGAGTTCAACTCCATTCTCCAGTATACTCCCTTGACTAGTTGATTCCTTCAGAAATACTTTAATTTAAAATGTAATTTAAAGTCCTAGATAATTCAAGCCCTTGACATTATTTATGAAAGTTCCCTGCATTCCAATATTTCGGCTTGTTTAAATGAATGCACACGACGGGACGACGTAACTTCCCCTTCTGCAATATGCAATAGTGGATTCGGCAATTTTAGTGGATTGTGGACTGTGGGTTTGACCGTCACTATTTAATTAGATGTATTACTAAGATTAAATATCCACATGAAAATATACATAATCCTTATAGAAAGCGTTTATATTTAAGCCACATAAAATTGTGAGATAAAATGCAGACAAACTAATCATATTTAATTTTCTCATATCTCTCGTAGCTATATAGTCGTATAGTTTTTGTACCCACTCAGATAATTTAATTAAGGCTATATACATATATACACATTTATTGTCTGTTGGTCATACATCGCCACTATACTAAAAAGCATTTCAACTAACTTGGATTTTACAAGGGTTTTAAACGATTTTCCAGCTTACTGGAAATATGGACAAGAGCCCAGTTGCATGTTTTCGCTCTAAAAGGGACATCCATAAATTAAGCTTTAGTTTTGAGTGTAGGTACGTATTTGGTTCCACTACAGATATGTTACAAAAAGCTATCAAATGGAAACCAAACGGGGACAGAGACAGATAAAACCCTCAGTGTGTTGTACACCCTCGTACATACTATTCGATTTTCAATGCTCGTCGCAATATATAATCCCTATCATCCTACAATAAATTATATGCTGTCTAAATATTCAAGTAAATATGGACGAAAGGTGGAAGGAAATGCGGAAGTTTTCGGTCAGTTGAGTTGATGGCACGAGTCAAAGGAACATTCTCAACACATGACCTCGGACTGTATATTTTTTTGCTGGTAATACATGAAAGCGCAGTAACTTCATCATATAATGAGATGACGACTCGAGTGAAAAGCATAAATGGAACCCTTCCGTCTATTTACTATGTAAGATATGGATGGAAAATGTCCAGGTGATGGCTGCTCTTTGAAGCGAGACAATGCCGATTATAAACCGGAGAATAAGGTACATTACCAATATGTTACGTTTCCAGTCAATCATTATCTTGTCCATATGAACGTAGTAGGTACATTGTGTACATTAAACAATGCAACCTTACGACTACGAAACGAAAACTAATATAATCCACACTCGCCTCCAAATATATACATAATAATATGCATCTGTAATTTGAAGCGGTGACTGAGCACAGAGCAATGTAGACTGCACTGTCGTTGTCGTTCTTGGTTGTCGCTTTTATTCTCTCTCTCTATGCATACACAATACATTCTCTGAGAAGCGTGCCTGCACAGAACCAAGGAGAAAAATTGAAAATTACATCCTGATACCGCACGGGGTAGTCTATATATATGTCTCTAATAATTCTAGTAAGTAAAACAGAAGCAGAAATACAGACAGAAATGTTCTCTTCTAATAACACCATGTCTCTCGCTGGTCCAATAATTTCGGCATGTGGGTACGCTACCTGTCTCTCCATAGGTATATAGGTGGAGGCTATAGAGGAATAGGTGGTGGGGTAGTTACAACGGTAGAAGCTGGGAAACACCATAATAGATAGTAGAGGAAGGTTGGTAGTAAAGTAGCTGTCTCTTCGTGTACAAGTACAACAGAGCAGCATGGAGCAAAGAGTAAAGTTCCTTTACTACCTTAATCGGATGTACGGCTTGAGTGGGAAAACACCTTGCCGGTATGTTACGGAAATCATCCCTTTCCTTCCGCGTGTCTTTTTATAGTTATTGTGTGCATTGACTATTTCCTCATTGAAGAGGAAATAAATCCATATGGACACGAGTTTAATTCCACTAAGTCCGCATGTCTGCATACTATATCAGTTATATCACTATAGCCAACATCATAATATAATGTAGTGTGTGCAATATGGCTCTCTCATTACAAGTGCCCTTGCCTATATACATACCATATACCTCCCAATTCTCCCGTGACATGGTCCTCCGTCTCACATCCTTTAGCTAATAAACTTTACTTGTAGGTAGGTATAGGTACTTTCAAAGGTACCGTGAGACATGAGAATGAGACAGCATAATCTACAGTTTCAAAATTTAGACCAATCGTTTTTGGGACTTTTCACTGAGAGAGAATTTCTTTCCATATTCTATAGAATCCAAACTGACACTGACCTCTTGCCATTGAGCTATAACGTTCATTCTTTTCATTCCCTTTTTAATAGCTATATATATCTGCATAGTACCTAACTTAAGTTCCTGTCCATGGATATATTCTACATATTATTCTACCGACTACTGTATGAAGTTTTTACGTAGGTAGGTACCTTTCAAATTTTTAAGATAAGATAGAGAAACATTTCATTTTTTACTATTAATATATTTTTTTTCTTTTAATTATTTAGCTTAACGGCTGGATGGGTAGCCGTGTGCGACATATGGCTTTGTGTTATTAATGTTTGATGGATAGATGATAACGGGGGAGGGGAAAGGTGGCTTACCTTAAGTAACTTGTTGTAGGTAGGTAGGCACTCTACTTTGCTCTTGTCATTATGTCCTGTTATGAAGGATGCGACGTGTTTCACGCGTGCACCACAACACAACACAACACAATGTACCGTAGGTAGGTAAATACAAAAAGAAGTTTTATGTGAATGGACTAGAGCTAGTAGAACACACGAGTACATATTATGTAATTTATGGGCAATGATCTGAAATATATTAAGAGCTTTTGAAAATAGATTAAAGTCAAGACAGTAGCGGACATATGGCTATATGGTTAGAGTTAAAGAAGATATATTTAAAAATACAGTTACAAAGCAAAGTCTTGATAGCATTTATTCAGGAAAAGCTATTTAAAATTATCAAAAAGGAACTAGGTACCTACTTTTTCAATACTACTTATGCCTTTTAATTTAAACAGGTTTTTTGTCTCCTATTTATTCTATACATTTACGTCCCCTACATTAGTCTACTGTTATGTTCCAAGAGCGTGTAGTAATATTTACATTACATGCAGGATGTTTATACGACGACGTGGCAATTATTATAATCCCAAAAAGAAGAAATACAAAAATAGAGAGAGAGAGCAATAAGTATGAAAATTGTTACAGTTTTCTTTTTTCCGTTGTTTGACCCGTGAGAATGCCCATATTAATATACATTTATAAAATTTATTCAATCACTGTTGTACAGCTATACAATCGGTAGTTCGTAGTATTTTTTCATAGTAAATGATGGTTGACGAAGGTTAAATCTCTAAATCAAGCATCAAATCACATCAGCCAAATATAAAATTTGCAAATCAAAATTTATTAGCTCACAAGACCCAAGCCGACGCAGGCATTAATTTCTTCTGAAAACTTTGTCCTATACAATATTATGTAAATTTCAAAAAGGTCATATTATAATTCTTTTTAATTAATAAGATTTATATTTTATGAATTTTAATTGTTTTGAGGGAAATATTCGTGTCGCATGGATCTGACGTAAAGTGAATTTTCCAACTACATGAATTAAATTACACCTGCTCTGTCTGATTAATGCAGCTCTGGGCGCTGGTCACATTCTGCTTGAGCCATTTTATGAAAATAAAACATGTTAAATGGTAAGAGAGCTACTCTCATTTTTTGTATGTGGGTGCGAATAAGCATTTGATTGTGTGATATGTATTTATTTATTATGATTAAAGATTATTGCTCTATACTAATTAATGTAATTAACTAAAAAATGCCGAATTCAAGAGCTACTAATATTGTGGATATAGCAGATAAGTGACGAGTAAAATACATAAAAAATGTCGTCATGCCTTATTCGTTGAATAAATTATAGTGATCAAGAATTAAAGAGAACTAGAGAGAGAGAGAGAGAGAGGGAAGCTGTTCCATTTGGCTTTAGTTTTTGGCGACAGACAGACAGACGTGGAGAGGAGGTGGCGATGTTATAGAATTATAGATAGATGAATATCTGGTGTGTATTTCACTGTCTTTTGTCGCCTAATTAGCCTCGCAAAGAAATCTTTGCAATGTGTGTCCATATAAATCACCACATTAACGAGTCTTGGCTCCGGTCTGCTTCAGCCTGATTTTCACGCCGTCTGATATTCTCTTCCCTCCTATGTATCTCTCACAGTAGTGTCGCTGAGGATGCCGAGTGTACAAGTAGTCAATGTGGGAAAAGGCGAGGGAAGGAACAAAACCATAGCCAAGACCAAGACCCAAGACCAAGAATCATGGAAGGTCTCTCTCACAGTTTAAGTTTAGAGCACCTATTCAAGAGTGTATAGCTACGGAGAAGTAGACGGAGTAAGTATAGTAGGGGCAACCGAGAGTGAGGTCTGGCAAGGATAAATTTTGCATGCAAATGAACGACAGCTTTATCCTTGCTAGACCTCACTCTCGGTTGCCCCTACAGTAGTAACAACCGTACGACGGGTTCTAATCGTAAGATTAAAATCCTCCACTGACTCTACTAGGACCCGCGTTCATGTCGTACACAAAGTGTAGTACTCCATAGACACACACACAAATACAACGAAAAAGAAACTATGAAAACTACCAGGCTTACACAGAGTATGAATAAATCTGCTGTACATTCACAACCATACAGTCACAATAGTACAATGCTTACTTGCTCAATCTGACTCTGACTCTACTACGATTTTCTACTACCGTCGTCGCCCTTCTTCCCGTTTGTAAAATTCAAGTTGCGGCAGACAGCCCAGCGACTTACAAAAAAGCAAAACTGCAGCCATGTTCCACGTAACATAATATGCAAATTCAAAATTCCTATGCTATGCTCAATTCATTCTATTCTACGACAACGACAAGGACCAAGGAAAGGCAGCCTAATGTAATGTAACCTACCCAATATGAGTCGTCTTCACATCACATCACATCCCATCGTAGCTTTGTTTGAACTCTGTCAGAAACAGTTAAGAAGAATGTGACCATCAGTGGTAGGAGACGCCTTTGAGACACTGTCAAGGAAGCCTATGGCTCCCTCATCGTTGATAACAATAAAAGCTTGAACTCATGTCATATATTACTATTACTATGTCTTAATGCCTTCAATAGAGACAAGTCTGTAGCCAGGACAAAAATCTTCAAAATCTGTGCATATGTATAGTCCGTTGGGTAGTCACACGGTCACGGTGGAAGCTCTCTATATATTTAGTATCTCTGTGGATGTGGACCCATAAAAAGCCCTTGGAGCCAGATATGATACAAGTAGTGAGTGAAGTCAGTTACCTTTTTTGTCATTATTATTAATTGTGCAGAATAAATTGAATTGAACTGGGAATTCCATTCCGTCCAGAGCATTGAATTCACTATTTCAGTAATAAATTCACGGAGTTGATGAAATGGAAATTAGGAGGAGAGAGCCTCTAAATCAAGCTGCGAGCCTTGGAGTATGTGTAGTTGAGGAACTTAAGGAGCTAAGCCAGATTAAGGAATAGTTTAGCCAGCGAAAGAGAGAGAGAGGGATATGAGTACAAGGCAGACTGAGAAATGGGTAGGCATAGGTACAGGATTGAGGGCGCTCGGGTTTCTTCCTGTTTTCTGATCGCTTTCATATGAATTTATGATGAAATTGCCACGCGATATCAATGGTAAGTAAAAGAGCGTGCGAACGACTGCCAAGTGATTATAAATACCAGGAGTGTATTTTTTCCCTTCATACATAAAATGTGAGAGAGAAAGAGAGTACTACGTGTATACAAGTGTAGTTGTAGTAGAGGAGGAAGTAGTAGTGGAAAAGTAGTAGTGTGTGGTAAAGTCAGTGTGTGTGTGTGTGTGTTCACGTATAGCATGTATAAAGTTGTAAGCTCGTATTTTGTAGCGCATATAGTTTAACATGGAAATCGAGGATTGAGAGAAACTGCATGTAGCGAGGTCCGAGTCTCGTTGGGCCGGGTCATGTTGAGTAGAGAGTGAACTGAATGGAGTGGAGCGGCGCATTGATTGGGCGCAGGTGGGCACTAGCAGCAGAGGCGAGGGGTTCCGTCACTGGCACGCTCCTCTGCAGTCATTTCCGGTGACAGGAATTTGAGTCGGGCAGTTTTCGGAGAGTCGAGCCTCCGATCACATCCCAACTAATCTCATAGAAGCAACGTGCTCAAGCACACACACACACACACACACTCACACAGATAGACAGAGAGACAAACAGACAGAGAGCGAAAGACAGAGAGACATGATCGTGTACTCGAGTGAGTAGGAATAAATTTAAATAAGAAGTTCAAAAACCAAATTTTCACAAGTTTTTTTCCCTTGATTTAATTCTCTTTTATTATGGTTCCAGTTTATTCCCGTCGTTCTTTTCTATAAACCTCCGCGCCGGGATAAAACCTACCACCACTTTTTCTTACTCAACATAAACATTTATAATTCTCCAACACTCAAATTTTTGTTCTTGTGTTTATTTTATTTGAGCTAGAGAAAAATGAGCTCACTCTTCCTGATATGCAGAGTAGTCAAATTCTGAAATTAAATATGCGTCACTCTCAAATCCACAACAGTTGATATATAATATACTGTACACAACGAAGAAAAAAACTGTACTAGCAAAATTGCTTGACTGAATTAAAAGTTGCAATGTAGAGGAAAGGAAAAGGATACTACGGACTTCAATCCTTGTTGAATGTTGAAACTGACTGAATTGAGGACGGATCAGCTAAAATTTGGACTGATTGACTTGATTTGATGTGGATTTAGGAAGTGAAGTGAGTTATATGGGACTTGGGATGAGAGGAGATTCCTTCCTTTAAGTCGAAGATGATGGGTGAGGAGGAATAGAGAGTGGGGTCAAGTGAGACATTTGGGGAATCCAAAATGAGGGGGACCCGGTGGTCGGTGGCCTATGGGATTCTGAGTGGTAGCTGGGCTTCGATCGGACTGACCCAGTTCAGTGGAACGTGAGCTTCGAGCTTTTCAAGTTTGTAGGCGAGTTAGGAGAGAGAGAGAGAGAGAGAGAGAGAGAGAGTGAGTGGTGTGTAGGAGAGCATAGAGAGCCGTAGAGTATTGTAACCCACACAAGAAAGATACGACATTTCGAACTAGTGCAGGACAGGACACGGAGTGGACTATGCGGCTGTGCTGGAGAAAGTCAGTCAGCTCACGTAGAGTAAAAAAAAGGACCAGTCGGACTAGACTGGTGTTAGTGGACAATTGACAGAGCTGTGTAGTGCGGGATTTTTCTTATAGTTCTTCACTAATTTTTTTTTTACAAAGTGTGTGAGTGTGAGTGTCGGGTCGTACAGTTCTGAGGACTACTATATAAGTGCTGTAAATATAATCCAAATATAATTATTATTACTTAAGAAAAATTACTAGCATTAAAAAAAATACTGCAAATTTTTTTAAAAGAAATTGAACAAGTGACTTTGATTCAAATATTTGATTTCTTCAAATTTCTCATGAAGCTGTAGTAGCTGTACTTTTTAACTGTTAAAATATTTAAAAAAAATATTAAAGTTTGTCTGTTCCGTTTCTACACGTTCGTGCTGTGAAAGAACCCAATAATAGCAAAATCTACAGTTATATTTTTACTTTGGATTTTAAATGCTAATCCTATGTATATTTGTATATGACTGCAGATAACCTATAAGCTTGTGTTCACTCTTCTCATCATGAGGATTAGATTGTGTGGGACAGGGATTTAGGGCTGTCAATGTATAAATGGTAAGAGTATACTATGAACTCTAAAAGGCTGAAGGAATCCACGTCGACTGGAACTGTTAAACTGTAAATAAAGAAATCATCACGAATCTTTTTGGACCAAGAGAAAATTTTTCATAGCATTCATTTACTTTTTAGTTTTATTTCTATACTCTCAGACACTGAGACTGTCAAGTGATTTCTCGGGAGTGTAAATCTATCAGAAGCCACCTACAAGCACACAGCTTTAGTCGTCCGGACTTTGGGTATAATCCTCTGTCGCGACTCTTGCTGCCATCGAAATCTCCTCTTCGTCGATCTTCTTCATTTTTCTCAACTTCTTCTTCATCTTCTTCGTCGTCGTCGTCGTCGTCGTCGTCGTCGTCTTCTTCTTCATCTTCTTCCCCTCCACTCCTTCTACGACTACTTCTCCGACTACCAACCACCACCACCACCACTGCAGACTAATTCATCTTCATCCATGATCTCGACGACGAAAATGTTGCAGAGTGACGATAATTTTAGGTGAGCAATTGTCAAGAAGGATTAATATGCTGTATGCGGTGTTGGGGTGCTAAAACCCTTAGTACCGCATCTTCCCGGCCTCACCTCTCTGCAACATGTTCTGCATCGCTCTAGTCCTCCTTCTACAGTGTCTCTTTGGCTCCTCCGGATACACCTTCAAAGGTAAACCAAACAAACAAAATCCAACTAAACTAATGCACTTTCACATATTAATAATAAATCATACTACTACTACTACTACTACTAATAATAATAATAATAATAATAATAGTAATAGCTCTACTGATAGAAATAAAATTAAAACACAACCAGCACATACTACTTAACAACATCCCCAGACACCCAATCACCTGCCTAAACCCATTCCACCATCTGACTCACTCAATTATAATCATTGTGTATTCATTCTCCTCCAAATCCAAATCCAAATACAAATCCAAATCCAACCCTTTCCTACTCACCATCAACTTCACTCCAGTTTTATTTGGATGGACGAGGACGTCGTCGCCGTCGTCGTCGTCGTCGTCGTAGTACGGCGACAGGAGCAGGACACACATAATATCTGCTGCTCTGTATGATTTTCCGTTTCTCCTTGTCGACGGCGACTTTAATGTTTTACATGAATTGAATGTACACCTCCGTCCTCTTTCTCGTCCTCGTCGTCGTCCTCTAAAGCTCCTCGTAGTTGCATGCTCCCAAGTCACTATCTCTTCACAATATCACACTCGTATATACGCAGTCCCTCTCCTTTCTTCCTACAAACGAACAGACTGGGCACAGGTGAAATGCTCCAAACACACACAAACATCCACACGTTCACTCCATTGTTTCCACAATATCCACAACTGTCGAACAAAACCAACAGCGCCACAACAGCATCGATTCCACACTCCTATCCCTATCCCTATCCCTGTCATTGCATGGGGAAAAAACTTGCAAAAGCCTCTCTCTCTCGCTCTCGTACTTTGTTTTGTTCCCACTATTTCCCCCTACTTGTCATTAGTTTAAATTTTACTCTTGCAAAAAAAACAATATTTTTTTTTAAATAATTAACATTTAGCTTGTGTAGTATTTTCATAAGAGCGAGCGACAGAGAGAGAGAGAGAGAGAGGTGATAGTTTTATAATTTTACTGGGACTGGGACGGAAGGGCAACTAATATGAATCTATATTACACTCTATGTATAGCAATACTATAGTTGGTAATAATACAACTATACATAATTGCCTCCCCCATTATAAGCCACCATCATCATAATAATAATATGCCAAACAATTCTTCCCTATACCTATCTTTGCCCTTCTCTCTTTTGAATGGTATACATGAGTCATTGGTAGGGTTACAGAATGGGTTGCTCACATGGACATAATATTACAAAAATCGTTTGAGTTTAAAATTGATAAGCAAATAAAGCAGTGTCCATAATATGGGAATGGGAAATTAGGAAGAATAAAAATGAATTGCTATACATACGCCAAATAGTCGTTTCTATTGATTTTTAACGGACCAAGCTTTTTACAAATGCAATCAATGAAATGGCTGGTCTATTCTGACTGACATCAATGTCCACCACCACCACCAAGCTAAAAAGGATCCAGCGCTTCCTACTAATACTACACGAGTATCCATCTCTGTGTACATGGATCCCGTCCATGTCAAAGTCGACGTGGAAATCGAAATACACTTGCCATGCAGGTTTTGTGGAGTGAGAGTCGCCGGGTGAGTGAAGATGGGCGAGTGGGGATATTTATTCTAGGGAGTCAAATACACAGGCATTAGAAATTGCCTAGATATCACAGGACCAAAGAAAAGTACATCAAATAATTTAGGTGTAGCATGATTAGACTCGTATTCCCTTTTGCATTATAGCTTTATTTATCCATGATACCTTCTCGCCTCCTTCATTCCCATAACGTATTGTTATTCCTGGAGTCCACCACCACCGCCATTCCCATATGTAGGTACGAGGTAGTAATCAAATAATGTATCTTACCTATGGATGTTAAATTGGAATATATTTGAGCGGAGAGAAGAGTGTTGTATACTATAGTCAGGGATAGGAAGGAAGGAAGGGTATATGAAAGGCAAATTCTTATCCTAGCATATTTTATGATGATATATGTATTTAGTACGTGATATAATACGGAGGAGTGAACAGTGGAAAATAAGCGGGGTCCTTTTTTTTCTTTCACCTAGTCTGTGGTAACTATTAGACACACACACAGAGAGCAGTTGTGCTCGAGACAAGAAGCGCACACCTACGCACAAGGGATTCCTCTCGTCCAGTTCACATATAAATATAGACGTAGACACCATTAGTTCTATATATTGGATGGTGGAACTCCTCCATTCCCAGACCAACATAACAAACCGACAAAACCAATAAAATATGCATTGCTGTGAACGGTAAATCGATCAGCAGTCGAGTAATGTTCGTCTTTAGCAGCTCTTTTACAAGCGAATCGGATCAGCAAAATAAAACTAGAGTATCTGTAGAATTAATACTTCTTCGACAAGTCTTCCTTCCCGAAGCCAAAGCCAAAATGATGCCATAACCCAAAGGCAACCAACCATAAGTATCTCTCTCTCCTCTCTCTCTCTCTCTCTCTCTCTCTCTCTCTCTTCCATCCACAAACTATGTAACTCTCTCCTCTATACTCCTCATAGCACATGGGGAGGAGAGAGCGGATTTTTACTATATAGAAAGAGTCAGAGTGGAATGGCTGAATGGAAAAAAACAAGGAGCCACATTAATACCAAGAGACCAAAAAGAACCTTCCTCCCTATCACGTTTTACGATTACGAGAGAGTCAGATAGTCAAGAGATAGAAATCTCTTTTGTACACTTTGATTTTATATATTTTATATATTTTATTTACTGTCTTCCCCTTCTCAAACTTTCATCAAAATAAGATGAGACAAAAATAATACTCAACTTTTTTTTTACTAGCTCATAGTCAAATAATAAAAATATTAAAGATCCGTTATCTGCATATTAATATCCTGGAAAATACTTACTCGGCTCCCTTGTATTGTAACTACTGTGAGCTTGCAATATAAACATGAAAGAAAACGTCTAGATTTTATAGATTATGATGAATATACACGTATTTTTTTCAATATATTCCTAGCTACTTAGGTACGTGCTTACATTTATTTTTATTATCAGCATTTCAAATAATTTTAGTATAATATAATACAATCATTCTATCACATTAGGATCAATGCAAATTATATACATAAAGTGGATGGAAGTTTCCAAAAGTAACTACTGAAAGTATAAAGGCTTTCATTTCTGTTATTTTGAAAATTCCATGAGAGCAGAGCTGTCTGTGCATGAGAAAAATAAACGTTACATACAATTACGTAATTATATAAAATTACCCCAAGTTTAGGAAGGAAAATAAAACAAAAGGATATATTATGAAGTTGAGTTGAAGTTGATTGGTTGTGTGCGTCTGTATTTCTAAAATATAGCAAAGTAAAAAGAAATATGTAAATGTCTCTCCCTCTCTTTAGCATTTTCGATGTGCAAATAATAAACAAAGAGATATAATGAAGATGCTGCAGCACAGACAACACCAACAGACTACAGAGCATATGTTTCTTGTGTAGTATGGCAGAGGCAGACTGTGCTGATAAATTGAGGACTGTGTCACCCCTCTCTCTGTCTGTTTGTCTGTCTGTAGTCTGTAGTTTGTACAGTGTGAATAGACAGTTACTATCCATATATCTGGGGATCTGTATGACAGAAGGATGGAAAAATAGAAGTCTTTTCTTTCGCATTATAACAAATCTGGGGACGTCTAAATCCCTATATCAAGTACGGATGGATGCACCCAGGAAGGAAAGCCAAATTAAGTTATGATCATGATCTCTAAAGACACTATCGTGTGTGGTTGCGGTTGGAGTGCGACAAAACTTTATTTGACTCCGTTACTCAACTCACACCCACAAATCCTAAAGCGATTAGTTCCTATCAAAATCTGTCGTCTCTATGAGCATGGTCCTTGTCTCTTCGGCTCTTGTGGCGGGGGTTAAAATGCTCATCATTTATGTTTAGAGTTACAGCCCTACGTATAACGTATATGCTTCTCATCACAAAAATGTTTTTGATTTTGAGACTATGAGGCAGTTGTCGTTGTTGGTCAGTTTTATATTTTAATTACACAAATTTAAGCCCTGATTTTGACAAATCCAGCCTCAAATCCAAATCCAAATTGCCGGTATTTTTTTTCTTCTTCTTGTTTTTTATTTTTTCGTGTACTTGCTCAAGTAATCGGAGAAGAGGTAGAATGTAGAAAAAAGTCACAAAGTGCTACTAATTCACTTACTCACCCAAGCTGTCAGCTAAATTGTTTCCAAATACTTTACGTCAGGACAGTATTTTTAGCTTTTAAAGTCTGTGCGAAGTCAAATCTTATTTGGCACGGATTCCCAGTGAAGGGAAAAGAAAACGATTGTACTCGTTAATCTGTAACGACCTCTAAAGCTGTCTAAAAGGTTGAAAAAAAATTAAATAAAGTTGTAAATATCCCGTTCATCGTTTTCATTTCAGAATATAATATGTATACAAAAGAGCTTTTCCCCCTTTTCAATTTCTTCAATTCAATATTCTTCTCTAAACATTAAAAAGCATTTGTTCCCATAATATTTATTACAGATTTTAAAAGTTTTTGTTCAACTTTTATTTTATTAGTAATGGAACAGCGTACATGTATGTACAAGCATTACAAATCAAACTAAGCGAGTTTTCCTTTTATATTGTTAGTATAGTGTATAGACTTGTGCATGTTGTTATATAGGATTTAAACCTTTTTGGCGATTTATTGATTTTTCGATTCCATTTAGCAGGAGAACAACTATACATGATATCTGGTCTATTACTGTTCCAACCACATAGTGCGGGTGATGGTTATGGTTGCTCAGCTTTATAATATTTCCTCACATTTATGTTGTATGGCTCACTCAAATGTAAAACATATGTTTCCTTTCTGACGTCCAGTAAAATTCATTTATTATTCACACGTAGTACATTATATGATTGTATGCATATTACATGGCCCTATAGTATTTTTCTGCTTGAATATTAACATGCTTGAATATGCATGCCATTACGTGTTCCCTTCTTCACCATTTACAATTTACCCATGTCGATTTAAAAACATGTACAAAACATTTAAAGACTGAGCCCAAGAGTATATTTACCTACATATATATTGATATTCCATTTTAATTTCCTACACGCAAACTTTGTTAGTCAAGAAACCAAATATCAAAATTGTCGGTTGCAAATTAGATTACTATTTTTATACAAAATGCACTCGGCAGCTTTCCCCTTTGAGCGTATGTGTCAGTCTTATCCTTGACTGTAAACTGGAACTGGTTGAGGTATTTGCAAAAAATCCATGTGACTACATTAAATACACACTGGAGAGTATTTTCACATACAACATAAAATTCCCATTCATCAAAATGGACAATGAATGATAATGAGAGACATGGGCCATAGGACCAATATGCCATATATATTTCGCACACACAACAACTGTACATAATAATCATAGTGTGTGTGTTGTTGTCCTTTGAGGCGACGTCACTTACATTTCTGCCAGGAGCCAAAAAGGGGTTATAAAGTTCTCACGATGTCATAATATAGGAGTGGAGTGAAAGACAAGAAAAGTGCATGCCACAACCCGGCCATTTACTGCCGCATACTTATGCCTAGGCACATCCCTATTTTCTAGCTCTGCAGGTCCATATGTATCCAAAAAGTATAAATATTTAGCCAATAAACTCACTTTTCCAAATATAATAACCAAAAGTCTTTGGATGTACAACGTTTATCTGTATTCTTTATTGCTGTGCTGCTATGTACGTCCGTGACTTCATAAATGTAGCACTGTATACCACAGATATAATTATGTTGGTACTTAAACTAATCAGCCAATCCGAATAAATAAGACCTAAATTACTTGGCTTCTATCTATATTTTCAAATTGGAGTGCCTACTCAACTTAAGCTCTACATTGTCTTCGGCTATATCTCCAGCATGGGTTCTGCTGAATATTTTTAAATTAAAAACATACTTTTTTTTAATCAAATAGCGTATGAACAAAAAACCTTGACAATACTATAAGCAAAAGATACACCACAAAAACCATCAAGTATTAGGGTGACGACCGTCTGCGTGAACGCTTTTGAGTGCAATTGACGTATAGTATATAGGGAGTGAGTTCAAGAGAGCAAAAAATAAAGTTTATTAAAAATAAATTGATTGACACGCGATTCTCCTTCCCTGTCAAGACACTACTGACAGTGGACTGAAATATAATCATTTATTTCATAAAGTCGATTCGGTCGAGGCCCACACAACGGAGTAGCTTGACTGAATTACAGAAAGTAGTAGGCAATAATAAGAGTACCTATACCTCTATTTTATTCTGGTGGATATCCTCTATATTTAGGAACGCAACGGGGGGAAAATGATCTTGGAGACAAGACGTGGACGTTGCGTCATTGTGGCAGTCACAAAAACTCTTATACTCTTCACAAATGAGAGTTTGAGTGGTCAAATGAATTGCTTTGTTGTAAACGCAAAATGAGGGAAGGACCATCCATAGCATTGATAGGCTTCTTCCACTCGCACTAACTACTTATCTATCACATGGAATGAAAATGTGGAAATTTGAGGAAGAGAGATAAACGCTGTGCGTTGTGTAGGAGTAGGCATATCTGGAATCTAGAGGAGGAATAAGTATAACATGTGGAAATGTACATGATTGGGAATTCGAAAATCACATGGGATATAATAAAATAGTATATAGGATGCGACGAGTGGAAAAGACTCAAGACAATTAAATGAAGGATAGACAGAGAATCATCATTATTTCTTATCTTGTATTATAGATGTATAGTGTGAAAGTGGGGATGATATGAATTTTGTTGGTTGGTTGGTGGTGGTGGTGGTGTATGATGAGAGGACGAGGACGGACTGGGACGAGGAAGGAAGCCCTGTTCCGCTGGTTTGGTCGATAATTAATTAGGTGGGGATGATTAAGATCACTTGGAGATGTGACCACCCAGATGATGAGAGCAATGAAGAGCTTTTTCTTCCGTGGATAATGGAATTATTTGAGGAGGAGGAAAAGGAAATCGGGCGCGTGCCCTTCTGAATGGAGTCATGAGGGTCTAGTGTCTCGTCCTCCCAAGTGCCTACATGCCTCCGTACGCACACATTATTGGAGGCTGATAAAACCAGGAGCTATTGAGACCATGAAATTCTGTACCTTCTCTCTTACACAATACTCTCGAATTAGTATGGGTGCAGAACTAATGCAATGTATTCTCCGTCTCTCTCTCTCTCTCTCTCTGCAAAGAAGAAATCAAAGGAAATAAAATACGCACACAGAGCAGAGCAGAGGAAAACAGAGACGAAAGAGAGACAGAGGGCACGTGCCTTCCCGATCTGAGGCAGGCCCTTCCAAGGCTCACACTCCCATGTCCTATCATATGAATATCATCATAGGAATGTACTTGAGAGGCAGTAGGAGATACGAGGTGCTTCGGACCACACAGACAAATTGAATTAGTGTATAATGTGGGCTGAAGTCTGGAATTCAAATCATTTGACTACATAGTACTTGAGCTAAAGGTCTACAATTCACAAAATAGCTCACTTCACAGGATGAGTTATAGTTTGCTAAAGTTCTACGTATAGGTACATATTCATTTGCTTCTGCCTCAACACGGTATTTCAAATCATATGGCTCGTACTTGTTTTCATGTAGCCATATCTATTCACTGGGTGGATGTGTACAGGGCAGACGTGCTCGTATTTACTTTCTTCCTCCTCTTGTGTACAAGATGAACCCGTATAAAAAGGTAATAAGGAGAGGTTGCTTCGGATGACTGGCTGGAACTGGAGCTGGAGTTGCTACTCATCTGCTTCACAGAATACCCTGTGCCCTGTCCGCTATACTTCTGCCCGTGGAAGTAAACTTAATGAAGGAGCGAGTACGAGTCTGCTCCGCTTTAAATATTACACATAGTTTGATCTTATCTGTAAGAATATATATTTAGAGTTATGCACAGGGTAGGAGGATCAAATGAAATTTCTGAAAACTACAAAATTACAAATTACAGAATACAAAGTAGGTACATCTCGTTCTGTTCAATCAACTGTAAGACTCTATGTGCGTCCCGTACCGTACCGTACCGTACCGTACCGTACCGTACCGTAGGTTACGCACACTCTCCTGCACGCATCTGCCTCCCTAATTATGTATTGTTTTGTGTGCTTAGCATCGGAATTACGTCGTCTTTAGATTAAAATAGCCAGGTTTGTCCTTGTCTTTCGTGTACACATAGTCATGATGATGGCGGTTCGCAGTTCGTGGTGACTGCTGCGGTGGCAGTCATCCCGACTAAATACTAAAGGCTTCCTATTTCATTTCACTGGGTTAACAGTAAACATAGCGCAGCAAGTGAAACCATCTAAACTGTTGACATGGTGAACTAATCATATTTCATGCTGTTTTTTCTTTTCTAGTAGGTAAAGCACCCTGATATTGACAGTACCTACTCTACACTTGCACTATTTCTCCTCAATCAGCTTATGGTTTATAGCTGAGTGAACATGTACTAAGTGCATGGCCCACTTGATCTCCTCCTTATTTCCTATCAGTATAGTATATCCTTCCCCATATGATACAATGTATCGTTAGACTTAATTTTTTTTGTGCGCATTATATGGGCTACTCTTTTACTCAAGGAAGAAAAAAGCGGTGACGACAGCTTTTATTACTAATGAGAGTTACTAAACTTTAATTGATCATAATTTAATTTAAGCCATAAGGATATAGGGAGCCGTTCTTTTAGAACTTTTAGAACATTTCGCGCGCTATTTTGATGGTAATGAGGGAGTTTTTATTTTCCAGTAAGTACATACATTAATATAGGAGGTATCGAAAAAAAACTAAAACTAAGCGCCTTCAATTATTTTAGAATATCTTTTATATCACTGCATAATATAGTCACTCACTTCAAGTTGAAAAACCTAGCATGCAGCTTTGAATTTAAATTTGAACTTTTGGTCAGATTTTTCAAGCAGTCAAAAGTTTGGTGCAAAAGTCTTGTTGACTTCTGGATTTCAAAAGAATTGCCCCTTATCATTATTGCATATTTTATAGGTCCTGCATGACAGACTTTCTACTATCGAAAAAAAAATCAGAAACGAAAAAGTTTGTTATATGTAGTAACAAGAATTCACAATCTACGTTTCCCCAAAAGGTAGTACAGATAATTCTGAACATTTGTTTCCACGAAGAATAACAAATTGAAATGTAAACAATGGATTTTTAAAGTTGGAGATAACCTAAACGCATATCGTCAGTTCTTCTGACGTTTATATGCAGTCCAATTATTTAGCGTCCCATTTATCTATATGAGTTTTTGTGCTCCAGTACAGTACAGTGCAGTACAGTACAAAACAATCCATTCCAATTTCAATTTGGTAGCTATAGACTTTCCTGGGCCTGGGTTCCATTGTACACATATTGATATTTACGACGATAGTCTTTAATGGAAAGAAGGGCAACTTGTGTTGTTGTTTCTTGGAGATTGAAATAACGAGAATCTTGGTTCGAATTCAAAAAATAGCCTCCGCAATAATAGTAACCTTTGTTTTATTTTCTTCCCCTGTTGTACTTTTCCCATGCATGTAGACACGACATCATATCAGTATATTATGCATTTAGGAAGGGGCGTCTATACGAGTTGTGTAGGGGAACAATTTTTTTTATTTGTAAAATTCAGAGAGAAGAAACAACAAAGTGAAAGAGAAATTTTCTTAAGTGGGATCTAATGCGCTGAGGCATGCAGTTGAACATTCCAACGTTGACAGTCCTATGAAGAGTAAATAGGGTACTTTAGACTTAACAGAATCCTCACTTGGGTTCGAGTCCCTCGTTTTGTATTGCTTTCTAATTTTTTTTGTCTTCTTGAGTCTTAATCTGAAAGCGAGAGAGAGAGAGAGAGTGTTTCTCTAACTGTCTAGGACTAAGCTCCAACGACCAGGAAAGGAAATCTTCGGAAATCCTCAAGTCATTTCGCTGTAAATCTTCGTCTATTTTTCTTGTGGTCCTCTTCTATACCACACATCAGCTACATTAATGAGACCCGGATGCCATCCAAGTTTTGTTTCCGTGCTAAAAACTGAATCACGAATAGATTTTTGTTTTTGAAAATAAAACCTCAAAAGAGGTCAGATGGAATGCGGTAGGGAGGGAGGAGGGGAGGGGAGATTGAGGCTCTGTCACCTCGCACTCTCCCTCAGCTTCGAGTTCGAGTCATGGATGTTAAACCCCGAAAATTTGTATATGTTGTTTCTAAACATGAGAGTCGTTTTTGAGGTCAAACAAAATCCTATGGTTTAACCACATATTTAGACAGGCCGATGTATAACGTGTAGAAGAAAAAAACCATTTATTTTTGACAACACTATCTAAACATATCTTTCACTCTAAGGTCTTAAAGGGTTTTGAAAACTCTTACAGGGAAGTCGGCTGAATGATTTACACACACACACACACACACAGGCGCTTTACCGTGTGTATTTGTAATTCGACTGGATGAGGATGATTGATTGGTGATGAATGTCACCCAAAGTTTGTAGTGCAGTCAAAAACTTAAACTTCATAAATACATAATTATATTTATAAATCCACATTACTCCCCTCCTATATGCATAATGACCATTTTTCTATATCTACCCGTGACGGAGCCGGACTCTTCAGTATTTGCATACTGGAGAGTTTTATTTATTTTTGTTTTTACAGAAAACAACTTTAGGTATAATTAAAAGGATGAGACTATTGAAATGTAACATTTTTCATGTTTTCCTTACGGAAATGTAAACGTTTCATATGCTGTAAAAATTTACAAAATTTACAAAATATCAATATTTTTTTATTCTTTCATCTCCCATCAATTTGGTTGCTTCCAGTAGTTGTAGTCAGAATAATTTCTGAGTAACTTCAATTAGAAAATCCGGAAATTAATTTTGAAAAAAATTCGATTTTAAATTCCTTCAGCGCTCTTTTCCAGTCTCTTAATGACACAATTCCACAATTCCTTTTTGTAGAAATGTTTCTAGTGTAATCCACTTGATTTGTTCGACATGGACATAGAAAATAAAAAGGAAAGCTATATATACATAGACTTAAATTGTGTCCAAATCCATAGAAAAGAAGAGAAAAAAAAGCTGCTGAAAGGGGGTTTTTTATTGTTTGCAGTGATTTATGGCGTGAATTCTCCAAGTGTCCATTGATATAAATCAGTAGTAGAGTTGTCCTCATACTGACTGCATCTACGGTAGCGGTACCGGTAACGGTAACGGTAACGGTAATGGATATGGTAACGGACTATGCACCAGAAATCAGAGCCAACTAAAAAAGTATACACATAATACATACATATCCTCCTGAAACTATTTGTAAAACCATTGATGCATCCCTCAGGCACACAAAAGAGCCTTTAGCTCTGCAATCAAACTCAAGGATCTAAAACACTAAATCTTTCTCACTTTTTGTGAGGTTCAAAATTGTTCGAAATTTCGCAAAGGTTTTATATATCATACATATCTAGTGTACTATCCCTTTCATTGGTTTTCATCCAATGAAAGTATCAATATATCAATGGAATTGGTATACAACATACCCTACCTACCTACTTACACTGTTATATTTTTTTTGGGTTGGAATGTGATGGAATTTGATTGCACACAAAAGTATTTACAA
Source organism: Dicyrtomina minuta (assembly GCA_949802685.1). Taxonomy (NCBI): domain Eukaryota; kingdom Metazoa; phylum Arthropoda; class Collembola; order Symphypleona; family Dicyrtomidae; genus Dicyrtomina; species Dicyrtomina minuta. The sequence continues at coordinate 59,771,839 of OX461809.1, forward strand.
TTCGTAAGCACAAAATAAATGGGAATGATTTTTGCAACATCCGGTGGCCGGGAATTTCAAATTTAATATCCGGTCAACAATGCTCAAATTTCTTAGAAATGGAACGAGTTGCAGCTTTGAATTATGCACAATTCTGCTCGCATCCTCATGTTTCCATCCTCATCGTCAAATTTTTTCCGAGGCTGTCATTGCAGTTCTCTCATTTATTTTGAGGAAGGAAAAATGCTCCAACTTGAAAATATACCAAGTAAGAGAATTTTCCTCATTCAATTGCAGTTTCAATATAGCAGAGAGAGAGAGCGGAGAGGTAGGTATGTAGGTAGTAGGTAGGTACCTTCCTACATTAGCATGCCACATCCAACAGCCACATCTCTCTCTCTTTCTTATAACTCTATTTAATCAGTCGCAGGCACGGCGGCATAGCTGAGCATCTAACGATAAGCGCAGTGTGTATGATTCCAATGTTGAATGTACTGCAGTCTGCAGTAGAAAATAAAAATAAGAATTTAAAAGCTACGAAACTACCTACTTACCTCCACGTATGTATTCAGACCAGTGAGAGAGAGAGAGAGAGAGAGAGAGAGAAGTGCAGTATGCGACTGGGCTCGCTCCGCGTCTCCTACCCAACAACAGAACAGGAACAGACATAATGAGTGAGGTTAGGTGCAGAGCAGAGTTTAGTCAACACGAGAAAGATTGAAGGTAACACATTTCCTGCACTCGTACCATGTGGTCAACAGCATTTCACAGAATAATTAATGACTGCATTATTACATAATAATGCACAAGCACACAAGGATTTTTCACGTTGACTATATAGAATAATATTTCACCATCTCATATGTAGTTCCTATCAGTAGTCCTATATCCGCATTTGTGAAGCATTGTTAATTCTTATTATGACATGATTTGAGTGACTATACTGCCGACTGCTCATCTTCATCATCATCATCGTGCAGAACAGAAGCGAGGGAAGGAAATGAATTTCATTATTACTTTCCTTTTCCTCCCATTGATTGAAATTGTACAAACAGAGGGATAGGAAGGAGATCCATGAAGCTGAAGGAACACTGTGTGTGAACTTGATAATAATATCAAGCTGCTGTTGCTAGAATCCAGAATTGTTCCACTGTAAATAGAATTAAAATTAAATGAGCCAGATAAACTGGGAGTAAAATATGATGGAGATGATAATTATTAATAAGTACATGAGCGCTCCTCCACACATCAATTTCACTGTTTGTCATTGTCCTCATAGCGCTACCATTAATGCGTTATGGTGTTGTAGTACTAAACAACTGACAACGACCAAGACATACGGAGGATAAAGCGGAGTAGATTTAAGTGAGTCACTGTCACTGTACTGTTCATGAAGTCAGGAGCTGAAAAGAAAATGACAAAAGACATAAAAATGTTATGGAGTGTGTACATAGGGAGAGAGCGAGAAAAAAACGAGACTCGAGAAGCTACACAACTCTTTTCCCTGAACAGTTTAGACTAGTAGATGTGTATACAGATTTACTACTCGACTGGCTCAATAAAGGAAAGGAGAATGAGCGTGGTAAAAAAAATAAAAATCCGGAGGTCGTATTTCTTCCGTGAAACAGTTTGTGAGGTTGGAATTTGGTGGGAAGGATGATTTAATCATCTCAATAACCCCATATGTTTTGGTGGGGAAGGCTGACTTGTTGGCATATAAGAAATCTTGTTGAGTGATAGTATATGGAGGTGAAGGGAATTGGTGGAAAGATTTGTACAGGGAAGGAATTGGATGAAAGTGATAATACCTGGGAAGCGTTAACAACTGAATAGGTTAGGAAAAGCAAAGAGCGTATTTTGATGAAGCGGAAAGATTGATTTGAGGTGGCTGGAAGAGGGAGAGAGAGATGAGCTACACCTCCCTACTCGCCTCTCCTGCTCCGCGACGTTCGAGTCATATGGGAGTCCCGTCGTCTCCTCTCCGCATCTCTGCGGAGATGTCGAGATGTGGAGGAGAAGACACAGACTGTTGGAGGAGCTGCTCTTCGGTGTGGTGTGATGTGGTCTGAGAGAGAGAGGACAGCGTGTGTGTTTTCTGTATGTTTATGTATGAGGCGTATGTAGATGAAGGGACGCTCGAGGAGAATATTGCAAGTTTCTTGAGACGGAGACCAAAAGACGAGAGAGACGTTAAATATGTGGGAAATGATAGGGTGAGATGAAGAAGCGTATTTTATGACGCCCATTATAAGTGATATACTCACAGATCGAGAGCATAGAGAGCATGTAGGAAAGACGTCTATTTTTTGCACCCGGCATCTCTCTTCTCTCTCTCTCTCTAACTCTCATCTTTACGAGTTCTCAAGAATCTATCTCTTTCTCCTTGTCTCTTGTAGGTTTTGGGAGTCGTATTATCCGAGATACTTATCTCCCTCACTTATACCTATCTGTCTATCTCTCCGTCTCTGAAGGTTTCTCTGTTACGGGGACGGGTAGTGTTTCCCTTCCACTCACCATGTTGCTGTCTATACTCCTCCGTGCATGGCCTATACTGTATAGCCAGAGTGGTATTGGTATAGTGGTGGTGGCGGGCATGGTGGGTGTTGGTGTTGGTAGGGACATAGTACATAGAGAGGAGTGGTATGGTAATAGCCCTACATGTGTTTGCAGTCCATACAAACATACTTGGGTACAGAGAGGCTGAAACCCTCTGGAGAGATTTGCGACTGCGGTTTATTCTTAGATATTTCCCCCGAAAAAATACACCAATTTTCTCGCCAGATAAATAACATGACTTTCCTCTTTACCTTCTGATCATCTTTTGGGGACTCATCTGCCCTATTTCCATTTTCACGCTCTCATCTCTCTCTCTCTCTCTCTCTCTCACTCGCTTCCACATTGAGAAGACAGTCAAGAATCAGTCATGATTGCTCGGGATAGTCAAGGAGTCGTTGGAGGCATCTGGACGTTTACAGACTCTCTGTGTCATGTGGAAGTGGAATATATGAAATAAAGAGAGTGAGACTCTTGTAAAGAAAAGAAGGCGAGAATAAGAGAGAAGCGTCAGGGAAAAAAGAGAGAGAGAGAGAGAGATGAGAGGAGAAAATCTTGATTCGCAGTCCATGCCGCATCCTGCAAGTAATGGCATAATTCAGTCTAACAACGTAACAGCCTAGGTATAGCGGATCCGAACCTAAGTGCACTCAGCCACACCACCGGCTGACGACGACTAGAGATCCTCACATTTTCGCAAATCACCACATTTTTTGATCTTCTCAAACAGAATAAGCACAATGTGTGAGTTTTGTCGGGCCGTCTATCCCAATTACCTGGAGACATGCCAAAAAACTTGATAGTCACATTTATATATTCAACATTACGTACATCCACAGAGTCCAGAGAGACAGATAGTAGGAGCTAGGACACCCATACCCACACACACACAGACACTCTCTCCACACTCAACTTTCAGTCACAATGGATAGGCACACAATCTTTTACTTGAGCCGTGAAGACTCAAAAGTCTGAGAGGACTCTCGGCGTAGCACTACAACAATTCTGCCTGTATGTAAATTTTGACTCTCACAGTCTAGTATAGGGTCTCCAATACTCAGTTAGATATATAGTCTCTGGCTAATATTACATACAACTCATCACTTTATTCTTTCAAGAGGGTTTTCCCCACTTTTGGTCCTACCCTTCACGAAATGTACGAAAGTCAGCATCAGCTTGTAACTCATATATTGCAACATCCTCTCCTCCGCATCTCCATGCACATATCTTATGATCATACTTTTTTTTCAGTCGACAAAAATGTGAGCATATCTTCTTGGAGTGTAACTTCATTTTCCCGAGACTATATGTCTACCAACATCAACAATCACTGTCTCTCCATATAGCCCATATAGCCCATAGTAGATGCCTACATGGAAGCATACTTTTTAGTTTTTACCGTACTCTTTTAGAAGACAAATCTTCCTTTCGCATCACTTCTTCTCTCTTTTATGGAGAGAAACTAACTAGGAGCCCATTTCTTGAACATTATGCTAATTTCCATGTCATCATCCTATTCATTTATCAATTCACATACATGTACAGAGAGACTCTTGAGCTCCTTCATCCTCTGTCGCCATCCTTCCAGTCATCCAGTCCCACTTTGTTCCTCATTTGTCCCATTCCCATACAACTTTTTCGACTCCCGTTCTCATCCGCTTCACTTTGTCTTTCTTTCTTTCCTTCCTTCTTTCTTCCCGTCTGTCTGTCCGTCCGTCCTTCTCCCTGTCCGTCCCATCCACATGTATAATATGAATGAGGAAAGTTCTGCTCAGATAAAAAATAATATGTCTGGAAGCTTGGAAATTTTGTTTGATGCTTCAGAATTGGACTGACTGTAGAAATGTGTTTTTTTTGTTTGAGAAATTGCTGGATAAGCCAACAACTTTATTCACGGTATTATATACTTGGGTTGAAGAAAGGATGGGAGAATGGAGAAAAGAAGAAGAGGGCATACGATTAATATTATTGGGTATAGCATGGTACAGATCCCTTTCCTTGTAATGTCTTCCTTCCATCCGAGATATTGTGTGACTATATAACTTCCTATATAAAAGGACGCACATATCGTAACCTACTATGGCATGACGTGGACTGTACAACATTACATACACTGTGTGCTATTTGAATAAAAATATTATTTCCTCTCTTCAATTTGATTTCTTCCTGTGGATCGATTCCTGTTTAATCAATACTCCTGAATGGTACCACGACGAGACATAATATAAATCGGGGGAGGGAAAATACTACGAAACAAAAACTATGCACATTGGAAGCAATCCATTTAAAAGCCGTTTAATAATAAAGGTCTGGACATTTCTCCGGGTTTAAATTAGGGGCGGACATAATATTTATAGCGTCGGAAAATGTGTCCTCATATTTGGTTGTACATATTACAAATACTGTAGTCAGTTTTTCTTCCCAAACGAAAATGATCCCTTTCTCTCTCTCTCTCTGTCTATGTCTGTCTCTGTGGAGTCTCTCAAAGTCCCAAAGGAGAGCTTTTGGACATTCACTTTAGTCTCGAAAATCGGAGAGCACACGAATATAAAAGCCCAGAGCAACAGCAACAAAACGCATCAAATCTCCAAACATACTGTCCGTATCCCATCCCTGTTTTATTTTCTCTTTCCCGACCGATCGCCTCTGTTTACTTTTATCACAATAATTATTATTGGGGGCTGCATATGGGATAAAATAATAGTGTGTGTGTAGGCATAGAATAGTAATAGTTCACATATATGGAAGTCCGGTTGACTTCCTTATTGTTAATATCCCCACACCTAACGTATGCGCTTTCATAATCAATAATCAAAATATATATCTTACCTACCTATGCCTATACGTAGTAGGTTACATGTCTGTTAATGTTCCTGTGATTTCGTGATAATAACTACCGAAAAACATTTGACTTACAATTCTTGATCGTCCTTCATTCCTTCCGTACTAACTGCTACATTGATAATGGCAAATGTTCACGATTCTGGCAACGCCGACTCATAAGGCTCATTCAGTTGTTGAATATAAACAGACAGAAATCGTTTTGTGCATTTCTAATACTTTAAAGATTTTGTGTAAAATTAGATAAATTCCATAAATTATACACAGATCACTTTTTATCATTATATGAAATGCTGATACTTGCCCATACACCACAACCACACCATGGTCCCAAGTCGACCATGAAATCCTTTTTTATCAGGTGCATTATATAGGTATCGTTAACATGTGTGTGTGACACTGCCACAAAAATGCGGTATTTTAATGTGTCTGTTGATTTCAATGCATCCACTCACCTTTAGAATTATGCTAAAGTTTGAATTAAAAAAAACTTATTATGACATTTTCCATTACTATATCACAACCATTATTTTACATTTATGCTATATTATGTGTATGCATGCCCAACTAAGAAGGACTGTCGCGTCGGTGGGTATAATGCATAGTTATACAAAAGGCTTACCTGGATTAGCAATTGAAATGTCAAGTTTTGGAATGACGGGCAGGACAGGGAAGGAAAGAAGGACGGAGTAAACTTCTCCTCTAATAGAATTAGATTGACTTCCCAAATTGAAAAGGCGTGAGGAAATTAGTAGTATAGGCTTGTTGGATTAGAGCAAATGGTAACTTTGATGACCCTACAGCTCATCATTTGACAACCGGATTAAAATGAACACATTAATTTTCAAAATAAAGCACTGTCGAGGGAACATAAAAGGAGAGAGTAAACTCACTGCAAATAGAGGATGCTTCCTCTCGGAGTTCGTGTCAATTTTGATGAAGTCAGGGAACTTTGCAAATTCAGTCAATATGAATTCTATGAGGATAAAGAGGTTAAAATGAGCAAGAGAAATTCATATAGAAGTGGACGAGCTTATAATTAGGAGGATGTCGTCAGTGAAGAATGTATATGAGCCATATCAGATATCATCTTCAGCTATAAAATTAAAATTATCTTTTTAGTGAATGTTTTGTGATGAGGTAATTCTAGTGTAATAAAAATAATCATCAAACCAGATTTTTTCAGTTAAAAAAACGCTTATTTTTTATTCTTGGCGAAACTGATCATGTCTTCAATTGTCACATACTTTTGAGCACAAATTGAAAATGGCTCATTTTGATTCTTCTTTGACGCCGTAAAGGAAAGACTTTCGAGTAGGTAGAGAGAGAGTGAGAGATAGAAGTTGATGATGATGATTACCACGACCAAGATGCATATTCATAAAGAGTCTAGAGCTCTAGATTGCGGGGAATGTGTACGAATTTTAGATAGACACATGGAGTATAGGGAAGGAGCCTTCCTATATATAAAAGTGAGTAGGTAGGTAGGCATGTCATCCGCTGGTGTCTAAAATGCATCAGTTAGAATTTATAATTTGGATCCATGAATATTCATGCAGTGCAAAGAGTTCATCCGTAAAGTAGGTATACCTACCTCCTTAATTTAGTGCTAGTATTACTAAGTAGTAAGTAGACCTCAACAATGTAAAAATAAACTTGTGCATAAGTAGAATGGAGAGAGAGACGCGTCAGGTTCTGTGTGTGTGTGTTTGTCTATCTGCTTACATAGCTATTAGGAATTAGATTGAGTGTAAAAGCGTGGGATCTTATCAGGGAGCTTAGTATATTTTCCGGTACGATTTGTCGCTTCACGTTTATTTGTATAGTCACATAGTAATGAAACATAAACCATGAATCTCGTCCGAGTAATGCACTGCCTATCATACAAAGTGTAATTAGATTTGTCATTCAGTCCAAATTGGCTGTACCCTGTGTGTCCGTATGTATGTCCCGTGTCTCCTCAGCACATTCTGCAAAGCTTCGATCGCGTAGAGAGTTATACGCTATGTATACTGAGGCGGACGGCGTGCCTTATCGAATATTTGTTCACTGATCGCAGCTCTCCTGATATAGTTCGTAATATGTAGTATATTGATCTATATCAGGGCGAAAGAGGAAAAGTAAATATTGTAGATATTCATGTTGTAGCCCATTAACGAGACGAAGGAGTGAGTGAGTGTGTGTGTGTGGGTCTGACAGAGTACGATTCTACATATGTAATGGAGTCAGCTACATAATTACGAATATGTTTCCCGTTTCCTATAATTCGTCCATCAATATCAATCGTGTTTATCTATGCATTTTACTACAAATGGCCCACTCAGCATTTACAACATACCTACTACTCACAGTCTCTATCTCATGCCCACACATTCAGCTACAACACTGAATCCATACACCATCACCATTCACCATCATCATAATATTGCAAGGGAAATGAAATAGATTTTAAAACGATATGGGAGACCCTCTACTATCAGAGTAAGAGAGCATTCTCATCAAGCAAATTAAAACTGAGAGAATACCTAATATTGACTTGAGGACAGTCAAAGCTCAAAAAGCACAAAATTATTATTGGTACCTGCTCCGTTCACATAGTATAAAGCTATATGGGTTCTCTAAATTCGACTTATGCCTTATGCTTTCTTTTAAATTATACACGAAGGAAGGTGGATATATATTTACTACGCGTATTTATAGGAGGGCTGAATGGGTCGGCATCGGCATCGGCATCGTTGGGAAGGGCAAAGTATGAAAAATTCATAAAAATTATATTATCGCAGTTCTAATATTGTAAAGCATTGGAGGAAAACGTGTGTGTCTATAGATATTCTGGAGTTGAAATGGAGCAAGAAAAGATGAGTGGAACTTCATGTCAGGGAGTGAGCCGTCGTTGTCGTCATCGTCGTCACCAGTTGGCTTTATGGCATTGTTAGTAGTCATCGATTCGGCGAATTTGAAACAATCAACTTGTACGAATTGCGATTAAACAATTCTCTCATCATTTCATAGTTTAATAGTCAGTGTAGTGTAGTGTGTGACTGTGAATACATTAGGTTCCTTGACCTACGGACGTGTTGTATTAAGCTTGCTCATTCTGGCTATAAAGAAGCTCTAAAAGTGTGAAAGATAGTTTGATTTTGATCTGAGCAGTTCAGTGCCACTTAGCTCTCATAATCGATAACGCTCAATCCAAGTATGTGTCGGAAGGGCAGAGGACATTATGACCTGTCGAAATTTTCTTATCGTTCTCTTCTTCTGTGTTATTGCACATTTACCGCAACTCCCAGGTTTCCTTTTTGTACTCCGTACTCAAACATTAATACTTGTCAAAAGGCATAATATAAAAAAAACATGGCCAAGTCAACGATTCCTGCCTTCCCCCCTTTTCTTGCTTTCCTTTTCGTAAAATGTAAAAGTGATGCGTGGGATGGAATGAAAGCTGAACATTTTTTTGAGAGAGAGAGAGAGCGTATATACCAAACGCTTTACGAGAGGAATATTATAACATTATGTACAATTTACATTGTCGTTTTTTTTCTTCTGTGAGTGAATATGAATTTAACTATTAACTATTTTTTTTGTACCTTCCAGTTGGTGGCTCAGATTTTGTCCAGTTAGATCTATTTGACAGTCTTCATCTGCATAACAGTACTTACCAAGGAGTTACACTTGGCATAGGAGTTCACACGCTTAGTCCTGGAGTTGTCTTCACAGGTATGAACCGCATACATTAAAAATATGAATCTATATATGCCCACGTAGTAAATTTTTTAATGTACAGAGTGTTAGACCTTGTTGTATATGAGGAAAAGTTGCTATTTTTTTTTTCTAAATGGAGCGTGCAAAAAAATATGCAAGGGGAACTTTTGGACGGAGAAGGAAAATATTACGAGCTAATCATGTTTCCATTGTTATGCGTATATAGAGAGTGTAACAGAGTATACAGTTACGTATCTCGACCACTTATCTAATCGTTATTGCAATTAGACATAAAATCCAGAAGGAGAGAGTGTGTGTGTGTGTGTGTAGTGTGTGTGTGTAATTTAATGAAAGGAGTAGAGGGGTATAAGTGAATAAGGCATGTGAAATGAATTCAAAATAGATGAAATTTTGCAGAGTCACTTTGTATGAATTCCTTTAGGTGACTACCGAGAAATAATGGTGGCTGGAGATTGGATAGATAGAATACGGGGCCAGCTAGCTGAAATTGGGGCAAACGAATTTACAGTTTCTGCCATTGTAAAACAAAACCCTAATAACGTGGGCACTTTACTAGCATTCTCCAGAGGCCTACTTAGGTAAGCAATTTCTCTCTTCACTCTCACATTCGTCTTAATGATTAGTGCATGCAGTTTTCCTGTGCTGGACGTGATTTGTCGGTGAAGTACACGCTCCCTTATACAATTGCATTATATTTCCGTCATGTTACGCTTCATTACCATAAGATGCTCGTGAGCTCGCTTCCTATTATTCCGAATCATTGAATTCATGAACTAAATTACTCCCTAGACCGATACCTAATTGATCCACTGACTCCGTATAGTAAAGTATAGTAGGTACTCCCTTTCAAACTTTACTACTTTCAATTCAATTATTGAGGCTGTGTGTGAAATGGTAAATTGTAAAGTCAGACGAGCGACGATTGTTACTATTTTGTAGTAATTAATTCCAAGACGGTTTCAATTACTATTGCAGATATTTTATTTCATGCGTGAAATCTTTTCCTTCTTATATATATACGGGGCTAAATGGATTGGAGTATCGATGACAGAACTGAGAGTCTGACAATGAGTAACAAATTACACAGCAAGAGACAAATATATAAGTCTACGTAATTAAATTTAAAAGAATTTTGTGGTGATGAAGAAAGGAGAGGAGGGGTCGGCGATTTTTCTTTGTTTTTTTTAATTTGGTTTTTTCATGAATTGTTCCCAAAGTGCATTAGAGATTCAATCGAGTGGTCGGAAGAACGAGTTAAGAGTCATTTCTGGCTCTACAGTCGAAACATTCCCATTCCGCTTGGCTGACGGAAACTGGCACCGCTTGGCCATCGCATTCTCTGCTACACAAGTGGATATCCTAGTTGACTGCACCCTTACTTACCGGCGGGTACTTAAATTTGACCCTGCCACTGCCATCTTTGACACGAGAAACATATCCATTTGGATCGGTCAAAAGACTTCTTCCCATTTCTTATATCAGGTATGATGCTCTCTCTCTCTCTCGTGTGTACAGATTTAGAGTTTAAGATTGGGATTTATTTTTTGGGGACGGAAAATATACACATATTGTACCATTACTATAGATGCACCAAAAATATAATTAAATCACGGGGCGCTCCCGCGCCTATAATTTATTGGCAATCAAAATGATGGGAAGACAGTGGTGGCTGGGAACGTTTGTCAGTGATGGGGTGGGTTGAGCTATGGTGACAGCACGAGAGACTAACATGAAAGTATTTCCATTTACAGGGTGTGATGCAAGATTTACGTCTCACATTCGGCCCATATGGTTACTTGTCACAATGTCCTCAAACGGACAGCCAGTGCCCAACATGCAGCGAATACACTGCCTTAAAAATGTCCTTTGCTTCCTTGCAATCGCAAATACAGCTGTTGACAGAACGAGTAAGAACGACTCCTATTTTATTGAAATATCTCCTTTTGTTCACTTTTTCAAGAGTTCTGTGTACACAATTCACATGGAATCGTTCCCCTTTTTCTCTCAAACTTAAACTAATGTAGACAGTGTGGTGTATTGAATTAGGAAGGGGCGGATTCCGTCCTTTTGTCTTCTTCTATGTGTCTCCTCAACCGTTTACTTTGTTTATTCTTCTTTTCTCTAAAATACGAAATTCGAATGAGTACAAGGGAATGTGATGATGTGATGATCACTAAACTGCTGATATTTGAACTTTGACAGCTGAGCAGAGCAGAAGCCCGTCTCACAAATGTTGAACAATGCGATTGTCAAAAATCATGTCGTGTCAATGACACTTCCGTATTCAGTGATGGATCCACGTGGAATCAAAACTGTGACTTTTGCGCATGCAAGGTAATTTACATTTTTGTATTTGTTTTATATTTTTAACTGTAGGGGCAAGTAAGATGTAGAAAAAATTCGTTTTTTAACCATGTTACATATAAATGAGACCAATTTTATTAACAATTGTTTCCAGTACTAAAGAGTCAAATTTATGTGGGGAACCACACTTTCCCCCCAATTCTTCTATCAAATTATCATAATAAAAACACTACTATACATTAATTTAAAATATCTAATCGTCCTTAGTTTATGCATTTTTTGTATGCTGGATAAAATTCTAATTGTCATCTACTAAACCAAAGATAGCTTTATATCATTATTAATAATTGTGGTTTTCGTGTTGTTTGGTTTCTTTGCAGAAAGGTGAAATCGAATGTCGCCCAATACAATGCCCCCAGGCCGCATGCAAAAACCCCATTATTCAAAAGGGCGAATGTTGTCCAACGTGCCTCAGTAAGCCTCACCAGAGGAAACATATTGTTTTTTAATCTCACGGCTACACCGTCACCGTTCTCATACTGACATATACCACTCGGCATAAATTGTCCACCTTTTACGAAATAGTACTCAAATGTTGACTATATAATTTTATGAATGAAACCGCTTAAAACACGTACAATATAATTACATATACCATACAGTAGGTATGTGTAATGTACCTAATACTATTCCACCGAATTAACCTGAATCCCGTTCCGAATGAATTAAAAAGTTCTGAAATGATTGTTCTGCTCTATAACTTTTGACTAAACCCTGTCAACTATTGGACTTAATATCCATTTTTAATTGTTTCACCCTTATTTTTAAACAATAAACGTAAAAATATATTTTCAAATATTTCTTTGAATCATTTGTGCGAGTGACACAATTCTTTCTAATTCAACTCTTTTTATTAGCTCCTACTTAAATTCAAATTTGTTATTTTTCCTATAACATAATATAATTTTGAACTAGGTTCTTCATACCAATATTATAAATTCCTTGTAGTATGGTCATTACCTTATAGCTTTCCTGCAGTTTATAGAGTACCCCGCTAATACTATTGCTTTGAAATCAAAGAAAACTGAATTATTAATTTGCAATAGCAAGCCGGCGCCGGCCAGAGGTAAACTACAAATTTATACAAGAAGAATCATTTCCAGGATCTTTTAGAATTAATGTGTATCTCAATAATTATTCTTTTGTTGACAGTGACAGTATTTATGCATCGTGTTCCAAATAGTCAATACAGATAACTGTCAAAACAATTTTGAAATTCCATTTACTAATGCTCCCCGACATTTAGGGTGCTAATTTTAATTGGGTGAGCCGCTAATAGTGTAATGCATAGTAGAATCAAGAATATTTATTTCCAAATAACTAATATATCAAGCAACCACTAACAATTAGACGGGATTTAGTCATGCACAGTTAAATGATTGTGTAGCGCTCGAGTTGAACGCTCATTGTCCCTTTTGTCATTTCGTACATAGGTTTATAATCGGAATTAGATTCCATATTAAACGTCATAGTATTATGAATAATTGTCCCTTTTGGTTGGGAATTTGTTATGAGTTCTCAAGGTTTTCGTTGGTGTCGCGAGCAACCTTGATGTGGAGTGTACATAGTGTTAGTACGGGAGCTGAACTTTGTGGGATGTCAATGTATATGTACTGTTGAATTGAAATGTGTTTTTCAGAAGGATGTTTTTTCCGAGGAGGAAATTATGACCATGGAGAAATAGATTCAATCAGCGAATGTGTAGATTGTGAATGCATGGACGGCTCTATGCAGTGCAAGAGACGCGACCCCGAGAAAACATGCCCAACCCTTTCATGTCCTTCTTCAGAGCAGATAGCCGTTACAGGAGAATGCTGTAAAGTTTGCCCCGGTGAGTTTTTATTATTTTCTTGTAATATGTATACTATAATGGTTTGAGAGTACCGAAGGTTTTGCCTCTATTATGCTCTCTACTGGTTGTAAAAGTTTTTTGTCACATGCATGTTGATATCAACCTGATATATATTCAAGTTAAAGGATTAAATGAAATTATGTGTGTGTGTGTGTACCTATTTTATAACCATGAACTATGGCCGTAAGTAGTGTGAGATGTGTCAAAATACTTTCCTTCTCTATCTCTAACAAGGCTTGAGAAGTGTAGACATGGAATCGATTAGAAAACTAACTTTATCCCCCCATACTTTTTTAGACTGACTGTGAGATGCTAACTGGTGAATTCGTTTTTGGTTTTTAGGCACTGATTACTGTGCTACGGAAGGGAAACGTTGTCATTCAAACGCCACATGTGTCAACCTCCAGACGACATTCACGTGTCAGTGTAAAGAAGGTTTCTCCGGTGATGGGCTGACTTGTGAAGATCTGGACGAGTGCCTTTTGGAGCGAAATCATTGCGCTCGAAATACCCGATGTGTCAATAATTTGGGGGGCTACTCCTGTGAATGCGTTGAGGGCTTCAAAAAAATCAATGCTTTCCAGTGTGAGGATGAGGACGAATGTGCCCCTGGAGCTTCTAACAAGTGTCACCCTCATGCCACTTGTATCAATACCAAGGGATCCTACACTTGCTCGTGTAACCCTGGTTACACTGGAACGGGATTCCAATGCTCACGTAAGTTCACTTAATTACAAACTGTGACTCGAGAATGTTCCCGCACATCTCTATATGATCATTTATTGTGACAACAAAGAAATGTGCGGAAAGCCAGTGCGTGGTTCTATCTGACCCGTAGTCAACTAGAATCGACAGAAATTGAAGAAATTCGAAGTTAACAAGTTATTTGTAGTTAGGTTTGATTTATGTGCGAATAAACAATTGGAAGGGGACGAGTGGTGAGATGACTTGATGAGTAATGGTGATGCATTTGATTACAGCAATTTGCAACCTGACGTGCGAGAATGGGGGAATTTGCGTAGCTCCAGACGTCTGCTCTTGCCGTTCAGGTTGGACTGGATTTTCATGTGAGACTGACACTGATGAATGCCTCTTGATTGGGAGGAACTCATCAGCTGAAATGGATTCCCTTTGTCCCGAAAACGCTATCTGTGTCAACAAACCAGGGTGGTACCTCTGCCAATGCAGGGAAGGATTTCAAGCCAACCTTGCTCAAAATGGACAGGCTCGGTGCCAAGGTATGCATTATGCATCTGCCAAGATCAGCTTAATCTCTCTCTCTCTCTCTCTGTGCCTGCATTATGTATAAGCTATGCATGTAAAGAGTTGAACGAGAATGGGAGGAAGCATTATAGGGGTATAGACATAAGACCATTCTCACTGTTTTTTAGCCCTCCTCATTTATTTTGATTTCAATTTCAGACATAAATGAATGTGAATTTTCGCCTTGTGCCCATGGACTGACGTGCTTCAATTCTATTGGCTCTTATGAATGCCGCTGTCCTGATGATGATAATCAGTGTTCTCCAGGTGCGTCTGGTTTTTATTTATTTGCATTAAATGTGGTATATTTCACGTACATATCGATTTGTTTGGTGAGACGCAAATCCAAATTTCGTGACTTAAAAATATGTATGAAACCCTTTCAGGATGTTTTCATGAAGGTGTCATACATACACCTGGCTCCAGCTGGTTCAGTGAAGACTGTCATATTTGTACATGCTCCTCGTCGGATAAGATAACCTGTCACTCGGAAAGTGACCCAAATTGTCCTCATCTTTGTTCCCTCAATGATTCCACTATTAGCGATACAAATAGAAAATGTTGTAGTCATTGTGCAAACTTGACTGTTTCTGATAGTAGATTACAAAAGAAATCCTGTCGTCATCAATTACATCCGGATACTCATCATCAGTCAGGTAAATTATGTACTGACTTGACAAAACGTTGACACTTTTAAAAACCATATAACACGAATCCTCGTTACAAGTCCCAATTCCCAATACTTCCATTAACTCAAGTCTAACTTGTCGTCTGTATGGTCTTATTCCCTTCACAATAGGAGAGATGTGGCATTTCCAGTGTCAAACGTGTGAGTGTCTTGACGGAGAAATTGACTGTTGGCCCATTGACTGTCCACCAATCAACTGTCGTAACGCATTTCTTCCAGAAGGGGACTGCTGTTTCCGTTGTCCTGAGGAAGCTGCCAACGACAAATGTACTCACTGGCACGCCAACAATACCGAATGTCAACTTTTGCAGAATACAATTGACACTTTAGAGTCTGGGACACGGGTTACATTACCACACCATCATTGTATTACATGCAAGTGTCAGGTAAATATGACGAAATTTTAGTTTAAAATAAAATAACATTTTTTTTCTTCCGCTCTATGATAAAACTTTAGCCCGAGAGTAAATCAGAATTGCGAGATAGTTTGAAAATTCAGCGAATATAAATCAAAACTTTTAGAACTGACTATGGCTCTCTGACGACTTTCAAAGATGATTTCATAGTTTCCTGGTAGTTACAACTACAAGAAGTAGAATAAGGTTGTGCAGAACAATTAGGATGACATTATTTTTGCAATGCATTAATGACAAAAGTATTTTAAATCAAGTCCGGCGAATGAATCATGGACAATAATTTGAGTTTGAGTTAATACAGTTTACTCGTGGAAGGCGCTGAACAAGTGATACGGATACGTATATACTTTTAATATACTTTACATGCTTTAATCGCAGTATTGTAGTTTGAACCATAGTGAAAGTCCCTCCAAAAAAAGCTAACGTTACAGATTTTGTTTTACAAATTATGTGCCTTGATGTATAACTATGTGGCCATATTTTATAATTATTAAAATATAAAAAATAAGTAACGACGGTTTGCTTTTCTCCCCACAATGTATTAAGTGTTTGGGAATTAGTTTTCAAAAGTTGTTAACACAAAGCATTGCAACTGGAAGTAAATAATAATATTTATTACGTATTTATTTGCTGTCAAGTATACCAATCTGACTGAATACTTACAGTGTAATGTTATTTATAGTTGGGATTTACTAACAGTGTTGGGAATTTTTAGAAATACAAGCATTTGTAAGTGGCTATCATACTGTACTTAAGATTATGACTAGTTTGGATAGGGGGAATTAAACTTATTATAAATGTATACAAAAATTTTGAGCTATGAAATTAATTTTTAATCTCTGTGGGCCTCATTTCCTTTTTTCCTGGCTATTCCCTATTTTACAACTATATTCCTATATTTTTTTCGGCGGGATTTTATTTATTTTAACTGAAAATTAATTTTTTTTAAATATCTTTTTTTTGTACTCATAAAAATGACTGACTGAACGTGTTTTTTTATATTGTTTTGTTTCTTTAATCCATTGTATGCTACGGAGTAGTAATCCTTAGATTAGATTTTGAGTGTAACTTACTAAAATATGTGATAACCCTATTAACCCGAACAGGTGCCGCTCTGCGCTAAATCGGTGAGCAAAAATGATGGATTTTGTGTGCTTCGGTAATTGAATTTTAATTTTATCTCACATTACTCATTTCAGTTGCTCAACTCCTAGGTTAAACCATGGTATTATTACCATATTTTACTTTCTTTCTTTTTTTCTGTTTCGTTTGATGACATTGATTCTCATGCATCATGTCATCACTTGCACTCTGCACTGCCTCATTGCATGTACGTAAAATGCTTTGGCGTCTATATTTCTATTCTGGTATTTTGGTCCATATACTTACCGTTACAAATACCAGAGCTTAAATATTTTTGCAGCTATTACTCTCTAGCTTATTCGCCATAATTAGAGGTTAAATGCTATTCAGAGAACTAGTTTAGTACTTTGCTTCTACAAAAAATAAGTATTATTGTTAAAGTTATTTACATAGCGTGTGTCCAACATATGATTATTGTTAAATCTTACGGTTGTTGGTGCTACAGTGAAGTTGAACCTACATTGTGCATTGCAGATGATGGCTGGGGAAGAATGGTCTAATTCAATTTTGGATAAACTCCCATGATTTCACGATCAGCTCTCTGAGTAAATAATGTAATTATTATTATTATGAAAAATGTTTTTTTCAGCTTACAACTATCGAAACTTGTTGTACAGACACGGTATACACAAAGTATCAAAAAAGTTCTTACCTATATTCTTATTAGTGTACGAGTACCTATGTGCCATTTCGTTTTCGCTGCGAGTCTTTTTGTGGTCAAAAATGCTTTCTCTGTGCTTATTATGCTCCGTACTAATTCACGTTGTTCTGTGTCTTGGCATGCAAATGTCAGTCTCCAGTCTCACAACACCCATGCAAATCTACCACTATGTTCAAAACAACTTATGAATTTATGTGAGCACACATCGATAATCTCAATCGCACCACATATTATTCAGCAGCGTATGCACTCAACTATTTAAAACTTCTTTTGTATAGCGTGTCCAATGGATTGGATGGCATATGCAGAAGAGTTGATCGATTCACAAAGTTTACCTTTCACATCGTTTAGTCCTTGTTCGGCTCTACACTTCTTAAGTAACAAGAGTATATTATATAGGTAACGAGTAGCAGTGCCTGCTCAGTTTGGTGTACACCATGAAATTTATACTATGTTTGTAATTTACTTTTTTCGATCGTGCACATATTTTTACAATATTTAAGAATAAATGTTCGATATTAAAATATTATTTTATCCTGCTGCTCACACATTGACGTGTATCTCCTGAAAAAAATTTACTTGACGTCATGTCAGTTACATGATCCAAATTTTTTAGAACTTCGAATTAATGAATGGGTACCGAGAAATCCGAGTTAACGTAAATATTACTCGTACTACAAAAATAGATTGCGTAAAACGTTAGAGAAGGTAGTCGTACATTTCCCAACTCAAGTAGACCATATATTTATGAAATCGGAAATTAGTGGAGCATGTCTACCTGTAAAAATAGAGTACATGTTACATGGGAAAACCAAATACAATTTTATGTAAAAGCACATGCATTGTATAAAAATACGAATTGAATTGGGTTTGAGTGCTCAAGCAGCTTACCGTATATCTTATAATAGTACGCCCCACGTACTATTCAAATTTTGACCTCTCAGTCCCGTGTGCTATAACAGATACGCTTAGTATTGCAGACCCGCGCACTGCCATTTAATAGTGTGTTAGACCCGCGTACAATTCAAACAGACTTCTCAGACTCGCGCATTATTATAGGATAAACGGTGCTTATATTCCGCCTTTCCGCAAATTTTTCAGAACAGGATTGCAAGGGGGTGTTTCTGACAGCAAAGCGAAAATGTGCCGTCGCCGACGGACAAACCGGAGATACATGTGGGCACGTGACGGGAAAATTTGTTAATAGGATAGAGGGTTTACGAAACCCGGTAAGAGCAACTACAGTATGTAGAGCCTTGCAGTAGATTAAACGAAATCAGGGGTACGGTAAACTTTGTGAATCCATTCCCTGGAAGAATTATGAGAAAGTCGAAAGTCAGTAAATATTTGAGGCTTTCGAAATTAGCGATGTTTAGTCTAGCAACGTTGGAATGAGGAACGGTGCGGAGCAAGTATTCATGTAAATTATTTGATTCATTTCATTCAGGACGGAGATCTCTGCTGTACTTATGACTATGATTGTGTGGCTCGCGCATCCAATACTTCTATCTTGACATCTGCAGCTAACTAAATACTGTAAACCCATGACCGTCCGTTTCCTACTCGGCATCGTTTATTTCTTTGTCAGTGTTGTTGCAGCTGGCGATATATCCAATGTTACTACAAATTATTATCTTATTCTGAAAAAAGAAAGTAACTTTTCGGACAAAAATGAAAGTAATGATTGAGTTGCCCAAGACTTGCTGGGACGGAAATTAGCCCTAACGAACCTCACAAAATATTATCGAAATAAATTATGTGACCCATCTCATTCATTATTAATGGCGAAATCATTTGAAAATGAATGTTTGAAATTGAGCACGGACCGGGTGAAATATAGTGAGGAATTGGAACAACCCGCTCACTCTTCACAAACCGTTCATCTAGCTCCAGTGTTAGCTTACGAACTTACAAACGAATGGACTGCAACAAATGCAATATACCAACTACAGTATATTATTATAATTGCTAATACATAAGGATTACCATGCATGATAGTTGAGTATGCCTCACGTTCAATTTAAATGACTTCTCAATATGTAAAACGTCTACAGTGGTTGTGTATGTGGCACAAATCGTATGACTGGGACTACAGTGTTTGTATGAGATGGAAATAAATAAATCCTTTCTAGTCCAATGCACATCTTGAATGCAATTAATAATGAATGCTGAGCCAAACGTTAATCAAAAAAATATAAGTTAATTCTTAAATTTATCGTACTACACATTCATCTCGCATCACAACATCTTAACTTCGTCAAGTTAGTCTTGAGTTCTCAGGGAGAAAGTTTAAAATCTATTAATCAAAATTGGGCAGGTCTGGAGGTCTGGAGTGCTTCAAGAGTAATAATGATTTATTTATTTAATAGTCAGGGAGTAAAAAATCATGCAAACTCAAATACTCAACTTGATGTATTTAAACACAAGAATCCTTAGCCTACTAGGAGATTCTGGTCAAGCTAATTACACAAAAAACTTTGTCGGTATGTTGTTAGCAAATACAAAAATGTTACAGAATTAGTTTCTCAGTCGGCCGCAACGGCTTTTGCAGTAGTAAAACGTCATGGTTAACACAAGTAGGAAATACAAAACATATAGTAAATTCGTAAGTACTTTTTGGGCATTGCATATGAAGTATAGAAAGCACGTTAAAAACATTAATTTCAGTTGTAATCATTATAGTAATTCAGATACTATTGTTACTAAATACACACTACGAAATTAGCATCGAGATCAAACCAAAATATTTGTATCACAATAATTAATTACGATATGCTTCAACATTAAATTACAGCCGAAAAGAGGTAAGTAATTAGTACAACCCAATGACTCATATAACCTAAGTTATTCCAGCTCGTTAATTGTTGACTAATCCCAGTTGTGAATACGTTTGTGTCATTTTTTTTGTCCATCATTACCCCAAGGTAAGCCAAATGAAAATATGCTAAAACACTAAAAGTCAAGTTAAGAAGTAAAACTGCAATATTTGTTGACTTAAACGTATGCTTGCAACCTTGAGGACACTGACGACTATTAATACAAGCATCAAAAATGGATGCCAACTTTGCTCTCACACTATGTTCCACGTAGGTGTAGAAGCCCAACGAAAGAAGGACCATCGACAAGGAGAAATTGAGACCATGGAGAAGCGAACTGACTAGAAAAGTCAATATGATTCGCCACATGTAACCGTACCGCTTAGCTGCCCGGAAAATATCTACGTAACATGAAATAATGCTTTACACATACACCCGTGGACAAGGAAAAAATTTCATATCAAACTACATATGGGGCATAAATATTTAATGTGTTAGTAGCAATGTCCTTACGTATTTTCAACCACCGATGCATAGGTTGATTCCAGTACACAACTACTTCCACCAATGATCTTGGAAATTCAATTTTCCATGGCTTTGAGACTTCAATATTACCATGGGGTTCATCAGTCCCATAAAATCCCGATAAAACGCATGTAGCCTCGGACACAAATGCAATGAAATAGTGGCTAAAGCGTACCGATAGGGCATCTCGTGCTGCCAGGTACCAGCTAGTCAACAATAATTAACCTATTAGCATTAGCATTGGCACCTTTAACTCGCAAACTTGCAAGCATACAGGGAGAAAGGCTACTTTACTATTCAAAATAAATTTGACACTGTCCTACAATAAGGGTAGCGTACGACAGTTTGCGGAACAGAGATCTGTTACGATTATCTAGTTTACGAATTTTGAAATATTTTTGAAATAAAATTATGCAAAATATGAATGTAATTTACCTTGACTTAATATCCAAAAATGGCCAGTACACCCAACAAGAACTTATTCCTAAGCACACAAATGCACACACAGTAGTTGCAAACACTTTAACAACCCATCCGAAAGTCTAAAATAATCAAGAAACAATATATCAATGATTAAAACCACCTGATGCAGAACTTCAACAAGCATGAAATCTAAAAAATGTACAAGTGGTACTTATAGTAGATGCTGCATACATATCGTAATTATGGTGGTATCGTTTTTTAGAAACCATTGCATTGTAACGTTATCAAGGAGTAATGCACTGTATTGTATTGCACCACGGTATCATCATATTTACAGGCGAAAACAAATAAATTAAAAACAAAATACATTTATTTAAGCTTACTAATCAAATAATATCTATTGAAAGCAGAAGTATGATTATTACCCATCGCCTTGGCTCATAAACTTTTAAGTATGTTTTAATTGGAATCCACGGACCAAAAATAACTGTAGCGGGACAAAAAATATATCCAATATAGTCTAGGAATGGAGGAGGGTTTTCTTTGGTTTGCCATCCTTCGTATGCCACTGAAAGACACTTCATAATCATTATCATGTGGATTCCCCTTATTTGTTCCCATTGTTCAGGCAGCACTTGAAAGTATTCCCTACCAAAAATAATCTTAATGAGCATGAATAATCGCAATATAAAAATGTGCGTAAACAATGTAAACGACTCTTACCTAATAACAAGGTACAGTAAGAAACTAAGCATGACGAATTTGTAAGAATGATCTTTTAAAGTTCTTTTGAAGCAAAACAAGACAGCCCAATATGTGGATATTGCTAACACACAAGTATAGAAAGCACTGGAACCTATCAGTGCAAACAATCCAAAAACCCCACACAAAAAGGACAATATATGGCACAGCGGCTGACGCACAGACACTAAGGGAATAAAGACAACTTAATGGTCGCAACAAGCAAAACACTAACTTCATAATTAGAAATAAATAATAAAGCTAAATTTTCCCCTTACGTAGCTGAGTGGTTATTTTAAAAACCAGACAGAAAATGAACACCAAACTTAGTTGGTCAGTCGCGCTAAGCATGGTCGGTTTTACACATTCTTCGTAAAGCTCTGAAACGGTCATGCCTTCTCTGAAAGGAACATCGTCATCAATGTATTCCACGTTGTCATATCCTTCAACTTCTTCATATTCCGTCGAGTAATCGTCATACTCTCCCATAGCATCCATTTTTTTCAATTTTGGATGAATTCAATCTGCCCCGGACCTACAAAAAAATAATAGGACTGTGAAGTTATAAAACTCTGCAATATATTTAGATAAATTTACCTTGCAATGGTTGCAATTGCAAATTAATAGCTCATGTTCAATTCACATTCACAACTTCCTTTAAACCAACTGCATGATGGCACTTCTTTTTAGTTATGCCAATATTATGTATTAAGGCTGCATCATGATTACATACAATGGTGTTTGACACGTACTTTATATACTAAAATAAGTAATAATAGTGTTTTGTTCAAAGTTGATATGACCATAGGTCAACTTTCCACGAGTTTTTTTGATTTTACACGAGTAGCAAGTATAATGCATCAGTAGTAATCGTATGTTATATATATTCCGTGAAAGTGATGAAAACAGTTGTGAAAAAAGCCCCAACGGGGAGCAGTCATTGAGTTGGCATTAATCTCAAATGTCGAACCTCTGCTTCGAAATGAATATTTAACTTTGCAGTTTGCAGTACCTACAGATCACCATTCATCTCTTTCTCCCTCGATAATCAATATAACTGCTTTCGAATACATATTATAAAGACAGTACGTACTAATAAGTTATTACAATTTTTAGTAAGGTTGAAGGTATCTATGAAAACTCTTTGAATTTTACTAACCTGTAAGCTAAGTGCAAGTTGTTGTTTCTCAACCCAAAAGCACAGTCCTTCTCTCTGGTAAAATTAATGCGTCAGATTACTATTAAAATACTGAACTAGCATTATATTTATAATACGCAACTTAACCTTTTTCCAAAGGGCAAAGGGTACGCATCACTTTTATATAACCCCCATAACTGATAACTGGAACTATGACTATGAACTACAGGTGACAGGTGTCAGAATGAATAGTACTGAATGAGCATTCAAAACTGGATATTTTTCAACATACTCCAACACCTGCTGCTTACAACCCACAATCAACAATGAAAAAACTAAATCACGGCAGCAACAAGCAAGCTATCTGTCAACTTTCAAAATCGTAGGCCAAGTAAGACAGAACCTTGGCCAGACTCAACGGTTGACGGTGCCTTTTATTTTTTTCCGCAAATAAAAAAAATATCAACAATCAGAAGCTCCAGTTACCTGATACAACGTCATTTCAACTGCTAATTACAGCTTTTGTCGGATTTTTTCTATTCCTATATTTGAATAACAAATAAGCCAAAAAAGTCTAATAATTATTAATACTGTGTACTTTTACGATTCATAGTTCAAGTTTAATTAAAGTCAACTATTCCCAGAGGGCAAATGTAATTCCCTATCACTCTCCTATCACTCCTACTGCTCTACTACTCTGCTATGTTGCCGTTCTGCTCCTACTACTTTCTCGATCCTCCCAACCCACTGGCGGGCCTTCAAAACAAAAACAATTTTCCTACCATTCTTCAAAATTCCTCTGGACTTGTCATAACTTTCCTACACCCTCTGAACTTTAGACTTTCCAATTTTATTTTTTATTTTTCTCCCAAAACTGACGTATGATAATCAGGATGATCCTACTATTATTTAAACAGAAACTTAAAGCTTCAGAAAATCCTACTACCAATAATAAAAATACTATTTATTGCTAATATTATCCTACTAAACCCATTATAAACGCAAATTGCATGTATTTTCCTACTACGTCCAGTAAAAGCACAAATAGTAGATAAACTCCTACTTTCCCCGTAATTATTTCATATTGGATGGGCTGTATTTTCCTACTACCCCCGTAATTAATTCGTATATTCGGTATTATCATACTACTCCTGCAATTATAGCGTATCTCTGTTATTTATCTACTTCCTCTGTAATTAATACTAATTAATACTTATAGTCGGTATTTTCCTACCACCCACGTAATTAATGCAAATAGTCGGAATTTTCCTACTACCCCGTCATTAATGCGTAACGTCAGTATTTTCCTACTCCTCTGTAAACATTTCGTGTAGCTGGTATTTTTCTACTCTCGGTAAATAATACGCATAGTTTGCATTTTCATACCCGTAATGATTGCATATAGTTGGAATTTTTCTAATATCTCGTTAATTAATGCATATAGTCGGTATTTTCCTACCACCCCCGTAATAAATGTATTATCGGAATTTTCCTTTTACTCTCGTAAATAGTTACGGTATTGTCCTACTTCCGGCACAAGTAATGCGTAGCAGGGGAGTGCGTATGTGTGATCGGGTTCATTTTTTATCAACTTTGAAAATCTATCTTTTTCCACAAACAACGTACAATAACGAAGAAGCTATCATTGTAGTTCTCTATTAATACTGTATGTACAAAAAAATGATCAGTGTCGAAAATTAAAAGTTGCAAGAGATACAGGTCATAGTATGAAAAAACTGCGGAAAGTCTTACAACGGCCCAAGTGCCCTTAATGTGATCAATACATTTAAAGTTAATGGTAAAGTAGGGTCTTAAATGTGACAAATTCAAAAAAGTACTCAAAGTACTTTCATAATTTTACATAGACAGAGTTTTCAAGGAAAGAAGCTGAAATCAGTAGTGAAGATAGTTGAGACTATAGGTTGTATGAATATTAGACGGACAGATTTTTAAAGGCGGTAATATTTGAACGGCGGCCACTGATCACACATAAGGGGTGATCACATTTACGCAAAGTACTACTAAGCGTAATTTATTTTTAAGTTAATACTTTTATTAAAATTAATTTAACCCTACGAATCTACAGTGACGCACATCGGTTACCTCTACAAAAACTGCCAGTGAAAATAATGGTAAACGGACATTTTCCTTCCAGATATTCTTCCCTTCGGAATATTTCCTTCCGGACATTGTCCTCCCAGGCATTTTCCTCCAAACTCGTAACCGAAGACAATTTCCTCTCAGTATCAAAATAGCTCAACTGCTCAACTAACAGAAACTAGTGTATCGATCCTCAAAATTTATATATGTACTGGGAAATGATTCCATCAAAATTTCTAATCTATAGTACGACGTAAGAATAGTAGAATTTCCTTAACAATTACGTTTTCAATAAAATGCTAAACTATTAGCCATTATTTCATAAAACTTGGGAAAAGATTCATTTTAGTTCTTCAGTTACTTGGGATGTATTTTGCATGTAACTCTAGGATTTAACCGATTGTTACCAAAACGTCTTCTACTGACCCTAGACACTTCCACTAGTATATAGACTTGAGTGCATTTTGCGCTGTTCGCCCATAAAAGGCGCGCGCATTTTGAAAAAGTGCTCGACTTTCAAACTGGCCAAATCCTTATGGGATTTAACATGTGAAAATGATAATTTCCAGAACATTTTCAAAAACACTTTTTGAAAAATGTAAAATGTTCTATTTACATGTTTTTCGAAAGTTAGTGTGCACACTAGTGCCGTAATATTGTGAATTGTTATTGGTATTGTTAGGTATTTAGAATCACAATAACAATTTAATATTGTTATTGTAAATACAATTACAATTTCATAATATTATATTGTTATTGTGAATAACAATAACAATACTATTACAATTTGTTATTTTAGAAAATAATAAATGCCAGACGTTAGAAAAAAACGCTTATTTTCTACTGATGTAGGTTTCCTGCTGCCTACTGAATAAATTTTAATGATACTATTTTTTCTATTTTTATTTTTGTAACTAATGTGACCTCACGATGGAATGCTTTAAATTAGTGAATATTTTTCGTTTTTATTTATGTATGTATGTAAATCAGTGATTTAGTCTGACTAATTTCTGGATTGTCAAGAATGCATTGAAATATGTTGATGCATTAATTTAAAAAGTGAAGCAGATTTTTTACGAGCGTAGTTTTATAAAGCAAATATGTAACTTCCATCACATTTTCTTTATTTTTCCCGCAATTCAAAACTAGCATAGAATTTACACATATGATAACAGCAACAGAAATAATCAGGACTATTTACTATTTAGTCCCTTAAAGTTAAATATTACTGTGTCATAGTGATGTGATATTAGACATAACATCTGAAAACATGAAAATGTTATAAACTGTAAGTATAAAAATCTTCAATGGTTGTTTAGAAATACGATCAAAATCCATTTTGCCTCTGCCAGTTGATTCACCCAATTAGCCAGCAATGTCAATATGTCAATACTCTCTTCAGCTCGTCCTACCCACACTTGTAATAATACACTTATTAATACATGAGAAGCAAGTTTAATGCCAAGTGATGAATGACAGCCTGAGCCAACGCTATTTATTTAGTCTTCACACGAATATATTTAGTGATTAACAAACTGAAAACGACTGGAAGTTTATCATTTTCCTTATTATTGTGTCGTTTGGCTAATTTCGACGTACTGCCTACTACACATTCCTCAGTTATCTGAAATGACAAAACGAATCAAATGAATATAGATCCTTTACTGCCATCAGTACTTAAATAATAACTTCGTCTCGGTTTTCTACTTGGAAAAGGTTTAAAACTTATAGTCATTGGGAGTAGTGTTTCATGCACCACGGGCTATGACTATATGACGGTGTAGCGAAAAAGCAAATTTTTGAACCCCCTTCCAACTTGCCAGTTATTCACCAGAGAAGAGGAATGTGAAGGCTTACCTACCTTATACCTCCCATTGCTCTTCTCTGGTTATTCACCACTTACTTAATACTGCTCGTACCCTCCACCCGCCCAAGCTATGACGGAATATACACATGCACCCTATGATGCGGTTGACCTTGCGCATGCTTCTGCGTCGCTGTGTAAAGTAAAATCGACATGAGGGATATTCCAACGACTACGTGATGCAAAGTCATGACCTCTCCTCTAACCCCCCCCCCCCTACGAACATTTTATTCAAAGGGGCAGCTAGACCACCTCCCACAACATTTATAACGTTATGTTTCAATCTCCTTACCTTAACTCAAGAGGGAACATATAAAATCAAATTGTTATTGTTACTGAAAAGATTCTGAAATTGTTATTGTTATTGTGAAGTCCAAGCGTATAGTATTGTGATTGTTATTGTAAATACAATAATTAACAATAGTTTACAATACAATACTCTCACAATTTATGTGCACTAGTGCACACTAACTGCATGGACTTTAGGTTAGCCTTCCTATATAAACAAAGTATTCCAATGATTAAAACAATTCACTGTAACCTCAGCATCTACTTCGGGGCCACAGTGGACAATTCCGGCGCGAAGCGCCGGATTTTTAAAAACCTGCAAATAGGTTATTTTAAACTTTTGCTAAACAGGTAAATAGAACAATTTGCACATTTGAAAAACATGTAAATAGAACAATTTGTACTTTCGAAAAACATGTAAATAGAACAATTTGTACTTTCGAAAAACATGTAAATAGAACATTTTACATTTTTCAAAAAGTGTTTTTGAAAATGTTCTGGAAATCGAATTTTTATTACGTCTTTTATGGACGACCCCTAAGTGTACGTTATGAGCACAATAAGTGTTCAGTAACATACCACCCCCACCCAATGCAAAGGACAACGCGAAAGCGACCTCAACAGCAGCTACCAATCGTATGGACTTGCGGCAGAATGATTTTAGCTGTGCACTGGACGTACGACAGAATGACTTTTCACCGACGATATGGATGAATGACAGGCATACTTTTCAAACAATTATTTGTGATATGTTTGCTATAAACTCGCAATTACAACTTTTTGCAACTTTTTTTGGTATTTTGAAGTTATTTTAAAATTTTGCCAAAAATGACTAAAAAAGACAGGGAGGAACCTGGATTTTATCATTTTCACATGTTAAATCCCATAAGGATTTGGCCAGTTTGAAAGTCGAGCACTTTTTCAAAATGCGCGCGCCTTTTATGGGCGAACAGCGCAAAATGCACTCAAGTCTATATACTAGTGGAAGTGTCTAGGGTCAGTAGAAGACGTTTTGGTAACAATCGGTTAAATCCTAGAGTTACATGCAAAATACATCCCAAGTAACTGAAGAACTAAAATGAATCTTTTCCCAAGTTTTATGAAATAATGGCTAATAGTTTAGCATTTTATTGAAAACGTAATTGTTAAGGAAATTCTACTATTCTTACGTCGTACTATAGATTAGAAATTTTGATGGAATCATTTCCCAGTACATATATAAATTTTGAGGATCGATACACTAGTTTCTGTTAGTTGAGCAGTTGAGCTATTTTGATACTGAGAGGAAATTGTCTTCGGTTACGAGTTTGGAGGAAAATGCCTGGGAGGACAATGTCCGGAAGGAAATATTCCGAAGGGAAGAATATCTGGAAGGAAAATGTCCGTTTACCATTATTTTCACTGGCAGTTTTTGTAGAGGTAACCGATGTGCGTCACTGTAGATTCGTAGGGTTAAATTAATTTTAATAAAAGTATTAACTTAAAAATAAATTACGCTTAGTAGTACTTTGCGTAAATGTGATCACCCCTTATGTGTGATCAGTGGCCGCCGTTCAAATATTACCGCCTTTAAAAATCTGTCCGTCTAATATTCATACAACCTATAGTCTCAACTATCTTCACTACTGATTTCAGCTTCTTTCCTTGAAAACTCTGTCTATGTAAAATTATGAAAGTACTTTGAGTACTTTTTTGAATTTGCCACATTTAAGACCCTACTTTACCATTACCTTTAAATGTATTGATCACATTAAGGGCACTTGGGCCGTTGTAAGACTTTCCGCAGTTTTTTCATACTATGACCTGTATCTCTTGCAACTTTTAATTTTCGACACTGATCATTTTTTTGTACATACAGTATTAATAGAGAACTACAATGATAGCTTCTTCGTTATTGTACGTTGTTTGTGGAAAAAGATAGATTTTCAAAGTTGATAAAAAATGAACCCGATCACACATACGCACTCCCCTGCTACGCATTACTTGTGCCGGAAGTAGGACAATACCGTAACTATTTACGAGAGTAAAAGGAAAATTCCGATAATACATTTATTACGGGGGTGGTAGGAAAATACCGACTATATGCATTAATTAACGAGATATTAGAAAAATTCCAACTATATGCAATCATTACGGGTATGAAAATGCAAACTATGCGTATTATTTACCGAGAGTAGAAAAATACCAGCTACACGAAATGTTTACAGAGGAGTAGGAAAATACTGACGTTACGCATTAATGACGGGGTAGTAGGAAAATTCCGACTATTTGCATTAATTACGTGGGTGGTAGGAAAATACCGACTATAAGTATTAATTAGTATTAATTACAGAGGAAGTAGATAAATAACAGAGATACGCTATAATTGCAGGAGTAGTATGATAATACCGAATATACGAATTAATTACGGGGGTAGTAGGAAAATACAGCCCATCCAATATGAAATAATTACGGGGAAAGTAGGAGTTTATCTACTATTTGTGCTTTTACTGGACGTAGTAGGAAAATACATGCAATTTGCGTTTATAATGGGTTTAGTAGGATAATATTAGCAATAAATAGTATTTTTATTATTGGTAGTAGGATTTTCTGAAGCTTTAAGTTTCTGTTTAAATAATAGTAGGATCATCCTGATTATCATACGTCAGTTTTGGGAGAAAAATAAAAAATAAAATTGGAAAGTCTAAAGTTCAGAGGGTGTAGGAAAGTTATGACAAGTCCAGAGGAATTTTGAAGAATGGTAGGAAAATTGTTTTTGTTTTGAAGGCCCGCCAGTGGGTTGGGAGGATCGAGAAAGTAGTAGGAGCAGAACGGCAACATAGCAGAGTAGTAGAGCAGTAGGAGTGATAGGAGAATGATAGGGAATTACATTTGCCCCGACAAGTTTTCTATCATAATAAAAAAAATGAAGCTGTCCCGCATAATTTAATGTAGCAAGGTTGGCTTCTAAAAATATTCCTTTGCTTGCAAACAGAACAGTATGTGTTTCGTCTCTCCCTCCCCGGTACTTTCTTAACCTTTAATTCTCTTGCCTTGCCTCTTGTACAACACTACAACATAAAATAAGTACTCAGGTAGAAGGAGAAGGACCAAGGATAAATGACGCTAGTGTAACATGCGGCCTTTTGACTTTTGTGTACGATCTCATCTCAGGAATCTCAAATCTCAGCACTCATCACTCAGCAACTCAGCACTTCAGCAGCCAGGGCTGTTCCAGGAAATTTGAATTCCCCCCTTATGTACCAGGCAGTTGTACCCTGGGGTTGTACCACCTTACCGTACCAGTAACATGTACCAGTTTATCGTATTGTATTGTATGAACTTTATTAACGTGTTATTTAAACCGATTTGGCGACAAGTCATTCTTCCATGTGTAACACGGGCTAATAAAGCCACCTTTCCCTAGAGAAGAGAACTCTAGGAAGGTTTAGAGAAGAGAACTCTAAACACCCACACCGTACTATGTACTTTACGTTAATTTTAAACAGGGGTGTAAAAATTACTGTCAATTAGCTAAAGAACGTAAAAAAATTGACTTCAAGTCTTTATATGAAAAATGTAATATATTTACTATATTAGAACGTGTTAAATATTACTCATCTGTGTTCATATTTAAAAATCTAAAATACGAAGCAATACCTGATATATGTACACTTATAAAATATGACAATACTAGTCGCAATAAGCATGCTATATTGCTAGATAGACCAACCAAAGAAACCTCATTTTTCCAAAGAAACGGTATTTTTAGTAGCATTAAAATCTGGAATTCAATACCTGTACTCTTAAGGAATTTGGAAATGTCATTAGAAAAATTTAAAACAAGTATATCTCAATGGTGTCTTTATAGTCGAAATGATATATACATCACCTAATTACCAAATATTGTAAATAAACATTCATGATAAGGTATGGGAAAGGAATGACATAACTGTCAAAAAATTACTTCAATTACTAGCATAGAACAATAAGATTATTACATGTTATTTTATTTAATACAAAAATAATTAATGAGTATAGCGTTTATAAATTTAAATTTAGTTTACTTACTTATACTGAACAACTTAGTCTATACTATGTCAAATTCACTTATAATTCAGTTACTACTTTCAATTCTGTTGTCTATTATTAATATTATATGATTGCCTGCATTATTTTTATGTTTAGTGTTACCAATGGAAGAATGGCTTGCGCCAAATTGGTCTCAATAACACGTTAATAAAGTTACAATCAATCAATCAAACGTCCTCACCGAGCCGTGTGGGATTACAGAAGCAGCCACCCAACCGAATGACTGAGCTGGTATTCGAACCTTGGAGTCCAGACCTGAGAATGGAAATCTTCCAACTCCAAACTGCAGTCCCAAACCCACGACCACTATACCAGGCTGCCCTGTTGTTCGTACCAGTATCATGTACCAGTTTATGGTGTCAGTTTGTCGTATTAGTAACATGTACCAGTTTAGCGTATCAGTAATTAGTGATTCATTTATTTATTTATTCATATGGTGCTATTATAAACTCGAAGCCATTGAGATACGTAAACTGTTAAAGGTCGGCGATGCTTTACGGATATCTAGGAGCATTGCCCTTACCCCGACCCCTATTTGTTTCTGTTTTTCGACTTTTAGGAATCTCCCTTTCCTGGGCTAGGTTGACATATTTCTCAAAATGTAACCGCTTGTCTGCATTCCTTGCGTCATTTTGCGTCTTTTGATACCATTAGTGTTTTTATTCGTCTAGTGGTTCGGGAGCTATGGCTCGATATGTGCACACTACGGTGGATTATATAGTTGGGAAAATAAATGCTAATGCTTATATGAATTACTTTTAAAATCTTCCGAGGTTCTCTACTAACTCCTGGCTAATTATTGGATAACTCCTAATAATGTAATGCCAGTAAGGCAGTAAGAACGTAGGTAATCCATTCGAATTATCATAAAATCTCACATAACCCATGTGACCCTAGTAGCTCCCACGGAGTCTTTATAAGAATAATCAAATGTAGAGGCTTTCGTTTTTTCATACTCTGGTTTCTCATTTCTCTCGGGGTTTGGAGCAAAGTTTGCGCTAGTTAACCCCTGAGAGAGTTATTTGAACCTTTATGGTACCTACAGTAGTGCCGGAAAAATTCAAAAACCAAAACGGGCTTCGATATCTTATTAACAATATTTTTAGTGTAATATTAATCTTATTTTCTCCTATCCAAGCGTCGAATATATTTTGCCAGTTTTAGTGATCACATTACAAGTGGACAGTGTGATGCAGTTATTTATTATCATTTTGTTGTTGCTTGGCTTTTTACGTACTCACACGCGTTCAATATCTGAAATTAGTAAATTAGTAAGCACAGATGTGTGCGAATGTATGCACTGCTCTTAAGCGGCTCAGAAATGTTAACTAAAATGTCTCAGATTTTCTGTGCTTCATCTATTTTGTCTTTAGTATGTATAGCCTGGCAAAGAGAATAATATTTTTTTCATCCGAGTTCAGGGTGGTAATGTACTGTGTTACTGATTTGGGGAGAGGCGTTGTCCGGAGGGAAAAAGTGGAAAACCCGCTTCATATTAGTACATGCTACTGCCAACTGCTGTACCAGTTAAGTGTAATAAATTAATTTATAAAACCGATTTCAACTTATTCTATACTTTGTTCTTGATAACAACGAAAGTTTTAAAATGTGGGTGTTTTTTATTGTTTACATGTTAAGCTAATTATTTGTTTATTTAATAAGAATCTGCAAGGGGCTCCACGGTTGAAGAAATTTAATCCAATTTTGCCGGCTATCATCGGGTCATAGACGTCTGGTGAGGAATTAAATGCTTTTTGTAACTTACCTGTGATTATTACTAGTCCGTGACGCCACAAAATCAAAAATTGATCACAGGGCATTTAAATGGCTTATGTCATCCGTGCTGAGGTGCTACTTCCTGTCTTAGATGATAGGATTAATAGTTTATACGACATTATTACAATAAACTGTAACAGCAGAAATAAGTTAGTCACACTTCTAGACAGACCTAAAAAAGAAACTACGTTTTTTCAAAAACCGGGATTATTTTTATGTGTAAAAAATTGGAACATGATCCCAGTAAAGGAGAGAAATTTAGACCTACCACTGAATACATTTAAATATAATATCTCACAATGGTGTCTCAATGCACGTAATGATGTTTATGTTAGATATTAATTAGATATTAATTAGTCGTTCCAACATAGCTTTAAAGGGAGAGAGCAACCTCACTGTAATATTTATAGTACAACTAATTATATAAGTTAATTTCAAATCGTATGTTGTTGTCGTGTTTGTTAAAGTTGATTTGATGTTATATATGTTAAACAATAGCTAGTCGTTCATACATAGCTTTATAGGGAGAGAGCAGATAGAATGTAATACTTATAGTACAAATAATTTAGGTTGTTACTTAATCTTAAGTTGTTATCGTATTTGTTAGCGTTACTTCATAATATCACTAATAGTAATTTTTGTTACCTAATTTATTTGTTATTTTGTCTTACTCTTGCTAAGGCTCTACAAAATACTTGATAATTGTTCAACTATAATTATTCTGTGTTACCGATGGAAGAATGGCTTTGCGCCAAATTGGTCTAAATAACACGTTAATAAAGTTCAATCAATCAATCAATCAATCAATAGGACATTCTAAAAGATTTAGGACATATTTCACGTTTAAATATCCCCAGTGTGTGTTTTTACGTAATTTCTTAACAGGTCAGGGCGGGACTGTAAACTGAATTTAATATTAAAAGCGTTTTTCGTATTTCCGCTCACGTTAAGGAAAGTAGTGGCGAGTGTACTGGTTATTATTCTATTATATTATAATAGATTGCTCTACTACTCGGGCACCTACAGAGTACTTGGCTAACATTTGTAAAAGACAATTCGGTTGCAATGCATAACGTGCTAATCAGTTAATTTACCTATTACGCAGTTTCCTTATTGTATACTTTCACTTTCCATTCTATTTCAATGAAGTGAAACATATGATTTTAGCACTACGTACCGGAAAGAACCTTTAACGGTATTGCAGATTGGCTCACGTCACGGGCCAGCAGCATAATAAAAGCATCATTCAAACGACACTTAAGTACGAGCAGGTACTAGCAACTGGGACTATATACTAGTACGCCTTACCTGAAAATATAATGGATGCGTGTGACTTACTATTAGACATTTAGCTGGAACGTGTGACTGGTACTTTGAACTGGTAAGTGTGACTGGTACTTTGAACTGGTACGTGTGACTGGTACTTTGAACTGGTACGTGTGACTGACAAGGGAATGGTTTTACATGGTACGCGCCAATTTTAAAAAGTCATATCTACAAAAATCAGGCTACTTTCAATTAGTAGGGATCCAAAGTAACTCGATTGCATTTTGCTTTGTTTGGTCACAGTAGCTCGCCAAAGTTTTAAAAAATGCAAATTTTAATATTTTGCCGCCCTGTAACTTCTACAGTTCTCATCCGATTTTGACGAAATTTGGTTTTTTCTAACGTCTAGACTCTTTCCTACGAAGTTATTCCAGGATTTTTCAAAATTCGAAAATTTGTGACTGGTACGCCAAACTGATACACGTTGCTGGTGCCCATACCTGACACAACCCACTGGTGCTTTTACATGTATGTACCAGGAATCTGTACCAGAAGAATTGACAACGAATACCGCTGCTTGATTTTTCCATCGTAGTTGGGAGTTTAGCATAAAAAGATTTTAATAGAGCAAACTACTAAAATAAGGAATCGTCCATAAATGATGTGAATGGTTGTACTAGTGGGTCTAGTTAGATACTGAAGTCATCCCATGTAAAGCATAGCCGTTTAAACGCTATTATAAAGTAAGGATGACAAGGGGGTGGGTGGATCCTAAAAGAGTCACAATTTGGGTAACATTGTTTACGGACCATTCCTAATTCTACAAATAAAATAGAAGCAAAATTCGCTGGAGGACGCTGCTTGCTTCCAACCAAGTAATTCATTAGTTATTAGTTTTCAATTCCAAAAACTGAAAAAAGTATTCACCCGACTAAATAAGATATTGTGGAAACTATATTGGAAAGTAAACTATGAGAAATAAATATTATTTAGCCGTCGAAGAATTAGCTTTATTGAAAACATTTACCAAGGATGCAACATACAACATTTTCTTTTTTTATTGTGTTTTGCCTGAATTTATTATTTTTGCCTGTTTGAATTTGCAGTGACTGCTACTTTAATCTTGCAAACCTAATTAAATTACGAGCTTTTATAGCGTGTATGAAGGATGAAGATGACATTAAATATTTTATCTTTTTACTAAAAACGCTTAAAATAGATTTTCCTTTTAAGTCATACCAAATTATTATATGACTTTAAAAAACATTAAAATTTATTAAGACATTTATTAAATGCATTTGCATTTAATTCAGTTTGAGCTTGCCGCACCTACTTATTGTCTGGATACAAATTAGTGATAGCTGCGCAAGGTGTCCAAACAGTTTCATATCCATGCAATCAAATGGGCACGGCAGGGTTTGGACACATTTTATTTTTTAAATCAATATTAGCCCTGAAATTAAATGCCGGATTTTTTAGCTTACTGATTTAAAATGCAATAAGGAAAGCAGCGCCTATAATAATATAATAGTCAGTGATTATAGTGAAAACATACCATAGAACTTGCGGCATGTCCTTTACCATCCTCAAAAATAGTATGTGCGTTATATGTCACCTAATGTAATAATTACCATGCCAGTAATTTAGAGTTAATATCTGCTTTCCTCCAAAGGTCCCAAGGTACAAATAAGAGACATATTATATAGGATTAGTAAGACCAAGCAAATAATCCATTTCTCGTTTAAAGTTTAAGTTAAAATGCACACGCAAGCTACTGTAACTTTCATTGATCAAGAACCAAAATTGTAAATGTGGGACTAATGTAAGAGTATTTTTGGCCTTTGACATCTTTTAAAGTTTAGATTTTCGCTGCACTCTGACAAAAGTAAACATAATAATATCGGATCAGAGAGAAAATGTGATTTCTGTGGAGTTGAGAATCAGGAGTCGGAAACGGCACTGAAGTGAATATAATGCTGATAAAACAAACTCTACTCAGAGAACACGGGAAATGGATCGATTCATATATACGTACATATATGTAACTGGTACTGGTTGAGCTGTATGTATATTCCGTTCCGAATTCCAAAGACTCGGGCATCTGTATACTTGCAACTGTGTACATCTTCATCTGGATCTGAAAATACAGCATTGTGGTCTATAGTCTATAGTGTATAACCATTATAGTTCTTTGCTCTATGCCTTATGTCTATGTGTGCTCTGTCAATATCTTCCTTTTTGCCTTTGTTTAAAACATAATCCATGCTCACAAATTCATAATATTTGAGCCAAAACGACAAAAGGAACTAAACATGTAGGTATGTAGGTAGGTAGGTAATAGATATTATAAAAGTATAAGTATAGTAGATGATCACGATATTGCTATACCTATAAATATCGATATAAACTTTAGCAACTAACATGCAACCTGTTTTTACAACGCCGTGAATACCTGTCAAGAATCAAAGCCATTATTTCGATTTCGATTTCGAAGAAAACGTTACTAATAAGTTGTATAAGATCAAACAAAAAAATTTAATATTATATGTATTACACATACAGATTCCAGCTATACTATAAAATTCCTATCACTTATTAAGTAGTACTTAAGTATTTTTCAACAAAAACTTAATGCTATACTTAAAGTCTATTTTCGATCTTGCCTACGGTGTACTTTACTATAGAAATTGAAATGTGCTCTGTGTATACATACTTAAGTACACGTGCCTATTTACCTATTTTCCTTTTCAATGAATGAATTCCTCTTTTTTAGTAAAAATGTTGCGCGTGTTGAAAGAAAAAACTCGGCTATCTAAAATTGCCAAACTTAGAGCGCATAACGTATATAGGTAGGTGAATGCCGTATGTCCTATAATAGTAGCCGGCCCTGTCTTATTTGTAGACTAGATATAGGGTCTGGGAGGTCGGAGTTTGAGTAGTAGAAATATGGTAATTTTATATTGAATCGAGTTGTATGTAATGGTACTGTTTTAAAAACATATACGTATATGATACCTCCTTAAAAAGGAATGTCTATTATTTACCCATGTTGGCTCTAAATAGGCGTGAGTTCATCATGTCCAACAACATCGTCTGTGAAGAACCAAAATGACCCATTTCCATTTTTAACTAAAAACATTATGTACTATCTACTATCTACAAAATATTGAAACATGTCTGGAAAGAATTTAAATAGACCATTTTGCACTTTTGAAAAATATGTAAATACAACATTTTACATTTTTCAAAAACATGTAAACAGAACATTTTAGAATTTTGAAAAACATGTGGGCAGAACATTTTAGAATTTTGAAAAACATGTAAATATAACATTTTGCACTTTTCAAAAACATGAAAATATAACGTTTTGCACTTTTCAAAAACATTTAAATAGAACATTTTAAACTTTTCAAAAACATTAAAATAGAACAATTTGCACTTTTCAAAAACTACTAATTAACATTTTACGCATGTTTCGCATTTTGTTTATATGACATATCTCATTTTGACTCAAGCATAAATTGGAAATGGATCATTTTGGTTCTTCACAGATGATACACTCCACTACTTTGTTTATTTATTCCATACGGGGACACGTGCAAAAAAAAAGCAATTGTAATAATAATAATCATAATAGGTTGAACATTGTCGCCAACATTTTTAATTGTGCCCATTTTCATTCCGCAGTTGAAATCTTAATTAGTGGTCACAAAATATGTATGCCACATGTTAATTACTAAATGTTCTATACACTATACGTAGAAAACTAACGTGTGTGTCTGATGTCTTATTTGCCTGAAATTTTAACTTGAACCATGATATCATTGTACATACTACAATACAGCTCCCCATATTACTTTTGACGATAATTATTACCACATAATAATCTGCTGTACTACGAACGACCAGCTAGAGTGACATTTTTATTCCATTCATATTCCCAATATTCCCATTGCTACTCTAACTGGGACTATATCAACTTTAACGATAAGTATAATATGGGACTGGCATTTATTTACATTCAAATTGTACCAAAAGTCGTTGACTATATACTATGCTGCTCCTGACTCTCTTGAAAATTTTGAATGAACACGCAATCTTCCAATCAACGTGTCTACCTGTCGTCCCTGTAGTTTGTACAACATAATATATATATACTGAGAGCTGTAGGGTGTGGGTGTGGGTGAATCAATATAATATAGGAAAACGAAATATCATGTGTAGAACTGTAGAGAAGGAGCAGGAAGCGTTTTTGGTATCGTGTTGTTGTTGTATGTAACAATTTTACACTTGAATCTTGAGGTAGATCCACTACATGTTATTTTCTGCGGATCGGAATATATTTGGACTTGAAATTGGTGGAAGACCTTAGAGCGCAATCACCACCATCACCACCACCACCGTCAACTTTGTGTTCCATTCTTTATGAATGAACGGTGTGTGGCTCGAGGAAAGAGTGGGGGGAGGAACGTTTGGGGAAGTTTATCTCACTCACGAGGCATGTGTACTGGGATCCTAGAAAAAAATAGGAGACTCTGTCAAAGAGCTCAGACCAAAGCCATACATAGGAATATCATTGGGCTTGAGAATTGGAGACGGAGACGGAGTGTGTGTGCGATCGATAAGCTGAAAGTCTGAAAGAATGAATGAAATCCATTGTCTACTTTACTTTTAGCTATATATATTGTGTAGTATGTCATATGTACGTAAATCCAGCGAACGTATACTCGCCAATGTATTTGATACCATATTATTATTGTCTTCAGAAAAAGTTCGAACATCCCGCATCCATATCTGTAAAAATAGAAATATATTAGAAAAATATTATTCAATAACAGATACGGATAAAAAAAAATGGAGGCAGTTACTTACTAGAACTACAAAATACTGTATTTAATTATTAGGATTTTATTAAAATCCAATGCAATAAGGTTACATCTTACACATAGTTAAGAATGGAGGGAAACAACCAGGGCCGGACGAAGGAATTGGTTTTAGGCAGTTAGTTTCCATGCAAAAACCACCATTTTTATTTTATTGATAGTTTTCTTTGGTGAAGCAAAATGTTGTATTTACATGGTTCAGAAAAGTTTAAAATGTTCTGTTACTT
Source organism: Dicyrtomina minuta (assembly GCA_949802685.1). Taxonomy (NCBI): domain Eukaryota; kingdom Metazoa; phylum Arthropoda; class Collembola; order Symphypleona; family Dicyrtomidae; genus Dicyrtomina; species Dicyrtomina minuta. The sequence continues at coordinate 59,811,440 of OX461809.1, forward strand.
GATTCAGAATGTTCTGTCAATAATGTTTTATTTTTACATGTTTTGAGAAAAATGGAAAATGTTTTATTTGCATGTTTTTGAAATGTACAAAATATTTTTTTACATATTTTTGAAAACTGTAGAATGTTCCATTTACATGTTTTTTGAAAATTCAAGCAGCGGTGGCTGCCTGCGCTGGCCGCATTATCCGGCCCTGGACCGGATGTGTGCCTAAACCGTGGCTACTAAAGAAGCAAACTTGTTCATCTCCAATTCAAACTAAACGCTAAGTCCATTTCCATTTTTTACCATGTAGTATACCTAATTGTGTATAATCTTTGTTTCAGCAAAATTTTATGTTTGCTTATTTGGCTCAAACATCAAATTACGCACTAAAAGTCAAAAAATGCAGATCGGCAATTCTGCTATTATTAAAAATTGGAGATGGGGAATTTTGCCTCTTCCGTAGCTATATGCATGTTTACCTGGCACCACTTTTGTTTGTGTTTGGGATTTGGTTTGCTTCGGTACCGGTACCGGTACTTTGGTTGTACTATAGTCTGCTGTACAAACGAAGTAGAAGCAACTATACGCAGTCACCACAGCGTTTTCCTAAATAATCGAGGTAAATTTCAACACCGTATCCGGGTTCGTCGTACAATGTGTAGTGTGTATACAGATAGGTATAGACATTAACTAACTAGTAAGTAAGTCAGAAAGGTTGGAGAAATCCAATTTTTGTACATGTATATACTAAATAAAAAGGATATAATAATCATGTGAGAAAAGGAGGTGGGGACTCATTAGTAATGCAAGATTTGTTTCCCCATCATTAATGACCAATAGAATTCTAATGACTAATAATGAGCATGATGATCATGAACATCCTGAACATGAACTATAGGAAAACATATTTATAATACCCTCGCTCCTCGCAGACTGACTCAATTTAGAATGAATATTCTTCTATATGGAATCTATTTTGGACAGACGCCTAATCCTAAGTCAAATAATAAACCAAAAGCCAAGCCTCTCTCTCAGAAAGAACCTATCCCAAAAAATTATGGAGATGATCCTCAGGTGCTGCTATATGGTTGATTTTGGTTATGGCAGTTCAGCATTAATCCTGTTTATTTTTCTGCTCATGAATTTTTAATGCTGTACTAGATTATAGTATTAGAAGTAAGGCCCCCTGCCTACGGCAGGGCCACGCAGGGGGGGGGGGGGGCAGAAAGAAAAAAGTAGTAAGCCGCATGTACAAAATGTGGTACCTAGTTTTATTGACAAATCAGGTATATTATGCATACATAGAGTCACAACACGACACACACGTTTAAAGTTATGGTTCGCCCTGTGGCGACGGTTGTGTCAAACGGATCCTGGGATAGCAGTAGCAGGTCCGTAAATGAAGAATAGGTGACTACAAAAATGTGTGGGGGTCAAGTTCGGTCGGTTAGGGCAGGATAGTACAGGATGGTAAGTCCTGCTGCCTACGGCAGCGTTTGCTATAGTGGTAGGCAATTAATAAAAAGTGATGGTGGCACGACCCTCAAGAGAGATATTAAAACCCAAAACTGACTGATGGTAATCGCCTTGAGAAATTGCCTGGTGCCGGCAGTCCCTCTGGTAACCGCCATTTTACCAGCTTCCCTGCGTCAAATGTCTTAAAGGAACGCCCTGTAGCAGATGTGTTGAGTAAACTGCCTCTAAGTTGCCACGTGGTGGCAAACGAATTGCCACCACTGCAGTGCTGCAAGTACTGACTGGAGATATATGACCGGTGGCAACTGCATCTCAGAAACTGCCTAGTGGGTTGCTGGCTTATGGCAGCTCTCCCACAATAACTGGCTAGCGGCAACCGCATCGGGGTAACGGCCTTTTAGACAACTCCCACTCGGCAAATATCTTTTGGCAACTGTCTCGTGACAAGTTTCTTGTGGCAACGATCTCGTGGCAACTGCCTCTTAGCAGCTCCCTCTTAGCAACTACCTACAGCATCTACCTCGGGCCAGCGGCTGTGATAAGCTGCACTGACCTAATTGAATTGAACTTAATAAATACATTCAAGTTTAATTTGTCGCATTTTCATGTTTTTTAAAAGGCAATAACATCATTATTTGGGCATTTTTGTTTATCTGAAGCCCTTAACTTGTCACCATTTGATTAAATCCTTTTTTTACTGCTTTGCCGGCATCCTATAGTACTGTATTTTGTGTAGTTTCCTCCTCTGATTTGGATCCTATTTTTGGGCATTATGAAATGTGTCTTATTTAGTTTCTTGCTTTTCATGAAGCCCTTAATCGCCACGTATTTACTTTAGAGTTAGATGAGAGTCGCCTTAAATCGTTAGTGTTAGTCTTTTAGCTACACGTACTTTAGCTACAAGTATAAATATGATTTACATTGTATGTACAATTAATTTAATTGCTGTCACTTCTGGAACCTGCATAACAGCAACTGCCCGGTTGCAGCTGGCCAGTGAAAACCATCCTGTAGGAACTCTGTGGCATTTGTTTTGGGGCAACTACACAGTGGCATTGCATTTAAGCAACTGTCTGGCAGGGTTAGGCTTGTGGCAGCTGCTTTAAAGCACATGGCTTAATGCATGGAGGTAACAGTCTCGCGACATTTACTTTTGAGCTACTGCCGTGTATAAAACTGCTTGGTGGGCAACTGCTTTGCGGTAACTGTCTTCCGGAAACTGCTTTATGGCAACTGGGCAGTGGCAAGCCCGTAGGTACTCTTTCGCAATTGTTTTGGGGCAACGACATTAAGGCCATTATGCAGTAGTAACTGCCTACCTGCAATCGCCCAGTAAGCTCCATTCTAGACGTATTCTAGGAAGGAGGGGGGTGTTGTGCGTGTTAAGCAATAACTGCAATATGTCAACTATCTGGAGGTAACTGCTTTTTGGCAACTTCCTCGCCGCAATCTCTTGCTGAGAATTGTCAGAATGTGTTTTATCTCGTCATACTCGTTTCACATGGTTTCTTTCAGTAGAATGATAGTAATAGTCTACCCGTAATAGCTTTGAAGAGAAAAGAAATCCCACTTGGCCGTATTCCTCCTAGTGTAGTGTAAAAGATGTAGCTCTAAGTGATCTTCTTCAGAAGTGAAGTTTGAGTTTTTTAACGCAACTACCAAACGTCTTGTGATCTCAAGAGTGGCTATCGCTTTAATATTTGTTAGTTGTGCGTATTAACAACAAGGATGTAATAGCAAGTACTACATTTGTTGTATTCACCTTAAATAAGATTGAATTTTATGTAAAAACGTTTACTTCAAAACGACTTTGAATTAATTAGTGTTTGTTTAAGTTTTGTGGCTTCTCTACGTTTTACAAAATTCCTTTTTTAAAAATATACTTGCTAACAGCTGAAACGCTTACCTGGCTTCATGTCTGCACCTGCTTTGTAGTAATTACTCTGTAAACAGCTGCCTCTTCTTAACTGCCTTGCAACATCTACCTTGAGCAAGCGGTCATGTAGCAACCAACTCGCATGTGCAAACTGCAATAAGGCAACTGCTTTTTGAGATGTTGTTTGTGGCAGCTTTGTTGCACTAATTTTCTTTAAAGAGCTGCAATTTCGCAGCATTGCAGCTCGTTGTGCAGATGTGTTAAGCCATAACTGCAATATTTTAACTATCTGGAGGCAACTGCTTTTTGGCAACTTTCTCGCCGCAATCTATGTGTGGCATCAAGCTTGTTGCAAGTGACTCGTGGAAAATGCCTTGTGGCAACTGTCTGGCAGGCAGTTGGGTTGTGGCCACTGGATTGTGTAAACTGTTTTAAGGCAACCGCGTTTTGGGCAAGTGCAGCGCGGGAAATGCCTTGCGGCAACAACCCAGTAGTACTTGGATTGTACTCATTCTCTTAAGTCAACTGTTTAGTGGACATAAAGCTTGCATAAGACAGTTGCCAAGCAGCAGTTGCACCACGGACCTCTCAGGCACAAGTCCAATCTGGAAGTTGCCATCTAGCACATGTCATCTTTCTGGAACCATTGGACATTTGCCACCAAAACGATGCTTTTAAGCAGTTCTTTTCAAGGGGTGACCACAAGGCAGTTGCCATCATGCACTTGCCATCAGGTGGTTGATGTGAGGCAGTTTCTACCAGGTAGCTACTTGACAGTTGCGGCAAGGCATTTGCCACCAGGCAGTTTCTATCAGGCAGTTCATCTTGGAATGCTGCTACCTAGCTGTTGTGACCAGACGGTTTTCACTCCAGTTGCTATTAGGGTGTTGTCTTCTGGCAGTACCATTATCGTGGTTCTTACAGTCAGGACTTTGGTGGGTCGCGCCCAAACCTGGGGTTGGTAACACACAGAGGGGCTGAATATTACACGGGTATATAGTTGAATATAGATCTTTAATATTTAAATTTAATTAGACACTTATAATTATTATTGTTGTTATACCACGTCACTTAAAAGAATACCTAAAGGCCCGTGTACAATTATAGACGAGCATACTACCCAAATTTGGACCTCCAAGGCCCGTGTACTAATACAAGACCGTGTAATATTACAGGCCCGTGGTCTAATATTGATTGAATGATTTATTAACGAAGTTTAATTTTGCGTTATCGGGCATAGCCCATGGCGCAATACAATTAATAAGTTTAATGAACTACATGTAATATTATTATTATGATTTTTTAAAAAGTTCGAGCATGAATATAAAACGCTGATTTAACAAAATTGAAGAAATTTAGAATAACATCTTGAGTTGAAAAATTAAGGATAGCGTTAAAGCTGGCTTCATTACGCATAGAGACTTGGTATTGTGACAGAAACTTCCTGCGTTCATTGGCATATTTTGAGCATTGGGTAACAAAATGAAATAAACTGTGAGTAAAACTAGGGCCACAATGCCTGCAGTGTTCGCTTAAGTTAAACTTGACAAACATATTTTTAAAAGAAAGAAAATTATTACATAGCCTCAGTTGTGCACATATTTTAATGTAGTGGTGGGGGAGCATAAGGATTAGGTATTGACTGCATGAGAAGGAATTTTTAATCTGATTATAGTAGGGGTGATAGGAAGAGTTGGCAATTCTTGACAGGTCTGTTTGCTTGGCCTGGTCGTAAGCAGTCTTTAATATTAATTCAAAGTTTTCTATCAGTACCTCGACCGACTGAGACATCCAAACAAACGAGAAACCCAATCGGTCCAGAATTGACTTAACCTGCAATGCCGAGTTATATTCGGTCTGCTGTGGGTGGGATTGACTAAGAGTAACAAGTCTGGTATGACACTTTTTTACAAAACGCTCTATTGGCATCATTAAGATGCGAGCCCAGTGTTTAAGGGTTATACATATTATGTGGCACCTTAACAGCGAGCGACCTGTCTCACATCTAATAAGATACCTAGGGGTGTTTAAAGATACAGATAATATTTTTTTCAAAAAGCTTGTTTGTACTTTTTCCAAGTGATCTAAATATCTGAGGCCCCATATTGAGACTGCATAATATGTAAGTGAGGGCACCGCAACGGAATCAAAAAGTTTCATTTTTGCGGCCCAAGAGCTCATTTTACATTTACAAATAGTGCTTAAAACAGCGCCTGCGGCAGAATTCCCTTTACAAATCATTTGGTCTGCTGCAATTTTGAACACACCAGAAGAGGCAAAAGTAATACCTAGGTAAGTATAAGTGCCTACTAATTCGATGGGCTGGCCTTTTAAGTGCCACCTCCAGCCTTTAGACATACCTCCGCCTCCCCGTCGGAAAACAATCACCTTGGTTTTGTCCAAGTTTATTACTAACTCATTGACAGTGCAGTAGTCATAAAGTATATCAATTTTACATTGCAAAGATATTTTGGTTTCGGCAAGAGTTGCATTGTCGTCGGCAAGCATAAGCAGGTCCGTTGAGTTATTTCCTCCGAACCCGTGGTCTAATATACGAAATACGGTACTTCGTGCGTTAAGACGTTGTATGGCCAAGATGAGCCCCCTTTTTCCTTATTTTGTTGCGTTTTTTTCTCTTAGGTTTAACGTTTCACGTCCTTGGAAATCTGTCATACACGTTCTACATTGACGTGTGAGGTATCAAAATGTGCATAATTGTTTTCTCTATCTTTGGGCACTTAAGGTTTGTCTGTTGTCACACCGCTAGGCTGTGTTTTTGCCCCCGCCGTTCTCCCATCTTTTTTCACATTTTGCCTTTGAAGCGCTTTGCACTAGGGTGTCTTTAGGTAACATTTTTTAAATTTTCTCGCCTTATGTGAACTCCCTGGTTTATTCTGCATCTTTTGATTCCTTTCACTCTTTTATACGTTAAGCCGTTCAAATGAAGATGCGCCGCGCGCAACCCCTCCTTTTCGTCTTATTTTCAGAACTTCAATTTTTACCATCTCCGTTCCTGCGCTAGGCTTGGCCATTTCTCTAAATTTAGCCCTTGATCTGTGTTCCTGAAGTAGTTCTGCGTCGATTGGTACCACTTACACATTTGTAGGTCCAATGGTTCAGGCGCTACCTCTCGGTTTGTGCTCCGTGACACTGACTTATTATATAGATTAAGTATATTTTTGTAAGGTGCTCTGCTGAGGATGGAGTATGGCTCTTGAAGATATGATGAGTTGAATATTTAAGTGAATATGTACCTACCCAAAAAAAGTGAAACGGAAAAAACCTATGACGCATTTTGCTTATGTTTTCCTCACAGTTCCTTCTATTATAACCTATGAGAAATTAAATTAGCATAAGATTCCAATTCCCAATTGTAACTAGAATATAATATAGGTGCATCGTACATGCGTATATGATGATTGTACGTTGAATGAGAGAATATTACCTTATAAGTTCTGCTTAATCTATAATCGTGTAGCCTCTATGATGACTAATGTGTAAGTTTCTTATTAAAGTATTCAATATAATGAAGAAATGTATACGTAGCTACATACTTCATACGTGAACGTGTAGAATCTGATACTTCGTCTGTGAAGAACCAAAATGACCCATATCCAATGTAAGTCAGAATTAAAATGTGCTATATCCTAAAAACATTGAGAAACATGCGTAAAATGTTAATTACGAGTTTTTGAAAAATGTAAAATGTTTGATTTACATGTTTTTGAAAAGTGTAAAATGTTGTATTTACACGCTTTTGAAAAACTGCAAAATGTTTGAATTACACTTTTTTGAAAAGTGTAAAATGTTCTATTTACATATTTTTGAAAAGTTTAAAATGTTCTATTTACTTTTTTTTTTTAAATGTAAAATGTTCTATTTAAATGCATTTAAGACATTTCAATATTTTTGTAGATAATGGATATTTGTTTTTAGCTAAAAATGGGTATGGGTCATTTTGGTTCTTGACAGACGATTTGCAAAGTATAGTAAAATATAGTTAGTTTCGTATTGCTTTGATTTTTAAACATATAGGATGAATCTCAAGATAGCTTTTTTACTTAAAGTATAGTTAGTTCCATTCATGGTTTATCACATTACTTTTGGAATAGGTATAGTGAAATAATTCGAATGAATGCTTATAGGAAAAATGACTAATGCACTACTCGTATAACTGTGAATTTTAATAAATTCCTAATTTAAATAGATTATAGATATAGCACTCTCAAATCTGAACGGATCGAACTGAACTTGAGTAAAGCAAGTTTACACACTACTATTTAAATTACCACCCATTCAGTCACAGTCCCAACTACTTAGCATTAAGAGTAATTACATTAATAAATAATTTATTATCTCTAGGTAATTACACGTTCTTAAAAAATTATAGATCATTATTTTTGTAGCTCGCCTGCAAAATAACTAATTATTACGTACAATGCAGTTCATATATTATTTTTATCAGTATCTGTAATCTGTAAGTTTGCACTTACGAGGGAGTGGTCACAACCGGGCGTCGGGAAACCACCCAGACTATTTTTTTTTCTGAAAACAGCATGCAAAAAAAAGTAGGGTAGCGTCAATCATATTTCAGAATGGGCCTTTTAATTTGATATCCGAATTTTTGAAGACATAAATTTGTAATGTTAATTAAATAGACGCTATATTTAAATATATATTTAAGTCTTCAATTGTGTCTGCAGGCTACATTTCTCAACCGATTTTGATAAAATTTGAATTTTTTTCAATGTAATAATATTTTTTGCAATGTTATTTCTAGGATTATGAAATTTCAAAATTTTTTAATCCTTTTTTTTTCAAAAAATCAAATGTTGCTACCACAGTCCAAAGTCCACAATATTGTTTCAAAAATATTGATTTTTTTAAACGCCTGTGTATCATTCAACTTTCATCCAACTTTTGAAAACAACAAAGTTTTTTCATCTTTATAACATGACCTTAAAGGTTGGTACTGGGTTTTTAAAATTCCAAAAACTGTTTTACTTAAAAAATATATATTTTACATAATTTTGGGGGCCTTTTAAAATAGCACTTTTTTGGAAAAAAAACAAAATTTTTGAAATTTCAAAATTCCAGAAGTAACATTTCATAACATGTTATTACCGTCAAAAAATTTCAAATTTTATCAAAAGCGGTTGAGAAATGTAGCCTGCAGACACAATTTAAGACTTAAAAATGTATAGCGTCCATTTAATTAACATTAGCAAATTTATGTCTTCAAAAATTCGGATATCAAATTAAAAGGCCCATTCTGAAATATGATTGACGCTACTTTTTTTTGCATGCTCTTTTCAGAAAAAAATAGTCTGGGTGGTTTCCCGACGCCCGGTTGTGACCACTCCCTCGTTAGTTAGCCACTGGTTTTTTAATGAAAGGGGAATTTTATTTGTACTCTCGTGCGAGTATAGAAATAATTCCAATCCTTCAACTTGGAAGTAATACAAAATGTTATTAATGAAAAGTGAAAAGTGAATAGGGAATTTTCATTCATAGAAGCCAAAGAGTGAGGAGAGGAGAGGAGCCGATACCCGCAGAATTATTGAATAATGATATTTTGAGTGTAATACTACTACTGTGATACATGCTATGGGGAAGAGGCTACAGAGCCATATACCACCACTACCACCACCCACCAGTGGCACGAGTCACCAGTACCGGTACCGGTACCAGTACCAGTACCAGCGACAGTGAGGCTATGAGGGAGTGCAAAAGACCTCGAAAATCAAGAAGATCCAAAGACGCATGACTCAATAAAGCACTACAGTTCAGTGTCGAACTGTAACAAGTTAACAAGAAAGTATTGTCATACTAGAGATGCATATATACCCTTATATATTTCCTTGTATTCTAAATACAGCATCCGAACCGAACCCAATGAAAATAAAATTAGAATAGCAAAAGCAAACAATGACCTAGTTTACATGCGCCAGTAAAATGTGAAATAAGAAAATGTGGAATAAAAAAAGAGAACTTAAATTATCCCGCATTTTATTAATCCACATTTAGAGACGCGTTTACATGCCGATGTAAAATGTGGCATTACATACAGCAAGGATAATCAAGGATGACTAGGAAAGCTTGAAACGGCGCGCGGTATTTTGAAACCGCCCTTATTCCACATTTTCCCACTATCCTACCTAGAAAAAGTGGAATATACTATGCCACATTTTATTTCACGTGTGACGTTATATTCCACATTCGGTCTAATTCCGCATTCCTGTGCGTTTACATGCACTACCAATGTAGAATTAAAAAAGTCGAATAAAGCCTTTATTCCACATTTTATTCCACTTTTCCTTGCATGTAAACTAGGTCAATATTATTAATGTGAGGCAATTTTTAGACATTTACAAATTTAGTCTCGGCTCCATTCCACTTGTATCCACCAAAATAGATTAAATATTTACACCACAATGAATAATTGAGGAGGCACAACTACTTACTGCCCGGGACCAACTTTTAAAACGAAAAACGAACCTAGAACAATAATATTAAAGCCTAAGTATAAGTAGTGACTATACTACCCTACCCAGTTAGAACGGTAAACGGACATTTTCCTTCCAGACACTTTCCTCCGAAATCGTTCCCAGGACATTTTCCTCTCAGCATCCAAAATCATGTCCCAAAAATGAATATTCTTTATTTCCAAAAATTTATGTATTTATGAAAATATGCAAAATTATATTCGGAAGTACTAAAATGATCATTTTCTCCATTTTTTATGAAGTAGTGGCTACATTAATATTTATTAATCAAACTTTGAGTATTATTACAATAATGCAGCGCGGTATCTACAATAAAACTACTGAATATTAGTACAATAAAATTTCACTTTTAACAAGTAATGAACACGCGTGTACAACACACAAATTAAAAAAGCAAAATCAAGTAAATATTCATAGTCATAATACATTGCAGTGGTACCGATAGAAGAATGGCTTTGCGTTAAATCGGTGTAAGTAACACCCTACTTGACCCTACTAAAGTTTAAACAAACAAAGTAGTACGGAGTAAACTTACACATGTATATAGGCATATTATATGTACTAGACTATCGGTATTTCTTGGCTACGACTAAAACTTCTTCAACGAAATTTCTATAAAATACTTGAATGCAAATAGGAACATATGACATACAAGATTTGCATTATGATTAAGATTTATGAATTTTCATAAATACACAAATTTTATGGAAAGCAAAAATATTTATTTTTGGGATATGACTTTGATATGGTGGGAGGAAATTCCTGGGTACGATTGGGGCGCTAATGTCCTGGAGGTAAAGGTCCAGGAGGAAAATGTCCGGCAACCAGATAGAACATAAGTCAAAGTCAGAGAGACACACAAGAACAAGTTGGAAAATCTTAGAAAATAATTATGTTTGTACAAGTATACTATATATCTGTCACTAGGCATAGTCATATAGTACCGCGTATAGTGCCGCGTAAAAGTACCTATATAAATGTACCTACTTATGAATCATAACATTAAGCGGATGCGGATACGACCAAGACTGAAGAAGACGAAGAAGAAGAAGAAGAAGATCACGATCGAGGTTGACTTTTATCTTGAAGGTCAATGTATTTTAACGAAAAGATAAACCTTTTTAACGACCAGAGAAAACAAGAAATGAGACTCATTCATTTCCATATTCCACACAGCTAATACTATATATATACCCATACCCAATGACCCAATCCTGTGCTATATGTTCTACATAAGTTATAGTAGTCGTCAGTCTAGTCACTAGTCAGTCAGTGTCAGGCGTCTCAGGACAATATTATATAGTCTGGATATGTTATTGCGAGAAAATTACAGGTATGGACGTATGGACGTACACAGGGAAAATTACATTAGACAGAATCCTTATCTATCGCGCACTTGTAATTATTATTATTATTATTATTATTATTATTATTATTATGGATTTTTTTATTCAGGATGTCAAATTATGATCACATACACAACAATAGCACAAGTTTGCATCACTACCATTGAAAATAGTAATCATGTTGTAGATTTAGATAGACACTTGCCAATATAATAAATTTTTGCTCTTTACGGTATAATTATCTATGGTTAAACATTTAACATTTAACAAGTCAATTTAGTAAACATGAAAAAAGGAAGAAGCTCACGCGTCATATATCAAGCGCAGTGATTAATAGATTTCTACAGATTGGGTTTCTAGATCTAACTCTACTTACATTTCTAAGTACCCTGTATTGTAGTCTATTATTTCTTATTATTAAGTAACTTAACTAACGAGGGAATTGTTGATGTTCTATACCGTTCTTTATTGCAGGTTACACTTGAATACTTAAGATTATTTCTACTTGGTCGGGTATTCATTCTAACATGAGGCTTTAACCATTTATTATATCTTTCAGACTTAATTAACTTACTACCAAAGTTGATTAACAATTTTTTAAATCTATCCTTAATGTTAATTAAATTTAATTTGCTGGCTACTGCTTTATAATTCTTTTCACTAACATATTTATTTATGATAATACCTAGACATCTTTTTTCAACACTCACAATTTTGTCCATTAAACATTTAGGTAGTCCCTGACTAAACAACACTGACGCATATTCTAATTTACACCTTAAATATGTTTTATAAACAATGGTTAACTGCTGTTGAGACATTCCACAATTTTTTAATCTTCGTAATATAAATAGTTTTTTTGAGGTAGCTTTGACAATTTCATTCACATGGTTCGACCATGAACATTTATTATTTATATGTATACCAAGGAGTTTAGTACTAGTCACTATTGGTAGAACGACCCCATTAATTTTAAGCTCTATATTGCTAAAATTCTTATCTCTTGATGGGTCAACAACCATCACTAAGCATTTACTAGGATTTAGTTTCATTTTTAGTTCATCCAGCCAATTACTAATATCATTCAAATATGTTTGAATTTTTGGTACCTCATTATATTTTACTTTTTCAGCCAGTGTCATGTCATCCACGAATCCATTAAATATATTTTTTAGTTTATTGAGCCCATCTTGATGCTTATCATTAAAGTTAAGAAAGATCCTATTTATTAATATTATAAATAATAATGGGGCTAATTTGGTACCCTGAGGGGTACCATTAAAAATATCATGAAAGTCAGACGTCAAATTATTTTCCCTTACACACTGACACCTTTGGTGCAAAAAATCCTCCAGCCACCGGACATAGTTATTATTAACTTCTAGTGATTTAAGTTCGTTAATTAAAATATTATAATCAACTAAATCAAACGCCTTAGACAGATCTAATAAGACTAGTACAACATATGTGCTTGATTCATCAATGGACTTATACAAAAAATCATACAAATTAACTAAGTAATGTACAGTTGATGCACCCTTCAGTGACCCGAATTGATTAGGACTTATTTTGCTTATAACCTCTAAGTAAAGCTTTTCAAATATAAATTCCTCCATTATCTTACCAAATATATCTGTTTGAGATAATGGCCTTAAGTTATCAATAGTAACTAAGTTAACATTTTTTGGTATTGGAGTTATAAACCCTTTTTTCCATTGATTTGGGATAACACAATTTTCAAATGAAAAATTATACATATGGGTAAGAGGTTCAGAAATTCAAAATCCGAACTCTTTAATAATTTTAGTAACTGGACCAGTGATTATATTTGATTTAGAAGATTTCAGTTTGTCCAATTTTTTTAACACATTGTATTCTACTACTTTGAGTGGAACACCTGTAGTTATACTCTGGTTTAAATTAACACTACTTTTTACTAAAGGGCTATACACCGTATTGATTTTTGAAAAATGTTGATTTATATTATTTAGTGTTGCTATTATATTCTGTTCATTATTATTTAACATAATTTTTTGTACTACTGACTGCTTAATATATTATCAAATACCAAGAATTATATATATATCATATATAGTAGAATGAAGAATGGTATAAGGAGGAAATGACATATTGATGTTTTAGTTTTCCTATTGTATCAAGAGTTTTGAGCTGCAGTGGTATAATAAAAGGTATTTGACGTATTTCTCCATCTCCATTCAAGTTCAAGTGTCGACGTAAGTAGATGGGACGCTTTGAGTTTAAAAGAAGTAACTATCCTTGAGCTTTTGAAGTGGAGTTGTTGGGCAACAGGGAGGCTAACTAGTGAGACCCAGACCTGACTGACTCGTATGATGATGATAATAATAATAATATGAGATGAGATGAAGAAGATGAGAGACGGGAGTAGTGGGTGGACGGACTGAGCGAGGAAGCAACCTTTGCTGTATGGCTATGCCATAACCACAGTCAAATCCCATAATCCCATCCCTCCGTCTCCTGCACCACCATAATCATGGATAAAAAAAATAGAATCGTATTAATGAAAAGGAACCATCCCATCATCCGCTATAGCAGCAACAGCCCATTCGGTGAGCTTGCAATTATGACGTCCTGCGAAATTCATTAATTTTGACCCCTCCCCCCCCCACTCAGGTCATACGATTCCGTATGTACATGATTAATATAAGGGATAAAAGATCATTTTTTGCAGACCCCCCCCCCCTACCCCAAATTTTATGACGTCATAGTTGCAAGCTTTTACGATCTCATCTCAGCCATGCCAGCCCACTTCAGCCCAGCCAGGAATGTACCAGGAAATTTGAATTTCCCCCTTATGTACCAGGCAGTTGTACCAGCTATTACCGTACATGTAACATGTACCAGTTTATCGTACCAGTATCATGCACCAGTTTATCGTACCAGTATCATGCACCAGTTTATCGTACCAGTATCATGTACCAGTTAATGGTAGCAGTACCATGTACCAGTTTGTCGTATTAGTAACAGGTACCAGTTTAGCGTATCAGTAATTTTCATTTATTTATTTATTTCTAACTGTTATTTGATCCCTTTAATGTTGACCCCACCTTACTCGGTCCCAAATCCTTGAGTCCCTGTAATTATTCAGTCCCCATTATTTCGCCCCCCCCCCCAAATATTATTATACGCCTGTTGTTCCAATGACGTTACAGGTAATTTTTTGAGTGCAGTTAAAATTCGGCAAACTCGCATTGAGCTCAATGATCATTATCATGATTATGATAGTACGAAAAGTACTAATTACTTTAAAGCGTAAATGGCTATCTTTAACATGTGATATGACCATCATCTCAGCAGATCCATTGACTCAACCCATGACGTAATTTATGGACGACCCCTTGGCAGTTTTGCTGTTAACTTTTAATGGTAATCAGTTTAATGTTGCTCAGAAATTAATGATGGCATGACATGCACTCATTCACTCGCATTATTATATTATATTATTTATATGTTCCCAGGCTTCGAAAATATGCAATGCTCTTAAACGGCTCAGAAGTGTTCCGTTCTGACTGTGTCAGCTTTTCTCTACTTATATTTGTTTTCATTGTTTTCAAATGACGCCTATGAAGAATACTAGATGGTAGTTGACTTAAGCAGTAGCCTTACCCGTCAAAATTCACCTTAATATTTTTCTATGCGTGTGCTTCAAATTTCAAATGGACCAGTGTACTACATTATTTCTAACCCTCCCGCAGTGATGGGCACTTGATTTGCCTACCTAGTTTTTCCCTATTTCCTACATTTGAATTGACTCCTTCCTAAATCCTACATATGGGGCTTTAGCCTTCCTATTTCCTACCTACTTTTTAAGGACCAATATGACCCTTCCTATATCCTACATTTTTGCCTGCACTCAGCCTAAATCCTGCCTATTTTCCTAAAGGCTGCAAATGATTTTAGTTGGTTTTATATGTGTAGTCATATTTACGTAAATAAGCTAAATCAATTAACCAAGGTTATTTGACAATCTAGATTGTCGCTATTTAAGCAAAATTAAGTAAATGGAATTTTTTTCTAAAAGCATTTTAACATAGCAACTTTCTCAAAGTTGGCACCCTTCGTACGTGTAATTTATATGCCCTTAGCAAGGTTTTAGACTTTGGATGTCGTATAATAAGCATGCTATTCTCATTGTTACTCATCACTGAATATTTTATGCATTTTTATGTTACTAGCTAAGGACGAAAACTGAATTTAAATTATGGCGGGTATAAATTTGCTATGTGCAACCTTGAGATGGCAGAATCGCCACTGTGGAATTGCCATTTACTTATGCTTGACAATGAATAATGAATATAACATTTTTAAAAGTGTATTTGTATTTTTGTATTGCCCCAGTTAAGAGTTAAGTAACTTTTGAGCAATTTCGAACAATTTAATTTCCCCTTCCTATAAATTTGTAGGACTATTTTGCCTATCCTTAATTTTCATTCACTTCTACGGCCTTCCTATTGTAAGGGGAATATTATAGAAGGAAAAGGCTAAAAATCTTGCCTTCCTATTTTTCCTTCCTATAATCGCTCAAATTTTCGTCCTTCCTACATCCTAGCCTATTTTATAGGCCCTTTTTATAGGAAGGCGCCCATGATTGCCTCCCAGACCTATTTGGTTATATCGAGTGCACTATTAAAGGAAATACCAAATACGGTATGTAGGTGCAGCGAATCCGAAAATTTTTCCGCGACGGGAGGGGGGGGGGGAGCGCAAGTATTACGGTTTATTTTTACCCGGGGAGTGAAAGCTCAACGCTTTAATATGTGGCATCCATGCCCACTTTGAAAAAACAAGAAACCCCGCGTTAAAGATAGCTATTTACTCATTGCTTAAGAGTGTAACAAGGCGACGGGTGGATCCAAAATTTTGGTAAAGGATGACGCCATTTGTGTCTGGCCCCTAACCTTCTGTCATTTAGTGTTTTTAAACGACAGTGGAAAAATACCAGGGTATCTAAATGGACTATGTATGTACTCCGGGATGATCAAATTATCACATTTTAAGGGTCACTCCACCTCAATGATTTTACTTTAATATTACGTAAAAGGTACTTACGTACTCATAGATGTTCAACAAATGATGGCAGTTAAATTATCAGTTTTAAGAGCTGCCCCAACCCAACGTTTTCACTTTAGAATTATGACGTTATACTTTATGGTAGGGTCAAACTATAGTGACAAGTTAAGGCTGTTCATAAATAACATGATGCTTATTGGAGGTCCCACATTTTTTTCTGCTGTCCACAAACCAAACCACACAACTGTGGCAAAAAGGATGTCTGTGGAAAGTACTTAATTAAAAGTTATAATAATGTTTAAAAAAAATGCGAAAAAAAACAGCCTGCAACTTTAGGAATTTATAAATTTTACTGTTTTACTCAAAATCCTGTACTGTACTATCTTTGAGCATTCCTAAAAGGTCTTACACTTTTGTGGAAGCTAATATTCGCTGTAACCTCAGCACCTGCCTTGGACCCGCTGTTCACACGGTCATTTTAACTAGTGCCCGTTGCCCCGGGTCTATAGTCAGTGCCCATTTAGGAATTGTAGGAGTGAAATGACACGCGATATTCTTGTGTACTGTCGTTACTTTTGCTTCTCATAGCTTTACGTATTATTATTTGCTTTCATTTTTTTTATTATCATTTCGTAAAAATTTTGTCTTAAACAGAAGTCGAAATATATTTGACTGGTAATAGGGAAGGAAGAAAGAAAATTCATTCGAGCTTTTATTGAGACACATTTAAGTGCACGTACTTTCAGTAGTGCCAGAAAAATTTGAAATAAAAAAACAACAAATTTTGATTTATTATTATATATTTCCGCCTCTCTAATCAAACCGTCAAACGAATACATTTTTTGTACGGTTTTGATGATCACATTGAAATTGGACAGTGTGTGGAGTTATTTTATATAAGTTTATTGTTGCTTTGCTTACCACATGTTCAGTTTCTTCAAAACAGTAACATCAATGTAAAAATGTATGCGATAATATGCATTGCTCCCAAACGGCTCAGAAACGTTGACAGTATAATATCTAATCTGTTTTTCTTTCTATTTTTTTCTTTATTTGTATTACATGAAAAAGAGAGTAACATTGTTTTGCATGAACTTAGTGTATAATTCCCTATGATACACTACTGACTCGAAGAGCCTCGTATAAAAACAAAAATTGAAATGCGTGAGTATCCTTTATCAAAATGTATAGCTTTTCGGTTTTAAGAGACTGCATGAGACCCGACTGCGGAAAAAATTCGACCCAATTAGGCAAGCGGTCATCGTGTCAAAGTTTAAATTACCCTTAAACATTATTTTTTTCGAAACAGACCCGAAACCAGAATTTTCTTCAGATACCCTTCAATGCCCGAATTATAAACACTTTCTGCAACCAGTCCGAAGTGAGCAGGCACAGTTTACATAGATTCGTAAATCCAATATGCAACTGGGCCTATCATTTGATTTCAGTTTTATCCATTTGGTTTGCTATCATACAAATACTGTGTCTAACAAAAAGAATTTTGTAGAACTACTGCAGTAAGACTTCTACAGACATAAAACAAGTGTTATCGTAATCGAAGAATACAAAAAGAGATTATAGGGTCTGCTCAGAAACACTAATTTTGGGAAACTTGAGAACATTTCAACAAATCCTAATTACAATTTGTTTGATAACACACGTCACAAATTATAGTAACAGGAATTGGAGTCAACTTTACATCTTAAAAATGCGAAACTACGAACTCCTATGGTAATGCGGGTAGTTGTAGCTGGGAGAAAATACTATGTAAGTAATTGGGACATTTACATGGTGTGTCTGACTTGCACTTTGCATAAGCTCCCGGTTTGTTCTACAGATACAACGCACTACTACTTACTGGGGCTCTACACCATACGTATTTATGTAGTGAAGTGCAGAGATCGAACATATCGACAACTGCATTCAACCCTCATTGAGCTCAATGCGAGTTTGCCGAATTTTAACTGCACTCAAATAATTACCTGTTACTTCATTAGAACAATAATATGTGGGGGGGGGGCGAAATAATGGGGACTGAATAATTACAGGGACTCAAGGATTTGGGACCGAGTAAGGTGGGGTCAACATTAAAGGGATCAAATAACAGTTAGAAATAAATAAATAAATAAATGAAAATTACTGATACGCTAAACTGGTACCTGTTACTAATACGACAAACTGGTACACGGTACTGCTACCATTAGCTGGTACATGATACTGGTACGATAAACTGGTACATGTTACAGGTACGGTAAGCTGGTACAACTGCCTGGTACATAAGGGGGAAATTCAAATTTCCTGGTACATTCCTGGCTGCTGAGGGGCTGAGGCTGAGATCGTACTTTTTAGTTCGTACCGCACTTCTTAACATGTAATGCTGTAAGTACGTTAGGCTTTTAGCCAACAGTAAAAATAATAGTTTGCTCTGACTTGTATTTTATTTGTAAGAATTTTTAATCACCGACGGCCGAGCTTCAATTTATTTCGTACAAATTCTGTTTTTTTAATTAGTCTTGACTTCACAACTATCATGTTAAATTATTATCATCATTAAGATATACGTCATTTTCATATTATACTGACTGTTGACTGTATACAGATCCGTAATCATCTTTTCCGACTTCCGACGATAATTTATATTCTTATTAACTTTCTGTGCTCTTTCAGTGCTCACATATTATACATGTGGCATGCGAGACAACCTCGGATGACCGAAGGTGAAGAAAGAAGTAACAAAGCAAGTTCGAGGACAAGTATCTTGAATGATGCTGGAGAAATAGAACTCAGCTGGGAATATTTTTTCTGTCTAGTTTGCAATCCATAATACATACTTAGTCGGGTTTCTAGCCAGGGCTGCTGGTCTGGCCATGAAACGCATCCTACAAAATCTCCCGGATCCTTCTGCTCAGGTCTGAAATT
This sequence comes from Dicyrtomina minuta, assembly GCA_949802685.1. NCBI lineage: Eukaryota > Metazoa > Arthropoda > Collembola > Symphypleona > Dicyrtomidae > Dicyrtomina > Dicyrtomina minuta. The sequence continues at coordinate 59,830,597 of OX461809.1, forward strand.
TTCAATACCCTAGACTTGCTGGAGTTGTAGGAGTTGAAATCGGATGGGAAGTAGGGAAGCAAGTGGATCTAGGAGCCTAGACTAAAGAACCCGGAGAAAAAGTAATCTACCCGTGTGTGTGTTATTCGGGCTGTGTTTACTAGACTACCACTACCAACCGAAACCACCAACTGTGACTGTTTTATATAGTTGTTTCATTCGTACAGTGGTCTTCGTTCCGTTCTCGTTCATAGTTTGTTGTCGTGAATCGAGAGTGGAGAAAAGCTCGAGATTCGGTTTTACACATGCTGGTTGCTGCCTGGTAGTTGTTGAGCAGTGAACATCTGCAATCTGCAAGTACAACTCCGGATTCCAGTGTCAGAGCTCCACATTCACTGGAGCGAGAGTGTAGCTGGAGATCTTTCCTCATATTGTAAAGGAGCAGTTCATGTACTCATCCTGCTAACCTACTATCACAAAACACGAATACAAAGGCACGAACTGCAGAATCTGATTCATTCGAGTTGTTGTCCTGATCGCAATCGGTTACAGTTTACAGTGAAAACAAAGGGAGTCGAAAATCAAAAATATCATTGTTCCGAGCAGAATAGTGTTCTGAAAGCTCAATAGTTCGATTTTCACCATTGTATTCATTACTAAATTTGAGAACCGAGTGTATTTTCCACAATGACTGCCAACTTGTACTGTCTATCCCATAACCGTTGCTGTTTTGTCCTGGTAATATATCCAATCTGTTGCACATATTGTTTTTATTGGTGTGTATTTCTTTAGATCTTTTATCTGATTAATCCGTTTTTAATCACTTTCAAGCTTAATATTTATATTCAAAGTTCAAGAATAGTATATTGCTTCTAAATTAATATATCTTATTTTTTTGTTTCAGTTTTCAAAATCTATCAATACTAACAGCAATTAATTACCCTACGCCGTTTAAAATTCCAAACTTGGCATTGGATTTGTACTCAAAATTAATTCACTCCGCCGTAAATTTCAGTTCACAGTCTGAAACTATGTTCGAAACTAGAGTAATTAACTGGACTATAACACAAGGAACTCAAATAGTGCACTGTAGGAAATCAATGCTTACAACGATATAATTTTTCACAGTAGTATTTTTATTTGCAATAATACTTGCCAATTATTTTTTTTTCTATAAACAATTATTCATAGAATTCCCGCCATCAAAATTAAGACCAAAGTTGCACAGAATTGCAGAGTTAGTCATCAAACTTAAACAATTAAATGGAAACCTCAAGCATACTGAACTAACTAGTTTAATCTATCTAGTATAAAAAGTATGAGAAAGAGGAAGATATATAAAGAATCATTAAAAAAAATAAAACAATTTGAGCTCTGCGCTTCCAATCTTGAAGCAAAATACAAAATGAAATTTTGCAATCTCAACCTTCTAATCATCCGCAGTTAAACCAGCTTATAGTTATCCTTATCGTACATTCAATTCTCATAGCTACAGATCGTCAGTCGTGCTTATGATTCATTTGGATTCGGTATTTGGTAATAAAAATTTGAAAAACGCCGATGAAGATAGTCTATATCCAAGCCATACTGCAAACAAGCCCATCATCCAACATTTCAACACCCCTCAACTACTACAACTGTAGTTAACCACAACCACTGAAGAACAAATTCAAAGAGGTAGTTGTGACTTAGACAAGTCAACCAGTTAAAACGAAGTCCTGTGTAGACACAAAGGGAGAAATGACGATCAAGCTCGTTTTTTAATTGCAGCAATCAATCAAAATCAAATATAATCTGTGTGACTCTCTCTCTCTCAGTGCGTGTGACGTAAGCCTGAGAGTGCAGTAATAGTTATAATATTTAAACAAGAAGGAATACCAGAACTGGAGCACGTTGTCCATCGTAATCGTAATCTATTCAATGATTAACTATTTACATTTTTATTCATCACATCGTCACATCGTCACATATCACCAAGAGGGAGACAAATCGTAATCGTATTATAAACGAGCACAGCAGCACAAATTATCAAAGTACTGCAATAAAAACACACAAGTAACAAATTGTTCATTGATGTTGTAAGCATCATACATCGGTATTAGTAATCTAACGTTTGACTGATTTCCTCTTATCGTTATATATATAAATTTGTTACGTTTTTCATTGTTGCCAAAATCTTCGATGACGCTTCATATACAATTATTATTTAATTAATTATTCACGTACAAAGCAACACATACAATTTACAAAACTTTTACAAATATAATTATTATATTATAATTACCAGTGTGGACTGAACTGAACCCGCATTTTATTCAACGCTTTATTTTGAAATTTAAACTTCAATAATTTTCATCGATCCTCATTTTCAACTCATTTTAACTTCAAGTACAACACACATTTTTGAAAATTATTAAAATTAAGTACACTAATAATAACATAATTAAGTAGGTCCCAAGTAAGATAGTTTGTGCTAATGAACTAGCGAATAATATAAAATTAAATTGCAAGATTTTTCAATCTTCTGAAAGAAAACTGTGACAAATTAATTGTACAGCGTGCTCACAATCATTTTGACATAAAAGCTTGTGCTGAGCGAGAAAAAAGTTAAAAGACGGAAACAATCATCAAAAACATTAAAATCAACAGCAATAAACCATGCAAGACATTCAACTGGACACGGTTACACCAGACCGATTAGTGAGTGAAATTTTATGCGGTGGTCCGTCGTTGCCACCCCTCCATAACTTTCGACAATCAGTAACGACAGGAAATGAACCTCATGAGGATTCACTTGTGTCATTTGGAACGGATGGGGCCGAAGATCCAAACATTATAACGATGGTCCATCAGGATGTTGTCATATTAGATTGTCAAAACCCAGGTAATTTAATTTCCTCATTCATTATGTTCGCCCACACACACACTCTACCAATTAATTTTAGTCTCATACAAACTTCCTTCTCGTCCTATCTATCTGTATTCCAATAAAACATGGCATATATATATACAACTTATTCTATAATTCAATAAAAAATGAGCTATATTTTAAAGCTCTTCTCGCTTCCTGCCAATCTCACTAATACAAGAGAAACAGAATCACTTGCGATGAGAATACATTTTTAATTGATTCATACAATTATATAACAAGAATAAATAATGTATAGTATGTGTGCAGTATATATTGCATCGCAAAACGTGAGTACACACGCAAATAAATCGTTATTGTATATATGTTATTGCATTGAACATGTATATATGTATCCTTCACAACAGCACAATTCCATGAGTGTCACATCCGGGGAGCGGTCAATGTAACATTTCCTGCAATTATGGTACGAAGAATAGCTGCAGGGAAAATTGACCTTTTTGAAAAATCTAAAGAATTAAAGGCCAAGGTAGCAAATGATCGTATAACCTTTGTCGTCTATGATTCTTACTTGCCACCATCGGATGGTTCAGTTGGACCAGAATTATCCGACTTAGTTTCACTTGTAGCCAAAAAAATAGCTCAAAATGGATGTCGAGTTGCTACCTTGAAAGGTCAGTCAATCATCTTAAAATTGTCTGTTTATACGTAGGTAGACTATAATATATGTATGCTACATAAGGTAATAGTCACAAAGCTGTAATTACGTATTAATATATTGCATAATGCAGATCAAATTGTGCAGTTTTATTAAAGTCAAGCCTGTATCTAATTATATACCTACGTATTATTATTTGTCTTACTCGGGTGCAAGTCATAGGCTACGTACCGTATTTCTTCTAATAATTCCTTGCGGGAGTTACGTGAAACTTAGCCTCTGATGACTTACCCAGAAGGTATTAGAAGAAATACGGTACCCATGCTACTATGTAGTTTAATTACAAAAAAAAGAATCATTAGTAATCCCCATTTACTATTATTATCTCATAGTTTCTCATTTTATCATCGATTCGCGGTTTTGTTGGATGAATACTATGTAGGCGCATGGGAATATGTATATTAATACTGTTTGAAAGCTCATAGTAACACTCATAACGCGAAGGGAAACTGATGTATCGTATATATGCAGAAAATGCTTTTAAAACTTAATTATTCGTTTCTATTGCAGTGCAGAAGAGTATTCTCTAGATGCGTTTATATTTTGGTTGGTAGTCGGTAATGCATTTTATGAGAAATGAACGTATATCACCGCAGAACATAGGTTTACGTTAAAGTGCAATTAGTTTATCATACACAAAGAGACCATCCAAGAGCTATAATAATATTTTCATATCAGTCCATATCAGTGAGGCTTTCATTCATTTTCCATATCATGTAAATTAAGGTTCTGTATATTTCTGTAGCCGAGGGATATTCGCCTTTACTATAGGAAATTAGACTGGTATCTTGCGGATTTGGAGTAAAGCTAAAACCAAAATTCTACTATGCAGTTATATTACATAATATTATGTGGGTGCTTACATTGGTGATGTGTATACCTATAATAAATCTCAATTTCTTTGAAACTATTTTATGCACCGTATTTCCTGTGATAGAGTTACCTCCTACTAATAGTACACGGGTCTGAGAGAGAGGTAAGAATGAGTAGGAACAGTACACGCGGGTCCATTTAACACACTAGTGTATGAGAGTGTACGGACCTTTAATAGTACACGGGTCTGGGAGGTCGGAATTTGAATAGTACACGTGGTGTACTATTGTAGGAAATAATATGGCATAATAGTATTGAGCAGTGAACAAAAGTAAAATTATATTTCAAATTGTATGATTATGGTACGTTAGTAACGTTAGGCTTGAGTTGAACATTTCAATTGATGCCTTATGCCTTTTGGTGTCTTTCCCTTTATTCTATATAAATTCTAAAAGTAGGCAGATTATTTTTCATTCCAATTTATTCATTCTTTGACTACGACTTCCTTCATGTCCTTCATGACTTTATACATGAAAACATGATATCATCTGTATCAAATAGGTGGATTGGGAGAGTTCCGTGAATCTTACCCTGAGTGGGTCGAATCATTTGAAACGAAGAAAAGAGCTCAACACACTAATAGTAGTTCGATTTCATCGGCAGAAGATTCTTGCGCCGGATCACCCGCAGTACCTGGAGAAGTTCCACTTTTAGGTTTAGGATGTCTTGCTTCCCTCCGTATTCAGGATGACCCTGATGCTTGTGACTCTTCCATTGGACTTGCTACTGATGATGTATGTAATATGTACAAGCTCATTTTTCATTTATTTTTTTTTAATTTTCATATGCATGTAGGTACTACCTAGACGCAGTATTTAATACACGTAGAAAATTTAATAGCTTTGATTTTTTGTAGTATATAGTTATATAGCAGTACATATTTTATGTTTTGTATGTGTGTATTGTGAGTAAAGTAGGAGGCGAGGTATAATTTACTTTGTTCAAAAGGGCTTGAGGTACATATTATCCTACTCGACATTACGAATCTTGTTTCCCTTTGTTTTGCTTTAACTTCAAACTTGAATACGATAATACTTGGAAACATTTCCTTTGAAGAACTCGGTTGTGACTTCAAGCTTAAATCGTTCGTTAGGTGTATTAAAGATGTAAAAATATAAGTAGGTATACTTGCAGGAGACAAGTTTGATTTTGAAATGTAATATTAAGTAGGATATTTTTACCTTTTTACTTGCTTGGAATTTAATATATATTTCCTGTGTGACGTACTTCCTGGATTTTAAGAATATATCGCAATATGTGGGTGTTTGGTTTTATAATAGTAGTATGCAATAATGGTTTACTACCCTTCATCATAATGTCTGTTGTTTGGTAAACAAATACTAGCTACGAATGAAATTATTCACATTCTTGCTTTGTATTTTGCTCAAGTTATTTTTGAATTAGGTACATCCTTGTCCTACAGACACAATAGCTCAATATTGAATGAGTCACACATTTTTAAGATTGTTAATGATAATTTTTATATTGTGTAGAGTGCGAAACATTGACATAATATTAAGTCATAGAATAAAATTAAAGTAATATTTGGAATTACTGAAGTACTGTAATTATTGAAGTATCTTATACATTGTACTAATATTATTGCGCTTCACAGGCTTTTCCGGTGGAAATAATACCATTTCTGTACCTGGGTAATTCAACAATAAGCTCGGATGCAAGTGCTCTGGACCGCCATAATATCAAACACATCTTAAATGTCACACCAGACTTACCCAATGTTTTTGAGAATTCCATACGTTACCTTCAGATTCCTATCTCAGATCATTGGACACAATCCATGCTAAACTACTTTCCTGCTGCCATCTCCTTCATAGGTGAGCACATAAGATCTTTTTTTATTTGGGGGGGGGGGGGGATGTTTCATAATTAAATATTAAAACCAAAAAGCTTTTGCTTTTCATTTTTAATATCTGGTGCGGTAGACTGAAATTTTCCCCAAATCGTTTCATATGTTTATGTACCAACATATAGTACCTCCAAGTAATCTGCATGACATATTGACTTCTCCCCAGTTTTCGCGTTTATTTTTATAAGCAGTACACCAACACCACTTTCCTGCCTAATGCAATTTACTCATAGCAATAGGCAATAGCTTACTTTTACAACACATTTTTGTCCGATTTAGCTTTTGCTTTAAAAATACTTCCCGATAATGTTAGTGTGTTAGCCGACTCGTGGATTTTACGAGGTTCGTAATTACATGAATTTAATGGAATGATGGTACGTAGTATGGGAAACTTCAAGGGATTTGTTGAGTGCCGAAAAAAAAATTATCGGAAAATTGGGAATTCAGATTGGAGGTAGTTATTTAAATTGATGTCATTTTGAAATTTAGGTAGGTTTTAGGCAGCAGGATTTGCTGGGTTTAGGTTTTTTAGAACTTTAGAGGAAAAGTCATTTATAGGAAATCCGATTTATTTCGAGTCAAATCCACGTCGACATATGGAGTGATCACCTAAAAATTAATGTGTATTGCATTGCCACTGTGTTTATTTATCGTGAGCCAGTTTTGCTGTTGACAAATCATCATCTAGAGTGTGCGTTCTTGTAGCATGCGTTTCAACCAATGTTATTATTCCTTAACTACTTATATACAGCTCTGGACTCGACTGAGTTTTCCTATCAATTTTAAAGTATTGTGCGTGGGCAGCAGGATAGCTGTGTTATAGTATTAGTTTAGTTGTCTGTGTAGGACGAAATGTTTGATGGCTGTTTCAATTTCTGTTGAACATATCCCTAGCCGGGGAGTTAAAATCTAAAAATTTTGAACGCAATTATCTATTCCAATACATTTTGTACTATGCAGACTAGCTGTGTATATAGGGGTCCTAACAATGCTTTTGTATTTGTTCACATAATATTATATATCCATAAAACTGTGTAGTGTAGGTAGCTTTGACAATATGCGTTTTGAATACACGAGCCCCCACACCTAATAAAGGTAGGTACCTATCTCGGTAGGTACTAATACTTTGTATGTGGGACGAAGTAAGCAAAAATGCTTTTTAACTCGTGCTCATAAATGCTCCTGCAAGTTTATAATAGCATTTTAATTGTGCTATATAATATTCTTTGCGGAAGACTCAGGATCTACAGACTCGCGATGAGCGGATATTTCTCGGATAATGCACGCTCCTTTCCTTATATGTAGTCTCAGTGTGGGACATACCGGGGGAGACATGGAGAGAAAGCTGAAGAAGTTTTTCCTTTCAAAAGATTTTACAAACATTTGTCCGCCCACACGGTGAACAGAAATAACAAGTATAGGCAGTGCTATTAACAAGGCATTACGCGAATCTTTTAACCATTAGGCGTCATATGACTATAGTACGTATACCTACTATACACGAATGTAAGGTACTTTGGCTTTGACTATCCATAGTACTGTAAGAACCAGCTGGATGACTGGAACTGAAAGAATGAAAGGAAACAGGAGACCAAACCACACTCACGCTCCAGTCAGTCAAGTCAAGGGAAAGGAGCTCGAGAATGAATGAAAGTCTATTTTCCAGCGTGTGCAGTTCACCCGTTTTATTTTTGAAAGGATTTAGCTGTGTGGATAGCTATATAGCTTTCCCTGAATACTCTCATCCCTTTCTTTGAGAAGGTAGGTAGGTAGTGTAGGTGTAGACACTTTATCTAAGGCATTAGACGGAAAATCACTTAAAGGATGGAGTAGATTCTACGAAAGGGGGACGGAGTCGCAGTTTTGTTTGTCCGCATAGTTGTAAAGATTTTCTCGAGCTTCCATTGAATTAGAATTGAAAAATATATGCGGGGGTGGGTGGGTGCCATCCTCATGACACTGAAAACGAAAGACAAAGGCAATGGGATGGAATGTATAGTGCTACTGTGGCTGCTATGACCATGGCGCGTAGCATTATTTAATCATTTGAGTGAGCTATACTGTTGTATCTAGTATATAGCTGAGCATAATTTCATTGTACATGGAACTCAGACTTATCAAATATCCTGTAAAAGAATTGAGGAATTGCCAAGACTTTTTTTTTAGTTCTTCGATTACGATTATCTGAAAGTTTTTTTTGGAGCAGTTGTTTTAGTACTAGGATAAAGTAATGGTCAAAAATGTCTATACAACCAGAAGAAAGGGATATAGAGATAGGTACATATGAAATACTTTGTGAAACAGAATGAAATCGAAATCACGATCATCCAACTTGATGGGATGTATGTGTGGATGTACCTACAAGAATTTTACAAGTTTGAATATATTCTACATGGTGTAATTATAGTACATCCATATGTACTCTTCCCCTCCCTAAGGCTATAGTTTTTAAAGAATGGTACATATTTGGTACAAGTATACAATTTGTTTGTATATATCTGAGGCATTACAAAGTTCTTGTAGGGAGAAACGAGAAAGTATCGATCAAACTCCCACGCTTTCTCTCTCTCTCTCTCTCTCTCTCTTGAATACTCAGGCTCCTTTCTCCCTTTCCGCCCCCGCAGTTCCCTGAGTTGAGACCATTGAGAAATTTTGAAAGTTGTCTGGAAACGAGCTGAATGCATCTCTGCTGCCTCTGCCTGTGAAGTCAAGTGTAATATTTTACAGGACTATATGAGTATGTACACGGTTCTCTTATTATTCTGTTCCAAAAGTAAAAGTCGTATGCATAAAAGGAAAAGAAGTAATTACCCAAGCAGCATTGTAAAGTTAAATAGTCGTTTATAATACGTTGCAAAATGTAAATACGATGGTTTATAAAACGTTTATATATGATTTAGATTTAGTAGAATGTTGGTTAAAATATGGTTTAGATGTCCGGGCAAAATAACGTTTATGATAAACCTTTATATAACGTTGATGGTAAACGTAATTTATAGTATGCGTTGATGCTAGCCCATATTTAAACGTTTACACTAAATCTTATTTAAACGTAGCAAACTAAAAATCGACGTTGTTTAAATGTTATTGCTTTTATTAAATACTGCAATTATACTAAATATAAACTATAAAAATATGGAAATAGGTGGAAACAAAAACTTCATTACTCGTACAAAACAGTTATTAAATAAATGGACAACTTTGCGTTGTCAAGTTTTTATTTTTTAGACCCAAATAAGTTGTGGGAGTTAAATAAATATTTAATATTTAAATATAATAGTGACTGCAAAGTAAAATTGGTGGCAAATACCAGTATTTTCATATAAGCTCACACGTTTTTTCTGAAATTTATTGTCGCAGTTGAAATGCTCGTGTTCGTAAATTTTTCTGTTTTCTAATCTTGCTAACCAACAAAGGGCAATGTCCGCAATGGGCCTTATTGGCCTTGGCGGTGTCCATGTGGACCAATTCCATGATCCACATGGTGCCCAATAAAAATAAAAAAAAAAAATAAATAAATAAATCTATATGAAAAACGACATTTATCCTCTCTGATGAATTCTTAGTTAACTAAAACGAAAAGTATAAATAAATATGGATTCGTTGTAATCGCGTATAGTTGAAATAAATACTTTGCAATACACATTATTTTATTACGTATTCAGTTCTCTATCTATATATCTATCTATTTCGAGTACTCTCACTTTCTCTGACATCCTGATTAAATAAGCTGATTGTTAGCTTAGATAGTTTGGTTCGTAGGGCTTAGGGGAAATGAAGATCAAACAAAATGACATTAAAGGGTATATATTATGCTATTAATGAAATTCCGAGAATTAGTGAGACTGTTCCGTCATTATACCATTGCTGCAGGTAGGAGTTAGGAGCTTTCTAAGCATTAATAATAATAATGTACTAATGTACGTACGGAATAATTCACAAAGTGCAGAGCGGATTATTTGAGCATGTCGTGGAGTACCTTGATGTTTTAGATTGGGATTTCATAAAATCTCTGTGTCATATTATAATGTAATATATGTATATATATGCGTCAGGAATAATGCGTCATAAGTGCCAAATTTGAAAGGGGGAAAACTTTCAGGATTAGTTGTCAGATTTAACTGTTTGCTTACATTTGGGATGAGGAAATCTGTCCTTCTCATCTGTCATTTAATTTTGGTGAAGAGGCTCCACGTGTGAGTGTGTTTGTGGCTATAGAGAGAGATGATTGTCGAACTTATGTGTACAGTTCCAATTAAAAAGGATAATTATAGCATTATATATATGTGGTTATGGTCTCAAATAGTTTTACATTTTGAGAAACTTAAATCGAATTACATCGTACTTACAAGTTTCCCAATTTCCCTCATATGTATAGCTACACGTCGTAGTAGGTATAGCTTCTGATGTGGATTTAAATTGTGGAAGGATATTGCCATAGCTGCTACTGCTCTGTGTAGCCTTGGAAGGGATTTATGGAAGACAAAGTTTTTGTCCCGAGTTTCGCTCCTTCCTCCTCTAAATTTCATGTATTCAGTTTTATCTATATTTTGAACTGAGCTCTGCAACTGCGTGGTATGAAAAAGTGAATTTTAGGATGGAACAGGAAACCGTGAATGCCATAGGCTCTTGGCTCGAGACAGAATAAAGCGAGAGTTCGGATTTTGAAACTTTCAGGGTTCTTTATACATTTTTGGAGTTGGACTCACATGGGCCTCATCCGAAGGTCCTCTCTCTGTATACCTGTCCAATTCTGTATATTTTTTTGAGTATGTTCTGTAATGCTGAGTTTGAGGAAAGCATTATGCATTATGTACCTATCAGGCTTTGTCCTTGCCGTTGAGTTGGAGGAGAGAGAGATATAGGCATATAGGAATCGAATACAGTAATCCATGGCCAGCAGCTCCAGTGTTCTTTTTGGGGTTCTTCGGGGACAGGGGTTTTCCTTTCGTGTCGGATTTTGTGAATGAATGGCAACTTGTAACCTTGGCTGTATAGACTTCTAGAATGTAATGCAGACTACCCGTAAAAATGGTACATGCTTAAGTTTAAATAACCAAAACCGGGAAAACCCGGGGAAGACGAGTTCCTCCTTGAGTTACGTAATCACGTCCTTCGAAAAAACTTTTTTGTGCTCTTGAAACCCGCAAATAATCTCCAACTATTTTGTTTTGATTCGCTGAACAAAGTACAAAAATTAACTCTGTGGTGATTCTTATGTCCTGGTAAAACCCATAAATAACCATCACCCACCTAGTACTGTTTATTTTCCCTGACTGTAACATTACAGTACATGTTCACATCAAAGCTAAAATGTTTTTAATTCATTCAAAATGAGAGATAAACTTCTCGTAACGAGTCGCTGTCTCAAACTAAGTTGCATTGTCTTATCATTTAATTTCTTAACAATCAGCGTGTGTGTTTTGGTGAAAAAAATACGACAGGAAAACTGCGACGGCCATTGTCGTCTGCCAAATTACTCTTGTGTCAGCGCGGCAGTAAAGAAAACATTCAAGTCCGGATTGCTCTATTCGAATGCAACAATGAACACAGCCGATAGAAAATAACATTGGCTCGACAACGCGAATAGAGTCCTACAATCCTACATGATTTCACGCATACAAATACTGAGCACACTACTGTGCAGTTGCAGTTGCTATAGTATAAAAATCTCAGTTATTTCTCACAACTGTAAACGTACTACGTACATACTAAGTACGAAAACAGCCGAAAAAATAAAATAAAGTGAATTTATACTCGGGAGTCCCCCGAATAATATACTCCCCTTAATGTCCGTTTCTATTCCTATGCTTCAGTTTGTACTCATTCACATTAAAAATTTCCATCTAGATATCGCATGCATATATTATTATCCATACAAGAACAATTTGAACTAACCTTTTGAAGGCTGTTCATCCCATTTTTGCTGTATATATTGTAATTTTTTAATATTGAATATATTTCTATTATTATGGTTATGGTGAGGATCGATAGAAATTAGGTAGGTAGGTACCTACCTACATATTATATATCCATGAGGAATATAAATATCATATAATTCCATATTTATGGGTATGTGGCCATATGTAATCCACTTGCCTTCACTTGTATCGCTTCATCAGAATGTGCCGAAACAATAATGTTATTATAAACACAATAATTTAAGTAGTTACAGTAGCGGCAACCGAAAGTGAGGTCTGGCAAGGATAAATTTTGCATGCAAGTGAACGGCAGCTTTATCCTTGCCAGACCTCACTTTCGGTTGTCCCTCCAATACGTATATCTGTGTGTGTGTGTGCATTATTTGCCCTTGGTTTTTGTTTTTCGTCGACGTAGTACATATGAATTTTTGATGAATTTTATGCGAGTTTTTCTGAATGTGTTTTATTACTTGTGTTGACAGATGAAGGGCGATCAAAGGAAGAAGGAGTTTTGGTTCATTGTCTGGCTGGAATCTCCCGCTCAGTGACTATTACCATGGCATACCTCATGTTTAAAATGAACATGTCCTTGAACGAAGCTTATGATTTAGTACGGGCAAGGAAATCAAATATTTCACCAAATTTTCATTTTATGGGACAACTACTGGACTTTGAGAGGCAGCTTCATTCACAATTTTTAAGTCCGCCAGCTCTTGGAACTTCCCCCGACTCTGGCATAGAGTTTGATCGCTGGAATTCCAATTGATCCAGACGTTTATTAAGGGATTAAATGAATTGTAATTAGAGTGTATAGATATAAGGATGTTATAGCTGTCCAGTAACTATCGTTATATATATTTCCTTCTTTTTCTTTGTTTTTTTTATTGAAATACTTTATGAACATTTTAGTACTAATCGTAAGTTTTGATTTTTACACTCTGTTTATGTTTTTTTTGTATTTTCCCATGCCATCAATATATGGTTTTGAATTTAGATGTAATAATTACAAAAAACATGTGTATAATACATATACTTTATCGTCGTCCCAATTGACTTTGTTAAAGGGAAATAATGTTGTTGCATTTCAAGAGTCGATCGATACTTCTACTTTTATCTGAAAAGAAGCGCAAATTCGCATTATATACTAATTAGTGTTGTTCAAATGTATTTATTTAGTCGTGAGTATAATAGAGGGTTCGAACTACAACCCTACTATATTTGCTAATGGTCATAATTTTGAAGGAACATCCTTCAATTATTATATTTTGATTTTATATAGTGTTAAACTTACTTTCAATTTCAATAATTATTATTCAAAAAATATTCTTATTCCAGTTCCAGTGTTATGCATATTATACTTATTGACTTATTTAGAATTTCCACTCACTATGTAATGTAAGGATGAGAACAGGTAAAGGATTTTTGAAAGTTTCTATTTTTTTAAATAAGATTTTCGTCTTCTGATATCATAATTGTTGTATTTATAATCATTGTGTAATGATAAAATCCGTCAAATATCTACTTTAACTGATGACTGTGTTAATTAATTATTTTTAATAATATAATAGTGTGTATGTACATGTAATTTTATTATTACTTACTTGCATCATCTCCACATCCCGGGCATTACTCAACTTAAAAGCCACCCAATAATGGTTTGTAGTCAGACTCAAAATAAGTAACTGTATCATATAAAAAAACAATTTCAATCTCAATTTAATCAGTTTTTACGCATACTTTCCCTCGAATGATGTTTTGAAAACTAATTATTACACTAATCGATAAATTTCGAAACTCAATTAATGGTAAATCTCAAAACTTCAAGAGCCAAACGGGAAGGAAAATTGTATATGTACATAAATTAGAATGATACGTAGCAGTGTCAAGGGATTTGGTATATTTATTAGGATGAGGACGTGGAGGGACAGTAAAGGAGTGTGCGGTACTGAACTGGTCCAAAAATTTAAAACCAAGATTGTAAAATGTCACAAATCCAGGATTTAATGTGTAAAATTGTTCCAGTATTCGTGGAATGATATGAAATTATATTACTGTGTAGAATTATTTTAAGCAACACAAAAAAATACATCAATTTTAAATCTTACTGATTTCAATTTGACTTGCTATATGCTGCGCATTTCAATGAACGTACACGTACTTTTAAAATTGACCGTTTACCCTGACATTGACATTTTGATTTGTGTGTAACCCAGTATTTGTAATAATTGTAGTTAGTAGCTATAAAAAATTGCATCCAGAGATGCATTGGGTAATTATTGTGAGGTTGTACTGAAGTTTGAGAAAATAATTTTGTACTAAAAATTTCTCTAAAAATGAAAATGAAGAGTTTCATAGTACAGAATTTTTCTAATTGTGTGCAACTTTGAGTAAAACGGAACTGATGATGACTAAAAAAAACTGATTGATTGTCAAATTGTGAGATTTTGGCTGTTGTTTGTAGTAATCTGCATAGAGGTTATATAACTGGATGAGATGGGATTGTCCCACCGCTTTCTATTTTTGAATTATTCTCTAGATTTAGCTACGTATGTATTACACAGACAAAAAGAATTGCCAATACATTGCATAGATACTATAACTACCGGTGACGGCGACTAAATCTACAGACAATTTAAATGGACGATTTTATTTAAGTATGAATGACTTTTCGATTTTCGAAAAAACAAAAAATGATTCTAAATCAAAAATCAATGCCACAGTTAAGTATATAGCTGCTGCCTAATATTCGAAATCTTGCATTTAAAAGCAAACTGAATTCATTCAAGTATATTATCTGTAATAAAAACATTACCTGTATTTCTGTAATTGTAAGACAATTAAGACTTGATGTAAAAAAGGTATCTCTTTATCGGTGTGGTATTAAAATGGCAAAAAACTGTCGTCGCTAATTAATAACACAATAATAAATAGGTCGGGATTTCTTGTAAGGGGAGCAAAAAAAGAATATAAGCTCCAAAATAGAACTACAACTGCTAATAATAATAATAATAATAATGTTATGACTTTGATGGCTATATACGCAAAACTATACGAAAGTATTTGAAATAATTATAAATATAAATATAATCTATAAAATAAATGAATACAGTAACTATATTCGTCCTCTGTAACTTACATCCAATATAAATTTAGTATTTAAGTGATGATGGCAATTGCTCTAGAAAAAAGCATTATAAATTATCAACTACTTACCTGTGAATACATAAGAAATATAAAAATGAAAATTACATTAAAGTGTAATGAATGCATCAATATAAATGTCTCGATAAAAGTACCAGACGACAGACGTTACATACATACATACCTATACAAAATTTAAAAAGCCTGGGCAGGCCACGGGAGAAAAAATCTATACAATATGATATAATTAATTAATTAAATAATTATATTGAATTAATAGGTAAAAAATTTTGAATTTGTAGTAAACTGAAAGGGAACTGGAATTTTTAACTTTCAAGGCAAAAGGCTGCTCATGACATTATTATATAGAATAATTAATTAGTATGTCAATTTTTTTCTAGAAAATAAATACAAATTGAGAATAATTATTGTTACAATGTTAAAATAATTTATTATTGTGGAGTAGCTCATAAATCATAAAGTCTAGTAACGTATATAAACATACAATTATACTTAAAGTACCTACTTAACAGCAAATTTCTTGTTATATATTATGGAGATGCAATCCAATATGATTATATAAGAATATTTGAAAAGTTTATTTTGACAGATGTAAGTCAAGAATCCAATTATTTCCTATATTGTTAGCACGTTAACAAATCCATGAACTGCAATATTATAAATATATTTTGAAACATATATAATAATCACATGTAACATTCAAATATGATACAAAATGGTATACAAAACAAACACTGTAAAAATGAAATGGTTTAATTTTATAGTATAAAAGCGCATTGTAATTTTTAACCAGTAAATTATTATTCAGTCAATTAGTCTGTATTCATGTTCATTCAATAGAATAATTTTTGTTATTACTTATAGTATGACTATTACTTAGTTTGCTTAATTAATCGCCACGATATTATGGAGTAACTATCATTCATTTACAATACTGTGTACTTGCTTAGTGCGTCTCAAGTTTCAATTTAATTTCTACCGCTGAAACTATATAGTTACATGTAAGAAAAATAATGAAATATCTAAATAATATAAGTAACAGATACAATAACATTAATAAAAAGATGATTTTACTACACAAGAAAATATAACCTGCTGCTTAGCTGCGGCATTACCGGATCTGTGGTTCAATTGGCATTTATACTTATACAAGCATTTAGGCCCGCCGATTTCGGCGGAATTGCGCCTCATCTGGGCACTGGCCCCGGTTACCCATCGTCACTCTACTTTAACGTGTCTAGGGTTGGTCGTGAATGCGGCTATGGTGTCGTAATGGGGTGTGGATTTAATTCAAGACTAATCCGTGTCAATTTTGTGAGTGTGCACACGACGACCAACCCTAGACACGTTAAAGTAGGGAGACAGTGGGTAACCGGGGCCAGTGTCCAGATGAGGCGCAATTCCGCCGAAATCGGCGGGCCTAAATGCTTGTTGATACATAAGTAAACTCACTGACATTCCCGATGACATCATTTATGGACGAACCCTTATCAAATCATATGGTGGGAACAACTGCTACATGAAATCATAGCGTGTACAAACTCCGCATTTATGAGGTCAGTGAATGCAATAATCAAAAGCATGAATGAAATGCAGATTAAGAAAATCAAAGTGCAAAATTGCAATCCTATTGATTCGTTGTTTGTGTTAAATTTTAATGCTTCGCTATGGTGCATACTGTTGACTGTTAGTAGAAAAAGTATGTTTTATTACTACCTTGACGGGCTTGATCAATTCACTCTGACACTGGACACATATTGTTGTCATAGCGTTAGCCAACATTGATTGATTGATTGATTGAACTTTATTAACGTGTTATTTAGACCAATTTGGCGCAAAGCCATTCTTCCATCGGTAACACAGGATAATTATAGTTGAACAATTATTAAATATTATGTAGAACCTTAGCAAGAGTAAGACAAAATAACAAATACATTAGGTAACAAAAATTACTATTAGTGATAAAATGTAGAACGCTAACAAATACGATAGCAACTTAAAATTAAATAACAAATTATTTGTACTATAAGTATTACATTGTATATGCTCTCTCCCTATAAAGCTACTTGGGAAACTAGCTATTGTACCGAATCATCTTTATCAAATAAGAGAAAAACAGCATAAGATTTGAAAATAACTAAATAATTAGTTGTACATAAGTATTACAGTGAGGTTGCTCTCTCCCTCTAAAGCTATGTCGGAACGACTAATTACTATCTAACATAAATATCATTACGTGCAATGAGGGTTAATGTTGCATCAACATTACATTTAGTCATTAGGTAAGCTAACATTTTAAAAGGTTTTAACAACAAATTTAATAGTATATGGTGAGATTTAAAACTACGTACTTACAATATAGGACCCGTAACGATAAATTAAGATTAATAGAATCTTTACTAGATTTGGTTTACTTTGCTATTGCTATTATATATAAATGCTGTTACGCATATTGAGACACCACTCAGAGATCTTACATTTGAACTGGTTAAGTGGAATTTCGAGATTCCTCACATCCACTGGAATCAAGTTCCCGATTTTAATTGATTGAAAAAGTCCTGACTTCTGAAAGAAAGCTGTTTCTTTTTTTGGTCGGTCTAACAAATTGACTAGCTTATTTCTACTAGAGCTATCATACAGGACAATATTGGGTAGATCAGGTATACATTTGACAATTATGATCTTATACAAAAACACCGCTGAGTAATATTTTATACGCTCATGTACAGTAAAAATGTTACAAAGTTCATATAGGTAATTAAAGTCTATTTTTGCTCGTTCTGTGGACAACCTTTGGTAGTTATTGTTGTTTTTGTAGTCATATTTATATAAATTAGGGTAAAAAAAGCGCCCTAATAGATTATCCAGTTTTTTTTCAATTTTATTTAATTGAGTATTGCTTATCGAACTCCAAATAATTAAACCGTAGTCAACAATGGATAAAACAAAACAATTTACGAGTAGCTTGAAAATGTCAAAGCTTATGTATCTTTTTAGGGAAAGTATACAGTGGATCGCGGAAGACATTTTTTTCATGACATGATTAAAGTGAGCAGAGAAGCTAAGGGTTTCGTCTAGTATAACTCCGAGATACTTAAATGTTTCTACTCTATTGATAGTAATATTATTACACACAATTTCTTGTATATTATTATTTGGGATATTATCACGAGGTTTGTGAAATATCATATATTCCGTCTTATTACAATTTATAGCTAATCCCATGTTTAAACACCAATTATTTAGTTTAAATAATTTTACATTAACTGTTTCAATCATTGTATTTATATCCGTACCACTAATAATAAATACTAAGTCATCAGCAAATAAAGTGTAATCTGTACCAGTTAAGGCATCCCCTACCTTATTATAGTACATTGAAAATAATAATGGGGCTAGAATTGAACCCTGAGGAAGTCCCCGGTTAGGATTAAATTTTTCAGATACAAATGAGTTAATTTTTACATAAAATATTCTATCAATGAAATAATTACATAATAATTTGACAAGCTTAGGGTCTATTTTAAATTCATTTGACAACATTTCCAATAATTTAAGGTGTTCTACATGATCAAATGCTTTTTTAAGGTCTACAAAGACCGCTATGACTTTAGATTTAGGGTTATTTAATTTACTAAATAGTTTATGTGTGAATACACTTAAGGCAGTTTCGCACGAGCGATTTTGTCTAAAACCGTGTTGATTGACATCCAATAAATTATTATTTTCCACAACATTGGTAATAATACGTTGAATTACTTTCTCAAGAAGCTTACTGAGTAATGGGAAGCTCGAAATAGGCCTATAAGAGACAGCATCAAGAGTGCTGCCCTTGCCCTTATAGAGAGGACTTACAATAGCGCATTTAAATGCATCAGGGATAACACCCACATTCAGAAATTCATTAAACAATTGAGTTAAGGGCGAACAAAGACCAACAAATGAGTTTTTTTAAAATGTTAGGGGTATTTCGTTTTCTTTAAAACTTACAGGATTTAGTAACTTTAAACTTAAGGCTATATCTACTGGGTCTATGGTAAGTGTAGAGCTATGCACATCTAGATTATTAATAAAGTTTGATATATTGATATCTTGGTTTTTCCCAGGTATAGTAAAACTAGACGATAGTGATTGAGATATAATAGGTAAATTATCTGTTATATTACCATTAACATCTAATAATTTTACACCCGCAATGAGCTTAGTTTGTCTATTAGTGAGCTGGTTGTACAATTTCCAGATACTTTTAGAGTCTATGTTGTTGTTAAATTTATCCATAAAATATTTCTTTTTGGCTAATGATATTTTTGATTTTAGGGAATTACAATGTTGCCTGTATAATTTGTAGTCAGTGCTTAATTTACTATTATCTGCTTTGGTTTTCAGATTGTCCCTTTTTTTTATCATACTTGTTATTTCTGAATTACTCCAAGGAAAAGGTTTTCCTTTTACAAGTTTCTTAGTCAATGGCGAGAATTTGTTAACAACATTTAGTACAGATTTTTCAAAATAATTAAGTTTTTCATTACAGTTTGGTAATAATAATAGAGGTTCCCAGTTTACACTTTGCAACTCAGGTTGCACTGCTTCCCAGTTAACAGATTCCAGGTTACGGTGACAAATTATTTTAGGCTTATACTTAATAGTTTTCCCTTTTCTAATTATAAAGATTGCTTTGTGATCTGAGCCAAATAAATTAATAGCGCCTGATTTAGCATTTAAGGCTATATTGGAAATGTACAGATGGTCTATTAGAGTCTTACTTTTATGGTTGACCCTAGTGGGTTCACATATAATCTGTTTTAAATTAAATTGCCTTGATAAATTTCTTAATTTAGCAGTGTCCGTATTATTTTTTAATAAATCTATGTTTAGATCGCCCAGTATTAGGTAGTCTTCATAATTAGTGCTTTTAACGGATATTAGGTCATTAAAAGACGTTAAGAATTCTGATTTACTAACTTGAGGGGGGTTATAGATACATACCACGAGAAATGGTTTTAAAAAATTTGGGTGAATTTTTATACAATTGACTTCTACATTGATTGGAAATTTGACATCAAATTTTACAGGTACATACTTATGTATACTTTTAACATAAAATACCGTTCCTCCCCCTGAGCCTTGACTTCGATCAAATCTTAAAAAATCGTAATTATTTAAGCCATAACATCGGGATACATTAGATTTAGACAGACGAGATTCAGTAATTGCGAACAAGTCTAGCTTGGTATTGTCAAGAAATAATGCTACTTGCTCAAACTTTCCAAAAAGGCCTTTAATATTAACATGACCGATTTTTACACCCTTAGTGGATATTATCTCTGATATAGTCGAATTACATGTTTTTTTAGCAGGTACTACATTGATATCATTTATTTCTAGGGGGTCACAAATTTTGTGGGCATCCTCTGGTAGTATTGCACAACTAAAACATAATTTATTACTATCGTAAGTGGTATTACACTCAGGGCATGTACTATTGACTAGACTATTTATAGTTATACAATCCTTGCATTTAAATTCGGTGGTAGGTTCTGAGGTCTTGATGTGGTATCGATGAAATTTATTTTGACAGCCGTTGCAACATATAGTGGATTGATTACGCCCAATTTTCAGGTGACATTCTTTACAGTTCGCCAAGGCTTGACGTGGCATTCCACTCAAATTATTTAATGCCGGAATTTCTCAGATTGAAGCAGAAATAACATAAAATAAAAATCATACGGTCAGTAATTTTGTAAAAGCAGAAACGGCCGGTTTAATTCTTAATATAATGTTTGCAGTTGAATAGAGGACGATAGTTTGTAATATGCATTTTTATATTGTTGAATTCGTGATAAAAACTTACAGGCGAGGGGGCTACTTAACTTCGCCTCCTTTGATTGTAGAAAAATAATTATTCAATCTCGTAGGCTTTATGGCAATTTCCAGTGCATCCAATTAGTCCAGAAAAAAATAGAACGTTATCCGTAAATGTGGCAATGACAACAGTTTCAGTATTTTTCAGTTTTTCAGGTGAAAACCAGGACATAGGCAGCAGATCAAAAAAATATTAGTGATGATTTCCCCCAGTCCAAATTAGTCCTTATATTTTGATTATTATCCAGATATAAGCCAATTGAGCCCTCCGGTATGGTTTTCAGCAGTTCAGGCAAAAAAAGAAAAAATAGACGGAGAAGGCGGTCAGAAAAATAGTAGTAGTGACTTAGGTAGGATATTTTTCATCAATAAATCTGGCAAAGTTTTTCTTTGGTGTCAGTTTTTAGATTAAAAGAGACTTACTGACAAGGGGGCCTTTTTAATTAGCCTTCTGTTATTGAAGAAAAGCGGATTATGCCTTGATTGGAAGTTTCATCTGTATCGGTCATTCATGTCATCGGTCGTTTGAGATTGATGTCCTTACATGTGCTGTTCATAAAGTGCAACTTGAGTACTGAGCTGGTAGGGAGATTGTTTTGAAAAACTATGGTTTTTAAATGTCGGATTTAATGAATTTGCCGTATGAGAACTGACAGCTATTACGAAGATTAAATTATAATGCGTTTTCCAAGAGAGACTTGTAAAAACAACACTGACAGTTGACACAGGTTTACAAGAGTAACAGTATGTGATGAATGACGAAAACTATTTAAAAATGATAATTTAATTATTGACTCCGGGATGACAGTTAGGATGGGAATTTAATAGTTTTGACTTTTGCACGGAACGTAATAATTCTTATTATGTAGTTATGTGTTATCATTCAAAGTAAACTTTGACGGCTCATTTTTTGAGTGGGTTTACGTGCTTCACGATTTTTACCTTGATCAATTCAGTCTGACACTGGACACTTATTGTTGTCATAGCGTTAGCCAACATTCAAAGTAAACAAATTTGACGGTTCCTTTTTTGAGTGGGATTACGTGCTTCTCCACAACGATATCCACAACCGCTTTAGTATATGGAATATCCACAACCGCTTTAGTATATGGATAATTATTCTATATTCCATATTTACACTCCAAACTGCAGTAAAGTCCATATATGAAATGGAAAGGGAGCTTTAATAATTATAGCGAGAAGGAAATTTATTTTTATTTTTCATATAAAGCATTTCATATATCGTCTGTGAAGAACCAAAATGACCCATATCCATTTGTAGCTAAAAATAAAATCCATTATCTACAAAAATATTTAAATATCACCATATCTTAAAAGCATTTAAATAGAATATTTTGCACTTTTAAAAATCATGTAAATAGACCGTTTTGCACTTTTAAACATCATGTAAGTAAATAGACCGTTTTCCACTTTTAAAAATCATGTAAATAGACCGTGTTACGCTTTTCAAAAACATGTAAATAGAACATTTTACACTTCAAAAACATGTAAATAGAACATTTTACACTTCAAAAACATGTAAATAGAACATTTTACACTTCAAAAACATGTAAATAGAACGTTTTACACTTTTCAAAAAACATGTAAATAGAACATTTTACACTTTTCAAAATCTCTTAATTAACTTTTCACGCATGTTTCTCATTTTGTGTGTATGACATAGTGCTGCTGGAAGTTGTAAATTGCGGATTTACCATTTCTAACAGCGCCAGCTGTTGAGTCCGGTAAAAACGTTTTGTAACGAAGGCTGCTATTGGATAGGCTTTCCGGATTCCCAACGCTCCAAAATTTTTAAATTAACAGTTAAATCAGTTGCAATTAACGTAAAACACAGTTAACATAGCTTTACCGGAATTAAATTGAGTTAATATGTTTGAAATACTCGTTCGTTAAAAATGTAAAAAAAAGGTAATTTTAAAACTAAAAATGATGCAAATAAACTGTAGATAGTAACGTTTGCATAATGCAAACGGTAATATAAAATATGCTTAAGCATGTGGGTAATAAAATAGTATTGCAAAAACTATATTCCTATTTTTTGGGCATATACAAAACAAACCCGTGTGTTTCAAAAATTTTCATGTTAAAGGGCATAAGAAAAATAATTTTTTTAAATTTCGAGGCATTTTAAATTTTGTTTTTTTTTTGAAATAGTAAACATTCATATGCGAATCAAGTTAGGGTTTTCTTAGACTATACCAACGATGCTTAATTCGAACATTAGGTTAAAATTTCAGAGAATAGGGTCTTGCCGTTTGCCTGTTAGTAGTAATAAAATGAAAACAATTTAAAATATAAAATTTAAAATTAACATGGGTAAAAATTTTCTATAGTTTCCTTTAAGTAAGCATGAGAATTTTAAGAAGTACAATATTCAATTGTAATAAGCACAAGAACCGCATGCAAATAGTACGGATTAAAAATATTAAAAATGTTAATTTCACATCCTGATATTCCCAAATATCCCAAGTCACAACCTCAAGTTCAAGCTTCCTGACTGATTCTCATCATAATTAATCATCAATTTTTCATCAGTTAATATTATTATGAAACTTACTTTTAGTACATATTATAGTTTTCGTGCCTATTAAATTATTCTCGCACATAGAGCTACACTATAAGACAGCCTACGTAAATAAACGCATATATGATCTCGCGTACATATCCTCTATGCAAACCATAATGCTACGCATTTCTGCATATAATTAATTTAAGATTTTTATATAATAAAAAGCGAATATTAAATCTCTATAACTAAAATAAATCTGACTTGGGCACATATTTAATTGTATACCTACCTACCTACACATATATGTATATTTATTTTTAGAATTGTTTTATTGCGCGGAACGAGGGGATGCGATTATGGGATGGGATGAGATACTCAAACTAGATTAACATTTACAATAGAAGTAAATAAAATTATAAAAAAAATTTACATAATTATCTTATTCATGCGGACTCAGGGTTAAACTTTCGCATTAAAGTTTAAAATTAGTGCACACAATTTTTTATGCGTGCGTTATTAAAATTATAAAGATACGTAACTTTGATTCAATTGATTGGGAGAAATTTCACACAAAGCTAAATACTATTAATTAGGAATCACTGCATAGTATTATTGATGTCAATCAAAAATTATTACACTTTGAAAGTCATGTATTTAAAGTAATGAATGAAGTAGCCCCCGTAATTAAGAAACGTATCAAAGGTAAACCTCATGCTTGGTTAAATGATGATGTTAAATCCCAAATTAAAATTAGAAATGAGCTTAAGTCATTAGCGGATAAATCTGGTAATAGTGTTGATTTTAAGGAATACAGAATAGCGTGTAATAAGTTAAAGTCAACTATATTTGCTGCTAAAAAAATGTACTTTATGAATAATTTTAAGGATAGTATCAACTCAAAAACGATCTGGAAACTATATGACCAACTAACTAATAGAAAAATTAATGTCACCTCGGGAGTTAAATGTCTGAATATAAATAGTAAACTAAATGATAATATTGATAGGATTTTGAAATTATCCTCTTACTTACACTACTACCCAACACCTCCACCAACAAACAAAACAATTTCTAACTACTAAAAACTTTTTAGTTTTATGAACAAAACAGTAGTCAATTTATTCTGAGTGAGTAAATGAGTGAAACAATAGATAAGGTATGCATTAAATCAACACCAATGCTCAATGACTCAATCGTAATTAAATAATTAAAATTAAATTCAAGTTGGAAAACCGAGCATGAAAAAACTTCAACACGTCAACAATATTTGACAGTCCGGCTCATATTAATCGTTTTCCAATTTTTGGCTCCCGAATCTTGATTTTACATTTCAATGGTTCTGACGTGGCGGTGGCGGCAAAGCACAATACTCAATTCATTGCTCGCATTCGTATATCGCTCCGCCCCACTCCAGACTCTGTTATCAAACAACTTCGTCTATCTCCGCATTTGGTTTCTGAGGGAACCGCAATACTCCTATTAATATTAAGGAAATTTGTGAAAATTTTGCTTCTAGCTTTGTCATAGAAGGAAGCAATCAAGATCTTATGTTACAATCTTTTGCTGATAATATTGACTGCTCTGAATCTGTTACTATAATTGAACCATTAGATATAGCCTTGAGCTTAAGACAACTAAATCCTGTATCTCTCAATGATCAGGAAATTCCATTATTAATTCTTAAAAAGGCGTTTACAGGCCTAGTTAAACCATTATCTATTTTATTTAACGGATTGTTAGACTCTGGCCAAATCCCAGAGTCATATAAAATTGCTACTTTCAACCCTTTATACAAGGGAAAAGGCAGTATATTAGACGGGAATTCTTACATGCCTATTTCAACCCTTCCACTTCTCAATAAGTTACTAGAAAAAATTATACACCGTAAAATAACTGATCATATAGAATCTAATAATTTATTTAATCAAAATCAACATGGTTTTCGAGCATTAAGATCTTGTGAAACAGCCTTAGCAACGTTTACACATAAATTATTTAGACTATTAAATAATCCTAAATCAAGAGTAGTAGCCTTTTTTGTTGATTTAAAAAAGGCTTTTGATCACGTTGACCATTACAAATTACTAAGAATCCTCCTACACGAATTTAATATTGATCCAAAAATTGTCAAATTGTTAAGTAGTTATTTTATTAATCGTAAATTTATTATAAAAATTAATTCTTATGTATCCAAACAATATAATTTAAACAGGGGCGTTCCTCAAGGTTCTATATTAGAACCCCTATTATTTACAATATATTATAATAATGTCGGTGAACCTCTAGGTGATACAGACTAGTGTGTTATTTGCTGATGATCTGGTCTTTTTTATTGATGGGACTAACATTGATCTAATTATTAATAATATAAATTTTAAGCTAGTCAAATTAGATAATTGGTGCTGTGAAATGGGTCTAGTTATTAATTACCATAAAACTGAATATTTGATTTTTCATAAAAGTAGAGATATTATTGAATCTGTTATTCCCAACGTCATATGTAATGACATTGTAATTTGAAGAGTTGACACATTCAAATACCTAGGGGTCTTTTTTGATGAGACGCTTAGTTTCTCTGTTCATTTTGATATTATAATGAAACGTTTGTCATCATCCATTCACTGTATTTTATCTCTAAAAAAATATGTAACACTTTATATCTTTAAATTATTAGTTAACAGTTTTGTACTCTCTATAGTTGACTATGCCTTAATTATTTGGTGTTCTATTGGCACATGTAAATTATCTCAAATCCAAACAAAAATTGATAACCTATTATGCCGTTATTTCTTTTCACACATGTATACACGTAAAAATTATGCACAAAAAAAGAAAGACAAATCCAAAATTAATATTGTTTCGTTATACGAAGTCTGTAATATTTTTACTGTATACGAAAGGATAAAATATTACTCTGCTTTAATTATATTTAAAACACTTGAGTATGAATTTGTAAATGGTCTAAGGAATACTATTACAATTAATACTAGTAGTAGAAATAAATTAGTCACACTTCAAAATAGGCCTACAAAAGAAACGTCATTTTTTCAAAACTCTGGATAATTTTTATGCGTAAAAAACTGGAATATGATCCCTGTTGATGTAAGAAATATTGACCTCTCATTAGATTTATTTAAATCCAATATCTTACAATGGTGTCTCAACACACGAAATATTTATGTTAAGTAGTATATAGCCTATTTCTAACTACGTATCTTGAAGGAGGATTGAGAGCTTAGATTGTTAGTCATCTCCTTATTAATCTTATTTCCTATTATGGTAATTATTGTAATTAAACTATATATATGTCTACTATCAGCTTTATAGTATGTGATTAGGAATTTCAAATCATGTCAAGTCAAGTCACGATATGCTATTCCCTGTGTTATGGTTATTATTACATTATAATTTTATTATTGTTATTAATAATATTTTTTTACCATCTTGTTACAACTTTGTTACATATATTTTAATTTTAATTTTATCAATTGTTATACAACCTGAAAGATATTGTTGTGTTACCGATGGAAGAATGGCTATGTGCCAAATTGGTCTAAATAACACGTTAATAAAGTTCAATCAATCAATCAATCAAACGTATCTGCTCAAGTCGCGCAATTTGTTTACATAGCTCATTTTTGTTATTTACTACGTCTACATACATCTACTGGGTTAAGGGTTTAAAATAAGTGAGGTAACCGAACACGATACTGGACGCAGATTATGTAGATTATGATTATTTTGATTGAATTTTGAACCTCAGTTCATTTTATTAGTTATATACTCAAGATTCTTGTCATTGCCAACTTTCTTTTTTCAGTAGTTTTCTCATAATTTCTTCTAGTGTATATTATACAGGGTGGCCTACTGTTGTGTTTTGTTCACAATTGTTTGTGAATTATTGTGATTCTCACATCACAAAACAATCACAATTTGTATTGTTCACAAACTGTATTAAAATGCTAAGATTGTGATTGTGAAAAATTGTGATTGTTAACAAAACGATAGAAAAACCTAATTTGTTGACAATGAGGTGGGGGTGGTAGGGGGAAGTTTTCCAGTTTATTGCGATCGTCCACAAATGACGTCCCGCAAATTATCATTCTTTTGTTGGGATCGTCCACAAATGACGTCCCGCAAATTATCATTCTTTTGTTGGGATCGTCCACAAATGACATCCCGCAAATTATCATTCTTTTGTTGGGATCGTCCATGAATGACGTCCAGAAAATTATCGTTCTTTTATTGGGATCGTCCATAAATGACGTCCCGAAAATTATCATTCTTTTATTAGGTTCGTCCATAAATGACGTCCCGTAGACATTTTTTATTAGGTTCGTCCATAAATGACGTCCCGAAAATGATCATTGTTTTATTGGAATCGTCTATTAATGACGTCCTTCAAATTAGCATTCTTTTGTTAAGATGGTCCTTGAATTATCACATTTTTAGGACCCAGTTACCCCCACGGCATTTTTAGCACGTTTTGAAAACGCTAATTTTTACATGAAGTTTCATGCCTGTGTAGACACACTGGCCCTTCCGTTTACATATTTTATTCATGATCTCAACTGATCAGATCACAAAAGTTAGTTTTGTTTTTTTTGTGTTCTTCTAAAATTAGTCGTACTCTCTACGGGGTTTCTTTGATAAGTGCTGGCCAGGTCGGGAAGTGCTGGCCAACTTTAGTAAGTGCTGGCCAGTTTGACTTTAGTAAGTGCTGGCCAAAACCACTTTAGTAAGTGCTGGCCAGTTTGACTTTAGTAAGTGATGGCCAACAAAAAATTTTATAAATGGATTAAAACTGCACCCGGAACGTTAGTTAACAGTATTTTCTAACTATTTACCGAAAGCAACACTGAATCAGGCTCCTAAAGCTGCCTGAAAATGGATAGGTTATATTTTTCCCTCGGCCGCCGGAGGCGGCCCCGCCGAAGGCGGAGGGAAAAATATAACCTAACCGTTTCCAGTCAGTTTTTCCTAACCCCCCGTACCTCCCCCCCCCACCCCCCCCCCCCGTCAAACCTAACCTAACCTCAAAGATAACAAACCACGAAGGGTAGCCAAATGTGAATAAGTAGCGTAAACAGTAATAAAATGTGTAAGAACAAAACAAAAAAGTAAAGTCAATTTTAACTTACACGGCGAAGCAACTCTGCTGCTAGTATCTATACTACACATATTATCGAAGATTTTACTTCCTCCACAACATTTTATCTTTTGGAGTTAAAATTGTACTTTTAATCATACACACAATATTTTATTTTAAAGGACTGTATAAATTATAGTACTTATTTTATGTACAATAATGTATATTTACACATTTTGTACTGTTGACTGTTAACCAACGTTCCAGGCGCGGTTTTAATCCATTTCTAGAATTTTTTGTTGGCCGTCACTTACTAAAGTCAAACTGGCCAGCACTTACTAAAGTGGTTTTGGCCAGCACTTACTAAAGTCAAACTGGCCAGCACTTACTAAAGTTGGGCAGCACTTACTAAAGTTGGCCAGCACTTCCCGACCTGGCCAGCACTTATCAAAGAACAGCCCTCTCTACGCTCTGTACATTTTACTACGAACTACTATTAGTAAGATTAAAAAAATAACTGACTAAACTACAAAGTACACCATGAAAATAGTATCGTCAGTGAAGAGGTATGTTTGCCAATGTCCATTCGTTTCTTAGACGCGCTTTTGCCGAAGTCCATCAAAATGCATAAATGAATTAAATTATTGGTACATGCTTACAATGTTATAACTAGAGTGGAAAATGTATTACCTACACCAGTAAAGTGCAAAATGCAATACCTACACCTTTGAAGTGCAGAAGTTGACACCTAACGCATTTAATTGTAAAACAAATAACGAACTAAACTGAGGAAGTTAAGTTAGAGTAACACTTTCATATTTTTATCATTTACTGATACAACATTTTGGTGTTCAAAAAAGTATATAAACCTGATTCTAAGTTATACTTTCCAATAAGTACACAATATGATGAGTGCATTTTATCACATTAAACACTTACACATGATCATATTTTTGGTGCAATATATATTGAATTGCACAAAAATATGATCCAGATATGATAGTCAACAATAGCTGGTTTGCTGAAACAAAAAACAGAAATGGCACTTAATGAAAACAAAATGAGCTAAACTTTGATTCCGTCAAATGTAGAAACTGTAATGTTGTAGGTACTGCATTCTTAACTTTGCTGGAGAAAATATCACACTTGAAACTCTAATAATAACACTGTACACACACCAATAACTAAATTCACTTGTGCATTCTGCACTGGAGCTAGAATAATTTGTGTTCACTGAGAAAATGTTTTTAGTTGTACACTTTGAGTTAACATACGTATTTTTAATAAGTGTATATATAACAAAATAATACGAAGTGAATCGTATAAAAAACGACAAGAAAATTAGTAACTTTGAACACTTGTGAAAATTTGAACACTAAAGACGTTTCTAGCAGGGTCAGTGTGTCTAGGCGGGTATTGATAAAAAGCAATTTAATAATTATAATAATTTATTCATTTTTTCAATTTACCAGCAGCACATAAAACATAAAACGCAATATAAAAATTTATCGTTTACAAAATGTGCAGAGGGGTATGTGGGTCCTAAAATAGTGATAATTTGGAGGACGTCTTTTATAGACGATCCCAACAAAAGAATGATAATCTGCGGGACGTCATTTATGGATGATTCCAATAAAATATTGATAATTTGTGGAACGTATTTTATGGACGATCCCAATAATTGAATAATAATTTGTAGGACGTCATTTATGGGCGATCCCAATAAAAGAATGATAATTTTCTGGACGTCATTTACGGACGATCCCAATAAAAGAATAACAATTTTCTGGACGTCATTTACGGACGATCCCAACAAAAGAATTATATTTTGCGGGACGTCATTTTTGGACGATCCCAACAAAAGAATTATATTTTGCGGGACGTCATTTTTGGACGATCCTAACAAAAGAATGATAATTTGCGGGACGTCATTTGTGGACGATCCCAACAAAAGAATGATAATTTGCAGGACGTCATTTGCGGACGATCCCAATAAAAGAATAATAATTTTTGGGACGTCATTTACGGACGATCCCAATAAAAGAATAATAATTTTTGGGACGTCATTTACGGACGATCCCAATAAAAAAATGATAATTTTCGGGACGTCATTTACGGACGATCCCAATAAAAGAATAATAATTTTTGGGACGTCATTTACGGACGATCCCAATAAATGAATGATAATTTTTGGGACGTCATTTACGAACGATCCTAAAATCATTTAGTGCTCGTTTGTTGTTGCTTCGTTGTGATGATTTTGTGATTGTGCACAATCCCATTTTAGTAGTTTGTGATTGTGATTGTGATATCACAATCACAAGCGAAAAAACAATGGTGATTTGTGAACAAAACACAACAGTAGGGTGGCCCATTTAAATCCAACAATTCTAACAGGCTATAAAATCCAAGTTTATTATTCGAATATACCGAGCAATATACCAAAACAGAGACAATTTCTGGGAGATTTGTTTGACACCATAATCATTAAAATCGGTTAACAGTAAGTTGCAAAATGGCCTAACTAACGAAAATCACAGTTGTGAGATGTTTTCGATCCTAAAATTATTTGTTAACAACTTTGATTAAAAACTAAAGCGTAAAACAATGCAGACTATCTCTACTAAAAAAATCTGTCAAAAAATTAAAAATTTCAAAATTTCAAAATTGAAAAAATAAAAAATTAAAAAATTTTTAAATTTTAAAATTTTTTAAAATCTAACATTTTTTTAAAATTTCAAAAATTTGTTTTTGAAATTTGAAATTTTTTGCCAGATTTTGTTCGGTGGGGATAGTCAGCATTGTTTTACGCTTTAATTTTAAATCAAAGTTGTTAACAAATAATTTTAAGATCTAAAACATCTAAAAACTGTGATTTGGTTAGTTAGGCCATTTTGCAACTTATTGTTAACCGATTTTGATGATTAAGATGTCAAACAAATCTCCCAGAAATTGTCTCTGTTTTGGTATATTGCTCGGTATATTAGAATAATAAACTTGGATTTTATAGCCTGTTAGAATTGTTGGATTTAAATGGGCCACCCTGTACAAACATCACAAATACTATTTTATAGTATCATTTTTCACATAATATGCAGTTTGTGTGCACTTTTAACCAATCGCAATCAATAGAAATAATTTAATAAAATCTTTCTGCTCGACAAATCCTTTTTATTTTGTTTGGGTATGAATAATAATAATAATAATAATAAAAATTTATGCATTGGGTCGATTTAACCGAAGTTCATGCAACCAGACTCAATCAGTCACTGTGGGTGAGGAAATAGGAGGCTACCACATTATAGATCGCCTCGGTCTTTGTACCCTTTCACCTATCCCCGTCCCCTCCTCCTCAGTTCATTTTGAGGGAAGGGTCAGAGGTGATCCGGCCGAATTGACCGGGTGCTACTTGCTGTCTTATTAGACGATAAACAGCCAAAAAGATTTAGGACACACGTAGACGTTTAAATATTTTAACTCCAATGCATGTTTTTACGTAATTTCTTAAGCGGTCAGGGCGGGGTTGTAAAATAAACCCCAGAAATATTTAAAACGTTTTTTTATGTCCGCGCGTGCTAAGAAAAGTAGTGATGGATTAACCGGATATTATATTATAATAGATTGCTCTAATACTCCGCCAACCTACAGAGTACTTGGCTAACATTTATAAAAGACAACTCGGTAGGAGCCAAGAGAGTGAAATGTCTGACTCTGACGAACCAATATCTTCTACCGCAACCGCATAACTTACTAATCAGTTAACTACTTTATCTATTACGCGGTTTCCTTAGTAGTACTATACTTTCACTTTTCATTCTATTTCAATGAAGTGAAACAGATGATTTTAGCACTTCGTACCGGAGAGAACCGTAAATGGTATTGCGGGATTGGTTCACGTCACGCTCCAGCAGCATAATAAAAGCATCATTCAAACGATGTTCAAGTGCGAACTGGTAGTTGCAACTGGAACCATATTATGCTAGTACATCTTACCTGAAAGTATAATTGATGTGTGTGACTGGTACGTGTGACTTGGACTTTGAACTGGTCCGTGTGACTGGGATATTTAAATGGTCCGTGTGACTGGGACTTTTAACTGGTACGCCAAACTGATACACGTTGCTGGTACCCTTACCTGACACAACCCACTGGTGATTTTACAGGTACCAGGAACCTGTACCAGAAGAATGTACCACCTTTTGGAGTACCGCATTTTCATTTTCCCTGCCATGCTCTTGTGTCTTGTAGGACTCACTTCCCATATTCCGCAGCTTCAGCTATATCATGTATCATAATCGAATTAAATCCAGGCAAAGTTTACATATAATTACTGCTTAAGTATTTTAAGGGTACTTACCAGTCCAGGCTGCTGTTGGGTCGGATCGGAATAAGTGTGTACATATAGTTTAGCGAAGGATATAACCCAACCACATGCAAAGGCTCTGTCAGTCCAGTCCAGTGTCAGTCTCAGTAGGGAGTGTAGGGACGAAGGAACTTCCCTTTAAAGAAGTGTGAAATTAATTTTTTTTTGCAAATTTTTATTAATTTTGTTACTTACATTTACATCTCACACATGTCATTTGTATTGAGACTTCATTTTTTCAATTTATTAGTTTTAACTAAAGAACTGATCAACTGATACGAACAACGTGGTGTGAAGATTCTATTGTTGGATTAAAAAACTTGTTTCAGCATTCTGGAATATAAAACCAAAAACATCTAAATCCAAAATCTACTCAAAATTCCAGCCTTGCTTTGACATTTAGATACATTCAATCAACTAACAATGGAAGGACTGGGTGCAGATATTAAGAAGAGTAGTGCAACAGGCGATCAACTACGTAAGTTTGTATTTCATAATTTGTTAATTTGTCCTTCAATTCTTAAACTAATCATTTAGTCATTAGTTTCTGCAGTCATCAGTCTTCAGTTAGTTATTGATTGTAATAATTATTATGATGGATAAACTTTAGAAGTCAAATGAATATTGTGGATTGAAGTTTTGGAAATAGGGAAAATTAAAAGAGGCCTAATTCGTACCTCATCGTATTGCCAAAGGGCAGGATGCATTTATTTCCATTTTAATTGGGAATTTGGTAATTTTTTAATGCTGGAATGTGCATAGTCTAAAAGTTTCAAAAAAGTATCGAAGAGACGCGTTGATAGTAGCATTTTTGTAGATTATTATAATTTATTACCATCAACCATTAATAAACTGGAAGTACCTTCGGTTTCTGGTTATTATATTCTATCTAGAAGAAAAGATAACTTTATTCAAAAGAACAAACACTGACCTCCATCGAGGGTAGCCTAATAGACTCACGATCAGTATAAGGAACAAAAATTGGTTAGTTAGTAAAAGTATAATATGCTATAGTTTATACTTGTGTAATTTAGATATAATTTTTGGCATTGTCTTATAAATTCAAAACCATTTGTCAGTGTCTCCATTATTCTGAGTCATTGGCCGGGTCTCATCCGTCTAAATATGAAATAGGGTTAATATTAAGCCATCGGAGTAAATGCCTACAACTTACAGAGGAAATGTTCAGTTGGGGTGGTGGGCAAATTTGGCAACTATTTTCTTGAAGGAGTGAGTATATTGCGACGCTTGCAATTAATTTAAGTAAACTGTTTTAGTTGTTTAACTAAATATTGATGCCATTCACATTAAATTCTACATAGTGATATCTTTATTTTACTTAAAGTCTCGTTTATTTGATGAGTCACTAACCATTGTATTGAAAAAATCGAATTGCAGGAATCTGGGATCGTTTATTAGAAATCAGGATTCAGTTTCAAAAACTTTTGATTGAATCCAACAAGCTTCCGCAAAATGAATTTCAAGCCTTGATCGCAGGAGGCGAAGGCAGTTCTGAAACCTTGCTGTCTGCTCTGAAAACAAACCAGGGATCCGTCCAAAAACTTTTGGACAGCTTGCTGGATTTGCAAGTAAAGCATTGTTTTCTTAAGTAGTCAAATTTACTGTATATGACCACATGATTATTTTTTTGTACGGTGTGACAATTTATGTTAATTACTACACTATAATCTTATTGATATAATATACATTTTTATATTGAAGGACTCAATGACAAAGCAGAATCCTGATGTCCTTAAAAGTATACTGGGTAAACGGAAATCAGCAGATGTCGAAGATGAAGAAATTCCTTCTGATGAAGAGATTTTAAGTTCTGAAGATGAGGCAGACGATGCAAATAATACAACTCTTCGATCTGTGCATGACGGAGAACAAGATGAAAGCGAGGAAGATACTGAAAACACTGAGAATAGTGAAGAGGACGATGATGATGAAACTAAAGGATTGGGTGGTTCGAAAAAGAAGCGTAAAATTGAGGATTATGAAGCTGAAGTGCAGAAAAGATTTGATCAATTTATTAAGTACAGAAACGAAACTGTTCAGAAATGGAATGATAAAACGCAACTATCTGGAGGAAACGTGAATAAACGAAATTACACTGCTTTTCAGACTTCAACTTTGAGTCAAGTTGAGCATATATTGAAGGACAGAAGTAGGCTAATCAAAAGAACGCAGCTGAAACGGTCTCAGTACAACATCATTGGAAAGCGCGACGAGCCTGAGGAGGAAGGTCAGGTCAGTGATCACGATGTGGAGATTTTCGATGATGATGATTTTTATCATCAACTTTTGCGGGAACTTATCGACAGGAAGACTTCGAATGTAACGGACCCCATCCAGCTAAGTAGACAATGGCTTCAAATTCAAAAACTTCGTAGCAAAATGAAACGAAAAGTTGATACTCGTGCTAGCAAAGGGAGAAAAATCCGCTATGACGTGCATCCTAAACTTGTTAGTTTTATGGCTGGTTATGATAATTGCAGCATGACTGAAAATGCTGTAAAGGAACTAATGAGCTCTTTATTTGGTAATGTGAGAGAATAAATTCGAATTCATTATT
The DNA here is from genome assembly GCA_949802685.1 of Dicyrtomina minuta. NCBI lineage: Eukaryota > Metazoa > Arthropoda > Collembola > Symphypleona > Dicyrtomidae > Dicyrtomina > Dicyrtomina minuta. The sequence goes on from OX461809.1 coordinate 59,866,408, forward strand.
TCGTATGACTCGTGCAATCAATTTTATTTTAGCACATAAATGAGACTGACAGCATAGTCACACGCGAGAATTACATTATGCTATAAATATAAGCATTAAACAAAACTCCTCTGGAGTGAACACCTCTGGAACGAAAACATGTTTTTTCTTCGTGTTTTTTCTTCCACATTGGTCACTGTGAGAGCGGGAAGGTCATTGGACTTGGATTTTGAAGATACGACATCACTACAGCTGAGATGGACAGCCTATATACCGGATTAGTTACATTTAGTATTTTTATTCTAACCGTAGTAAGCAACACCATTTAAACAATTTGGCACTCCAAATAGCTAGAACATACATGTAACTGCTGAAGATCTGTTTAGCGTCATCCTGGATACGGGAAGATGCAAAACCAATGCATGAACAATAAATTGCAATCCACGCGCACCACTTCATCTAATAAAGATTTTCAAAGCATTTAAATAGTGATTAATTATTGTTTGATGAGTGATTACCAGCCTAATATACGTTTTCTCTGCGGGTTTTGCTGGAATATACGTAATACTTTCTATAAAGTCCCGCCTCGAATAAAAGCTCTCCACTAACAAGTCGGGTAAAAAAATGTTGAGTTAAAGGAATTTAGTTATTAACTGAGTATACGCGACCCTCATGACCACTGAACTTTTATCCCTAGCCCATATACTTCTATTCAGATACATATTCTTTTAATTATTTTGTAATTCAATTTTAGATGTTTTAGCTTTATAGGAAACTATCGCTGTGAGTTAATAAAAATTAAGAAAGTATCTTATTGGCTAACAAAGAAAGAACCTGGATCTGAATGAAACATAAACCTAGTTGACTGTAAGTACTTACACATAAATATTTTATCAAGACAAAAATAGAGATTCGAATACAATATTTTTACACGCTACTGTAACTAGTGATGCAGTGATGATAATACATTTCTCCTTCCCTATTTAGCTAGTAATCACAAACCGTAAACTTACTCTCATCATAAGGCCAAACATACTGAAAAGCATCCCAATAACACTCATATAGTCAGAAGTGTAGTCATCGAATGTCATACCAAATTGACGCATTCTGTAAGAGAGAAATAAAGACAACTTTATTAAAACTAAACTTTCATACTGTCCAGCGAAGATATCCCGAGCCCATAATACTCATGGTACATGGTAAATATATTCTAGATTACATAGTTCAATCATCTACGAGTCGTTCCGACAATATGTAACAACAATCAGTAGGACGTCTTATAAATGAATAACGCCCAAATAATAATAATAGCTCTTTCTGTTACCATCAGGGTTCGGGTTTTATCACCTGGGCCATGGGTTTTGCCACGACAAGTGAGAAAAACTATGTAATAACAAGGTAAAGCGTGTAATAACATGGTAAAACTGAAAAAGTGGTAATACTTTAGCAAAAACCAACGTATTTCGCTTTATTTCTAGCAATTATTTCTTTCTTAACATTTATAAAAATAATTCCGTTGTAGTATATATGACTGTTAAATAAAATAATAAATACTAATTTAATCAAATTAACTTTAAATAAGATGTAAGGTAAATCAGGTTTCGATTTTTGGCAACTAAATGGGGAAACGTGAAAAACCTAGGCTAAATTATTATAAGGCGCGTGCAGTAGACTCATGAATGCATTCGATTTCGAAGTGTACGGTAGCAAAATGGCATAATTTAATTTTAATATGTAGATAGGTAGGAATAAGCCGCTCGTGCTTGATCCGGTTTTTGGAATCGGTTTAAATGGAGGCAAAAGTTGAGAATACTCTTTTAGCCGATGTATTACTAGCAACTAAACGACAAAGTTCGAGTAATATGTCAGCAAATTCCTAAAGTAACGTTTTAAGCGTTTAAAAAAATACTTTTACATTGGTTACCAGTTTTACCATGCATGTTATTACCATATGCTTCCTTAACTGTTTTAGCATGCATATGCCATGGCTTAACCACCGTTTTGCCCAAACATGTTAATACCACCTTCAAACCCTGGTTACCACTAGCAGATATTAAAACTAGTACTCCTAGTAATTTTATAGTTTCATTGTCGGTACTTGAGTAATAAGTCTTTACAGCAGCCAATAACGTGATAGTGCATTTACATCAGTTCCCTTAGGGGCCATCCATATATTACGTTTCAAGTTATTGTGGAAACCCCTTCCCCTCCGCCTCAGAGTTTCAATTATTTTAACATTACGGTAAATAGAGAGCTTACCCCCTCCCCCTCTTGCAAAATGAAACGTAATATATGGATGGCCCCTTATTGGCCCGCTGATTTGAAAGGATAGAGATTCTTTTTTGTACATGTAATTGCACATACTGTGTATTTAAAAGTCATTCCTTTGTATATAAAGTAATAAATTAAGGCATTTAAATCGAAATACTAACATACTCTCAAAATTTGAATAGAAATTCGAGCAAGGTGTCGAAACAATTTCTTGTCCCTGATACCCAGTACACAAGGCAGGGTTTGGGCACCTTGCAGGAATTTCTATTCAACTTAAATTGAGAGTAAGTTTTTGCTTTTTTGGTGATTGTCCACAGGCTAATTCAATACTAGCAAAACTGATTATCTGTAATTACATAAATATACAGTGAAAATACTGTTTCAAACGTACCGTCTTGCTTTATCGGGTCTTCTAGGATCATTAGCATTCGTCATTTTGAAATGCTAATATGGGTCAGCCTGCAAACATGAAACAAGTATTAAATTGAATTAGGGTACCTACTAAGAAATGCCCACACCTTGACACATGTGACATAAGAAAATATTAACAGCAGCGCAGATAATGTACCTGCTTGATTCGATTATCAATTATTATAATAGAAATTTATATCTATACATTAAATAAAACCACCTCACCCCAAATATTAAAAGAATTTAAATCAATACGCACTAGCAACTAGGAACTTCCGAAACTGAAGTACTTACACTACGAATGAATACAATGTTCGGTGTCGGTCTTCTACTACTTATAATTAGTTGACAAAACACAGCACACCAACCAAGGTTATTTTAGTTTTTGTTTTTAGTTTGCTGGCTGCATTTATTAGAATTTGAATTTAGTATACAACTTTTAGTTACTTCAAACTTCGAGCCTCTAGCAGTTGTGCCGAGAGAATCAATAGAAATTAAGCTCCTTTTTTAATTGAATTGTATTTAGTCCACCTGCACTCCGCATTACTCCGCAACTGCTACGCATCCACGTGCCAAATTCAAAATATGTGGTAGTATATACTATATACATACTATTACATACACTACAGCAAGATTTTTAGGTTGGAAATTAGAATATAATCAGTTCTTGGTTATTAAAATGGCTTGGGATTAAACGCATAATATTATAGCTTTTATTAATTTCTCATGCAAAATAATGGGCTGAAGAAAGGCAGAGGTCAGTGTATGTGGGAATCTTATGTGAGTAAAGAAACAAGAAATCTGACCAAGTTGAATTCGAATGAAGGAATGAAATACACAAAAAATTGCATTTTTAATACTTGCATTACGTGTCATATGTAGTAGCCTGTATGCATAAATGCTGTATCATAGTAATTTTAGTTAATAAAGTAGAACTGTATTAATGTGGAAATAAATAGAGAGGAATTGACGAGCAAGAGCAATGGGATTTGATGCGATTCCGATTCTCTCATTAATTCTCTACATCTCTGCTGCACTAATAAATATTAAAAGTAGAAGTGTCGAGTGCCGTAGTGATGGTTGGTAAGTACTACGTAATCATAATACTACTGCTACTGTGTTCAGTTTTCAGTGTTAGTTGTGTTAATGTGTTTTTCAGTTTGCTGAGAAAAGAAAACAAAAAGTATTGTAGCGAACCTTGGGGAAATTATCACGTGCAACTTTTATCGTCCACGTATACAAACCATCCGTCTATTTAAAATCCCGTTACCTACGTTGAAGTCTGGTTGAAGTTTGAAATTGTATTGTACTGTGACTCAACTACTGTATACTGTATGAGACTCGTATGAGAGTATGAGACAATAATGAAACTGTACATCTGTGAGCCTCTGCCTCTGCCTCTGTTCTTCTGTAAACTTTCTGCCTTCACCTACTTTTAAATCTAAAACTTACAGATCAGTTAAAGTCTACCTACTTACTATATATACGTCCTATCCTCAACAACTTCTAACTTCCTGCTGTTTCTGATTGACTGGTGCCCTATCACAACAGATTCTAGAATAAGGCTTATGACGAAATTCAAGTGGAATAAAATGTCGCGTTAGTTTTTGTCTAACATTAATTTGACTGTTCAGTGTTGAGTGTGGATTTTGTGCAAAGTGAATAAGTTTTGAGACGAATTGTGCAGCTTTCTACAATTCCTCTTACACTTGATTAGGATTAGATTAGTCAGATAAATATTCCTTTTGAAATTAAGTTTAATTGATTCGCCCTGGAGTTTTTAACAGAGAATCAATAATATGTACCGAAAAAATAATATTGGTAGTCAATATGATGGAAACAGGATTGGAGGGTCTGTGGATTCTGCAGTGGAAACTGAAAATGATCGTCTTACAGATGAATTGAAGGACAAAATCAAATTAATTAAATCGGTAAATCAATCAGTTTGTCCAATCATTATCAAATATATTATAACCTTATTTATTAAATGGTTTCTAAGTTATTGTACCTGTCATCCACTATGCCTGTCACCTGTCATCTGTATATAATCTTTTCTGTAGAAGTATTGGTGATAGTGCAGTGGTGTATGATGTAAGTATGAAAGTGAAGGAAGAAAGCCAAAAGTAGTATAGCACAGACAAAATATAATACACAAAATGTCTGCATTTTTAATAGATAACCATAGACATCGGGAGGGAGGTGAAAGGCCAAAACCAGTTTCTTCATAACATGGTATGTAAACTTTGTTCTCACTTTTAGTAATTTTACATATAAAATCAACTCCTACTCTCCTAAGATACACTTTTTATGATTGTATTACAGTATCACATGTATGTGCCTTGATGCGTTTGTTAGTAGTACAACAGTTAAATGACAGTTCTTAATTATAGGGGACACAAGTATAGAATACGATTTTCTATTTGGCATAGTTGAATAAAACATTCGGAGTATATTTCGGATATATTATATTTTTAAAAAATGTTAAATATCGGTCAGAATCGGCCTTACTTTCAAGTATTCACAATGAGCTTCATCGAGATTCAAATACAAGATGCACTTCGCATAATTTATGTCTTGAGTACTAATGAAGAAAATTATAAATTGTATGAAGCTAGAATATCAATAGGTGCAACGTATGCATACAATTATCGTAATTAATATTGACGCCATGATTTAATGAACAGTTAACAGCAAATGGTTCACAACTTAGTATTTCACTCACAAGACTTCAAGTTTAATTATCGCAATTTATTGATAGAAATTAAAATATGCTTCATTATTACAAAATGTAAACAAATAGCGGGCGTTTTAAAAGCATAATATTGCATTTTGTTTTCTTGCTTAGGATGATGAATTTGACAATGCCGGTGGATTCCTCGGAAACGCAATGCATCGTGTCAAGAAATTGTCGAAAGGAAGTCAAAATTACGTGATATTGTATCTTTTTCTGTTTTCCGCACTTGTCTTCTTTATACTTTGGATACTAATTAAATTCTAAATAATTCTGTACTTGACTTGTAGAATGATTTATTTTGACCATAAGTATACTTAACAATTCAACGAAAAGTATTATTTAAGTGTAAGTTCACTACATCTTACAGAGTATTTCAAAATGTTAAGTCATATAAGTAAATCTTAAGTAATGAAGAAGGCACTTGTTTACGTTCAAAAATTTCTGGGAGTACAGAGTACGACACAGCCGAAAAAATTACTGCTATTATTTACCAATATTTATATATAAGGAGATGTGCAGCGTACGCTTTCCACTTCATCTGCTTACACGCGTGCAGGGATATTCAATATTTAGGTAGGGACTGGTATTGGCCAGTTCTGACGCAACTTCATTGACTAGCGGTTCTGCAACAAAATTCCTAAGTTATGAACACTATGTATAAGTTCACCACGTTATAACTGGAATAATTCTCAGACCCTTAAAGCTACAACCTACCGTTCCCATCGACACCGGAATCTGGTAGCGAGTATTCTTGAGCCAAGGTGTGAAGCTTATCATATCTATTCTTAATTGATACTAATGTGGGCTCAACAAGACCAAGCAAAGGTCTCATAGCTGGTTCTCCATTCCAACACAATTCCATCAGGCGCCAGCATTCTTCGTCGAAATATGCAAGTCGTTCTGGCCTTGCTCCTGTTCCGACATCAAATGATAAAATTAGTATAGTTCAAGCACGTTAAAAATGTGTTTATATTTACACTCTATATGACACGATATGCCATTATGACATTTATGTTTTTTTTTAAATTTCGCGAACATCAAGGTACATTTCAAATTTCATAATGATGTACAAATATATTTAATTACATTTGTTGTGTTTTAGCCAGTTTTCAAATAACGAACATTCCTAAACTCTTCTGTGCATTTCTGCATTTTTTACAACAATGATACTTACTGCATAAACCAAATCATCTTAGTATCAGTTATTAAAAATCAACAACAAACCTTTTCTGACACTGGTCCATAGGTGCTCCTTATTTTGACACTGTTCGAATGACTGCGGTAATTTCACTTTCCCGGCGCACAGATACCAGAATAAAATACCAAAGGCGTACACGTCGACACTATTATCGTACTGTCCTGAAAAAAGCTCGGGGGCCATATGAATCGGTGTTCCCACAATACTTCCAGACATCATGGCTTCAGGTTTACAGAAACCTAAATCCGTTAGTTTAGCTCTGTTGCTCGAATCCAACTATCATAAAATAATATACAATAAACAATAAAAAATACGAAAGATACACAAATAAAAAGAATCGCTTGGTCTAAAGGTGGATACACCGTTTAATATTTATGCCGTACCAAAATATTTTTTAATTTAATATCCCTATGAACCAATCCCTGGGAATGCAGATATCGAATTCCGGCCACAACATCCAGAGCAACCTAGAATTTAAAAGAGTATAATATGTTTGAGGGAATTTATCCTGGATTAAGGCTCTCAAAATACTAATACAACATGAAAGTCTTAAAATTCTACCTGAAGTCTCGTGAGCCAAGGAAGTCCAAGCTTCAAGGCGCAGTACAGGTCCCTTGACATGCGATCCATGACAATGAGAACAGCAGGAGTAGGACCACCAGCGTATGAGTGGTCTATCACAGAACCACGAACACGAACGATACGATCGTGTTCTGGAATGCTCCTAATCAAGGCCAAAATACTAATTCAAATATTTTAGGAAGCTAGATAACTGCCCGTTTAAATTAAACTTTCTAAATTCTAAACGGAAATAAGGATGGGTTAGTAAGTAGAAACTACAGCGGAGTAAATCGGGATCAAACTTACCTCATGTAGTAGAATTCCATTGCGAGATCATTCCAATGTTTGTCATCCATAGGAACAACTGATTTAATGGCACAAGGAGAGAATCCAGCCCAAGAAGAACATGAATATACTACACCATATTGCCCTCTTCCGATTTCGCGCCCAATCTGAGGCATTCCTAAAATAGTAATAATATAGCCTCCGGTAATGTCATTAATTCCATAAAGAAAATATTACAAAGTGGTTTTATTTGCTCACCGAATAAAAGGCAATCGATGATAGAACTCGTTTCTAGGGCTAATCGTGCAAGCCTTGGGGCATATAATTTCCGAAGTCGAAAGCCTTGCTCCCCTGTTTTCTCCAGCTTTTCATTGTGGTGTGCTTCAAGCTGCTTTAAAGCAGTGGAGAAAGATTCATGAGACGTTCTTAAGCGTTCCCGAAGCTGAGCACATACGGCCTTTGCAAGTCTTCGTTGACAAAGAGAATCTAGCATGTTGGATGCCACACAACGACGCCAAGTGCCATCCACGGAAGGTACGGACGACCACGGAAAAGAATGCATTAATTGTTTCATTTTGTCATACAGGCCTCTTAATAGAGATGCTGAATTGTGATTCGGTACTTCAACTTGGTAAGCAGCAGTGAGTATCTGCGTTTTACAAAAATATATAAAACAAAAGCGTTAATTGGTATTATTATTTGTGATTAATCTGCTTACTCTATTACTTGATAAAATTACATGGAATAATTTGTATAGCTCTAAATTTAACGAATTTCACTGGCGTGCTATTAGATCGATTCGGCGCATAGCTCCTTACATCAGTAACTGACTTTTCACTTTTTCTAGAAAAAGGCTCCAGGAAGTTTCAGAGTCGATGCTCACCCCGCTTACCAAGCTGATGTGGTTTACCAAAACAATTGTATCGCGATATAATTATTATGAAGTAGATGACTTAAATTGCGTACAGATTTCCGTTATGCCATTTATACAAATTATATAAATTATTTAACATAGGGAGGTAATAGGCAAGGTAGTGTTATTGGAGATATAGCAATCATTTCTTGTACTGTACCTGTTTCAACGCAACACTTGCCAACGCCCCACTTTCTTCCACATGATCTCTAAAGTCTTTCTCCAGTGAGCAAATACACCTTTCAAGTGTACCGAGAAAAGTATCATGAAGGCAGTATACAGAATTAATAAGCTTCTGAGCGATAATGTTATTCAGATCAAGAACGACTAGTTCGCGGATTTCGTCCACGCATTGAGATACCATTTTTCCAGATAGAGGACCCTCCCAGTTTTTTACAAACGGATCTATTTATTGAACCATGTTTTAATTAATTGAATGACATTGCTAAAAATATGTGCAGTGTATTAGTACCCTTGTAGGGAGCAAATTTCGCCTCCAGTCAATTTACCTTGAAACTGGTGCATTTCGGCTTTCTGCAGAATATCTTCTCGACGTTCCGCAATTGTTTCAGCTATAAGCGTACACATTTCATCTTGTTTCCTTTCGGCAATTTTCATAAGAGTACTTAACAGCTCCGTTTCTTTCATTCGAGCATAAACAAGTCTTTTAGGAGTTATCTGCATTTCCCGAGCCATTTCAAAAGCAGACAAGATAAACATTTGAAGGCAACTGCTGTGTACCTGCACAAGAAATAAAACCTTATTTAACACAAAAACTAAGGCAAGTGACACAAAAAATTTAAAAAAAGTAACCGAAGCTAACAACAAGAATGCTTTGTCGTAGTTATTTCAGCCTAATAATTGAAGTGCGGATATTCTACCCCAGGTTCTGGAATCCCGTCTCCGGGTTATGGAGCTTTATAAATACAACTTTACAAACATCGCTTAAAATAGCGTACTTAATTAAAATACAATATTTTCAACGAATGACTGCTAAAGAACGCCTGAAATGCATGTACCTAGGTATATATCGTCTGTGAAGAAGCGAATCCGCATCTTTCCAGTATTTTCCAAAAAAGCAAATCCGCATCTTTCCAAAAATGTTTAAAAGCAAACCCGCATCTTTGGAAACATTGGCTTACTGCGCCGAAGCGTCTCAGTTTGCTACCGAACTATTTCAGGGCTGTAGTGCACTTGTGTGGGACTATGGACTGTAGATACTTGTTTTTGAATCGTAGTGTGTCACACTATACTCATGCGATTTCTATATGGAAAGATGCGGTTTTGCTTTTCATCTTTATTGGAAAGATGCGGATTTTCTTCTTAACCGACGATATGTTTAATATTATAGCGCAGTTATATGCACAAAGAATACCTACTTCGGGAAAACTTAAACAAATGAATTCAGCGCCATGCAATTGCGAGCTCACAAATAAATCTTAATACATTAGCAACGTCAAACAGTTATTTCTGCTAAAACAGTTAATAAATCAAACATCTCGTTTTACTAATAACATATTTTTTTAAATGTAACTAGAAATGTAGCAGTAGTAATACGGCCTAAGCTTATCTAACATAGTGACCAGCTCATGACCCTTCCTGGTTCCTCCGGTTCTGGGATGCGGAGCCAATAGTACGGCTAGTTAATTACCTCACTTTGCTTCAAATGACTATAGGCAATTTAATGAAAAATAAAGTAGGGTACCTACACAAACATTAAAATGATAAAAATAATAATTACACGGTGAAGATGATTCGCAGCTGCAATCAGTTGTGCTTGTAAGTAATTGCGGATGAATGAAGTAAATTTAGGAAGCTGGTCCAAGCATTGGATGTACTCACTGGTAATGTGAAACGACTTATCATTCTTTCCTGGGTTTAGCCAACAATTATTTTCTTCGGCATGTCCCGTGGTAGAAGTATGAGCGTGAGATGTAGATGACTTAGTTGCTTGTTTACCCGATTCATATAATAAACCTAGTTATAATATATTTTAAATCAGTCTTATGGTTATCATAGCTGTTGAGAAGGCCACTATGTATAACATACAGCTGATTATTAATGGTTATTTATATTGTAAGGATCACACCACCTTTTAAAGCGTCTACAAACATAATTTTGACATGTTTATGTTGTTGTACAAGGCAAAGAAGTGTGAACACTTAAATTAGGGGTTCTAAAATGATGAACATGATAAGGCACACCATACCGAGGGAAATAAGTTGCGAAATAATAGCTGAGTTGACTCGTCTTTCTTGTCTTTGCGGAGTATTTGTCTTCTTGGATTTCTCCTCATGTTCCGTAGTAAAGCTTAGCGCTCCATGATTCATAAACTCGTTTCTATCAACTTCAGTCAGACCCGACGTTTCCTCGGAAGACGGCATGTGTACGAAAAAAATTGGCAAAGTTGGTTGAAGCGAGCGAAGCATCTGAAGCTGGTGAGTGTCCTACAAAACACACGAAATCATTGTAAGAAAATCCCATTATCTCTTGAGGAAACAAAGTTTTTAGAAGAATTATGGATTAGAGGTGACAAATCGACGACGTGAACTTTGAGTTCTAATTAAATGCCAAAACCAAAAAACTAGACGACCTACCTCGTTGGACAATTTTTCACCAGCAATTCCGTACATAACTATCGGAGTTGTCGTTTCAAAGAGAGTTCTTACAATTTGTGCAAAGTTTTCCATGTTTCCGGTTGGTGGTACGACCACCTGAGCATTATCATATAATAACGAGTGCTCCAAATGCATTTCAACAACTGCACAGTCATCAACGGGACCCTGTTACACCATTTATTCGTTTCATCCACAGTTAAGTTTTTTTTTAAATTGTTTTACTAGAGAACTTGTGTCCTTTTAAAATAAACTTTAAAGTTTTATGTACCTCTGTTTCCCCTTCCGGCACCGCTAAATCAATATTACGAATTCCAGCGTTATTAAATGATTTCCAATGAAGATCATGAAGATTCTCAACCAGTTCATAGCTGCTTCCCAAAGTTAAAAGGACCTAGATAATTATAAGGATCCTTAGTATGATTTCATTTTACCATTAAGTATACAATTAAAACATTTTTATAGTAGTAAGACTTAAAATTTGACCAACTGGGACCACCAAAAAACCTTGAGAAATTGAGAGGGATTTTGACTATGTTATATATATATTACAGAAATGTATAGACTTTCAAGTTATAAACCTTGTTTCCTCTTAATTAATTACTTACAGAAAGTGTATGCATTTTAATAAAAATATATCATTACATTCACTATAAAAAGATCAATGAAACTTTTTCATTCCATATGACCCCAGCGCCGAATTAGTAGTAATTCAAATCATAAGCGATGTTTTGTAGGTTAATATCGTGACCTATAGGTCATAACAACAACTTTAACTACGTCCATGATGGCGATTTGTAAAATTACGTGCCTCCCCTACATGAAATGGGGAAGCGCAGTGGAATTGCTAAAACTCCAAGTTAGAGAAGTCCACCACTGCCATTAATATTAAGTGTTGCATCTATTTTTATCCTATCATATTCTAGGGCCCTGTATCTGTAATCTAAGCACAAAAAGATTTCAGAGCTTGACGTCAATTTTTAACATTCAAAGATACTTGTCTGTCTTCAATGTATGAATGTGTTGTTAATAGAAAATCTAAAGTACCTACAACTACAAGAGGGTCTGCAACTTTAATATTAGTTTTCCTACAAGTATGAATATTGAATATATACTCATATTATCCATTATAAAATTGGGAAAGATTTGTTTTTCTCTTGATAATCTTTCAATTATTTCACGTTTGAGGCAGCACACTCTGAATTCTTTTTTTTTCTAAGGTCTTAACAGTTTGGTAGCATACACATAAATACATATATAAGGACTTATTTCTTGCATCATATTATTATCCACGACGTCATTTAAAATGACGCATACAGAACGTAAGCATCAAAGTCTCTCGTTACCTGGCTTTTCTTACTGTACTTGAACCGGACCATCCTCCAAGACAATGAATCTGAAGAATCTAAAACAGGCAAATGATTTTGTCCAAATAGTTCGTTCACTAAAATTGCCTTGACTCGACAATTCTGTCCCAATATAATAATGCATGGAGGACGACCCACTGAGCACCGTTGTCTTTGTACATCTTTGACTTTCCATTCTAGATTCTTCACAGAGTCTGCGCAAAACAAGATTACATGCAACTATGAAATCACAACGATATTACAAGGTTTGTGGTAGGAAGTATAGTTCATAGCAGAGTGCGAATTATTTTTCTATCTTTAAATAAGAAAAGAAAAACCTTGCCGTCTCATGCTATAAAATGATAGAACAGGCATGCTAATAATAATTGTCATCAAAATAATTTTTAAGTACTACATTAATACCTATCCGAGGAAAATTTTACGTTTTACTGATTTCAGCTCGTTTGACAAGATATATATGCGAACTGTTTATGTATGTTTCAAAATTTAAAAGAGGAAAATATGATCAAATAAATGTTCGGAAACGTAATAATTTAGAAATCAATGCAATTCATCTCATTGGGATTTTTCTAATTTTACTTTTTACAAGTTCAGGAAAACATGGAGTGGCTAAATGGCAACGACAACATTTAAAAAATGCACGCATGGAGACATGAACATTTTACAGTAATATTTGCAAATCGAAAACTTATGACTACTGACGACAACAATATCACTTCCTGTAATGTCAACTTACTGATAAAAATTTGTTTCACAGATTGCCAAAATATCTGAAAAAAAATGGTTTGAACTTTTGTCACGTTTACGAGATACTCACGGTGGACGGGTCTGTAGTAGAAAAGTAATCACAAAAACCAACAAGCGCCGACAAAGTTAAACCGGGAATCGGATGCTCAGTTTGATCCATGAAAGGTTAAAAATGAGAGGAAATTGCATATTTTTGAAACTACCGTTCTGATTGACCGCTACTATACTTAATATTAGTGTAGCTATATATATGTAGAAAATATAAACTTTACCTGTTGGAATTACACCACTACCACTTATGTCATCAAGGGCTTTTAAGGTCTCGGAATATAGTCGCCGTAGCTGCACACTGTTAAGAGTAAAGCGACGAAATTCCGCAGGTAGGTTATTAATCCCCATTAAGGAAGACTGATTGAATACCACCATCAGTCAAGAAGATTTACTTATGACACAAATGTAGCACCACTATCACAGTCAAAACGTCCTTTGAAACTGATGTCAGACTCAGAATTGGAGAAGATGTGCCGGCCCACATCAGGGTCGAGTGGAATGAAATTTTAGTTACATGTAATGAAGAGAAGGTCATAAATATTTGGAACGAATCTAAGAATAAACAAATCCCACTGATACTACAGTACTAACTGGTACTGAACACAAATTATAAGATAATGCCAGATTTCTCTAATTTCTAACAGTTTTTAAACACTCTCGGCAGGACTAATCTCACATTTGAATCAAGAAACCGAAATCAATATATTGGGGGAGGGGGAGGGGGGAATATTTGTAGTAATATTTTGTTGGTCCACTGTACAATTTGTTTTATATGATGTTTTTGTAAATTGTCCTTTTACGCTGAGTAAGAATTAATGCCAGAAGTACACACTTCAACAAGTAAATTCAACAGCACTAATTGTAATTAGACATATGATAATATAATTTCTGTCTATAATATTTTGCTGTTTTGAGTTTTCTTTTGCTCAGATCTTTAATCTTAACACTGAGAACAGCGGACGAATAATGAGACGAAGAACATTGGCAGCGTATTTTCAAATAACTAACTGAACGAAATAAGTTTATAGACGTCACCATAGATAAATTCATTAGTGTTTACAAGCTTAAAACAATATGCACCGGACATATAATATTAGTAGGAGACATTGATATGGTACTTCATCCAAATACAGCAAATAATGCAGCTTCAAACTACGTAAATCGAGAGTCAGTTTAGTACCGATAGATACTCTTATATAAGGACTATATAGGCTCATTCTCTGTTTGTTTTGGGTTAACTTATTTACTCAAAACTTAATACATAATAGTTCCTCGCTATCTCTCACTACATACTTCCTAAATTATTTATATTTCGTATTTAGCTGAGGTTTACACAAATCCAGAGCATGAGGAGTATCTCTAGACTTACAATTAGACTTGTACCCCACACCTTCCAGTCAGACGTTTAATTTGTATCTACATTTGTCATATATACATGATTTGCTCTTTGCCTTTACTGTCAGCGCATTAAGCATTACATAAAGTCCATGTCAATACTGCCGACGGAGCAAGGCTAGATATAGACATATCATTTGTCAATCATGGTTCGTCCACAAATGATGTCATCAATGGCATGGGTTAGTTACAGATATCATATTTCTTATAGGAGTTGTTTGATTTACATTTATAAGTGATATGGGGTGCTGGGATAATAGGGCCCAGCAAATGTACACATTTACTTCCATATATGGACGACGAACCCAATTGGAAATCGGTCAACATAATTCTGCTGGAATATTTATGCATAAACCGGTTGAAATCCTTATGTACGAATTTCGGACATATTTATGGCGTGTAAATTATTAAGAATATTTTATGAATAAAACTTTATTGCCAAACCTCTACTTTCAAAATAATTAAGTGAGCCAGGATTTGATCCCTGGACCACCGAACTTAGCTATGTGCACTGACCACTGTGCCACACTGTCGTTTTTAATAATATTGCAGTTTTAACTGCCATATATACTGCTTCTTACTATTTTCAATTATCCGTAAATATTAGTTTTTGCAACATTTTAACGCGTGAAAAAATTATGAACTAAGTGATACGGGAATAAATAATAAATCCCGACTTGTCCGAGTGACCTAGGTCACAGGTCAAGCTTAAATTAGGTCACAAAATTAGTAATTTGTAACAATAAATCAATTTTTTTGAGTTATAACAATTACTAGTAATGCTAAATGGGCGTCCCAAAAATTCGACTGCTGACCTAGGTCAAAGGTCAGTTTAGGTTAAAGCCCTGAAATTTGTGCGTAAAAGTTTGGGTATAAAATATTATACATAACGCTTCTGCCATAACAATTTTGTGATAATACATTATGTATGCGCTGTTATGCCCAATGTTTTATGTCCAGATTAGAACCGATTTTTCATAAAAGTTTATGCATAATATTTTTATGTTCAGATTACGCATAAGTTTGACATAAAACACACGGTGGGAATTTTTATGTACATAATTATGTAGAGGATTTCCAACTGGGAAGGATGACCTGCATTGGTATTATGATTATGGTATAAGGAAACTACAACTTCAACTTGTGATGCACATACATTTTAATCTCGAAAAGCAGTGGAATAATTTATTAATTATTTTAACTTTAATCCTATCCCCATAATACCCTACCACTCTCAAATCTTATTCATAAGCTGTATCAAAGATTTAGCTTTTCAGAGCTATCGGACTTCTTATCATCATGGTCTACATTCACTCAATATACACATTATTTTCAAATTACTACGAAATAGATTTAATAGATGAATGATGGATAAATAAATAAATATATAAAGTGGACATGTCACTTTTAGCTTGCAAACTTTGCATCCACGGAAGCTGAGGGTGAAAATGTTTTAACCAATAAAAATTTAAGGCTCCTTCCATATACCTTCAACACTTCTTAATATTTGTAAATAAATACATATTATAGAGTCGAAAATACAGTACATTGCTACATGAATTGGTTTTTTTCTCTTATCCAAATAAGTATCCAACCTTTGATCTGATCTGACCATCAACCTAGGACACTTTAAAATAATATAAAATTCTCTATTTTGTACGCAATAAATCATTTGAATTGAATCCAGAAATTCCGCATTCAATTTTAGCTTCCAGATGTGAGGTGTGTGTATTATGTATTACTGTGTATCCATCGATAAACGTTAAGATTTAAGCAGTCTACACCAACAGGTAAAAGAAAGATGAGCTCATGTCGTAGTCGAGAAGCATGTTTTTATTAAATGGAAAGTTACTCTTGCATGAAAATATTCTATGCGCTGTCGAAAGTCTTAATACATCTTGTGTAGAAAACAAGTTTAAGCCCCAAGTGATTTTTCTAACCAGTAAGGAAAGGAAAGCATGAAAAATGAATACCTAGAAAATGGTATAAACTATTTATCTCAGATAACGAGAAAGGTATTTGATGTTATTACAATTATAACTAATCCTCATTTTTCAAATTTCAAATCAGTTATAAAAAATATACCTTCATGAATTCAAGTCTTTCAGTGAAAACTTTTTACTCATTCACGCATTATACTTATTTTAAAAATATTTGTTACTAATACTGAGGCAAGTTATTTGCTTTCGCCTATAACTTGAAGCGCAATATATACATATTCAGTGAATGATAGTCAGCGGTGTGCTCATTCATACCTCATATATACATAAGTAATATCAGAAAAACTTATTTTTCTAGCGTAACAGACTTTGGACCATGTTTTATAAGCCAACTATTAAACTGTTCGAGTCGTGGTTCGAAAAAAAACGTACACTTTATTTGTTCATTTATGTACATATGTGGGTATATATATAATATATCATATTTTTCCATTCACTAACCCAAGGGAATCACTCCTCGACTTTATCTAAATCTTATTTCTGATTGTAGCCTAGGTAATCTTAATTAGATTATTTCTGTTTAATATCTACTGGCCTTAGTCACTATACAATTTCCGCAAAGTAAAAGACATTAAATTAAGGTATACAGCCACATTTTAGAGGTCGTCGAGCTCGACGACAGCCCGCATTTCGTCGATGACGAAAGTGTATCTCTCCATTATTGAATCTTGCACCCTGCTGTGAGATTGGTATATGTACTTGGGTTTAATTCGAAGTCTAGAAGTTTAAGGTTATCGGTGGCCAATTTCTACTGCTTCAATTGCCCGTGCATAAATTATACTATCTGACAATGAACATCAACTTGACTATTATTCACTTTTACTTCCATCCACCGGAATGCATCTTTTGGATCTTTTGATCATCAGAGTGACTCCAAGTATTTATTTTACCAAAACTAGAGAAGACCTGTGGGGTGCATCTCGCGGACCATGAAATGTGAAGTATGCGCACAAAATATTTTTTAAATTCTCTGTATTTCAAGTTGTGTACAAAATTGACGGTTGTACTTTCTCATAGGTGGTATTATTATTACTTGTTTGATTTACTTTAATACATATTCGAAATTCAGTTAGTACGGTCTATATGCCTCATAAGCAAATTAGAAGTCAAGATCTATCTTAGTTCGCTATCTTGAAGAGGGGTATAAACGGGAGGGAAGTTCGATGTTGCTTACGAAGTCTTAAAAGGGGGTTACACATTATAGTAGTTGGTGGGGGTTATTAGCACATCCGCAGAATTCCACAGCTTCAGAAGCATATAAATCTAAGGTAATCGGACAAATTCCCCCTGGACAAAGTCTCCCCGGACATTTTCCCCCCGGACTTTTTCCCCCTATAAGTAACAGCGGACATTTTAACCCCAAACTCGTAAATGTTATGTGTCGTAAGATTAAGTGATGATTTATGAAATGCTGGGTTATAAGAATATGTTTTAATTTTATTCTCACTGATTGTATATAATCTCACAAATTCTATGCAAAATATACTTTATTAACTCTTCGAATGCGATTTTTTTCCCACCAGACGCTGTTTTAATTATTTCTAAAACCATTGCAATTTCTACTAAAATACTCAGAAGTAAGTATTTTAAGACAGTGACACTGCTTCGAGTTCTTGATGGACACTGATGAAATAAAACTTCAGCCGAAGCGGATTTGTGTATAACCATTTCCTTGCTGGTCAGATCAGCAAACATAGTAATTAAAAGTATGTAAATATGCGTAGGTTTGTAGATTGCAAAACATTAAAATTTACATTGTAATTAGTAAGCAAATCGTGAAAAAATACTCAAGACTAGCTCCTAGTCCTATAGCTTACAACATTGAGTTACTTCTCAAAGTATGCACCCTTACACAGTAGTGAAATACCACATACCAGTTGTTGCATTTTAGTACTAGGGGGAAAATGTCCGCTGTTACTTATAGGGGGAAAAATTCCGGGGGGAAAATGACCGGGGGGAAAATGTCCGGGGGGAAAATGTCCGGGGGGAAAATGTCCGGGGGGAAAATGTCCGGGGGGAAAATGTCCGGGGAGACTTTGTCCAGAGGGAATTTGTCCTACAACCAAATCTAAGTATATTCATGGCAGAAGACATGACACTCCGCATTTTGTTGCCACAAATTATAAATTGACATTGCTCAAGTTGCTAAAACCAAATCACTAATTATTCTATAATCTATTAACAATGTTACCTTTACTCTAAATACAGAGGTCAAGCTAGTTAACTTATGGACCTGTTTCTGTGGAAAAGAACTAATGATTAAAACATGAATAGGTTTAATATTTTAGCGTTGATAAGAATGATCTAACTAGCCTTAACAAGTAAGTAAGTCCATATGTTAAAGTGTTATATTATAGTTGAGTTACAATTACAATAATACATGTCCGGGGACTGCTGATTGG
Organism: Dicyrtomina minuta; assembly: GCA_949802685.1. Classification (NCBI taxonomy): domain Eukaryota; kingdom Metazoa; phylum Arthropoda; class Collembola; order Symphypleona; family Dicyrtomidae; genus Dicyrtomina; species Dicyrtomina minuta. The sequence continues at coordinate 59,885,337 of OX461809.1, forward strand.
AGCAAGAGGCACTCTAACTTCTTTCTTCAACGAGTTTATAAAAGAATTTTCACTTTCTGCAACAGTTCGGAAGAAAATTGTAATTGCAGCAATCCGTGGCTCAACTAAAATCGTCCACCACCATTGTTATAATAATTTTAGCATTAATTAAAATTAAACCAACAATTCCATATGATAATACATAACCCATAAATTTAAATTTTATATTAAAAACTCTGTTCGTATTTTTACTGTGTCTTTGAGGCAATTACCGTTAAAGGTAACAGTGTAAATAAAGTTTTACTCTCTCTCTCAATCCAATACTAAAATGTAGTTCTGATGAAAGTCGCTCTAGTATATCTTAGGATGAAGAGTAAAATGTAAATAAAGGAATCAATGCCAAAAGATGGGATAAACTAACACACATAAATTTAATATGAAGGACTTTCTTTCACCAACTTGATTCAAATAATAAATCGCCAAATAACGCCCACTAACCATTTAAAAATCTTTTAAAAAAATCAACAACCATCATTCATTCATACTCCGTACGGAAGTCTGTCTCGTCGTCCCACTTGACTGCAAGGAAAATAATCTCAGGGATCCGGGTATTTGGCTATCCAAAATCCAACATCTACATCTAACGCCGAAACAATTATTATTACTGAAGAAAAATACACGAAGGCCGATTCCTGGATGAATTATTATATATATTTATGTAATATATATAGGGACTTCGTTCCTTGCTTTTAGCTTTGCAAGGAGACCATAACAGAGATGGATAAATTTATTTTTTGACCTACAAAATTTTAAAAGTAGAAATGTTTGAATTTTCCGCCAAATCTAAAATTCGATTTTTTGACCACACACTTTGAGTCTGAGTATATGCACAAAAGACACAACATTCGAAAGGTAATGATTAGCAGTCTAATTATATTCAAATTCATCGTGCGATCGCAAACGTTTTTGAATTTGTTTTTCAACCCCCATTTTTTTGGAAAATTCCTTTAAAAAGTGTAACATGGGCCAGAAGTCAAGACCAAAAAACACTTGTTTGCTTTTTTCAAGGACTTTTAAATGATATATCACTTGTTGAAATCGGTCAAGTATTTCAATTTCATGGTAAATAATTATGCATATATACTTAGGTAATAATCACTATCACTAACTACTAATCGTAATGAAGTGTACGTTACGACACAGTTGTCAACAAACGCACAGCACAAGTATATAATTGTGAAAGTTAAAAGTGAAGAGGGACTGCTAAAATAATGTAAGTAAACAGTGAACAGGGAAACAGGAACGACAAAAGATGAACGCCAATTATGTATATGTTCATTCGACCTTATAAATTATCAGAATACTATTAAACTTAAACCAATTATTGAATCTCTTCGCGTCGCATTTATCTAAATATATGTGGAATGATATAATTATTATAATGAACACAAGATAAAATAATCCAAATCCCAACCATACATTTCCATTCCATTTCCAACATCATCGTCATAAATCATTGTTCACCAATTGGTCAGCACTGTTCCATCATACTCACGACCACATTGCGCAATTGAAAATTAATAGTGCTGCTACTGTCTGCAAGTTCTTAAGAAGATACAAGTAACCAATCAAATAATCTTGTATCATGTGTGCACAGACCGTATTATAATTTCATCACACTGCAGACAACAGATTTTAGTATCAACATAATATTATGATAATAATCACGTTAATAAATTGCCGCCAACAGTTGCACATCGGATACAGACCAGTAGTACTACAGTATTATGTACTTGTACAAAACAATTCATGTCACATATTTTAGAAGGCAACAATTATAAAAACCTCTTTTCTTTTCCAATATTTCTATAATCGTAACAAACTTAAAAACAAAAGTATTAACTGCAACTAAATATGAAATACAGCGAACTAGAACTGATAATTCGAGTGCACAAACGAAAATACAAAACAAGTAACTACAACTACGACTTTCTGCCAAAGAAAACAAACAAATACTATAACTGCTAAGTAAATGCCCGTATAAGTACACGGATTGCTGATTAGTAAACACAATTACATCACATCAGTGACTCAAAACAAAGACCACGAACCAACATCCAAAATCCCAATCGAGTACTTTTACTAGCACTACGTACCAAAAAAGATGACACAAAAAGTCAACCACTCCACCCTTGGTCCACTTCTGACACACAACAACACAAACTAGTGACAACTGACTAGTGAGACCACCTACACATACTAATTCGAATTAGACGCAAAAACACATCTGCTGGATATTATTTACACTCTTATGGTATAGGTGGCGAGGAAGTCATCAAAGAGATGCACTGAACTCTTTGGATTTGCAGCAGATCACTGTTTCGTGAGATTAGTGTTGTGACTTGTGCACATTGTTAGTTTGTTCTTGATTTTCTTATGGGATTTAACATTGGAAAATGTTGAAGGACAATTGTGCACAATCACAGATTGTTCTCCTATGTTAAATCCCATAAGGGAAAAGAACAATTGTTAACAAGTCACAACACTACGTGAGATCCATGCCACATGAAGTGTTCTGATAAATGTAATTTAATTTAGCAAAATATAATTATTATTATTACACTTGCAACTTATTATAATTAATAATAATCATTCACGATACCTACGTGTGGCGACTCGATTAATTATCGTCGAGTTCCGAGTATATTACTATACTGGAAATTGTAAGGAACGATGTGAATTAAAATGCAACTTTGTGGGAAACGAATCGACTGAGGGAGCTGAATTGTATTTAATTAACATAATTAACACTTTCCTGGCTCTCCTATACCTTCACACCAAAAGGTAGGATAGAGAATGTTCTGACTGAGCTATGGAATAAGTTTGAGGTTGGTTAATTACTATACGAACGTATGAACCTGATGTCAATACAATTTCTACAAGCCAATCCACGATCTGAAAAACTTAATATGAGAAGGAATGCTCATGACTCATGTATCGGCAATGTCAAAATAGATATGTAACTATATAATAAACTCAGTTTTAAGATTCCATTTTTGTTAAACTAGGTAAGCGTAGCTACCTACTATGGTTGCATCTCTTCCATTCACAATGCTGTAAGTTTTGTATGACACTCTTAGGGTGTGTCGACTGAAATAGGAAGCAGGAGCCAATTATAGAGCAATATAAGAGAAACCCCATTGTTTGAGCTAAGAATTTCTGAAAACCTATGTCTTGTAGTTTTCAATTAATGAACAAAATTTTATAGCATGTAATTATAGTTTATATCGTATTGTCGGTGAAATCAGATAATGTCTTCTATACGCATCTTTGAAAAAATGTCTTGTAAAATGGACTAAAAATGTGATGTATGTAATGTGTTCTTAATATACATTTGTTATAAAGACCGAGCGCTGTTAATGAACATTACCATTAGATGCTAACAAAGTTTTTTTTATGTATAATGTTCTTAGAAGATTCATGAATTATTCGCTTATGGTTTTGGATTTGGAGCGACATCAGGTGTATTTTTACTCTGTAGTTATTGTATATTCGAAGCCCACAAACTTCATGAAGGGAAAGGATTTAGATTGATCCAGCCCTTATGGTGGCTGGGCTTTACCAGGCTGAAATCGGATTATGGATATAATTCCAACTACGACACCAATACTCCAGATGGTTGTACCGGAACTTTGCTGTGAAATACTCAAGTTTTTGGTATCCGCATGAAAAAAAAATCCTGTCACATTTCACTAGCATCAAGCTAATAACGAAAGGAAGGAGAACTTCGGACATCTTTGTTTCACGAAATTTGACTGTTCGTTACTTCTGTTCTGTAACTTGAACTACAAACGAGAAATATTTTTTGTTCTGTTGGTTGGTATGCAAAGATTTTTAGAAGGGTAAAAATAGTTGCATATAGGGCTCTTGTACTTGTTTCTACTTCTGAAAGTAAATATGTATTTACATAGGTAGGCACTTGATATAGGTGTATGTACGTATGTTATTACGTTGTGAACAAAAAATAATTTCTTAAATAGATAAAACCTATGTGTCTTGGAGCGTAGGTACCTTATCTTTAGTAGTCGTACACTGATCGTGAGTAAGCTATAACCCTGAGCTTATGCAACACCAACACCAACTAATGTTTTAACATTCTTTAATGTCAAAGCATTACGACTTGGAGATATTTGAGCTATATGTGATTCTTTTATGAGGAAATTATTTTTCCCGATGACATCTGTCATGAAGTCATGATTGCAAGTGAGTATTACTATTACTACCTTTGCCTATAATTATCTAGCCTGCTGTAGCCATGTACTTTCCTTACTCGGTACTTACTAAGCTTTCCTTTATTATGGGACTCGTCGGGGTACGCATTCAAGTCAATATGCTTCTTGACACTACTGGTTCGAAACTTATGGTGAATAACAACAAGTTGGAGTGACTTACATATAACCTCCTACTGGAACCATAACATCTATATTCAGGAAGCATATCATATAATTATGTATGTTGTATGTGCTACTAAAAACACAAGTTCGTGGTTTCAAGTGTCGCCGTGGGAATGCTTATTGCATGAAACTTAATCATTTATTTCCAATCTTGTACCCGATGGTGGTAATTAACCCCTTCATGTGGCACGAGAAAATAATATCTCTCATTTAAGTCAACGCTTATTATTGATGACAAAGAGTTTTATTTAATCACAGAATGTGAGTCTTGTAATGTAACAACATCACTCGGCACGTTGAGCAAGTGCCCCCATGAATTACGCTGGACGCGTATCGACATGTGACAAAAAATAAGCCCCTTGTTTTTTAAATACAAAATTGCGTATACGTACAAGTAGAACGGGTCACAGTTTCCTTTTTCCGGTAAAAGCTACGATATTATTGCAAAGGAGTTCTTTATCTTCTCCAGTGAATAGTTTGGGTTTGGATTTGGCTTCTGAATTATATACAGTGTATGTCTAATTTAGTAGAGTAGTTCTACTACACACAGAGTATAATTATTATCCGGACTTCGAATTCTGACCTTTTTTGCTCCAAAATATAAATTAATGTTGAAACATGAAATTGCAATTATTGCATTAAATAATATTTCTTGTTTTGACTAATGGACGAGAAAATCATTTCGGAAATACATTTGTAGAATATATATATGTGTAAATGTGTTGGGATCAGACGTGTGAGGCTCACCTCAACATTCGGATTCGGCGAGTGATGAAAAAGTGATGAATGTATTCTACACACTACAGTACTAACCTATAGCATAATAATAAATATATTTCAACAGACCTAGACCGAAAGAGCTCATTTCGAATAATGGAGAAGCAAGGTAGTAGTAGATGTTTTAAAGGTTTGATTTTATATGCGAACCATAAATCGATCCGAACGCAAGTCGTAAAAGCTTGACAATGGGACTCTTGTCTCTAAATCTACTTATCATGTATTACATAAGCATACGCTGTAATGATGTAGAAAAGTCCATTCACCCACTGATTGCCATGTGTGAACCCTGCGAAAGCAAAACAAAAGATTTTTCTCAAGCTCACAGCTATCAGTTTGATAGTTACGACTAATGAAAGAAGGAATGGAACAAGCGTATTTTTGATAGTATCCATTAATTGGCGAACTGCAGGAAAAGTTAAGCAAAGAGTGAATTTTCTTCCGGCTAGTAGTGGGTGGCTTAGGAAAGCAACGAGGATTGTATCGTCCTAACGATTGCCTTCACAGATTGAATACTTGAGAGTGTATATCACGCTGCGTAGTGCGTAGAGTACAGAAAGTAGTATATATATACATGTACTACTCGTACGGGAAAGTCGAAATGAGTTCGAGCTGGACAATACTATATAATATACAAACAGCCCTGTCGGGGTTTCTTCGCATTCAACTATGCAAATGTCAGCATTTTAAAACCATCTACCAGACCAGACAGACAGCAGCAGAAATAAATAAATACTTCACTACAATAATTGACAAATATAAAATAAAATATGCATAATACCTCTCACATTTGTACTAAAAAGCGTTATACAAATACAAGTATAGACATTGAGCGACATCATATTGTCAAATGCGGAAAATCCGCCTGTTAAAATTTTGAAACCCAGTTAAATATTTGCAAATGTTAATTATCATTCAAACAGACCACTGCCGTATAGCAAGCCATTCTCCTAAACAGTGTGAAAATGGGTGGTCTTTGTTTGGAAAACGAATCTCACACTTCATTTTTTGTCGTGTAGAGATTTTTATTTTGAAATGCGGTCTAATGTATTTTTTGTTTGCGTCTGACTAAAAGCAAACAATTTAAATATTAAAATTTTACGATTTGAAGAATTGTTAAACGACAACAATTATGAAGATCTGTGTCATAGTTCTGTCGACCTTTGTGAAGTTGAATTGACGTAAAAAACGAAGTTCTGTTTAGTGATACATCATTTTAGGATTTAATAAATGTCATTTAATCAGATTGCCTCATAGAGCTAACTCAAGATACCTTTACAGAGTGTCCCAGCAGAATAGGCTCACCATGGACTCTGGGGGTCGATTACTCAAAACGAGATAATTTTTTTAATGGAAACTAACTAGGTAAACCTTGATTGACTTTTAGGGCTCACGTAATTCTCATACAATTCATTAAAAATTGAAAAACGGGTATGCGAATAGAATAATAGGCACACAGCCCAAATATTTCGAAATTCGAAAAAAAGATGTGGCACAATTGTAAAAGTGTGCTGCTGTGATTCAGTAATAAAATTAACGCTTATAGCTACAAAGCAGTGCATCTTACACTACACACACTTTTAAATGTTTTCATCCATGCAATCAAAAGTTGCATTGCTTTGAATTCCAAAATCAGTGAAGGGACTTTCTTTTAGTAGGGCACCAGTTTTTCAGATTTTAATTACACCCGCAGAGGAAGTAAAAAAAATTATATCAAGTGAGCTGTCTCGTCCGGGCAAACGCACTTAGGAAGATATGACCCTCAAAATTCATGGTGAGTCTATTATATTGGTACACCCTGTATATAGTTGGATACAACCACATTTTCGTACGAACGGTACATTTATTCATGCGATTTTAGATGCCTTGTTTATTTCAGAAAACATGTGTATATAGTACATATCAGATTTTTCTCGAAGAAGTATAGTAAATTACATTTGTAATAATAATATCATGGAACGTTGAAACAAGAAGATTCATAGCAAAATATCAGTGCAATAGGAAATCCTGGAACACCGATCCCGACTTGTTGGCTACTACTATAGTTCCTTTAGGTTATATAGATACAAAAGCAAAAGTCACGTTAAAGGTATTTGGAATTTGGAATGGAGCTCATACACGTACTTACTACCCTTATTTGAATTGGTTTCCATGCCCATAGATGTAATAAAACGGTGTGGCACAAACACGATACAATAAAGCTATATTATAGGTACGGAAGAAATGATGTCGCCAGTAACCTCTACAACAGTCTACTAGTAACTACAATTCCGGATTTATGGATTTTGAGCGCAAACTGATAATTTCCCCCTGTATCTCGAAGACGACGTAAGTAAATGATTCGTTTTGCAGAGAGTACTCCTTCGTACACACGATTGAGCTTCCGCTACTACTACTACTTTCAGTTCGTTACAAAAAGAAGCATAATATATAGGGATTCAAAGGGAAGACGAGAGCGAGGCGTGGGGCTGTAGCAATAAATATGCATGTACCTTACACAGTACATGGGAACTTTACCATTTAAAAAATAAAGCTATATAATTTTAAAATTTGCCTCAGGAAAAAAAGAACTACTACGAATCAGTCATTCATGCCAAACCTGAGGATGGAACAAAACTCCCTAAAAGCCATTTTATGATCTTTAATCAAGGCAAACTAGTCAGTTAACACTGTTTGGTTAACAATGCAAGCGCTACAATTCACAAAGGGTTGAAGAAATCAGTGATGCAACACGAGAATTGGACCAGAGTGTACGTACGGGTTTCCGTTCTTGGTCGAGGAAGAAAAAAAATCTCTTGAGATTTAGATGGTTAGAAGGGAAAAAGAAGAAACTGTTGGAAAAAAGAGTGCAAGCGGAAAGGAGGGAAAAATATATGGAAAGAGGGGAAATAGCGTGACTGTTTTTCGGAGAATGAAGACGAAAATGTTACTATACAGTGCGGAATCGCGCGAGTCCGTACATCCCTTAAGCACTTAGACGGGAATGATTGATGGGTTGGGGTGCCAAAACTATCCCTGTGAATACCGACTTTGTAATTACTATATATACAAGCTTTGCTCCAGTCTCTCTCTCTCTCCGTTTCTCTGTCTCTTATGAATTAGCTATGAGGACGGCATCAAAATTTTTCTCCTAATTGCTCCATCAACCTCTACACGTTGTTGTTCTTACTCAAGTTCTTGTCCCGAGTTCTCGTAGTAGTTGCCTTCCAAGTTCGTTTCGAAGCCGTTATTAGCTTGGAAGAGAGAGAGAGAGAGACTCAGAGAAGAAAAAAAACAGAAAGAGGGACTCGGATTTGTGATTTCACTAGTGACTACTGAATAGTGGCTCTCTGCATGTTCTGTTGTTTTTACTCAAACTCCCAGCTCGCTCCCTGCCCCTTATGCTCAGCGAGGAAGAGGATATTTCACAACTGGATATACACAATCATCCATGCATTCCTCTCATTCCGTCTTGTGAGTTATGGAACAGAAGCCTCCTCAACTCCACATCACGCTCCCGAGCACTATCTTAAATTGGATGACGATGACGAAGTTGACAATAGATGAAAGCTCCGCTCCTTAGTTCCTTCCTTACTTATCCTCCTGACGAGCCAGACGAACTGACCCATGTCGTGAAACGAAACACCTCGTTGAGCCCCGCAGTACTATACACTGGTACTTACTTAGTACATGTGTCTCATTCGAATTCACTCACGAAAAATCTCATGCATTTCATTAGCGAACATTGCTGCGTGGACTCCCTCAATTTTTGCACACCGATAGAGCTCCCCTCTGAAGAAAGACTGAGCGCGGCTACACCCGAACACCTACTACTTTTACTGTAAATGTCGAGATTCATCATTTCCTCCTCTGCGTATGCCATAGACTTCAAAGTAAGGATATTCCGGATCGAGCTATGGTATGAGACTGGAGTATGATGGAGCTGTCAAGTCTCTCCAAAGCTCAAAGGTAACAACGTACTAACTACTACAGTCCAATATAATATGTAGCTCACTGGACGGAAAAGCATGGTGATCGACTCTATTCATTTCTCTCTCTCTCTCTCTCGGCTCGCAGTCCCTACTCTGGATTCTTGTGTGGTTGGTCGTGTCGGATGGCGAACAATCAAAAAATGACTCTATGACTTTTTCGTCTCTCAATTTTTTCGTACTTGTATATTTTTTTTTTATTTGGTGGGTCGGTGTAGCTTACGGTTATTACCGGTGTGGTTGTTCTCTATTATTTTCGAAAGAAAAGCTGTGCCATATCAATCGTCTGAAGTTCACCCATAAAATTGGTAATACCCGTTATTTTTTGTCGACTCGTTGATGTTGTCATGTCATGCAAAGGAGTGGAAGAGGGAGAGCGACAAATTGCTCATTTCCTCAGAGAGAGCCCGTGCTACTATACACCAATGGTCTAATGGAAAAAGTGTAATCGTCCCAGGGGTTATCCTAATGTGATCGTAGACCAACACAGTTCCCTCACAACCCAGCCAAGAAGTCGATATATAATTACATCTATAGTTAATATCAAATGGGAGCCAGAACCAGAGCCAGTTCGTTGCAACAACATCCATGAAAGGGCTCGTTCCAAGTCTCATCCCGGCCCCGGCCCCGGCTCACTAACCTATGCCCATATACATATTCATGCATGTCCTCCTCACATACTTTTTTTTTATTCATACGTGTCACACTTAGGCTCCCTAAATTACATTAAGATTTCACACGCCTCTCCCAGAGACCAGAGACCAGAGAAGATAACAAAACGTGGAATATAATGTTACCATTCTTCAAACTTTACCCGCTCCCCTGAACGACCGATGTGATGGAAGCTACACCTACTTCATGTGGAGTGGAGCTCCGAAAAGTCCCCATCAAATAACCACAATTCTCTTCATAGACAGGGAGACGTATATATGACATGATGAGATTCACTAATGAAAGAGGAGGACTCCGAAGCCATGGTACGCATTTTCAATTTCACCTTCTTCACAGTTCCAGAATGGACCATTGTTTAGATTGTCTATAGCTCCCACTCTCATCGTCAGAGCCGCTCAAGACACGTGAGTCTCAAAGATACTGTGAGTCTTGAGACGACGGAATCCTCAACAATTGCTTTAGAATTGAGAATGGGTTTGTAGGTAGGATAATTACAAAAACAAGAATTATATAATAGACTGACGCGAGAGAGAATGATTCGGATTCGGATAATGTGACTGTAGGATACAACGTGTAAGTACGACTAACTCAAAGAATTACACTCCCAGATCTTTTGTTTAAATCATAAAGAATTCTATTTCCCGGCTCCGTTGGATACTCCTACGTGCCATTGTGATGAAAGATAAAAATTAGGTTCATTTCATGGTCTTGAAAACCATGGTCCTCCTCATTCAGGGACTCCACGATGAGTCTCATTCTCATTGATAAAGGATCTATAGGAAAGCCCGCCTGGGAAATCCAACCCTTTCCTTATTCCAGTCCTACACACATTACACCACACACTCAACCTTCTGCTCTCTTTCTTCACCTCACACTTTAACGTGTCCATTTTGCTCATTGTCTTCCATTTCTTCCCCAAAACCATTATCTTTGATGACTTCAAGAGAGAGTCAGGCAGAGGGAGAGAGACAACGAGAACGACAACGACAACGCAACGACAACGAAGTGGCAAAGGAAGTCAACAGAAGCAGAAGTCAGAAGGGGGAGGGGAAGGTGTGAAGCTCCTTTCCAACATCAAATCAACATCATTTTCCAGAACGCGGAGCAGGGTCATCACCATTCTCCATCACTTTATGTATCAGTTGTATCCTCCATATTGTGTGATTCTCCCATACACCCATCCACCATCCAACATCCAACATCCATTTCAACATCGATGCTCAGATCGAGCCAGTGTTGGAGTTCCATCGGGCTTTTACGACAGAAAACTGAGGGCGACACAAAGCATGGCCATGTAAGCTACATGCACCCAGCCTAATGCACTGCATAAGCCCAAAAGTATGGAAGCATTATAGAAGTTCAGCCCTCGATGGATCTACAAAATCCAGAGGAAAAAAAACTTGTAGGCAGATAATATTATTATATAGTATGTATGTAGGTAGGTATTATGTACACTGTCGTTGTCGTCGTCGTTTCAACTTGAGTCCAACGTCAACAAATGCAGGAGACAACCACTACGACTACGACTACAGTATATTATAGGTATGGGTTTGTTTGGGTTTGGACCCACTAGCTCGGCTGATGATGCATCTTCATGTGTGTACTGTGGGGACAGACAGCCACCTGCATAATTTACTCTGTTATTCGTCACCATCACATGACGCCCATTATATGAAACAACGAGCTAGAAAGCTATTTCTCTCTTTCCTTTTCATACACTATAACGCTTTATTGAGTCTTCTCTCTTCGTCTCTTCGTCAGGTCGAAAGATGTACTGCCCTCGCCTCGTGAGGCTCTCTTCTCTCTGCTCCTGGTTCGCGTCCTCGCTCTCCTAATACATAATATTATGGTAGAGAGTAGTAGAGAGGACGTTAGAGGTGGAGGCAGAAGTTCCTACCTATACTTCCTCCAAAACTCGAACTCGAATTACTATCCCTATATATCCCTATATGAACTCGTCATCATCATAATCATCATAAATTCCTGTTCCTCCTTTCCAACGTTACGTTACGTTGGCTGACTGCTGCTGCATCTTAGCTAAACAAAATATCAGCTGTGAGGAATAACAACTTTTGCCATTAAAAGACATGTGTGTCTCCCCGTCTGTTAAGTCTGCGCACTCAATGTGAGTCTATGGCTCAATGGCTCATTATTACAATATACATGCACGCGGATATTTTGACAAGGGACAGCTCAAGACATTATAAATAATATATTTGGATCCCATATTTATTTGGTTATACAATCATAATTTCCTTGTTAACTCTCAATTCCTTGAGTCTGATATAACAAACACACACACACAAAAGTCTTGAAAGGAATAAAGGAATAGAGTGAAGAAAAAAAAGATATAGACAGAAGGGGAACAGGGAAGAGAAGACGAAGACGCTAAGAGGACGAGAGAAAAAAATGTGTGTTTGTGTGTGTGTGTGAGAGAGAGGAACCACAAGCAAGAAGAAGATATAAAACGGAGGGAAACAAGCTGGGAGAAAATCGGAATAAATCGTGGGAATTGCTAGAATGTAGTCATGCCGGGAATAGACGACAGACTGAAGAGCACTTGATGAATGATGCAAACAAGGCTTTATTTTCAGATCCCAATCTTGTCATCATAAAAGTATATAACTAACACAAATTTTGTTTGTACTACCTGCTTCAAAATCCTTTGAAAGCTTCCTCCTCCTTAAGTAACCATGTTTTTCTCAATTTCCTATACAATATGTTCCGTCCTACCTATCTACGTACGGGCTTTTGACTTTATACCAATTAACCAAATAATAGGAGGGATATGTCAGGAGCTCCGTCGTAAGTAACCTACATGTACGCGGTTGGCGTAGATTATTATGTGTATGTGTAGCATGGAGAGGGACAAGCAGTTGAATAATATTACGAACATCTTATCTCTCTCTCTCTCTCTCTCAATGGACTCTACTCTTTTCTCTAGGAAAAAGAAGAGGACGAAATAGTAAGAAAGAAAATAAGCTAGAAGAACAGAGAGACTTTTGAGAGAATCAAACACAATACGAGCGCTCCTTCTGTCTCTTTCGTAGGCTTCCTCCTTGAGAACAGAACGGGAAGGTAGTGTAAAGTAAAGGGGAAAAGCCTGACTGAGAAGCATAAAAAGAATACGTATATGGTTATGGTTATGATTCAAAAGAAAGTGTGGGTAAGCAGCAATGTTTATTTCACACATTATTATCTTCTTGGCATATTGGATTGGATTTGAGCAGGAGCTCTGGGGGCTATATAGATGCTGAAAAATAGAAAAGAAATCCCCATGGCAGCCCTCCCTCCACACCAAGCAGACAACGACACACACACACACACACACACATGATACACATTTTGCATTGAATTAGAGGTAAACACCTCATTTCCATCGATTTCATTCATTTGTGTTTACATTGCGTAGATACTACAATGAGGAGTGCGGCAAAAGTACAACATATTTAGTCTCCTGTGAGAGTCCATGAGTACTTCTCTCTCTCTCTCTCTCTCTCCGAGCCTCCACGTCCAGGTCGAAGCAATGACAAGAATATCGTCCCATTTGTATTCATCCATTATTTTCGAGCCTATTCTATTGAGAGTGTGGGAGGAGTATTCAAGTGTGCTCACTCAATTCTTTATACGAGCATTACATGGCTATATAATTATACATAGTTGGGTACCTACACTCGATTTACATGAGACTGGAGGGACATGGGACGTACATAGCTGAGGAGTGTGAGACAGAGTAAACTGAGACTCGAATAGCGTAGTAATTTTATTTCTCGGCGTAAAAAGCTCCTTCGTCCCAACAACAAGAGAGGCAGAGACAGAGAGAGAGAGAGAGAGAGTGACTTGGAACTCTTGGTAAGTGTATTGTTACTCTGAATAGAGCAATTCGTGACCATGTTAAGTTGATAATCTGTTGAAAAATTGAAATTAATGGTCCAGGCTATATAGGTTCCGTCGTCGTCTCCTTCCATCGACATCGACTTGGAATTTCGAATTCAACTTCATGACTATCATCATTTGTATTGAGGTTAAACTCGAGCAGGGTTCAGTCTTTTTAGCTCTTGTTCCTCATTTAATGCTCCTTCCTCCTGCCGTACTATATATTTTGGCTGGAGCTCGAGCGGCATAGGGACGGCTAAGTGAGGAACTCAACTCAACTCACTCACTCACTCTCTGAATAGTGAGTTTGAATTCAAACTTGGTCCGTTTCGTCTTTCGTCTTTAGGTCTACAGTTTGTCGGTTAAGGAATCGCTGATCGCTGAAAGGTTAGACACTTGTATGCACACTATATAGACTATATCCTGATTCTGAGTCCATTTACATTATTCCTCTTAAGTCTTTACTTAAAACCATAGATCAAGTCTAGTGGCACAGAGTATAGATACAAGGGGACGAGGCTCCTACACCTCCTGGCTCTAACTCTGTATCGACATCCCTTTATAACTTGAACTCACAATCAGTAAAAAAAAAGAAAGACTGTACTGTGTAGTAGTGTTGTAGTGTGGACGCCGTAGCGCATAATAATTCTCACAAAAATCTGCCATGAGGGTAGACCTGGAAAGTATAATTTTTTGCGCTGATGATTTGATTCTTCATGCCCATTAAATTTCCAATGTGCAGCACAGTACAGATTTAGTCTATAGATGTGGGATAAAACTCTTGTGTATTAAGTAGAAAGGAGTTGGAGCGCGCAAGATGTGATCGTGTACACTTGATTTGAGCGTTTACAGGAGCAAAATTTGTAGTCAGAGCCCAAGCCAAAGCCATATTATATAAGCCACACATGCACATCAGCAACTCTTATCCAACTGACTTCTTAATTTGAAAGCACTTAAAAATTAATGACCATTAAAGTTTAGATGTGTATTGCAGGACATGTTTTTGCAGTCCGATTGCATTCATACTTATTTATAGATTGAAATCTGTTTATCTATTTTAAAATGGATGTAGAACTCTTGATCGTCGTTAATCTTCTCAGACACAACTTACGCCTTGGAACATAGATACGTCAGCGAAAGTGATAATCCAATATTCAATCAAGGCCTAATACTAATATATGCCTACAGTTCCCTATGCAATGTGTATAGTTCCCAAGTAGCAAAAGAGATTTTTAGCTGGAGCTAATGTGTAAAGAGTGGAGCAGGAGCAGAGAGATCGTAGGTAGGGAGGTACATATAGGACTGAAGTGGGAGTTTTATACATCGTCCCATTAGTATGTACACTCTCATAAAAAAATATTTTGTTCGTAAAGAGTTGGGTTCACAGAGTGATTATATCACTGCAGAAAGAGTCATTTCCAAAAGATATAATAATTCTATATAGATGACTAAAACCTACAAGGGATAGGTACCTATTACATACTACATAGGCGGAGGATATATCTATGCTGATGCACGTATGTCTGCCTGGGTGTGTTCCGTTTATATTAGAGGCTATGGGAAGGACGCTATATAGGACATGGAGTGAGATATTGTGAAGCTTGGGGTGAGATAAACATTTGCATGGTACAGAGTATACATGGTGGGTGAGCTAATAGTCACATAAATAAATCCCATTTGTGTCCACTCATCAAATGACAGCCGAGGTGACTCTCTAATTTTAATGCAATGAAGTTTCCATTTCGTTCTCACATCTCACTCGGTCGACTCAGCACTCATATTTGCACAATAATTGCATTACAAGACCATATTAAGAGTTATTTTGTCCGCGTACACGTACAATTGTAACCAAATGTAAATTCTTTGGCATCCTCGCATACTAATCTCAATCAACATGCACCGACACACACTCAGAGAAAATAACACAAACTTCCCCTGGTGCTCATTGTACCCAGCTTACAAATACTCCTATTACACTGCCGACAAATGAATTACTTGAATTCTGCACTGGCTCGAGCACTTGAGGTGAACTCACGATGGCTTTTCCGCCTGCCTCTCTCTCTCTCTCTCTAACCCGAAATCTGTACATAATCGCACATGAATATTGCAAGAAACAAATTAAAACACAGGAGGCTCTACTAATCAGGAAGTAGAACGCGCACACACACATGTAAAATTTCCCATGTTTTTCGTCTGCAATGCGACACTTGCAATTCATTAGTTATTGCAACATTTCAATTACAAATACCCAGATTTTGTCTTGCTCAGGATCAGCCCAGTTAAACGTTATCTGTCCTGGTCCATGTTAGACTCCGAAATAAAGCCAACAACGACGACGACGACTACGACAACAACAACAAACACAACAGATTGATGAAAACAGTGTACAAAATAACATTTGAATAACATGACCAATTTCCGCCATTCCTCATTCATAGTAGGTACATACATATATATGTATGACAATGATGGTGGTGGTGGCGGTCGTCGCCATCGCCGCCGTCGTCGTCGTCGTAGTCGGAAGTTAATGCACCAAGTTAAAGCAACGTATAATTTCTATTTTTAAGCGTTTTTATATTTAAATCTAGGTAATTATTTTTCATGTGCTAATCTTGCTTTGTAGTCCAAAAAGACCGGCAAGACACGGGGTTTATTAAACATATAGTATACGCTGAATCGTATGTCAACGGTAATTGGTGAGTAGTCGTGTATAGTCAAAAGTCGTAATAATAGAATTTGAGCTTATGTTTTGTGCAGTGCAATGCATTAATTTCCCCGTAATTGTTTACTTGTACATTTTCCTGTTACATTTAAATGTTGCTCCCCTCTCTCTCTCTCTCTCTCTCTCTCTCTAAGGCCAACTTCAACTTTTGTGCATCGAATTCATTTTCATTCTAATAATGAGCTTAAAAGGAGTGTAACGGAAGGGATCAAGATACAAAATGACATAATTTTCCCCTAGCAAAACTTTCACGCAGTAATAATCCATATTGATCCAGTGTAAAAACATTCTTGACTTGAGCTTTTGGGGAGTACCGCCCATGCCCATTACACGTTTTTATGAGCCATTTTAGACATTATTTACATATTATCTAATAATCTCTGTCTTGAAAATCACACCAGGTGAAGCATATGCCGACATTATTTATAGATGCATATATTATATATATGTACATTTGCAGTTTGGATTGTAAAGGAATTACTACTACTTACAAAAATTATTAAATGCATACAGTTCTTAACTGATATAGATTTTTTCTTCTTTTTACTATGCTACAAGTTTGGTATTCATAGGGAGGGGGGTGTTTTTTTTGAACAATTAGAAAAGTGTAAAAAATGGGTGGAAATAAATCCTTGATACATTACATTCAAGACTCAGAAAGTTGAGCCCCCAAATAAAGGAAAAGGTTGAATTGTATTTGAGTTGGAGGTTTCTTTAAAATCTTTATTCTCAAAAATTTGAAGACATTTTAGAATGATACACGCGGACCTCTCTGACTAGTGAGGGAGATTACGGTGACTGGAGCTCGACTTTGGTGGGTGGATACTCGTTATGAGTTGACAGGATTACAGTGGATTATAGAGGCAATCCTGTTTTCTTTGATCCAAGAGTAAAATATGTTTTCAAAAAAAATTCTAATGCTTTTATATGTGGAGTCGCTCCGACTCCCCCGACCCCGACTACATACTTGAGGGTTACAACTCTAAAATTGTTCCGCAACGGATATGCAAGAACTGAATAATCAAAATGTCAATATCACGTAAACACGCAATTTTTCGTGTTTAATTCCATTGTTATTCGCGACTATAAATATCAAAGGGATGGAGGGTAGGGTCGGGATATAAAAGATATTCCGTGTGTCCCATGATGTAGCTGTGCGTGTATGTAGGGGGGCCACGGAGCCTTATATGTGTGTATCAAGTTAAGTAATAAGTAAGTAACTTGCTCACTCCTACCGCCGTGTTATTAGTGACTTTAAGATCAGACACCGATATTACAAACTACGAGTGATACGACCGTGCGATATGATTCCACATACTTTGTTTCCACGTAATATTTTGTAGAGTTTCCTGCTGTACCTTTCAGTGACCATAATATGAAATTATATTATGTAGGGAATACTTATGGACTTGGAGCAGCAGCAGCACTCGCCCTCACGCTGCCATAGTTCCTAGTTTCCCAGGCGTAATAGCTCAGATAACATAAAGATACCTAGAGGAAACGTCTCTATGACTGATGGCGTCATATCCCGCTACATTTATTTGTGTTCATTCCCTGTGTGTGTATATTCTTACAGCCCTCGAGAAGGCTTTTCAGTCCAGATCCACACACACACACACACACACACACACATGTGACTAAATGGAAGAATTGTAAGAGCAAGTAAATAACTGTGCTGGTTTTCTGATCCTGGCTACACTATGCCGACAGAAGAGCTTTCATAAATCATAAAATTATTTTATGAATGTTGACTTTGGTGGAACCCAAATCAACCGCACAACTTTCAGATGTTGTGACAAGTCAAACAGTCGACTTGGCTTTCCATTCCATTCCCGCCTCCAGTTCATCATCCTTGTTTCCAAAAATGGACAGAAAAATATTTACTAAACAGGTGACTCCACATCGACAGTCGACAGTCGAAAATTGGACGTCGACTTATATTCCCTCTTTTTTTAGTTTGCAACTTTTCAATCTACGGGCACATAGCTCTAATAATCAACCACCCAACTCAGAGTCAGAGTCTATACAGCCTGTCCGAAGGAGTCAAGCAAATTCTTCGGTTATCTATTGAAAATTTAAACTGGTAGAAGTGGATGCAGAGAGTCCAAGTCCTTGAGTTCAATTTTTTCCCTCTCCAGGCTGTTTTGATTTGAGAACGAGAACGAGACGCACATACATGTAAAATTGAGGCTTGAATAATAGTACACTTACCAAAAGTACTTAGGTTCGTGTCTATAGATATGGCTTCCAATGTTATTCTATCCTTCATCCCAGTCCCAGTCTCTTTCTTGTCCAGAAGATACAGGTAAGTAGAAAAAGTTTAAGTGTGGATCCATCTATATACTCGCTGTACTTTTTTTACTATATCCTTTCATAGGTAGGTAGGTATTCTACATACTGCATTTGATCAAGAAAAAAAAACACGGTGGAACTCGCTTTTTCTTTTAACACGTGCATACATATACAGACACGGAGCGAGAGACAGGTATAGAGAGTGAGCCACGACATAGGGTATTGGCTATGATGATAATATGATATGGTGCGTGGTGTGGTAGGGTAGAGCCAATGCTCCAATGCTATATGTAATGAAAAGACAAGATTGATTCTACTCCAACTCCGTACTCCAATGTACACGTGCACTTAAAAAGCTGGTCCATTTGACAGGAACTGTGTGAGAGACAGAAGGTACAAAAAAAAAGAAGAAAGAATTGAAGATCAGGGAAGGAGCAAAAAAAAATTGAGGTATCTACAATGAGATTGCATGATGTCCACGATTTAACTTGCGTAGTGTGGTTAAAAAGCAGTTGATTTGCTATGCTTGAGATGTCAGTTACGGATCGGACTAATTTTGATTAAGCGAATAAAAATGAACCAATGGAGTATATTATATTGAGCTTCTTTCTCGTCCATGGCATGGTCCTGGTGCGTGTGTAGTTAAATATTGCTCCAGGACTCTCTCTCTCTCGAACACCACTTCTCTGCACGGATAATGGCAAAGCTAAATTATTCTCGTGGGAATCAAAGCGTAAATCTTTAAGAAGGAGGAGTCATAGGAAATGAAAATAATTCAATTTAACCTTTTCCAATTACATTCCATTGAGACTTAATTTTTAATGACTATTTATACTTGGTAATCCAGGATTGTTAATCTTTTATACTTTCCAGTCGTGACAAACTCATCAACTTACTCCTAGCCTAGCTCCTTATACCTCTCTCGTGTCTCGTCGTAGTCGTAGTCGTAGTCGTCGTCCGTCGTAGGTAGTGCTCCACTGTATAGAAACTAATTTCACGCCGTCCACCTTCCAAATAGCATCTAATTTCCAATTCCACATCCCCAATCCCCAACTCTCCAAAATGCATCCATTCTCTTCACCTCTGTGTCATTATTAATATTATTATTGTTGTTATTATTATATTAGTATTAATCATCTGCTGCGGCGGGTGGATGACAGAGGGACTCTTTTGTCCTTTTTGTAGGTGAGTATACTTGGATTCCATCGTCGACGTCGATTAGATCAGAATCAGCCTGAATTAATTTCCTTTTAGGTTTTACATTTACAATGACATTTATACGTCCTACTTACACAATAACAATTGTTGCATTAAATAGCGTTAGTTTTTTTCTCTCTCTCTCTGTGATATGCGCCTGCATTCACTGTAATAATTGCATAGCATTTCACTGTCATCGGGTATAACAGTAGCAAGAGAAAGAAACACATATAATAATTGTAATTATACTGTGAGCTATATTCACATTAACGACTCTGGCTCTAGCACTCGCTGGCTACCTTCTTCACCTCCATATAAGACAAGCAATATTTTTATGAGAAAAATGAAAAAAAGAATTATACAGAAGAAGAAGAAACTTATTTGACATTAATAAATCACTCCGACGTTAGGATTTAGTTTAATCAAGATCCTATGTGAGAACCTTCTCCTCCCTGTACAAAACTGCATTCTCTCTCATATTCACTCGCACAATAGAATAATTTTGTATTTTCCCTTCAAGTTTCCTTCTACAATTCTAAATATCGAGGCTTCCGTAGGTGAATCAACAGTACAAATTACCCTCATTTGACTTTATAGATACGAGCTGTTACATTTTCATGTGCATACTAATCCACTCCTCCGCAAGGTACACACTGCTCCTACTATTATACTACTCCACACACAATATTTCCCTTCGCAGAGAGAAAAGCTCACGACGACCACTTCCACTCCAAACTACACGAACCAGAATATTTCAAATACAAATTGTTATGTAACTCGGAAAGGAAGGGAAGGGAGTCTGTTTCCTTGCATTATGAGTTTTTGAGTCCGAGTCAGATCCCTTCTTTTCCTCCTTCAGCCACACGATACTACAGTAAGATATTATATTATATATTATTATTATGATGTGTCAAGAGAGAGAGAGAGAGGTCTAGCTGTATGAGAAAGGTAGACGACGAAACTCAAAGCGGAGTAGTCGTAGTAGTAGTAGCAGTTCCGTTTGATATACGGCAACGGCCCTGTATAAAATTAATAGCAAAAAAATAACAATAGTTTTGGTGGAGGATGGATTGTATGCAGTTGATTGTGCGTAGAATTGTGGAACAAGTCAAATAGGGGTAGGTGCATATTGTGTGATACATAGAGTGTAATAATGAAGTCAAGTAGGGCGATGAGAGAAGTTCATGGAATTGTAAAACTTCAACACTTTTATAGCTGAGACAGAACGCAGAGGCATATTGAGACAGGGCAGGGGGGAGAGGGGGGGGGGGGCTGAAGGTTTTCGACGGTTTGGATCATTTCTTCTAATTTCATGTTCATGTTCATATACTAGAGGTACTACTACTATTACTACTACTACTACCTACACCCACTACACACTCCACGCCGTGTGTATGTTTTGTGTTGTTGGTCCCAATGTTTTCCTGAGAGTACACAGAAGATGTGTCAGTTGTCAGATGTAACTGTGGAAGAGCTGGACAGTTGAACGTTCTCTCAACCTAAAGTTCTTGACTGCCGCTCGGTCTGGTCTCTGGTCTCTGTGCTCTGGTCCTCCCTGTTCAACAACACGGCACTGGTCTCCGTCTCTCTGTACACAATGTACGAAGAAGAAGTTTCGGTAATGTTATTTTACCCAGTCCCCGTACCCTCTCTCTCTCTATCTGTGTACATTCTTACTCGGGGTCTGAATCAAAACATGTAATTTTACTGCCTCTCTCTCTCGTCTGTTCTGTACACAGAGACCAAGTCCAACACCAAGTACACAGAGTCACTTTGCTGAGAAAGAGCGTGAGGAGAAGAATGACTCAAGCGAAAGAAGCTTAGCGTTCAGAGGATATTAGTTGTATTTTTTGTGAGAATCAGTGTTTAGACATTAGGCTCAGGAGACATCCTGCTGACCCAAGACGATATCATGAACATCATGAGGAGCAATCACAATCTCCTTAGTTTCTACTTTAGCACACGGGAAATCGTGAGGAACAAATAAAAACGTTCGTATGGATGGCAATAGTACTCTAAACCAGTTGAGCCTCTCTCTCTCCATTTCTTACTCTCTCTCTGTCTCTCTCTCTCTCTTGTATTTTTTGTCGTCAAGGAAATCGTAAATGCTAAAAAATTTCGGACTGATTTTTACAAGCCCTTAAATTCTGCTTACTTTACGAGACTGTCTGACTTTGCCATTTTCATACTCTTGTTTTTATGACCATCTCTCACATACACACCGAACTCTCACCATCACGCCCGAAGTCTTTTCAAAATAATCCTATATGTGAGTGTGCGGAGACGCACAGTGTGCGAGCACTTTTATGTCACGGAATATGTATATCTATATATACATATATATTCAGGAATAACAACGCGAATGCCAACGCCGTGTCGTCTGCGCCTCTGTACTCGTGTAGAAACCGAAACCAAACAAAAAAAAACCTATCATAGAAATGGATATTTTCTCTCTGCAAATCATCACGCATAAACATTTCTTTCTTCGGTTCACTTTCCTACTAACTTTAAAGTTTAACCTCAAACACACTGAATCATTAAATTATTTTACTCTTTTTTCCCCTTTGCTCGCGTTTGCCTCCTATTTTATTAGAATCAAGCGAAGCAGTCTTCACTCTTCTTGAGGGAAGAGCTCTGTAGTAGTAGTCGTGGTCGTGTCCTTGAGGTTAAAAGTTCTCTAATGAACATGTCGCACTTTTCCTTTTTAGTGTGCTTCCATCCCTCCTTCACGTAGTAGTATTGTCTGATCTGATTGTCTTGGAGTTTCATCTACTGTCTCCGTCCGCTCCGCACATTCCAATTTGGTCCACAGTAAACAATATATAGGTATAGGTAGGTAGGTAGGTATCAAGTAAGTTTTTGCAATTTCTCACCAAGAACCAATGAGCACGGAGGAGAGTAGTATTGAGTAGCTCAATATTAAATAACAATGACATTGCATCAATGTAATGATGACAATAAAAATATATAGCGCACTATTTCATAACTGCATAAGGGGAGGGAATGAGCTGTCACTTTGCTCGGCTCACTATCGTTTCATTTCATTTCAAATCCTTTAAAAAAATTCACACTAACAATGGAATATATAGCAGTATGAAAAAAAATGCTGTCTCGGATGTCGTACCTATATACCATGAGTATATATAGATCTATTCAAAATACTATAATATATCTCTGACTGAACCTTTCCAATTTCAGCTGAGTGGGCAGATAAAATGGAAAAATGCGGCGCTCAAGTTATTGAATGAATATAACCGCGTGTCACACATATACATGTAGACATGGTTTATGCTCAAAGCTCAAGTGTGCATATATTATATTATTATGCGGACGTGCATATAATATAGTGTGTTCAATACAGTCTCAAATGTTAAAAATATGTGGTTATATCCCAAGATTTATATGCATGTGCGTACCTATATATATAGTTATTTTGTATTATTTGTAAAAGCGGAGAGCTCTGTGTGTGTGTGTGTGTGTGTGAGTAGAGACTGGAGAGATATTTAAGTTGAGGAAATTAGATTTGAGTGCTAAAGGACGAAAAATTTTTAAGTAACATGTAAAGTGAGAGAGATGCTTAGGTCATGGAAGGTGAGACTTCCAAAAGAGTCCCTTCTCTCTCTAGGTCAATGGTTAGGTTTAATTTTGTCGGGACTACTACGAGGATTCCCTCCAGGAGGTCCTCACTGAATCATCCAGAGAAAGGCTGGGATAGAAAACTCAAATTTCATTCATAGTCCATGTCACAACATGGATATTGAGCGACACGACGTTCCCAATTCCCAATACAAAGTAGAGGTAGGTACCTGCCTACCAACCTACAGCCTACCCGCTCTACACAGAGAATCCACTCACACACAGTCCATCTTGGTATAATACCCATTCTGAATATAATGGCATAGCTCAATTTCAGTTCCTTCTCGGTTTTCTCGAGTTTTTGAGTCTATTGAAGGGTCTCTTATACCGAGAGAGAGAGAGAGTCTTCTCTTTTTGGTTTGAAATAAAAATAATTTCTTTATAAGTTATTTCTTTGGAAATGGATGCCTCAACGTCTTTGTGCAAAATATTTGAAAGTTCTCCACAGTCAGTCGACAGACACGGGTATGATAGAAAGACAGACAGACAGAGAGAGAGAGAGTATCTGGTAGTTTTGTAGTTGAGAAGGATATGCCACACAAATGCTGACAACCACAAATAGTAATAGAAGAGAACAAAGACCCTGAACGCTCCAATGTAATGTTTGGAGGAGACACACCAAAAAAAAATCCGTACACACACAGTTTGTTGTTGTGTCCGGCTCCTGGATGGCTCACTTTCATTATAGTGCGTTTCAAACTTCACTCTCTGTGTATTGTAAACAGTACATTACTTCCAAACTCTGAGCTCACGAGTCGGAGTCTCATCCCATGTATACCTACTAAGTACTAACGTAAGACGAACAGACACAGCAGCAGTAGCACAACTTTGTTTCCATTAAGAGCATATTATGGAGAGAGAGTATATAAGGATGAGATGCTCCCTCTGTTTTAAAGTAAAATGCAGTTTATGAATCTGCAATCTAAAGAGTCATGACAAACATTCAAAAATTGAATAGAGCCCAGCGTTATGAATATATTTGACAAGTATTAATGCTGCTAAAAGTTTTTTGAGTCTATGACTTGAATCTATTAACAGCACAATAAAGTTTCCAAACTTGATCCACAGTTCTATATAGTAGTGAGAAAGGTAAAGGAAATATCCATTAAATGTTTAAAGGTTTTTTTTCTCTCGTCTCTCTGCAGATGCTAGATCACGGTTGAGTTGCCGGGAACAAAAGTACATTTATCCGCTTTTGCACTTGAAAGGCATCTCAATATAATATATATAGAGAGAGAATGAAAAGCCGCGGCGCTTCTAACTGGAAATCAACGATCAACGGACAAATGGCAGCGTGTATATTCAGTCACAAAGTAAAGTCATAACAGAATAAATCTCTTGTTAGTATGCCATGTCTTTTTAAACTCATCCCAAATCCCAATCTACACGCTGTGTGCTAGTGCTGTGTATATCTATGTGTAGTCTTAGTAGTGTAGTAACGTCCAACGCTTCAAGTAGTGTTAGTTTCTGTCACTGCTCCGTATCTATTCAAATAAAATAAACGTCCACAGTCGAGAGTATTACTGTGCCGCGGAGAGTTCATAATGTGGTCAATCGTGGTGCGGTATAATATTAAGTGACAACGACACCGTAAATCCGTTGTCCATGGTGGTTTTTGTTTCTTCTTCTTTTTTATCCCTTCTTTCCCCTCTATCACCCCGACAATATAGCGACTAAATCCAAATCCGGAGAGAGAGAGTGACGGAGAGTGAGAGAGCATGTTGATTTTGGTTGTGGAATTTGGGTATTATGTCAAATGCTGGAAAAGAAAAACAAGTGAAACGAGAGGAAGAAATTGTAGACTTTGATCTTTTACTGACTACTAACTCCTGTTTTCTGCACCCTTCTCAAATCTCAGTGTAAGCATGACTGACATGGACAGATTTTAGCTCTGGATCCTTCCACCATACCACCATCAGCCGCTATATTATGTCTTGGCATGGCGGTGACGGTGACCGTCAACCGTGCCTCGACTGGGAGTATCAGCTGGCCCGGCAACATCATTCCTATCTATGGCGTATGAGTAGCCCAAGTATGTGTTGCTCTTGATGATGTATTGTGTAATAAGCCTTATAATTACTGTTCCTGAAGAGCATGTCGATTAGTATGCAAGGATACCTATGCATTTAGAGAGCGTCAGCCAGATGTGAGCAATGTGAATATTCACTGATGAAATTAAGAGTTTTTTAAATAAAAAAAATGGAAAGCATTGGATGGGATGGAGAGTGGGAAGGCTGACAAGGAGCTATTGACTCACACAATAGTCCCAATTCCCTGGATCTCCTGCTTCACTGCATCCCATCATCCCTCCCTTTAAAATCAAGACAAGGAGATGATCACGTCTACAGTGAGTAATAAGTATCTGCATACATGGAGGACTGCGAGGGGTACATTGTAAATAAGAAGCTACATTGAATTGTCAGATGGAATCAGTAATCTAGTCTGTAATTACATCATAAAGTATGTATATTTGTAAATGATCAGATCCAGAGGGGTTAGTTAGTTTGCTTTTGCTTTTGTGAAAGGGAAGTTCTGGGGAGCGGAAGCTGTGTTTATAGGCTCTGAAAAATATGAACTAATTTGACCCCTGCTCTTGAGTCCTCTCTCGCTCTCGCGTCTCTCTCTCTCTCTCTCTTGGAAGATTTCTCTCTACAATGGCTCGTTAATGATGATCGAATGTGGCTATTTCATTCCCTGATCTGTTACACACGGTGGACCACAAATCCACGGTTACCATGTTGACGCTCGCTGCATAATATTGTATACTGTACTTATAGGTTTTGTGTCCGTGACACGAACGACCCATCCCAATATATGCTATTGTCATGCAATTTCCTCAGGACTAGAGCTGGGGAGACATAAACCAATGATTCACTTGGGACACACCTTACCAACCATACGCAGACATAGAGAGAGAGAGGGAGAGAATACAGACATTTTGCATTCGCTCCTCTTCTAGTAATATTCTCGGAAATTTCCTAAGCTTCACTCTCCAAATAAGTTCCATGATATGTGAGGATATTATAAAGTCGTTGTGAGGAGAGAGAGAGAGAGAGAGAGAGGAACGAGAAATACCCAGATACATGAAGAAATGATGCGCCTTAGTCCGGAATGAAGGATGAAGATTTCCATTTACTCGAGTAGAATCCATGTCCCGGGAGACGGAGGGCTGTAGCTCCATATTATAAAAGTTAAGCGTGTTTATATTTGATATCGGAGTGTTTTCCCTCATATCAATCTTTGACAATATGAAGGACGCTTTTAGATGCTGGATCCCAATAATCCCCATGCATCCTATCCATCTCGTATGAATGAGCACTATATATGAATATCTCTTATTCCCAGCGTCATACAGGCAAAAGCTATTACTCCCCCCCTTTTGTCTCCCAGTATTGGTACTGGTACTGGGTGAAGGGAGGCAATCAAAACTCTTCTTTTTCTTCTTCGTCTTCGACTTGTTCATCTTCTTCAAATTTCCTCAATTCTCTCTCTCTCTCTCTCTCCAGAAATAAATGGCATCATATGTGCAAAGTTATGCAGAATGATATTGTTTTGTGCGCGTAAAATTATTTTCATTTTAAAAATGTGACAGGAAAAGACAAAAATATGAATAAAGTGTGGAATACCGAGTAAAAATACAAATATTGAATTACAGTTTACAGCACCTGCTGAGTTCTATTAGTTGTCTCCCTGAGTGAATGCTCAACCGGCAGCTATCGAGTATCGAGACAAGGAGCGGGGAAAGCTTTTAGTTACATGCTATACATACAATTTGCCTCTATTGCTCTTGTCTCTTGGCAATCTCAGAAATTCACGATCCATGTCATTTAGTTCCATTATCTCTGTCATGCAGCTTCCCCATAAGCTTATCCACGGTCCACAATAATTGCTCAAAATTGATGGATTGACAATATCCTTCTCCAACCATCTGTTCCCAGTCCATACAATAAGTTGTCGTCTCTGTTCTAATGGACATGGTCATATATACAACACTTTGCTAAAATAAAAACCAAAAACCGCTACACTATCACCGTCACCATCAACCACACACTATCTTTCCTGGAATTGAAAATAAATATACGGTTATTAAAAAGCTATTCCACGAGCAGCGCGCTTTTCGTGCAGTTCCTAAGTCAATAATGCAAGCTAAATTGCCTTGGATTTAATCTCGTATGGGCAAGACGTGAATGGGAATTGAAACTAGAGCATATAATAAATTATTTCATGTGATGACGATGGAGCTTATACTCTCGCTAGTTTCCCCGCTCAAACCCGCTCAAAACCTCGATCTCCGTCTGCATCACCTTCTGTATTTACACATACTATCTAGGAGCGGTCTGAAAAAAGGACACATTTAGTTAATTTCCATGTATTCATGCACAGCCTCACTTCTATTCTTTATTGATTATATGCAATGCTTTTAGAGACATATATGAGCAATGTAGTTTTATTAACGTTGATATTTAATCAATGAGACAACATAAAAAATCTATAAAACCCGCAGAGTGTGTTTAGCATAGTCAAATTATGATTCAAACATTTTTTTTAAAGTTGACTCAGGAGAAAAAGTGTAATTTTGCATTTCTGATGTAATTCCTTATTAGACAGTCCTTCCTTCTTCCATCCTAATGTAGGATTTAAATGAGTATAAGCTATAATACATGTAATTGACGGAGGCAAGTAAAAATGATTTTGTGCTAAAAGAAGCAAAGGCAAAAGAAGTGATCACAGTAAATGAGTACCCTCTGAGCATCCATCTATATATCTATGTAAAGAACGTAATTATATGAATACTATGCAGTAGATATAATTACATATTTAAATATTGACATGGAGTTGAAATATTTCCCGGAGGTAGAAGTTCCTGACAAGGCGTATAATTCTGAGTCAAGTACTGAGAGTATAATGATTTCTATTTTTAAACCGTAGCTGTAGCGTGTATAAGTGCAGTGCATTGAAAGAGCTACGTTTTTATTTTTGCAAAATTCGATACGACGACGGCGGTCCTAAATTTAGTTCTTTAGAATGTTGTTTTGCATCATAAAAAGATGGTACTAAAAAAAATCGAAATTGAAATATATGTTGATCTCTTCCCTTGTGTGGGGGAAAATGCATGATTATATTCTCGTGCCCTGATCTTTTGTACCCGCTGCCATTTGACACGAAGCGCCAATATATTCAAATTATCGTTAACTCCCCTCACACATGATCCATAATTTACAAGGAGCAGACGAAAACCTATTTGGGCAGGATGCAAAATGTGGGGAAATCCCTCCAATTTCAAAGCAGAGGGGATGAGAGGGTAAACAGAAATTCTAGTATTAATATTAATACATTCTAAATGTCCCAGGTGATTCCCATGTGAAGTTCATTTATTTTGATGTCAAAATGAAGACAAACTCAAGATCGTTCCAGATCATTTTCTTGGTTGAGTTTGGGAAAGAATATAGTTTTGGTCGTGTCAAAGTGCTTTGGTTTTCTTCTGCTACCATATTCCAGTTCCAGTTGTAGTTGTATGGTTGTAGAAATATATTCCAAAAAAATATCGGGAAGGAAATCCCAGAAGAGGCCACCTTAGATAAGTACCTACCAATCTTCGACAAGTGTGATGTAGGTAGATGTTGTAAATACCTATACAAGGTCAACAATAATAATAAACACTGTATATAGATGTGTGCGGATAGTGCGGGTGTACAAACTTCCCAAGACTCACAGAAACATATTTATGTATTTTTTTTTCCAGCCGTTTACACTTTTATTATATATATTTCAGTGTTTGATTCGTCATCATAATGAAAGCAATGTACACAAAACATGTTATCTTTGGGCGTGCTTATCCACAAGGTTCAAAATGTTGGAGCGTGTTTGTCACAGCAGATGAAATGATATTAAGTCCCACAAAGACAGAGAGCCCCTATAGCATATTGACTACACAGTGACTTCACATCCCATCAATATTTCCCTGTGTGAAATTGAATTCCAGTCGAAATTCCAGTAAAGAATGTGGAGAAAATGTGACTAAAATAAGAGCCAATCGTGGATATTGTCCTGAACCCCACTAAATGATTTTTTGATTGACTCATCCAACTGGTCCTACCTCCCCTTTTTCTCTTTGACAAAGACCAAAATATCCAATATGACTACCCAGGCAGTGACGTACATAGCTGCTGAGGGTAGTTGGACTACGTCAGCCCTTGCTCCAGAAGGAAAGACTGAGGTCGGGATAATCTCTGAGGATGATGTTGACGTACGGAACGACGGGAAATATCATATAATGTACAGAGGATGATGTATTCAGAGGGAACACGATGAAGACTGGAAAGAGTGGGGAGTAACGAGGCATTGAGTGAGCATGAAGATTTTCATCTAGTTTTTCATGAGTGAACAATTTCGGAGCCATCTGCAGAGTATCTATCTTTGAGGGCTGTAAGAGCGGAGAGGTGCATACAAGTCGGTATTTCGTGTGTGTGTGTGTGTGTGTGCTCTCGCTCCTCTCGAGATCGTTGAGCCAGCCTTAAAACAAAAATGTTTGTAGAAGCAGAGATGAAGAGCCTTTAATTGAAAGTCAAGGAGGCTCTTGAATTTTGGGTTTTGTCTCCACAAACCTCAATCGTTCCTTCATTCCCTTTCTGTCTTTCCATTTTCCCTTTGCCTCTCTCTCTCTATATATGCTCCCTGTGTCATGTCTACTCGTCCAGTCTCCGCTTCTTCTCACTTTGGAAATTCTTATACAAGTCCTACAGATGCTCCATATAAACACGTTTGCTTATCTTTCCTTGCACTTCTTCAACTGCATTGTTGGTCTACACTGGTTGCGTGCATGCACTCAGAGAGTAGAGTAGGTGTGTGTACTCACCAAATAATAATGCAAGTTCAGAACAGTCGTAGAAACTCTAAAAACTCATCTGAGAGTTTGTCCAAGGATCTAAATACGCTCACCATTCTGATCCGTATCAGTGGAAGGCACCGTAGGCCACATAAACTGGATTGTTGATGGTCGACACGCCCTCGACGCGTAGCTCTGTTCTGAACTGCATTGTATTGTTTTACCAAAGTAGAAGAAAACCTCATAGCCATAGTCCCTTTTGGTTCCTTTTATCAGGCAGTGGTGGTGGCTGGTGGTGGTGGTGGCGGAGTAAAAAGGTAGGAGAAAAGAAACGCGTGTCTCGAGAGCTACTGGAGATCTATCCGTTGGATGTTATCCATGATTTGTCTGTACACACAGGCAGAGGTGCACTCACATGCTGACTTGTATAACAAGATCTTTTTCCACTCATCGTCAGTCTGATAAAATTAACCTTTCACTGTGCTGTTAAAAAAGTTGAATACTCAATTCCAGTGAAACATTGCTCCCAACTCCCCAACATCTCTAAGAGGTTTCTCCTGTAGTAGGTAGGTAGGTACATATGAATGATTGTGATTAGGTGGAGGCTGCATTGTCCAGAAACAAGTACCTACCTTGAGATGATTGTACTTTTTTGTTCAAGTTTGACGCTTTGACAATTCTTGTATTGACACAATTCATTTCACTCCATGACTACCTAAAGCTATAACACACTAGTACCTATGTAAAAGCATGACACAAAAAAACTTACAGAGCACCTACCTAAAGTTATGCATGAAGATTGAGAAGAAAAGAACCTCTGCACTTCATGTGTAAGCTACACATTTAATGATCTAATAATCAATTACGAATTCTTAGGTAGCATTAGTCACGTCCACGTACCTTACATTATTTTATTACATAGACAATAAAAAATATAATAATTTTATACAAGCATATATTATGAGCGTGGGCAGATTTAAAAAACAAGACTTCAATTTCTTTGATAAATAATTTCAAATTAAATGAAGTAATTTCTAACCCACTTCCAGTCACCTATATGCTCAGGTCGCGTACAGCAGAGCAGCAGTATATTCCTCCTCATTTCATTTATAATTTTCAAAATTTAATGTAAGCAATCTCATTCCATTCCTAATTATGGGTGAGTTCAATTTCCTAAACAAAAATCGATTATTTTGAGTCACATTTTTTGAGAATGCTCTGAAAAGTTTTGCCACTAGCAAAACAAAATTCAACTGATTCGAGCTCTATATGTACACTGATATGAAGCGGTGGGAGCTAGGATGGATGCAGTGCCGCGCTTGAGGGATAGAGGTCTATGAAATATTAAATGTTGAGAAGGGTTCCGTCCCCGTCTGTACTACATGATTGAATATACAAAAATACAAACCATGGAGTGGAGGAGAGAAAAAAAGCATAAAATGAAGCCTAGTATGATGTATAAAGATAAAGAATTGAAGGAGACGCGACGGGAGCAAGTTCAGCATTTGTGAGTTGGAAAACAGAAGATACTACTTCAATAGCTATTGCTATTGGCAAGGGAAATATCGCGAAGCATATCTTAGAAGTCGAAGCGAGCTCTGTATATGATTCAATAAGCGTGTGTGTCTTTCTGTGTATATATATAATATATCTATGTCCATAGTAGAGGACGAAGAGTGGGATACGAAACGACGATGGACGGACGAAATGAAGAAGATTTTACTTGTACTCTAAACCTGCTTCATCGTGAACAGAAGAAGAGGGGTTGGGTTTTAGACACGTTTTTTCCCCGTCTTCTTCTTCTTCAGCTGAATATTACAGAACGTCAGGTGGCTCGCGTTTGTATTGAGCAATCTAATCTCTTTTTTGACCGTTATTTTTTTCAACCACAAAATGACATTTCTCAGTGGGGCTTACGAAGGGGAGTTGAAACCCCCAGATCTGCTCTATGACTGGACTAGAATTGATGTGGTCATTCCAAACTTTTTTGTACATCCAGGAATTGGCACCCCCACCACTTCCATGATTCAATGGGACCAGGCTAAATAGATACCCTAAATTACAATAGATCTGCAGCATCATACACCCTAACTCAGGGGGCTACTGCGCTACTGAGCCAGCCTCCACTCGACCGCTTCTTGGCCACCGTCCCAATTAAACTCAACGGGTATCAGCCTGTACTATGATATGACAGGACGGAGCAGTGGTACAAAATCATTAGTAGCCTATACATGGTCAAGAGAAAGAAAAATATTTTGAAAAATAATCCTCATCATCCGTGTGAGGATCAGAGGGGTAGTGTGGTTGAGACAAAGACATATAGTAATCGAGCATGTATTTCTGTCATCGTAGTTGAACAAAATGTATTCGAAATAGGAATAATATAATATATTTACTTGTGTGTAAGTCTGTATCGAAAAGATGAAAATTATCCAGTGTGTATCAATATCACATTATATTTAAACTTGGTGTAGTGGGTATCTTCAACACACACAAAAAAAATAATGAGGTCTAGGAGTAGAAAGAATTATGTTTATTATTGCCTTACAAGGATGTACACCTCATACCGCATGTTTCCGACTTTTCCATGCTGGATGCCAGAGGTGAAATGAATTCAATCCAAAAGTTCCCCTGTAGTTGCACTGGATACATTACTGGCTAATGTTCGTGAGAATGAAAGAAGCCCGCCGTCTCATTCGTGTCTTTAGTATGACTGTACGACAAAATAAAAGGTGAATTTACTGCCTGAAGATCACACCACTCAACCTGGATGAAACCCGGACGATCCCTAACTAACTCTATCGATGTGGAGTACAAAAAGGGATACTGTGATAATTTTCCATTCCCGGTTGCCCAAATCAAACTCTAGTATAAAATTTATTCTAATACCCTACTTCAATTTACGTCCGCTCCTAACCCTCATTACTGACACTTTTTTCGACATGATTACATTTCAATCTGTGATTCATGCCTCCAAATGTCTCATATTCTATTAAGCTAATCGCTTTCTATTAGACGTTGGAATTCTAATGTTCAACTGGACTGTATTCCATGCACTACCACTACCACTACCACTATACAGTACAACAAACGATTTTTACGAGGCACAGAACCATTTCAATTTATGATCTCCCTCCAGGGTTGTTCATTTAGCATCACCAGCTATTCTATGGAGAATGTAATACAGTGTAACTACAGCTACAGCTCACAAACGGGACCCGAAAATACAAACTGCATCAATTGGAGAGATTGCTTTTAATTTTGTTCACCCTTCAAATTATACATTCTGCTCAATGGTATACTGTTTTAAGGGACCAAACTAAAGTGTTTTGCTCAATGTTCTGCACACCCGTGTACAGTATTATATTTAGGTGTGTACCTTCATACAAGTTCTGTCACATTTAATGAAAATCAAAAAAAAGCCTACATTTACCTTTCAAAATGTCTTGGCATCTCCTGATTTTAAATTTCAAATAATATGTCTTTGCTATTTCCTATTTTTCGAGCAGAATTTTCTGCTGTTTCCTCCCTTGTGGTTCTAATTTCTTGGGATTTTCATGTTTCAAAAGTAATTTTTCAGCTAAAGTAATTATTTGGAAATTAAAATTTGTAAAGTACCATATTGCGCTTAAAAAACTCAAATTAAACAATTTGAAATACAATTTTATTAAATTTTTAAAACCATCAATTTAAGTTCGTGCTAAAGCTTATTTTGAAATCTCCTGATTTTTGAAAAACAAATGCCATTTTTGGGTACTCCAGCATGCCAATAGTGATAATTACTAGATACATAGTCCCAACCAGAATAATAACACTTTCTGCTTCCCCCTCGCTGTTGCACCAGGGCTTTTGTACGTAACATAATGCTTAAGTACAGATTTGTTGACTGATGTTCGTTCGCTCGTTCGTCGCTTTTGACTCCAGCAGTGGATCGAAAAATTAAAGGATGGAATTAGAGGAGCAGAGCAGTGTATGAAGGGCCAGTGCAACAGGTTGCAGTCGTTGCAGGTGTTTGAAAAGAATATGAGCCATAGGCACTCTTCAGTTTTTTATCCAGCTAAATCTCACTATATAGGAGAAGCTTGAGCAGTAGACGACGGATAAATGTGTATTTGTAACACATTTTTCATCTAAATTGCTACTGGCATCTCAAACGACTAACAGTCTCAACTATTTTTTTTACTTGGCGTGGACGAGCTCTGTAGCAAAGAGAAATCTGACAGTGTAGATGGCTTTTCTGTTCTCTTTATCTATATATCTATTTACTATACTGTAATCCTATCTTAGCCTGAAGGGGCACAGTCCTCCTCAGTCAAGGCCAGAATTAAAATCCCTCCAACATTCGTTTCTGGATCACGATCATTTTCGTGAGAGTCAACATCCCTTTTCCTTTTTCACTCAACCATCTATCTATCTGTAGTACTTACTTACCTTATACATTCATAGTAGGTAGATATCACAAGACTTATCCAAGTTCAACCTGATAAATATCAAAGCCATCCAACATTTTAAGACGTCCGGTTCGCCCGGATAGCGAAGGACTTTCTGAGTAGTTTCTTAAAACGCCTCATCCTCACTCACGCCATATATACGCAGTCGACGTGGCTCTAATATAAAATTATGTACTTCCCAACTGAAGCGGATGAGTATCATTTCCAGCAGGTCATGACAATAATAATTATTGCTGTATATACACTTTATTTCACATTGCCAATTTGACTGTGAATATAGCTAGCAGATAATGTTGCAAGTTGCAACGCTATAGTTACAATAATTATGATACGTAGTAGAAATTTTAAACGTATAGTTTAATACAGCAGTTCCAATTATTTTATTTTTCACATGTATACGACATTTACTGACGAAAGCAGGAGGATTTATTTGTTATTCTATCAACCGCTAAATACAGCTAAACGCAGTTTTGTATCGCTTAAAGTTTATTCTCAAATTAAAAAAAAATAAAGACTTTGTGACTAAAATTTAAACTAGGATCTCTCACACCCGCGCACAATGACACACCCGCTCATTATTATTCCTACCTATCTTTACGTATATGATATACGGTACACTTGATTAGCTTCTCCCTTCTTAATAATGGCCATTAGTATTAATTTTTTTTGCGCATGCGCAAGTATTGCGACTTAAAAATAATAATGTTTTATTTTGCTGTTAACAAAATTAAACAGTCTCTTATACGACGGACTAATATAAATTATGTTTATTATATTTCGCCCGTATTTTGGGCTTATCATGGGAGATGGAAGCAAAACTGGCACGAAGGGCAGTTTTGCCATCAAACAGGAAAAATCAACCAAAGGAAGGGTTTGATTTTTCCTTGACCAGGATTTTATATTAAATCGACTATTGAGCCCACCTTTGAAATATCATTTGCCCGTAGTAACCGCATAGTCAACTAGTAATTTAAAATGTGGAATTAATATTATCATTTTTTCCCATTTATTAAAGATTGTTTATTAATGTACTAATGTATTAATGCATGTAAATTTAATTTCGTCATTAAAAATTGCCATAAAATTCAATATCAAAAACCACTATAAAGAATTGTAAATACTACTACAGCGTTCAACGTCGATGGACGACCAAGTTTGTGGCAATTTGTCCTCCTTGTGGGTCTTTTGCCATGTGTAGGCGTTTTGCCCTTTCGTCCATTATGTAGTCAGGATACATGTACCTAAACGTACTCGCACTCACCGTCGTGTACTCTAAAGTTAAGGGGACCTGCGTATCACTCACCTGCTTATCTTCTTTGGATAAGTTGAACCATTCGATAGCAACACTACACTTCCATCCTATCAAGTATAGATGGACGGACTGCAACGAGGGTTTTTTTTAGTGCTCCAGAAAGAACAGTGAACTGAAATTGAACGTGTATTCAATTGTTCCCTATCGCGTTGAAAATTGAAACTCATTCACTTCTAGAATAGAATAGACGGCAATACGTGATCAAGGAACGTATTTTTATTATATCTGATACTCCTCCGTCATGCTCGAATATTATGCCATCGGATCTAGGAGCTGAATCATATGAAGAGAGACAGAAGTCTTATCTTAATAAATCGTTCTGAAAGATAAGGAACTTGAAAATTACATTGAATAGAAAATATTCTTGTCTGCTCCGTATTTATACTGTATCTAACAGTTTACATACACCGCGTTTGAGGCAACAAGTAAAGTGCTTTATTATGAAGAGAAGCGACATTTAGTTTCGACGTATTCTGTAAAGCATCCAAAGATAACCTTTTGGTGGGGATCTACACATGGGAAAATGAAAATGAGAACTGATATTAACAACTATAAAGTTGGCCTTTACTATGAGGTGCTAAAGACGCTCAGTAGAATCAATTTGTGCTAACACTTCATGCTCATGTTTTCGTTTCTTTTTCTGTTCACAACTTTGAAGTCCTCTGTGCTGCAAAAAGCCGATCAAATTGTTGACAAAAAGATTGACTTATTAGCCGAAACAAAATGATTACTATTGGTACAATAAGCCGAGGAATAAATTTTAAAAGTTTTTTCAAACATATTTATTATTACGTTGAGACAAAAAATACTTCGCTAGCTGGTTGAAGGTTTAAATTCTAACAGTTTAATCAAAACAAACTAGGTAGTAATTTTTGAGGTTAACATACTCATTAGTTAATTTAAACAAAATAGTCGTAATCAGGTACATAGAAATTCTATAGGTATATTAGCCCTTATCGGGTGAATCGGATTGATATCACAAAATAACGAATAATAATTTAAAACTGTTTAAAGTTTGAAAATACAATATTCCTGATTAATCCATACAAAATAATTTCAATCGGATTTATTCATAGCATACACAAAACAATGTTCCAGATTTGTTAGACACTACTGCTATTGGCATCACAAACTAGTTATAAATTGCCAGCTAGCTGGTTCAAGATTTGCGCTTAAAAATATAAAATTTTAATTTTAATCAAGACAAAATAGTAGTGACAGGAATTGCTCAATTGTAGTAATAACCCACTATAGTGGTTGAAACAGGAGTGATGGCTTTAGTTGCTGTATTTTTTTATGGAAGAATGCAAAATAAAATATTTAATTAATTTACGTCAACTTTAATGGACCAAATGTCGTAGTTAATATAGTCAAAGTTGATAGGCATTACGCAGTATTCATGACATAATTAAGAGAGAAATTATTCAAGTAAGTGGAAAAACTAAAATCTTCGCATAATATACGAATGGGAACAAATTGTAATTTCTGTTTGGCCTCTTTGGCACCTCTTATTACACATTTAATTTTTGTCGATAGAGAATACACGCCTTCTTTTATCATATTATTTGCAACGGATTTAGTATTTAAATGTATATCAGTAATTTAACAGAAAAAATATTCACATCCAGGTTTACATCCCTCCAATTTTGTAGAATTATATAGTCAGGTACCTATATTCATAAGAGCTTTCTTCTTATGCATTTGGAGCGACCATAGCATGCACAACCATGACCATGACGCATCCCCTGACAATAAAAAGGCCCCGCATGCTGCTTGTTTAAACTATGTATTCTACCTGCTTGATTACACACTTCATATTTCCCACACTAAATTTTCTTTCGTGTCTGATTTTATTTTCGTTAGCTGCTAAATCTTAGTCATAGTAATATTTTTTGTCATTTAAATATAAGCTTTACAAAACTAATATAATTTTAAGGAAGTTAAAAGTTGCATTTGGGGTTTTAAACGAACAGCAATAGGTCCACGTCCATCAAAATTTTATTTAATCATAAATACGTTTCAATCGAAAATTTAAGAAATTGAGGATAATCCTGTCAAAACATGGTTGGAGCAAGGTACAAAAAATCTTAAAACTCTAGTGTTTAAAAAAAAGTTTTTTTGGTTCTCAAATATGCAACGTGTACTGGTTAGTCACAGCCAAAATAAATGTTCGTTCATTTTCCTTTTCGCCAGGTGATATTTTAAATATGGAGCTCGCATTTAAGCGTTGTCAGTGTCAGTGTTGTCTGAGCAAAGAGTGACATACCCTGCGGCAGAAAGGCAGGTATAGTCATACACACACCATCTTTTAATGGTAATACCTACTGTTACCGACAAAAATGGTCGATAACTTTAAAAATATCTGCTGTGTCGGACCAGCACCGGCACAGTAAAATAAATAATAAAATAATGTCTTTTTCTTCTTCTTTTAGTCTCAGATTATAATAATAATACAATATGGACTTTATTAACAGTAATATACTCAAACGTGTTAAATATCAGTAATTATCAGTATTGAATATCAGTGGTTTTCAGTATCAATATCATGAATCGGAAGTCACCGTCTTATCTGGACGGATCCTAATTAGCGATTAAATCATATTCATTATTCATTAGTTCAGCTGTACAGTAGTTACTGTACAGCTGATTCTTCATATTTATTGTTGAATTCTAATTTAGAAATAATATTAGTAATAGCAGGATTTCTTGTAAAATACAGCCATGGCAATACGCAACATCCTTCACCCCATGATGTATATACATCATCAGTATAATTCCATTAGCCATATATCATTTTCCTTGGTTGTCTTGCATCTTAGGATTTTCTTCCTAAATTTCCACGAACAGTACAGTTTCTTTTCGAGAGTCACACCTCGGATAGGAATCACATCCGTAGCACGAAAGCAGCTTAACACAAGAAACAGCCATTCAGTGAACATCGGATTTAAATGTTTTATTTTAACTCTGACCGACTTCAGTGGTTGGTGTTTAGGTCGAAGAAAGTAGTAATTTCCAATACTTTCTTTTTCTTCATTAAGACGACAGTCCATTTTTAGTCTTGTTTGAGACATCATCACTTGTGACGAAGTTTGTTCAGCTTTCATTCTGACAGAAGGGTATGATAAACAAAACTCTTCTAAATGTTTCACTTTATTCAAAGCTTCGTCTTGATTTTCAGTTTCTGCAAGAGTTCGATTTCCATCTTGACACAAAACAGTTGCTGATTCGATTAACTGTTTTTCAGTACTGTCAGCAGTTGAAGTTTCTTGTTTCAAATCATTGATAGCACTAGGTTTGTCATATTCTTGTAAAATCAAATTCGATTTTCCAAATTTAAAATCATTGTCTGTAGGTTGGCCAGACTTTTCATTTATTACATCAGGTTCTTCAAAGGTTATGTCATTCTTCAAATAATTTTCGGTTTCAGAATTTGCAGTTTTTCTATCTTCAAATTGTATCATGTTCGATTTCTCACAATCTTTCTTCACCCCAAAATATTCGTACCCAGTCAAATATTTTTCTATTATTTGTCGTGGGGTCATGCCAGTTAGTATCGAAGTTGTCTCTTCATGAGGAGCTACAAGGTTAGCTTCACGCCATGGAGTTGTCAAAAATTCTTCTTGACTTTCAAAATCAAGCCCTATCTCAATTTCGGTTGGTTTTAGGAGTAAAAGTCTTTCTCTCTCTTTCTTAAGTTGTCGCTCTAGTTCTTGTCTTTGTATTTCTCTTTCGGTCCAATATTTTTCTTTATTGTCGAGATACGCAAGTAATTGTTCAAGTGAAACGGTCTGTACATCTGCTTCACTTGGTACGTACATCTCAAATAACTCTTGAATATCATTGTCACGTAACTTAAATTGTTTTAGGTCTTGAATATTCATTGTTTCGATTTCAATTTCAGTAAATTTTCAAATTTTCGTTCAGGTAAGCAACTTTGGAAGTATGGTCACCCTAGTTCTTCAACATTTCTTCAGGTTTCAATAAATGTCTTAAACCCAGAATGCACCTCCCACGTTCGAAATCCAGAAATTATGCACCTTTCAAATTCTGAGTCTGCTCACCCTAGTCCAGTAAATCCCAATTATCAGTATCAGTATCAATTTCTAAAGGATCACCGTAACGTAGCAGTATTCCAGAACTCAGTAATCGATGAAGCGTCAAAATTCAAGAAAATCCCACGAGGTCATCAAAGGTCAATCTCACGTCAAAAGGTCACGGTTCACAACGAGATCAATCAAGTATCACGTAAGTATGGGATCCAAGAACTGTCCAGAAATTCAACAATTTTCAGGATGAATTTTCAGAATTCCCAAAATTTTCAGTAAAGGTCAAAGTTCAGGTCATCAATCAAGAAGTGGATCTTGATCTGTACAGTGACCAGAATATTCAGTGTCCAGAAAAAAGAATTTTTAAATTTCTCCAAGAAATGAGGAAGATCCGAATTTCGGAGCCAAGACTGGGAATGCGGGTAGCAGTCAAAAAGGATTGCTGTACTGCACCACAGTATTTCCACTCAATCTTCAAGCAGCACGTTGGTAGCCGGAGGTATCTGTCGCAATTCAGTTTCAGTTTAGATTTCAGTTTTCAGAATATTTAAATTTCAGTATTTTCAGTTTTCAAAATTCTCGGTTGTCGGTTTTTCAGGTTTTCAAATTAATTAGATTTTCAAGTTGTTGCCCAGGTTTCAGTTTCAATTTCAAGTGTTAGGTTCGGGAATCAGTAGTAGTTGTTGTGGTAGTGGATTGTCCGAATCTCCACACAAACGACACTCAATTTTCTTGAACTTCGGTGGTGGCCGGAAGTCAGTGTCGTCACCGTTGTTGATACGGGATTTTTATTTTCTTTCTTTCTCCGTCTCTCTTCACCCCTTGATTTCAAAGAAATCAAAAATTCGGGGAATACCGGGGCGGGCAGCAGCAAGCGGGTTTTAAGCCACGGGTGGGTTCGAAATTATTGGAGGGCGCCAAATGTTACCGACAAAAATGGTCGATAACTTTAAAAATATCTGCTGTGTCGGACCAGCACCGGCACAGTAAAATAAATAATAAAATAATGTCTTTTTCTTCTTCTTTTAGTCTCAGATTATAATAATAATACAATATGGACTTTATTAACAGTAATATACTCAAACGTGTTAAATATCAGTAATTATCAGTATTGAATATCAGTGGTTTTCAGTATCAATATCATGAATCGGAAGTCACCGTCTTATCTGGACGGATCCTAATTAGCGATTAAATCATATTCATTATTCATTAGTTCAGCTGTACAGTAGTTACTGTACAGCTGATTCTTCATATTTATTGTTGAATTCTAATTTAGAAATAATATTAGTAATAGCAGGATTTCTTGTAAAATACAGCCATGGCAATACGCAACACCTACATATATATTTGAGACTCGGGTATACTACTAAATGATCAAATGACTTGACGCTACCAAAGCTTAGCATTAAATCTGGTTAACAGCAGCAAAATGTGAGTCACTCCACGACTGCACTCAAGACCCGACATGAGGATTTGTAATATATTTACGAAATTACACTTACAATAATGTGTCGTCGTACCTTCAAAGACGAAATTCATTGAATTTAACGTGTGTGTGTATGATTTTAAGCATCTCAGTCTGAGTCACCGCACGAAATTCATAGATACTTCCACTTCCCAACGTAGCTTGACTCATGAAATTACTCTGTTTTAAAAATGACAGCATTGTTACGTGATGACAAAAAAGCACGATGATGTCATGAACAATGAGTTAGTAGTCCGTTAGCCATTAATGGGTTGGAGCTCGTTCCTGTGGCAGGCAGGGCGTATTTTAAAATGTTCCGTAGTAGTATCAAAAATATTCAAAAGGATACACAATTTTACCAAAGGAGGCAGTAGTTTACAGTGAATGTTATCTTTGACTAGACCCTGTCCTAAGTCCTCACTATCTCACTGACTCTAAAACTCCTTTCCAATTCCAAGTCCATTTACATACTACACGTATATGTGTACACGCAGCGTTGTTTTTTCCATTCTGACTGACTTTTAAATCTTTCATTTCAGCATTGCATATGTTGCATTTTGCATTGGATAATTCCCCTTGTAATTGATTTTTATATGTATATACCTATACAGTATTGACCATGCTTTTTGTTATGAGCAGTTTAATGTAGAATAATTTTTGCTATCTAAATAAAATCAGCGGAAACTTGGTAAACTATAAGTTGTCTGTGAATTGTGGAAGGATGAGTAAATTGCTCTTTAGAATTGACTGATGCATCATCATTCACATCGTGTAGTTGCGGCAGCGGCGAGGGATGTAGGAAAGGGATACACGAAGTACATACTGATGCTGTAGTGTTGTTGGCTTGGGAAGAAGAAGAGTGTAGAGGAAACCGTTCTTGGGTTCACGCACAGTCAACTCGTCGTCATCTGTGTAGTTCTGTGAGAGTTCCAAGAAAAAGTTTACCTGAGGCCTACTACAGTTTTTCGAATGTGTTATTAAGCTTTGCAGCCGGGCGGGGATCGTCGAGGAATAGTAATGTTTGCCGTAGTCGTCCCATGCGGTTATCATCAGCCCCTAACCCCAATAGCAACAGGAGATGCTGCTTTGACTCTTCGATTCCTCAGTTGTTTCTAGCACGCCTTCAGGGCAACTGTGAGGGTTACGCTGTGTGTGAGATTTTGTACGTTTTCAAGTTCTGCTCCTTTACTATTAAGTTTTGCTCAAGAATAAAAAAGATTTCTCGACGACGGTCGACGGTGTGAACATAATATTAACATACTCGATCATGTTCAAAAATTGAGAAATTCAATGTTTAAGTTCAAAATTGTGAAAACTGTGAGATAATAAATCCTTCTAATCGGTGTCACCTGGTTTGCCAGTGCTGTGGCGGCCTAATCTATACCCGATACAATGTGTAAACGGCAAAAATTCTTAAGTGGACGGAAATTCAAGCGATTGAATCCAAAATGTGTGTTCTACTTTCAATTAATTGTGTGTGTAGCCATTATGATACCTTGTGTATTTGCTACAGGAGCCTCCAGTCAAGGTACTGAAGTCATTTTTTTTCTCCATCCATATAGATACGTATATGATTACACATGTTATTATTCTAGGAGTTATTTATTTACTGGATCTGTGGATTGTGGATCACAAACTGAATTTGCCAACATTCGAACATCTATAAACATGAGTCAGTTGAAAGTGGGAAATACTCTGTTGTCAAAATATTTAAACTCAAAGCGGTTTGTGTTACTGTCAGTCTGTGTTTGTGGGCATGTACTGTCTTTGTACCAGTGTAAATAAATGTGTTACTCTCTCTCCTCTCTCTCTCTTCTCTCTCCCTCTTCTCTCTCTCTCTCTCTGTAGATAGTGCATGCATATATATGTAGCTTGTGTATAGTATATACATATTATGATTCCTAGTAACATCATTTCTATTTTCAATTACCTACTTTACTAATTCATATTATGCATGTGCAGCTAAGGTTTAGATGAAAATTATGAAGTGTTCTTTAAATTCTTCTATGCATTAGAGCTATAGAATTAATTTTAAAACTTTATAGGAATTTTATAAATTTTTATCGCGTACGAATTCGTAAATTGTTAAGGAGCTCAAGAATGTTTTGAAATTTGGAACCTGAATCAGAATTTCTTAGAGTAAAATTGGAATTCTTATAAATTGGAATTCACTTTCCTCATGTACGAATACTAAGAATATGAGTTATGACTGAACTTGTGCGATTTGAAGTTAGAATTAATGTTAAAATCACCTAACTCCGCTTTTGGCTTTCTATTTGTATTGCATGTGTTGTGTAAAGAAACGTACAATAAATTGCTTGTGAAGTTATTTAATTTTAATTTTAATATATTTAATTTTTTTTGGAATTTAAATTTTAGCTGGTAGAATTGTGTATTTAGGAATTGTAGCATTGCTATCTCATAACGCATAGTGCATTGTAGCCATCAATTAGTTTAGGTATGTACATTATAATTATTAGTAATTTAAATTTAAATATGTTCATTGCCAGTAATAAATATTTCAGTAACCCCTATAATACCCGTGTTTGTATAATCCTCGTTTAACCTGTCTGATTTGCGGGAAACCGGTCTTTATTTTCACATTCCATATAAAGTGGATTATAGCAACCAGACATAACCCAATTCTTTCGCGTTTAAAAAATACACTTTAATATTTTATATATATTAATATTATATAGTTCGTTGTAATTTTGGATCTTCGCCGTATAATTTTAACTTCCGAACATACATGTAACAACTCTCGGAATTGAAGACATTTTTGGTAATGTCACGAATGAACCTAATATTTTATTTTTTAACCGAATGGTTTGGTTCCTGGTTACACCTCGGGCCCAACTATACTATGCCCTCAAAAAGGAGTAACTTTTCATTTTATAATTTATTTCCTACTTAATCGTCTTTTGTTGGTGTTTTTTTTTAAATAGATGTAAGATTTAGAGGGACATAATCTCTCGTGTACCTGTATGCCATTTCAGTTATGATTCAGCGTTAAATGGTTTCCACGTATGAACGTATGACGCGTAATGATGACACTGATTCGTGCATGAAATCTAACATAGCTGACAGTTGATATTGATAGCCGGATGACGCAAACTTGAGTGACTTCATATCCGCATTCTCTGTCATTGCTAAAATGTTTTTAAAAGAATTTTGCATTCCATTTGCGTGTACTTTTTGAGCGAA
This sequence comes from Dicyrtomina minuta, assembly GCA_949802685.1. Taxonomy (NCBI): domain Eukaryota; kingdom Metazoa; phylum Arthropoda; class Collembola; order Symphypleona; family Dicyrtomidae; genus Dicyrtomina; species Dicyrtomina minuta. The sequence continues at coordinate 59,930,214 of OX461809.1, forward strand.
GTATTTAATAATCATTGATTTACTATAAATAGTTCATGTTAATGAAGATGCAGATTTAAGGATAAGTTAAATTAATATTCAATGATTTCCACAGTAAAGTTCATAGTATTCTTAAATGCAACGTAGAATTGAAAAGTGTTAACAAGACTTGTCAAAGAATTTCGTTAACAAAAATATTGTTTTGCAACCTGCGAGGGCATAATATTTTAATAGAGTCAACAAAAAATGTGAAGCGAAGCAGCCCTGAAAATGGACAGAATGTCCCTTGAACGACCGTTTCTTTTTTAAATAAAAAAATCAAGAAATATCTTCCATGCACAAAACATGTAAGAGCAGTATTTGGATTCATTTTGGGGCCATGGCTCCCCCTTGTTTAATGATAATGATGTGCGTGTGTTTACTTCAGCAGCCAGAGCAAATCTTATTTCTATGGGTCCTAACTGTGAACATTAAATATCAGTTTTTGAGATTCGTTGTAAAACCAGTTAAAAAAGTTAAAAAAAAAGAACGATTTGCACTCCAGTGATAAAACTAAATTCTATAACAGTTATTACCATTTTAAAATTGGGTTTATCGCGGTGAAGTGAGTATGGAACATTATCCCATTCCACCATTGTGCTCTATGTTTTGCCAGTAGAATAATATCAGATTATGAACTTCGATAATATAAAATTCAAATAACTACTTAAAAAACGACTAAAATTTAGTCTTAATTAATGCAAAAGTTTAATGTTTACAAATAAAATACCTAAGAATAATTAAATACACGGATTAACTATGGCATTGTCTACTTGGTGATAATTATACTGACTTTGTCTAAGGGGAGGGATACTACTTTTTTCAAGTGCGTGACATACTTGTGTTAAAATAACAGTGAACTTCTCGCTTGCCATTCTTGTCATTGTATGTGAATTGTGAATTTTTGAAGCTAAGCTAAATGTTCTTCTAAAACCTTCTAGCTATACTTGCTGATTGAATTTCGATAAATTCCTCTTCATAAACCCTGCGGCTACAAGATTGGAAAAATAAATAAATGTTAAAATCGAGCTTTTAATGTCAGAATTATTAATTAAATTATTGAACAATATTTTTATGGTTTTGGAAATTCGTTTTTTCTGACTGGGAATTAAAATTTTCAAATTGATGACCAAGGTTCTATGTATGTGTCAGCTGAATATATTAAAAATCTGGACCAACTTACGAGTTCTCAATGTGAGAATGTAGTCAAACCGAGCAGTATACAGTATTTGGGATAGAACATTAATTTTTAATGCAGGACCTCACACTGTGGATCGAAGTTATAATCCTCCCCCGTAAATTTCTGTTATGATGAAAAATATCTCAAGGTTTTTGACTGATTAGCAACATTTACACTGTGGCCATGTAATCTAGGGAATTAATTCAACAATAGTGGGTGGTTGCAATCGCAAATGATTCTCACATAATTATAAAATGTATTGGGATTGGGACATTATGTGGTGCAGATTCAATTACATCATCAATTTTCGTTTGCTCCTATCGTACCGATGCAATGTTCTTATCAATCCGTAGCTGCAATCCTAAATTATAATTTTTCTGATTCATTAAATATTTCCAGCAACTGCGACTAGTTAAAAAAATAAGACGTGCTCGTCGAATGTCAGCTATAAATTGCCCAAAACATAGTCCATGTCGTTTTCTGTTGACTGAAAATCTAAGCACAAAATCTACCTTGATGTTCTCTGAAAAAATGAATACAAAGAATGAATCTTTATTGTAGAAAAACTACAAAAGAGTGACATAAACCTATTTCTTAACGTGGCAGCTTCTACAGTACGCTGTATTTTTCAGTAAAAGAGAATATTGAATATGTACCATTCAATAATAACTTTAAAAAATTCTTTTTAGGGCATATTATAGTTTGGTTTGGTAGCTTGAATTTTCCTGTCCAAGACGCACAGAGCGGTATGCAAAAGTTGTATTTTATACTGGCCCGGGCTTAATAACTTATTACTTATCGTTAGAATTGTTATATGGCTAGGGAGTAGGATTTTAGCCTGCCCAAGAAAATGGAGTAGTAGTATCTACCTTAAGCTGTATAATGTGGACAATGGAGGTGCCTATGTATAATTATGTGCCTACATATATCTATGTATTTGCTTCGTACATTCACGTCTACACGGTAGTGGTAAAGTCTTCGGTGGCATGTCTTTCATATGTAGTAGCTGTAATTTATGTATTGAAAGGTACCCTCGCGAAGCAGGTAGCCCTGATGGTAGCTAAAAAGAGACACGAAGTGGTTGGTTGGGTAAAATATCTAGCTAAATTATTGTGCTTTCGACCCGGTGTCTAAAAGTCTTACACAGTTGCAGTGGCCATGGAAAGTCGAACTTGTCCTGAAGCTCAGGCTCAACCGTCATGCATTACATTCTTTTGCCCGTTGAGAATCCTGGATCGAGCTCACTTGTAGATAACAACTAGTGAACGCTGGTCCAAGAAAAGCGGCTTACGTACTGAGACTTTTGAATTTTCTAACGTACATAATACATAATATGCGTAAACCGAACTAAGTTTGTTACGCAGCAAATTAGAAAATGCTCAAAAGCCATAACGTACGTGTTGTTTTACTCTCAAAGTCAGCAATGTGTAAGAAATTGATTCGTTTCTTCTTTTTGTCTTATTCTCTGATTGTGGTTAAACACTGGATGCATGAAATTATACGTACCTACCTACAGTATATATAATCTTCAGTACCCTGGTGTGGTCAAATTATGAATGTGCATTCCAAAAAAAAACAGAGTGAATGTGGCAAAAATGAATCAGACGATGTTATAGATCCAGTTGAACAGTTATTAGTAGTAAATAATGCGACTGTCTTTACCACCAAGCTTGAGACTAACGATATTTTTTTAAATACTTAATTAGCATTTCCATGGTTGGGATAATTTTGAACCATCTGTGCTTCTGCTGAAGTTCATGGGGTTGTACGTTTTTTAATCCTGTATAAAGTTGTTCAAATTCGTTAACTGAATTTAAGCTGCTGTGATGCAGTATGCAGTAGGAGTATACCTATACATACTATATAGGATCCACGTGCCACGTAGACAACACAGGCTAGTAAGCAGTAGCATTTTGCATAGTATTTTAAATCGCTCTAGCAAATATCAATTTTTCTCTTTCAGGATTGATTTTAGTTGAATAAATTTTAACAAAGTATGTTAAAGATTAAATATATAAAAGTATAATATTATGACGAAAGGATATTCATTGACTGCAGCAACAGTTGTGCACAGTCGAATGAAATTATTCGATACTTTGTCGAATCATTTGTCGTCTGTCGGATTCAATATGATTACACGATGTTGCCTTGCAACAAAGAAACAACTGCACCGTAATGTGCTTAAAGTCGGAGCCTGAACGGATGGGGAGAGAAAAAAAAATTAGGCGCAGGTCTCACTAATTTTTTGTATGACCGAATACGATTTATCCGTAGAAAGATAATTGTAATGGCTACGAAGTTTTTTACCCTTTCTTTCTAACTCGTCGTTTTATCAAACATCCTTTCGCTTTGCTTATTCTGCACTGCACTGGTAGTATATTATAGCATAGAAGTGAAACTAGAAAAGGGATTTTGGCAACCCATAATTATGCAAATAGCCTGCCTTCCGGATCATGTAAATTTGTTCTTATTTAAATGAGCTGAATTTGAGTTCCCTAAAATGAATCGAGGAACTACAGTAATTTGTTCTTCCAGAGGTTGAATTAATATTTAACGCAGTCAGCTAATAATCTAGCGTAGTTTTATAAAGTTAGAAATAAAGTTTCACCTTTCAACTGGAGGGTCAGTAATATAATGTAGGAAGAGGGGTAAAGGAAGTATTTTCATTTTCAATGGAAAAAACAAACGCAGGGCATTCCAACGATCGTTTTAAGCCGCTCGTGATACCTTATAGTATTATTTACATGTGCAGAGAATTCGTCTAGCACATGAGCCGGGAATAAAGGTCACATAATTTAATCCTGTATAGCTTGGAATTTTATTCCGAAAAATTGTAGCTAGCCATTTTTATCTCCTGAAATGTTTCTCTTACTTTTCTTTGTGTATAAAATGCATTTTATATTTTATTTTTCTCTTGATACGTGCATTGTAATGGGGTACTTGAGTGGAGCCCCTGGCTGTCTGTATGTACTCGGATACTATTACTGAAACAGACAGGAAGGTGGTGATACAACCAATGGTTTCGTATTTTCGTGTAAGTAAGTGCATGTACGTAATATAAAGTTTAGTTATTCATATTATATCCTGGGAAAAACAACAACAACAAGCAAAAGGTAGGCGCTTCTGCTTTGGAAAAACTAGTCATTCCTTGCAAAATTATGGTTGGCTGGAATAACTTGCTGTTAAACATCTCATTCGAAGCTGCTTTATTAGAGCCCAGAGGCCATGTTTACTTAATCTATCACCTGATAGCTAACCTAGAATCAGTGGCATTAATTATGTGAGATTGAAATGATCAGCATGTAATTATTGAAACTCAACTATGCCTAACTGCTGCACTATTATTTTAAAAATAATGTGTCCAATAATTAGCTTTCCATAAGCAGGTGCTTTACTTACGTTCAGGACATTGTAAATTGGAATATCAGTAGTCATTATTCTTGTCTTTTTTAGTCGAAGCTTTGCTAAACTCCAATTCAACGGTAACGGTTAATATGATTTCGAAACAATATTAAGACTCATAATTTGTAACTACTGTTTTCTTGATACATCTTTCGAATATTTGTTGTAAATTAAACTTAAGAGCATATTATGAAGGCAAGCATGGCAATCAGTGACGATACTAATTAAAAATTTTATGTTGAAACGATTTTTATTAACTTTTCAGGAATACTCCATCGACACCGACATGGAGATGATTACCCTAAGCTGAGGTCACGTCGCTTTGGCCGAGAAACACAAGCGCCCGCGATAGTCGCGCTTAGTGATCAGGCCCGGGTAACTGCCTACCCAACTTATAGGGTAATTAATATTTTATATTATATAATTAATAAGCCCGTAGGTAATAGCTAATGTATAACTAATTTATAGCGTTACTTATCGTAGTCATGTAAGAGTTTGATTATTTGATATTAAAACAGAAGGCTTGTGTCACCTCGTCATCTGCTGTATCGTTCGGGAAATTGTGTGTACATACATATTGTAAATCGTTGATGGATACATGCAATGCTTTTAAAGTCCATCGTCCATCCATTTGCTAAAGCGAGGTTTCGCAAGTCCATGCAATTGAATACCGTTTGGTTGAACTGTTGCATAGTCGTGCTACAAATTATTATTAATTATTAAGAAACAAGAAATGCATGGACCAATGAGTCTTTTGGCATTGCACATCTACTTTTGTGTACTAAAGTTTTCACTATGCATGCATAAATTAGGGTTTAGTCGTATGTATGTTATTAATCGTTTAGAGCATATTTGAGTATGACGGGCTATATGGTAGGATGAGTAGGTAGGGGAGGGGAGACCATAACTTGACAGTGAAAAATAAGGGAGATTAGTTTTACTTTATAATTATAATGCAAAGCCGCTTCTTTCTAAATGGGGAGGGGGTTGACTTTTGGAAATTGCATATGTAATTTTGCAAAGCTATTTATCAGATGAGTCAGTCATGTGACTCCAGATTTGTTATTGTCACTTTGACGTATGAATCATGTATTATTTTTTTAACTTAAATTGCTGTCGGAACAAAAACTTATGATTTTATGTGTAGAAAAGTTCAGTGTTTGATGTGATGCCGCTAGCTCACTATATAAAGTTTTGTGTCTGTTTAGAATTGTATTTATCATGGATTCCTATAAATTGGGCCCAATTAAAAATTCACCTAGATATGGAAATGTGCATTTACAAATATTCCATTATAATGTTATGAAAAATTGTGAAAAGTACCTAGACAGGTTTCTAATTTGGGTTTAGTCACGCAGCGTATACAAAACGTCAAATCAAATCAATCACTAATAATGCATTGAGCTGCATTCGGGTTTGCTACGCATTGCGTAGTAACTTTTAGTTTTACCAGTACAAATTTTAAAATCTGGTCTACACGTTTGTAGCATCAGGGGTTGGTAAAATTAGGAATAAAGCAGGTGGCTATATATAAACAGCACTGTGCACTGCACTGTGTAGGCAGGGTGCAGGTAAGTAGTTAGGTGTATAGATGAATGTATATATACATCACAGTTTTGCATGTATATTTCGTTAACTATGTATTGCATGTTGGTAGTCTGCATTTGGCGTCCTTATCCAATATGTGGATACGGGTCGAGGTGCAAGAATAAAGCATCAGACTGATCAGACTACATTAGTTTTACAGCGATAGGTGAAGAAACCTGCATTGAGGAACTGCAGTAGCTTTATAATTAATCATCTTGTTTCGTAGTGTATTTATCTGATCGAATTGCTGTTGATTGACTCTTTGACACTTTGAGTCACACACTATTCATGCCTTTAATGGATATCGACTTCTTCTTACTGTCAATTAAAAAAATAGTTCGGTTCCATGGTGTTCTGATGAAATCACAAATTTTGCAGAACCTACAATTTTATGGTTCCTTAAGAGGCAAAATTGAAAATATATGAAATGCATAATCCTAGTTTAAGGTTTTATGTTTTATTCTATTGTGCTTCACGCAATGACTGAATGAACGGACAAGTTCATTGTATGCGCTTTGTATGAAAATCATCGTATGAGTTTTTCACGTATTCTTTACAGCGGGTAGTGATGCCATTATAGTGGTCGTTATTATTAGGAATATTTATATTGCTTGTATTTTCATCCACCTGGTGCGAATATTGAAAAAATTATGATGGTATAACTTGTATTGAAATTTTCCTATCTACATAAATCAGTTTTTTTATATTTTCCATGACGCAAGGGTTTAATTGCGTTAAAAAAGCGAATCCTACATTTCCATTTTTGAACTCGAGCGATTGTCATTTTTGTCTATAGATTGAGGATACCAACCGAGGGCAGCAGAATTTGAATAAGCCTAATTTCGTCGACTGCGCAAATTATCGTCCAGAAACTTTAGAAGGTCAAATACAGGGTACCAAAGTTATCCAGGTAAGGATTTCCTGTGACTCAAATTAAATCCTGAGTTCGGCTGAATGATGGACGAAGCAATTTACAACTTCCAATTACGAAAGACGCAAAAAGGTAAAACTTTTTCTCTCTTTTCCTATAGATTGAAGCTATAGACAATGATCCAAAGGAATCCGGAGGGACCGTAACATATTCAATAGTTTCAAACGACCAGACGCAAGATGCTTTTGCTATTGATCCCAACACTGGGTGGCTAACAACGAAAAAAGTAAGAAGCTACTTTCCGAATAATTTACCACACTGTCGGAAATGTAGGGAGGCATGTGTACACGCCTAATGGATATATGTATGAAAATAAACGAGGAAACTCTTATTTGACTTAATTCTTTTTTTACGTTGCAGTCTTTTGACCGAGATGAGCCAACCAGAGAGAAAGAAATTTATGTTACAGTGAGGGCGACTGATAATGGGCGACCATCACTTGACGCCGTGTGCACCCTGAAAGTGAAGATTTCCGATATTAATGATAATAAGCCCATGTTTGACAAATATGTAAGTACTGTTCTTAGTCGTTTCTCTTGCTCAAATTTTGGAGTCGTATTTTATACCTATGTTGTTCGATCCAGAAGTAAGGGATCTCACTCTCAGATTGTGGGTGTTTAATATCTTAAGCATTTGTGATTGATATTTCTTGTGTGTGTATTTAATGCTTTCCGATATTTGAAGCCGTATCGTGGTTTTAACCAAAAGGTAACACCTGAGTAGAGCTCAGTCTCGCAATTGTTACATCTGACCTAACCTAGCTCATGCATCTTTTGTATCCATGTAGTGGTGATATGGGGAGACCATTATGTGTTTCTAGTCCCGTGTATTCTTGTGACTGTAGAAGCATACTTCATATACTTATGTTGTTCCGCACTGTTTATCTGATCACTAACAGGAATACAAAGAGTCCGTGCCGCGAGATCTAGACATCTCTGAAACTGTCATGAGAATCTCCGCCACTGATATTGATGACGGATATAACGGGACAATACTATATAGTTTGAAGCCTCATCCTTCCAATCCTTCCGACATTGACTATTTTGAAATTGTGCCTCAGAGTGGGGAGGTAAAGCTGAAGAAGCTAATAGACGCGGTAAGAGAATAACATACATTTGCAGCATGCAATCATTATTTTTTCGGGCATTTTTCTGGCCTTCATACTTATCAACTGTGTCGTAAATTCCGTATTTCCTTTCACCAGAAAACTTTTGGCAGTGTAGCGCTTTCGCTATGTGCTTAGCTCGTATTTGACATATACAGTAAATGATGTCAAACTTTTTCTTTCAGGGTAAGTCTCGGTTCTTTCTCACGGCGGTTGCTTCCGATAGAGGCATTGTGCCCCAAACATCCGAAACTCCTTTGATTGTAGATGTTGTGGGGCCTGACAGAAAGCCTCCGTCATTTATTACCAACAGTCAGAACCGTATACAACTAAAAGAAACTCACAAAGACAAGACGACTAGTATTCTTCGAATTGAAGCCACGTAAGTATAGTGACAGCTCAAAGCTTGGAATATTACATTGCAATGCAATGAACTATGTGTCCGCTGCATACGTGTACGTAATATGTACATATAATCTTGCCCACAATTTTCAAAATTTCATGATCTGTTTCTAACTTTAAACAGGGCCAATTCAGTAGATGGAATCCTATTTTTTGAATTAATAAGCGGTCAAACTGAACCAACTAACAAAGGCAAAGTTTTCACATTGGAACAACAGGGTAGCGTAGCTTTATTAAAACTGGAGAAAGATCTGGATTATGAAGCTGTTTCCGAATACACTCTCACCATTCGAGCTTGGGTAAGCAATTCTGATATTTAAGTTGGGGAGGAAGTAGACACTTTATTTTTTTTATGCCTCCAAACTTTAGCATCTACTTCTTGAGATTTAGCATACATAATGTGGTGTAGCTCTAGTTGTTTTTTCGCTGTTCCCATTATCCCATTGCAGCAACAACACATATCTAGACATTGTGAACCTCTCTATTAGTGCACGTTCTGACATTATTGGAACCGGAGCCAGCTCATTTCATGAAAAAGTTTACTTCTCGCACGCTGTCCATTCGACTCCGTACTACGATTAGAATTGAGGAACGAACTTTGCTGAACTCATCAATAACTTAAGGTTACGAATTATCTAGGGCTCATTGTAGTAATCCGTGGTCTCATAGTCATATGCAGATAAACATGGAGTAGCTTACAAATACAAGCTAATTCAGAAAAGGAACCCTATTATAATAATTACCACTTTGTTATGCTACGAGTATTATATAGGATAATTGGGAAATGCGTTGCTAATGTTGCGTGTTGGTTCATTGAATTTCCTTATGCAAAATTGTGAATTATTTTTATAGAATAAGTATAACTTAGCTGCCGAAACGTTTATAAAAGTGGAAATAGAAGATGAAAATGATGAAAAGCCTACGTTTCAAGAAGTTTACACGGGAAGTGTACTTGAGAACGAACCGGCCGGAACGCCTGTTATGCGAGTCAGAGCAATTGATCTTGACGGAACGTCACCAAATAATTTGGTAAGGTTTACAAATCTCAAAATGTGGCTATATTTTTATTGATTTAAAAAGACTACGTATTGCTTACGTTGTGTATCCATAAAAGCATAGCCATTTCATGTTAACTACCCGATGATGGCCAACGACGTTGTTGGATTTGCATACGGACAGAGTTACGTTACTTTTTAGACTTACAATGTATGTAAAAACACGAGGGACTTAGCGTACTTAAGTGTGGGACATTAAACACCATTTATTTTATTAAATACAAAGCAATAACTTGCACTGAATCTATTAGCTATTAATATGTGCAAGTTCTTAGTGCCGCAATATTTCGTTCGAAAAAATACAAATATGTAAGCTAGATGCAAACGTCCTCGAATTCAAAATTCAAGCATCCTAAATTTTTCGTCATTTGGTTGAATACTTAATTTCTCGAACAATAGATTTGAGCAAGCTCGAGAAACTTTCAAAGATGTTAGCGATATTTTATGTGAAAACACTTAAACTGCGAGTAAGTCATCGACCTCTCGAGATCTTTCATCGGCATGCTGATTGAATTTATTTAAGAAAATGGTATTAATTTTATTATCTTGTGTCACGTTTGCATTACCTAAAATTATAAGCGTAAATTATCCACGCCTAAGTAACCACATACCCCATTGTCACATGTCACTAATTTTGCAAGGATTTCAACAGCGAATCCGAATTTTCAATAAATTTTATACAATTTGATACCTCACTTTGTATCCCCTGCTGCGAACGAGAGAGATATCGCCTTTATATGTCGATAATGTGTTTCATATGTATCGTGTGTGGTCATTTTTGTTCTCTATCCAAAAGCCCAAAACACATTGTACCATAGTAAATACTAGTTTATATTATGTAGACAAGAAGTTCATGCACTGTCTGAACTGTGTAGAAAAACAAGAGTAGTATGTTGGCAAATACTATAATTTGTGTTTCATTTTTTCAGGTAACTTTGCATCTAGTAGGTGAGAGTCAAAGTAATTTTTCTATAAATTCGACAACAGGAGACATTACAACTCGCATACAGTTTGATCGAGAAGAGAGGGATATTTATCAACTGACGGTAATAGCAAGGGACGGTGCCCCATCAGCATTTCCTGAGGCCCAAGGACAGCCTAACGAAAGTAAGTGATTCTATTCTCGCACATTTCTAGATTTCACACTGGAATTTTGGAATTTCTGAACTATTGAACATTGAAACTTGCATACAGAGGTGACGTATAATATTGCATATCGGAGCAGTTCAAGCTCGATTGTTCCATGTAATTACTAGGATTACTTGTTGATTGTGTAGGTAGAGACAAGTCGTTTTAAAATTAAGTAGGTATTCCATTCGGAGGTACTTGCGCTCATACAATATGTAATGCCGTACGTATTTTTTTTAAAGGACCAGTAACGTTGAGAATTGAAATCGCTGACAAAAACGATAACAAACCCACGTTCTTAAAGGCGGAATATCAAGCAGAAATCGACGAGAATTCCAACTTGGGTGCGAAAGTAATTGAAGTCAAAGCCATCGACAAAGACGAAAAGGGTAAGTATAATACATAACATAGTTGTCAGTTTCTCCCAGTGAGTTGTGTTGACAAAAGCATCAACTTTTTGCATGCTTCTAAGAGTTCTAGCGCTTCGGAATCAAAAGTTGTTGGTTTGGGTAGTTCTATGAGGTCTGTGAATTCGATATCAGCGTCATATTATTTCTGGAATGGCTGTATCATTTGGTATCCTACAGCTGGGTAAAGGTTATAAAGGTTTTCGTGGCGAGATGCAGAACTTGGGTGGTCCGCTCCTTTGTGAATGTGGTATCACGGGTCAGATTTTTGCTACAGTTTTGCAAGTTAACTTGACAGATAAATGGAGCTGGGATTAAGAACGTTAGTGAAAAGCTCCAGAGTTTCTTATGCTGATAATACAGGAGTCAGGATAGCATAGAAAGGCTCGTGTTTTTATGTATGTAAAGTGTAGTCCACGTGCGTGGTGTGTTACCTGTGCTGTGGACGTTGTTAGTGTGTCTCTCAGTTCTGGAATAAAAAGCTTTTGTATGCTTTGAGGTAGGAGTAAACGATAGAAATGAGTTCAGTGCTATATAGTAGTAGTAGCAGTCGTGTGTCAGGTGAATTCCGCCTGCAACAAAAACTTGGGGAAAAGGAAGAAAATAAAGAAAGGCATGAATGGGAAGTTTGTGACAGGGACGTGAAAAATTTTTCCACAGGGAGTCGGAAGGTGATTAATGAAATGAATTTTCCAGTTAAATCTGATTTATGAATATAAATGATGAAAAAATAGTCATGAATAATGATGGCTGTGTTATTGTGGCTCTCTTTCAATCTCCCCACCACCTCCCGGTTTCCAGAGTTCTCTCTCGTCTCTATAGTCACTAGCAGAGTCAACTTGAGGCTCATGTTTCATCTGATACTCTGAGAGACTTCTTTGACGTTCTCCTGTGAATGTTGTTGATAAAATAATTTTATTATATTTTCTTCTCCAGCTTCCATTCTCACGTATACCATTACAGAGGGCAATGTTGGAGATGTCTTTGCTATTGAATATCCTAACAGTGGGAACATTGTCATCAAAAATAATTTAGACTATGAAGAACGTCGCGAGGTTAGTATATAATTGCAAATTGCAACTTTTATTTTTTGATAAGCTTACTTGAGTCTCCCTTTCTGTCTCTCTTGCATCATCTTGAACTCTATCTGACTAACTTATAATTTATTACGTGCGTCTCAGTCCTTTACTTTGCATTTCTATTTTATAGTATACTCTTACTATCCGTGCTTCAGACGGATTGTTTGATGATATTGCCATTGTGAAAGTAAATGTTATCAACATGAACGACAATCCGCCCAAGTTTGAAGCAATGGAAACAAATATTACCATTCAAGAAGAGACCGTTCCAACTGACTGCCAATTTCGGGTGAGACATTTTTATAGTATCCGAATTCTGATCTCTGCATCTTAAGTTTTCACCGGAACCAGAAATAATTAGTATCGCGAGAGAATTATGAACTGTTATCTATAAAACAATCGGATGAATCTCGTATCATAATGCCAATTATGTGAAAAAATTCCGATTTTCGATCATTGTACGAATAAGTAAAGAAATCATACCTCCACCCCCAAAGTTCTTTTCGTCGTAATCATCTATTTTTTTCTTGGTATCCCTTCTACTTTTGTTTTGTGACTAATGGTAATGGTCTTGCTTGAAGAATTGATTTTACCCGTAGGATTTATTTGATTTCTACGTTATCCCGTGCAGGTTAAAGCATATGATCCTGATATTCAACGGAACGAACCACAAGAAATAGCTTTCTTCATTCAAAAAGGAGAAGATCATTTTTCAGTTAATAGCGACGGATGTGTCAAAGTTATAAAGGTAAGCTACGTGTATGAACATAATGGACCGATACTGTCTTCCATATTGCATAAATTTGATACAGTGAGTGTGGGCAGTATTCGTCATGGTGCTTGTGTTTCTTATATTTCTCTGTTCTCCTAACGTTTGTAGCCTTTGGATCGAGATCATCCCCATGGCTATCCATGGAAACAGGTTCGAGTGGGCGCCAAAGATGAGTGGGGTAATACTTCCACCAGTTTAGTAGGCTACATAGACCTAACTGTGACTCTACTGGATATTAATGATAACGCGCCGTTTCTGAACTGCGTAAGTTTTCATATCTTTTAGATCAGTCTTTAGTATCTACCTACATGTATGTAAATTATGCTGAAGTTTGGCTACTTCGTTGTAATAGGATCATAAGCTGTACAAAACTTACATACGCAATAATTTATTATCTGCTCATTTTCGCAAATCAATTTCTTGAATGAATGAAGAGTCACATGTGCATTGCTTTTCAAGCACTACCCTTGCACTTTTTTTCGATTTCAGCTAAAGTTTATGCAATGCCACCCCAAATTTTTGTAAATTAATGGGGGATAATTTCATTCTTTAGACAAATCCTATGAGGTGGGATGAAAATTTGCCCCCTGGCCGCATACTTGTATTGACGGCTGAGGATTATGATTCCGAAGTGAATGGCCCTCCATTTACATTTACAATTGATCCTGCAGCAGATCTAGAAATCAAAACCTACTTTCAAATAAGAAGTAAGTACATTTTAGTCATAATTACTATTCTTATTACTATTAACTTGTGCTGTGGTTAGGATAAGCTCAATTTTAACGGTATTATTAATATAGACACTGCTCTGTATGCTGAGAGAGAGTTTGACCGCGAGCAGCGTAAGCAGTACTTGGTTCCAGTGGTAATATCCGACAGTGGCGTACCGAGTCAAACCGGTACTAGTACTCTAACTGTAATTATTGGGGATGAAAACGATAATGATATGAAGAGTGGTTCGAGCAAAATTTTTGTCTACAAATACAAGCAGAATTCTACTTTTACTATTGGGAGAGTTTACGTTGAAGACCCAGATGATTGGGATTTGCCTGATAAAACCTTCACTTGGGACAATGATCCTCATCCACAATTCAAACTGGATAGTGAATCCGGGGATATAAACATGAAACCCACAACCGCTGAAGGGGTATATTCCTTGCGTTTTGAGGTTTGTTAACATTTACTAATTGTAATTAGAGGATTTGATGGAGTCATTGGCGCTTTTGAGAAATATTTTAAAATAAAATAAAAATTGTACCACAAAGTGGATATTAAGTTTAATTTTGGCGCAGTGTGAAGAGTAAAAGTGCCTAATATGCATATGCATACTTAATTCATCTATTGCACATCTGTAGTTCTATGTCAGCTAGCTACTTGCTATTGTACTTTTATTTTCTTGAGCATTCATGATTTTTTTTCAGTCCACATTGTGTTATTATTGTAAAAATATTTTAAGCGTTTCTGCTGTTGCACTTTTTTAGGTTTATGATGCGAAATTTGGCAGCAGAGTTAAAGCGGATGTCCAGGTGACTGTTAAGCAGATACCTGAAGAAGCCGTCGTTCAGTCTGGGTCCATACGTTTTATGGGGATAACAAAGGAGCAGTTTATCAAACTTGATGCCACAGTAAGTAGTTGCGATTAAAATCGATTTATGCATGTATTTTCATAGCGCGATAATGTATGTAATTTTCCAACTAGGGGATTTTGTACAGTACAAAGTTAAACATGTTAGTAAGGCAATGAATTTAGTTAAGATAATAAAAAGTAAAACGATGATGTTGTAAACCTACCTGCTTTTTTTCGTGCGTAGAATTTGTTAGTGTTGGTATTTAATAAATATACGAACTCCGTTATGCGTAAACTAAAGCAGGTTATGTAGTCATATACCTAGTGCAGATGTATAAGCTCCAGTTTTATCAGAATGTATTTGTAGATGGTTCTTATAATGCTGTAAAACTTTACTTCTTATGTTGATAAATGAAAGGCAAATGTTCTGCTTTGCGTTTGACTGCGGGTACGGGATAATGGTTCTTAACTATAATTTGAAAATTAGGTAAAATGCTCTTACTAACAATTCATTTGGTGTCTTTCGAATAGGGTAAAAGCAAGCAAGATAAGCTGAGAACAGAGATCGCAAAGTTGTTTCCCTCTATCCCCGAAGAAAATGTGGATGTTTTTACTGTTATCAACTCGCCCCATATTCATGACTTGTCTGTGATAGACGTTCGCTTCTCTGCGCATGGTTCTCCGTACTACAAGTCTGAGAAGTTGGATGGGATCATCGGCCAGAATAAAGATGTGGTAAGGCAGCAAGCAGTAGCATTAAATGAACATATTGCATACACACATTGTAGCTTGTAGCTCAAAAGAGCAGCAGTACAACGGCACTGTCGTTTATTTCGTTCTTTCTGCTATATACACTCACCCAAGGGCTTTAAACTCGTCGTGGACATCAGACGGCTTTTTGTGTGTATGGAAATGAAAAAGAGAGGTCCTCCCTAATTTTTTAGAATGTTTTAATTTTGATGATTTTGTTTTGATATTTACACCCATAGTTGGAGAGAGCATTACAATTGAACATAATGATGATTCGGATTGACGAATGCATAAGCGAAAAGCAGCATTGTGAGGCCAGTTGTACTAATGAGTTGGTTACAAGCCAAATTGCGTATAAAATCTCTACCAACACTTCCTCGTTCGTCGGAGTGAATGCATACGTAAATCCGGAATGCAAGTGTGCAGCTGTTCTTGCACCGGACTCTTGTGATCCAAATCCATGCCTTAATGGTGGCATATGTCTAGCAGTCAAAGGAAGATCAGGCTTTACGTAAGTCAAGATAATACTGCGACCAATATAAATTAAATTATAAGCCAGTGCAGCCAAATTGTGATTCACATTTTGACATTAGAAGTCGTCACCCTCTTATGATTGCTTTTGTTTGTAAATAGATGTGAATGCCCGGGAAGGGAGGAAGGGCCTCGATGTGAGGAAACTTCCGTGGCATTTCAAGGTTCCGGCTACGCTTGGTACAGACCACTGTCTGTGTGTGATGAATCCAGTTTGGACGTGCAAATAATTACTAATCGTCAAAATGGACTGATAATGTACAATGGCCCGACTTATAAATCTCCTATGAACATCTCCGATTTTGTGTCAATTGAACTTAAAAGTGGTCATCCTATATTGCTGATTGACTATGGATCTGGAGTAACACGAATTGAATTGTTGAAGTCACCTAATTTGGCTGATGGCAAAAGTCACAAAATAGCACTTCGATGGAGTCCACGTAAAGTGTCTATGCAAGTTGATGCCTGTGAACGAAAAGAGATGCATTGTTACAACTCTACAGAACCGGAAGGAACCAATTCATTTTTAAATGTAAACGGACCCCTTCAGCTTGGAGGCATTTCTTTTCGTCCAAGTGATTTGAGAAACGCTATGAATTGGAATTATGTCCCTACCACTGAAAATTTTGGGGGATGCATCTCTAATCTTACATTTAACGGACAATATTACAATTTGGGAAACCCAAGTTACTCACTTGGAAATGTTTCGAGCTGCGACTCTCCTTGGCCAGGTGGTGTTACAACTGCTCGACTCGGAGTTGATTTCAACTTCATTATAATTTTACTAGTGTGTATTCTAATCTTGTTCATTCTCGTGATCGCTATCGTATTCTACCGAAGACGTCGTAGTTACCAGCAGGACAAGTGTGACCCTCATGATGATGTACGAGAAAATATCATCAATTATTCCGACGAGGGCGGTGGTGAAGGAGACCAGACAGGGTATGATCTGTCTGTCCTCATGAAACCGACAACGAATGACCCATTTATGCTCTCACCGACTGAAAAAATCCCTATGAACGCTATACCCACACAAAGTTTAGCTCCTGAACCTGGAGAAGGTCCTGACATTCAAAGCTTTTTACAGGGAAATAAGAACAAAGTGGATAACGATCCGGATGGTCTACCGTACGACGACGTGCGAAACTATGCATATGAAGGGGATGGGAACTCTATGGGCTCACTCTCATCTCTCGCATCCGGAACGGATGATGGTGACTTAAATTTCGACTACTTGCCTACGTTCGGGCCACGATTTAAAAAGTTGGCCGATATGTACGGTGGACAATCTAGTGACGACGAAAGTTATAGTGGAGCTCCTCCGGAAGCTTGGTGCTGAGAGAAGTTCATTGTTCAACTGATCACTTTCAGCCTCTTTATTATACAAAACTATTTTGAATCAAGCATTAAGTGAAAAAACAATATTGTTGCTTGAGGAAAATAGTTATAACGCAAGTGAGGGGGATAGAGGGAGCTGGTTGTTGACAAGACTGAAAATCATTCCATTCAACATATGTGAAATTTAAATTCGTCCCGCCCGTTGTTGTTCATTAGAGGATAATTGTATTACAGGTTTTGTAACAATGTGCACGTTCGGAGAATGGAGTTTTCTTCAAAAAAGAACATCATGTGTCCAGGACTTGAAGAAAAATATCCGTTGTTCTCCGACTCTACGAGTGTGAGTGTATAAATCTGCCCAATGTTTTTTTATTCTTCTTGATAATTTGCTGCTGGAATACTGGAATCTTGGATATGTGACTATAGCGCTTTCATCATTTCAACTGTATATATACCTTGCATATATACCAGTTCTTCAAAATGGACATCGTTTTATAATTTATATTAATCGATGGTAAAATATCAACGAATGATAGTGATTCAGTTTTTGCTTTGTTTTTATGTTTCCAACGTGCAATTAAACTTTGTATAGGGTGCCAAATTTAGGCCATGTGATTAGTTTCATTAGTTTTACATTAATTAGAATTACATTCATATGTATTGTTTAGGTGAATTTATTTGACGATATGAACAAAATATTTTCACACTTTATCGTTTCTTACGAAGTATAAAGATTACTTTTGTTTTCTGTTGTTATTGTTTTACTATTGCAAAGTCCTATCTAGCTTAGCTAAGTTAAAAATAATTATTTTATAATGTATAGTTTCAGATAAATATATTACTACGTTTCTTACTATATATGGTTGACAAACTGGACTTGCCGTGTTTTTAACCATATATATGCGCCAGAAGCCACAATCAATTCCGTAACGATTTTGTATAATTACGATGCCAGCTTATAGATTTACATTTCGAATTTCTCTTTGGCTCCATTTAGTTATATCTTATGTCATGTCCCTACTACACTATTATGCATCTTCCTAACTTGCGTGTGTGTGCCCATTCAGTATGCATAATACATAAACCGTAGACTTGCAAGACTCTTGCTCAACATAGTTTTTTACATTATTGTGATTTTGATAGTTTGATAAATTTCCGAAAAAGTTTTCCCCGTCAGTGCATTTGTGTTGCTATTATTTCTTTAGTCTTAATCTATCATTTCAAGTGTCTATGTATTTAGCATAACTATTTTAGGCACTCCAATTTACTCATACTAACAAAACAAAATATACTAGAGTTGGTATTTTCGAAACTCTCCCCCCCCCCCATCTTACAATTCTCCTGCCCCGGGGGTATAGTGCCCGTACATGAATCGGATATAGCATAGCGTATACAATTTTTGTGTTTCATTGTCAAACAAATTTTGACTATAGGGTGGAAAAGATGCAGCTCAGTTTTCATTGACATGCCTTTTTATAGTCGTTTCTGTTTTGAATTATTCTTATATAGTCCCATACAGATGGTAGGATATAGTTACAAAGATTGGTTCGCATCTTAGCTCACTCGTTGAAGTGATATAGTTTGATGTGTATACTCGGGATAGAATGGTGGAAGTTTTGAAGGTGTTTACTCTTATGACCCGGTTCGTTCATGTTTTAAAAGTCTATCGACTTACTGTCAGTGTCAGGAGCAACAAGGAGACACTGACAGACGTGTTCAGAGCTTTCCAGCGTAAAAGCTGTCTGCGGCGAGCGAAGAGAAAATACGCACGAATTAAAAACTTAGTTTTGTGCACTATTACAAGCATGAGCGGGTGGCACACAAGCAAGGAAGTTGTGATTCACCTTTTTCACAGCATTGCAGCCTGAAGTGCGTAAGTAATAATCTGTATGACGGAGCTTTGGTTTTGCTAGAATAAATTCGTTTTCTGATAGTTTGTTTAGATGATAGTGCTGTCAGCTTCAAATCGTTGAAAATGAACAGCTAGAGCTTCTCTGTATTTGTGTACAACAGCGTTGGAAACAGTTTAAATGCTGTTTTTACGGCACATTAAAGTTGCTAGATTGATAGTAGTTTGTGAGGCTCGGGAAAGTGTCCTCTTGTGGGAGTTTTCTCGCCATTTGCAGTATGTGTCATAATAATTTGATATGCATTAGTAGATTACTTCGAAAATTAGAGATGGTGACCTGACAGCATGGAATCAATTGATTTTGTTTTTTTTTACTGTTTGTATATGACATTATATGTAAGCAACTGCGGCATACATATAACATACTTTATCTTGTTTGTCTCTTTTCGTATCTATATTTTTGGATTAATGTACTCTTGGATTCAATGTTCAGAGCTATATACGAATTCTATTATACGAATCGACATGTTCCAACGGTTACCCACACATTTGTCAGTCTCTCAGTTTTTCACATATGGGTTCTTGTTTCTGCATTGGCTGGGAAAATTGTACGCGTATGGATTGTATGGATACGCGCTTCGCTTGCAAACTCCTCAGCTCAGCTCGTTGTTATTATTGAGGTCTGTGTGAGTCATTATGAAGGTTTACGCTTACACGTTCCAATCTTTTCCACTCGTTGTACTATCAAACAGAGCCCGTTTCTTACAGTCCCTCAAAGGCTGGTATTGCATAGCTCCAATATTTTCTGTGCGCAACTTTCATTCTCTACATAATTATCTAGACTTAATAAAACAGTATTTGTATTTTTTTAAACTGTTGCGACTACTAATTCTAGATTTTCCTGAATTTACCTTTTCAAAATTACAAATATGTAGAAACCGACTTCACTGAACGACAACTCTACTTTAGCGCTTGATGAGCACTTTGTAGAATTCTAGCAATCGACCCAAGATTCAATAATGATGAATGTATGCATCATTATATATTTACAATATAACAATGCAATATTATTTCAAAATGATTGGCTATTTGTAAGCTGAGAAAATCAGTTTTTAATTCCATATTCCATAGCATTCTAGGAGAACAAAACAAAAATAATGCACTGATAAAACAATGGATTTACAATTACTTCATTAATTCCATTTATTAGGTTTCAAAATAAGTTTTGCCTATATTTTTTCTAGACATAGTATTCATAAAAGTAGGCAGATTCTAGAGCTGCAGAAACTCATTCCAGGCATTTGGCAACCACACTATGGATAGGCAGCTCTTGGCTCCTGTAAAACGCTCTCTTTGTTTTAAGAACTTTTTTTTTTGGCCAATTGTTTAAAAATAATTATGATCCAGCAAAACTTTTCCTTTTTAAACGGTGGTGTAGGGCTTATCTAGATGGGCGAATGTATTTTTTTTAAATAAGGGTTTTCTTGCAGCAGAAGCATAATGAAGCTATTATAAAGCATCTACCTACAAACTCGCATTATTGCTCTATGACAATATGGATTCATCCTGGGTAACTTGGGAATAGCCTGCCAGTTTGTATTTGCAGCACACAAGGTTACTGTCCTCACATTTGTAGCTGTGAATTAATGCCGGTATGTCATTGTTTAACTCATAACGACAAGTAATTACGTATAAAAGCACCTTAGAAGCTATGTCGAGAGTGTGCTGATGGCTGATGCTGACTGTTCCGTGAGAGTGTGAGGATGAGGACCTATTAAAGTGAGACATGCCGCAATGTTCATAGATGTACACTAAAACACGGGAGTCACGGGACACGTTTGTTATCTCTGAGTTTAACACGTTCTATCTTCCAGTCGATTTCTCTTCTGTTCATAATATTTCGTTGTATATTATGTACCTCGCAGAAATTGTATGAACTTTTGAAGTATTATTATAGTTTGGGACGCTTCGTGCGTACACAGAAGCACACAACATCTTTACACCATGTTCAAATTAAATAGCATTCAGAGACTCGAAAATTCCTCGGAAGAATGCTACTTGTACAATATAATATTATTATTATACGTAAGTAAATTAGAGTAAACCAAAAAGTGTAGCCATAGAATACAGTAGAGTACAGAATAACCCCGCAGCCTATCTCTATCTCAGACTATGGAGCAACTAACGAGTACTGTATAAATGACTTAATTTAAAAGTAAAAAACAGGAAGAATAGTGATACCTAATAAAATCGCTTCTTTTGTTAGAATCGGGAACAAGTGCAACTAGTAAATTTTTTATAGGAATCAATAATTATTAAAAATTGTAATTAGAATAATTACATGGTAGTAAGAGTACTAAAGCCATCTCTGCATTGTCTGTCCTGTTTACCGTTTCTTGAAAGTGTTGCAGCTAATCATAAGTTTCATGGAGACCCCTCTATAAGCTCACTTCCATTTCCATTTTGTGACTTAATTAAAACAAAACTAAGAAGCTAATAATTTTTTATCAATGTGATCTTGCAAGTAGTTTGGTGTACATGTTATTTCGAGTAATCTTGTACATATTATAATAATATTATATCGATAGACCTTTAGTCGAGTGTGTTTATTGAAGTGTAGAAGATGTTATGTTATTTATTCATTGCTAATTTCAGTTGAGTAATTGCTTCAACAGTCATATTATTATTTTGATGATTTGATAAGTTCATTTTTGTTTATTTTCCGTTGGAATCCCACTTTTCGACACTCCTGTGCTGAAAATATTTTCTTATAGACTAAAAATATGTATATGTTTAACTACTTACAATTACCTAGTATGCTAGGCTAGATAGCACTGTCTAATTGGACAGTGAAAGGGATTAATATTTTCATTTCGTTAACAACTTCATCTATCAAATAAGTTATTCCAATTTACGCCAAATTTCTTGTATACCTCTACTAAAGTGTTTATTTATGGTAGTTACTAAATAATTAATCTGAAATGAATACAACAAGAGGTGAGCTGAGAATAAAAATTCATAGAAATCACCTGTGCCTCTTCAAAATAATGAAAATATTTTTTACTACTACGCAATATTGTAATGTAAAGTAATATTAGGAAGAAACGGAAGGAAATAATTATTCCAATTTAGTAATTAATTATATTTTAAACTTTATTGCATACAATTAATACAATATAATAAAAGTTACAAGTTACAATCATTTTGTAGGAAGTTTAATAACCTTAAAAAAAACCAAGTCGTAATTACTTGTGAAGTACCTGCGAATATTTGTTACAATAATAAGTAATTTAAAAAAAATAAGGACGTCGTAACAAGATGGAAAGACACAATAAATTTATTTATGGAACAGTACACATGTAGCATTTGAAAAAAAATAAAAATCTTTACCTAAACCACTGTACACGTAGGCAATTAATACATGTACTGTTGCAGTTCAGTGTAGTGATCCTGAAACTACACTATATAATCATAAATTTTACTATACATTTGTGGCTAGTCAATGAGTTGCTTATATAATTATTTGTGTTTTTAAGGGAAAATGTATGAATTAATATTAAATGTATTCAGTGTGTGTAATTTATTTTAATTATTTTTACAGAGAGGACTTTGTAGAAAAGTGTGAAACGAAAGGAAATAATCATAATATTTAGTATATAAATAATAGTTAGTCGTAATAATAATCATAATTATGTAGGTAAACGCTACATTTGACTGTGTCAAGAGTAATTCCATATGTGTAATTATATATTATATGTATAATACTTATACATCCAATCCACTGACACTCTCATTGGGGACTTTCATAACAAATATACTTAAATACAACAACAACCTAACATAATATTAATAATAATAATAGTATTTTATAAATTTAAGCGGCAGATTTAAAAAAAAAGAAGAAATACAATCGAAATTCGAAATAATTTATGTGTTAAATTATAATAATTATTTTGCAAAACAAATCAAGCCACGACGAGAGTGAATGTGTATGTCTATGTTTGTGTAGGTACTTACCAACTCCACCAGAAGTGGTTCTATGACTATATTATGAGAGGAGGTAAGTATATGTAAAAAGAAAAAGTATTCAAAATCCAAAATCGCAAACAAATGAAACAACTATATAATATGTATTGACTAATGTTTTGTATCTTTGAGTGCAGTTGATTTTCCAAGTGTGTTTCCGTACATAATAAGAGGTAGAAATGAATGAAATGTACATTATGTATACAATTGTTTATATAATTATGTGTGTTTATACAAAGAAAATATAATAAAGCAAATGGAAAGAGTTTGTTAAGCAAATAATCTCTTTTTCTACTTGTGTGTGTGTGTGTCTCTCTCTTCTTTTCTACATGACTACATTCTACATTATATATATATTTTCACTGTCCCGACATTTCATCCATAAACCCTTCCTGAAATCCTTCATTACCTCCTGATTTTGAGCTCTTAAGAACAAGAGGACGAGACTCTTGAGTGCTTCAGTTAAGTCACAAATATTCAGAGAGTTGTGTACTCAGAGAAGCCTCACAAAAACTATAATCATATTTATACGTTTTTGATTTTTTATACTTGTTGTCTTGGTGTAAAGTATCCCATATTAGCTGACATGAAAGGGTGCGTAGTTGCGTAGGTATATCAATACACTGTAATAAAAGAAAGATGTCTTTTTCAATGATTGTACATATTATTATTATTCGAGCAAGAACTACTGCAGTATCAGGTAAAAAGTTAAACGTGAAGCTAATATCCAATTCGAATTTTAGACGGACACGGCAGATTGAGTGCGTTACCGGCTCTGTGGTAGACAAGGAAATATGTAAGAGAAAAGGGAGGTTGTGCATTGTAGGTGCTAGGTAGGTAGTAGAAGTCGACACTGCTTCTGTATAGAGGAGAACCAGACCGGAACCATAATAGTGTATCCCTTGCGACTGGTTCTGGTTGTGAAATGTTATCGATTGTTTGTTTGTGGGGTAGGCATAATGGAAATTTCTAATGATTCTATTGCATGACGCTACTTTTAGTGACAATAATATTACTCTGTTTTGTATTTGTTGTAGTGGAGAGGCACGCAGCATGTGTTTTGAACAGAGGGAGTGAAAGCATTTTGAACATCAAACAGACCTAACGAGATATAATTATAGACTGTATCCACCTACATTAACTCCCAATCACTCCCGATACTCCTAATCCCAGTCCCCATGAAAGATATTTCTATGAATGGATATTGTTGCAGAAGTAGTTCGTAAATCAATTCTACTTTCTAGGAATCGTGGAGTTTGTGCAGAAAATCGTATAATTACATAAGTACCTACCTACTTGCTTAAGCATGGAGGCTGCTGCCTTGGACTTGGTTACAGTGAGATATTGTGATGGCAAACGGAGTCGTTGGACTTTATAAATGTACATACCTACTAGTTACTAGTACTAGTACAAATCCATACACGTGTGTACGTGCTCAAGTAAATACAGACAATAAGAAATGTGGAGCGACATGACACGTTTGAGACTTGATATTTTCAGTCCATATAGTAACCGAATATTTCAGTGAAATGTTTTCTGCTCCCCGTTATTTAGAATGGAGGCGAGGAGATAAGCTTGGGCTCGGTTTGATGCAGATGCCAATCATCATTTCATACACAGTAACATATATGCTGACTATCATACTCTCAAGGTCGTTCGTCATTGGTGGAATTTAGCTAGAAAATTGAGCCTGCTGAGTGTTGATGCGTGTAGAAACGAATGAAATGAGCCATAATTGACTTTGTCAGTTTAAATGGATAACTCATTGTGCCCTTGTTGTCGTCTGTCTGAACGCATTAGACAGTCCGCTACATGCTCACATGGATCATTAATCAAAGATAGAGATTTTCTAAGGCCTCCAGTCGAGCTTGACTTAAATGGTATAATTAATGTCTTAATTATCTTGGGAAATTCGCACATAATTATTTACTTAGGTGCTCCTCATTCTCATTTCATCGGGACGGAAGATGAAGAAAGCACATGATGTTGGTGGTGTGCACACGGAGAGTACTATATGTAAAGTAGGTGTGTGGAAAGATATAGCTTTCATGTTCATTCATCCACACTTTCAAACACAGAGCAATTTTCATACATGCTGCTTCGCATAATACGTAGTCGATCCGGAGCAGCACCGGGTTAGCCGCTCTTGTTCGTCTATATATGTACATACGTACCTAAACCCTGAAAATCATAGTAGTCGGCATTTGGTATTATTGCGCTGTTTCATTATGCAGTACATGGTTGTCTGTGGGTGTGTGCGTACTACTTGTGCACATTACATTATTACGTATATACATGTGCGATCAGAATATATGCACGTCTTATCATCCTCCAGGCTGGCATGCTCATAATAATCCGACATGGCTGGTGGTTCAGATACTGCCGGTAACGTTGTCATGCATGCATGGAAAATGAAGAGAGTCGACGTATTGTACTAGGGAAAGACATAACTTCCCGAATACATGGCACACCTGAGGCAACTTTATGTAATACTGTCTTCTGTAACATCAGCTCATTTGCAAAGTTTTCCAGCCTTTCTCCCTTTCCCTTTCCCGCTTTCCCGCTTCCCTCCCTTCAATGGGATTTGAGTAAATCATTTTTTCATTACATTATACACAAACAGTCTCGGATGTATTTTTTTTTATATCAAAGTTATTCCCATCGATATTTAATTCTTGATTACGCTCTCATTTTTTGGAGCGGCTCAGAATTAGTTTAGTCTCGTCTCTTTGGTCGGTGGACACTTTGAGTGTTGTGTGCAAATTTTGTAAGTTTGGATGAGAAGTCATTTGGAATTCGGAACAGAAATGGAGTGGAGGGGTAATGGGTAGGTAGGTAGGTAGGTAGGTAGGTAGGTAGAGTGGTAGGTATAGGACATAGTAGTAGTGCGGGTAGGTACGCTCCCATGGCCGCATGTCATTGGCTATATGGAGTAGGAAGTAGAGCGAGAAAAACATATAAACGTACCTACCTACATATAAAGCATCTATCCAACTCTCCACAAAGGTAGTACGTGTCGGGCGGAATTTCGCAATTTATGATGAGCATGAATCCCATATATTTCAAACCCATTTCGACGTCGGCTTGATTATAGCTTATTTAAATTTTAATCGGATATCGGAACGAGGAACGGAACTGCTTTCCTTTCACCGTGCCGTGTGGAAGATGGCAGTTTAATAAATTTTGTCGACTGCCTTCAGGTGAGCTATGTAGACTTCGTGGGAGGATGATGGACTATTTTCCTTACACTCTGTCACGTGGACTCATACATATGCATGTGTAGTATTCATATTCAAATGCGCAGAGCCTCATAATTATGTGGGAAGAAGGCAATAAAATAAAATAAACGGAACGGCACTACTACTGCCACTACACTACTACTATCCGTACACTACTATAAAACATTATTATCCCTCAAGAAGTCAGCGTCCTCTCTAATTTGGCTCGCGGCGATGAGGAGTCTTTACTAAAAAAAAACCAATCACCCTCATGACCACATCATTCCCTATAGCATAGTGCATTGACAAATATCACATTATACAACATCATTTGGAAGGTGAGCTGTCCTGATGTTTTGATGACTTCACAGCACTCATCCACCCAGAGACAGAATCGAGTTGCGATGAGTGTTTGTCGAGTGAAAACATGAACTTGCTTTAAGTTTACCATTTCGAACACTATTTTTTTAGATATTACATTGAGATGGAAGTTCATATAGCGAGGACGACGAGGCTCATTTCATAGTTGTCATTTTAAATTCCAACTTTTTGGACGTTACGTGCTCATATGAATGCAATTTTATCTCCAGTCTCTAATGTAATATGCGTGCAGACAGAGCAGGAGCAGAGCTCTGGCTCCTTTAAAGACAATTATGGGTTTCATAAGAGAAAGTATTGTTTCCGTGATGGAAGACGTTATCCCGAGTCTATCTCCTTTCAAACCAAGCCCATTGAAGGGAGTACGATAAACGGTAAGTGAATAGTCCATTATCTCGTTCTCTCTCTCTCTCCTCTCTCTCTCTCTGTTTCTAGCTCTAATACTCACTCCCTCTATTTTACTTGTACTGATATATGCACTAACTCTCGTACACAGTATGCAGTATGGGACTGAATGGAAAACAATATTCTCAAGTTCCTTCTTGAATTGCGCACTGAAGACTCAAACTACCAATTTACTCAAAATAAAACTAGAGTTTTTCTCGTCATTGGAAAGAGATAGGAGAATGCATTAAGTTTCTGGAACGGGGGGAAAAAAGTAGGAGATGGAGGAACTATAAACATAAACACAGGATTGACGATTACGACGGAGGAAAACAAGGAAGTTGAGTATAGGAATAGTTTCATAACCATTTGTGAATGTTAATTAATTTGGTTCCTTGGGAGTAGAGTGTGCTATAGGATATCTATGTGTAGCTCACTCGTGGTGTGGTGGTGGTGGAGGTGTCGTGATTAAACCAAACTGAGGATTCACATTTTTTCAATAAGTAATGAGGCATGTCAACTTTATTGGAGCTTCTTCATTTTTTTTACTACTACGCTCAACCAAAGTTTGATCAATGTACCGAGACAGAGAGAGAGGAGTGAGTAAACAAACTTGGTGGACTATATAAGAGACACACACACTGTCATCATTTTTACACCTCATAAATATATATACAATATTATTAGTATACCTGTACATATCCTTAAAATACTGAAGGCATGAGCCATGATATACTGCGAGTAGAGTCTTCTCTCATAGCACCCTTTCCACCTACCTACCTACATCCCCAAGACCGAACTCCATGACCAACTCCAACCGAACCAACGACAATGATAGTCCAGTGACGATGTCTCTCCCGCATTCCTATATTGCTCTGGACTGGAGCAGGTCTATAGTGAGTGCGCTTTCCATTCTGTATTTAAATTTTGAGCGAGTGAGAAACTGGAGTAGAGGAGGAAGACGCTTTTGTAGTTGTAAATATTTCAAAGAAAATGTCTTTACAGGGACTCGGTGTGTAGATTGTGGAGGAGGCTCAACGTCCGTCTTCCCGCTCTTCTTCCTTGTCTCCTGGTGCGGTCTCCAGGAAAAGTTATAAAATTTAAATTTATGGACTTTGGTCTTTAAAGTAAAAGTATAATGGAGACAAAAAATATTTGAAGGATCTTGGAAATTACGTTGGTTAAAAAAAGTCTGTGTGTGTTTGGACCTCGTGGTTTGTGTGTGGGACTCAAACTTTCCCAAGTGGGTCATGCCATGGCGTTTGCTGGGATCATTTATACGTTATTTATGGGAAGATATTACGCGTAAACACCGAAAAAGCCTAGTTCATAACACTCCACCATCAACTATTTTCCCTCTGTACAGGGCCAGAGCCAGAGACCGGCAGAGCACAGAGTATGGAATGAACTGAGAGAGACGACGGCGGAGTGTATAGAAGTGTATGTAGTAGTAGTAGTAGTAGTAGTACGTGTCCGTAGCTTATGTATGGGCTGTATGACTCCGACCGGAACCGCCATTATTGTCTACCATGCAATATTATTCCCTTATCATAAGCTACAAAGGCAATGCATTATTTTCTACTTCCATATATTTCCTTCCTCCTTCTTTTTATGCATTATTAATTTTCCTTGAACTCAAGTCACATTTTATGGCATGACATGGCATCCTACACACTATATATACCCCCTTCTATATCACATCATCCTACAGTCCTTAGTATAGTGTCTAATGCTATCAACTATGATATAGTGATAAACCTAACAACCAAAAAAAAATGCATTCTCACGTTTCCCTCCCAGTATTATTATTCATTTTACCACCAGCCTCACCAAGCGTACCACAAATTACCTTTATTATGTACATACCTAGTACGTAGGAAAAAAGGTACTTGTAACTTCTACTGATATCTTCTCAGGCTCAAGTGCTCGTCAAATCACTCTTGACGCTCGATAACAAACTCTTTTCTCAAGCTAGACTAGATTTCAGTGGAAGTACAATTTAAACTTGAGCTTAATTCATTAAAAATTACTGCCAACTGCCAGTGTAATGGATGAGCACGGGGCTTGTTGACTCTATTAAATAACTGCCAAACGGTTGTCAGTTTGTCGCAGTTTTGTGTATAGGCAAGCGGAAAACGGGAAGAGCATTTCATTTTCTAAAATTACTGAATGCACTCAACGCAAAGATGAGACTCCTGAATGCTGACTAAATAGGAGAAAAACAGAGGAAAAATCTAAGCTCTCCGTATTTACTATTTTGCTATTACTTAACTACTACTCTCTGACTCTCAAGATTCCAATGCAATTATTAACACTTAGACAGAAGAACCTATTTCACAGAGAGTGGCTCTGGTACTTGGTGTGGGCATATAATAGTTTGTAGCGATGGTGTGTGCCGGCTTTGTAATTGGGTACTTACACTAAAGCATAACTACAGAAAAACCACAGACAAAAACTATGGCTTAAAATTTGTCGCTGGAAAAACAAAATCATTGAAAATCATAGAATTACATTTGATTTTTATGACAATGTTTGAGCGTTACTTAAACGACAATCGTCAGACATTGACAGTTTAACATTTTGAACGTCCTCATTGCATCGCCCTCGTCGACAGACAGACAACTGACTGAGCACACTGAGCGAGCATTGTCTATACAGGACTGTACGTGCGTATATGGGACGATGATGGCCATCAAACTAAATACAACAACAAGAATCTTATATAATGTATTTCCCCTATATTTATTTGCTAAGGGAAAATACACATACATTGACCATGACCAGAAGTGGCTCCAGTCTCCCTAAGAAAGAAAAAAAAAGATGTGAGAGCTAGTTAGAAAATTGAAAATTGAGTCGATCTTGAGACTAAAAATAATGACATGAAATACAATATCTCGTCGATCCCGATACACCCAAAAACTGTTATTACACAGAGAGGGAGGAGGAAGAAGTAAGCTTTTTGTTTCTAACAACGACATCCTAGTTATCCATTTAATGTGTGTTCTTTTCGAGCTGTTTATAGTTATATGAATGAATTAGATTGTTACGACCTTTGGACGTAAGTCTTTTAGTCCAACGATAAGAAGTAACGGGACCTGCTCATACACGCATCTACTTTAAGTACATCCCGGTGTGGTTTCTCTCTCTCTCTCCCTGTCTCTCTTTCTCTGTACTGTGTGTCTAGTATCAGTGTACTCTGTGTACGGAGGTACTTAGTGTCCCTGTTCTATGCTATGTAAAACTTTAGGGCTTCAAATCAGCTCATAAGTTGTCATAGTTAGTGGTTTGGTTGGAGTTCGAGTGTGGTCCCCGCTAAATGTTAGCTCTGGCTCTAACTGTGTGTGTGTGTGTGTGTGTACTCTTAAGAATTAGATAGGCTTCAATACAAGACATTTACACTCTCAAGTTTACTTTCCTAATGGAGCTTTAGGACTGCACAAAAGAGAGTAAACAGTGAAGTTACGTATGTTATATAGTCAATGCTGCTTTCCCCTCTATACCTATAGTACCTACCTACTTACCTACCTTTGTACCTAGGAAGGTGTACATGCGGCTTATAACTTCCTCACTCTCTGTCCTTCCTCGAAGCCACATCTTACGTTGTGTAGACTGTAGACAGAGCCAAACCAAAGTCAAGACCGGCTTAATACTTTGTACAACCCATGTGTATATAAATTATATAGAGACACACACATAGGATATATGACGTGGGGAGGACAAGGAATCCGGACACGGATTCAAAGGGTTTCCCAAAATATAATGATAAATCCACTCTTTAAGTTTCATGCACTCATAAAACAGAGACAATAACTGGACCTTTAGGTATTAGGTATACCATTAATTATAGGGAGAGGGTCGTAAGGTGCATATTAAATACATTGTGTACATATACATATACACACTCATGCCAAAAGTACATGAATAGAAATATAGGGCATTACTTGTCATTTACCGATAGTACCTAGTGAGTGCATTGCATGTTCCATTACATTTCATCATGTCTCCCAGTCATCGTGCTCTCCTTTTCATTCCACAAAGCCTCCTTCATTATATTTATGACAATCTCCTATCCATCTAATGCTCCTGTTCCTACCTACATCATACATGTGCTCAACCACAACAAGGGAACAAGCAGGAGCACAAGCCATGATTTCCGTCTCTTCTTTTTCAAAAAAGAAAAAAAATCCCCAAAATTTTCAATTGCTCGAGTCTGTTTTAGCCTTTGTTCATTTTCATTTTACATTCTCCCTCTCCCAGTGGCATATTATATGCGCGTACTTGTTTCCACAAAATAATGTAAGCAAAGTCTACAGAACTGAGCATATAGTATAGGTCATAGGTAGAGGTATACATCTCTATATGGACGCTCCCGGTTCCCTGTCCCCATCTCTATTTATAGCCCAACTGTCCTGAATATGTACTCTCCATTTTGGAGTGTTGCTACTACTCCCAAAAAGCAAAGCTCAACAGCACCCATGGACATCATTCTTTTGTTTCCATAAATATAAATTTCCTCCTTCCATCTTCCATTAAGTTTTGTTATATTCTTGACTAAATTTTCAATTCTGTAAACCCGAGCCTTTCCTCGGGATGACTTTTCTTCTCTGTCTTTCCTTTCCAGTTTCCAGAGTAAACTACTACTAAAAGTATGAGTAGAACCGCAGAGCGGAGCTATATCTTTTATGCTCCATACAGGACGGAGCGACTTTTGTTTTGTTAAATCTAACCCCAGCCCTCATTTCAAAATGAGTGTACAAAACAATAAATACTAATTCATTGAATAATTTAATTAATATTTTTTTTTCATAAATAGGAAAGTTGTGACCAATAAGAAAGAATATACAAGTTGAAACTTTAGAGGGGAGAGGAGGGGAAAGTGACATCAGCTACCCGCACCGGAACTGACAGCTATGTGGTCTTTACTACTGATGCCTTATGGTAGTAGTAGTAGGACTAGGGCTACGACTCTGAGACTCTACTGACTTCATAACTTCAACTTGGTCGTCGTCGTCGTCGTCGACTTCGACTTTGACTTCGACTTCACTTTTCTTTTTGCTTTAAAAGTTTTGACGAAGGAGTTGAGTTCCTTCTCCTTGGTCCTCGACAGACAATAAGATAGTATTACATTCCTGTCAAACTCAGGAACTTTTATCTACAGAAAGGGTTCAAGAGAGAAGGAAAAGCTTAAGACATGCATTATGTATAGTTGCGGGTTACAAATCTGAGAGAATAAAGAGGAAAAGCAAAGACTAGCTACAGGCTTAAAGGAAATAAAATAAGCCCCAAAAACTATTTCACAATTTCTGAATCTGAAATCAATCTTCACTTCTCTTCTCTCTCTCTCTCTCCACACTTTGTGTTCCTCCGTCTTGTTTTGTTTTGTGTGAAACAGATGAAATCGGCAGTTGTGAACCATCAACCATGGCATTTTTGAGTGCTCTGAGCACTGAATTGACGGAACAGTTCATATTGGCAACAACGAGCATTTACATTATTTTCAAATGGAGAGAATGGTATATACTATACACACAAGAAAAGAAAACGATAACGAAAACGAAAACGAGTACATCAGAGTGTGTATACATAGTAACGTAAAACATATAATCATTTATCTGTACAAATCTGTATAGATTATTTTATAGGGTGCTTTCATGAATGCTTGAACATCTCAAGTTTTAAATGTATAGCTTATATAATATAGCATAGAAACCTATATATAAAACTACAACGAGTACTTGTAACGATTATTGAAGGATAAAAAAAACTTCTTTTCGCTAGATGATACGGTCAATTTATCCATAATCCCCTTGCATATAAATATAATATTATACATAGTGATATAATACAGCTTATTTCCTCCCTATACTCTTCTTCCTTCTCCTGTACCAAAACTACTCAAATTAAAAAAAATTTCCCTTTTCAAGTATTAAATTCCGTATGACTTCACAAATTTTCACAATTTTATGCTCAATATAATCCAAGAAGCAGAGCGCGTATAATTATAGACAAAATGTGTTTGGCATGTTGAACAATCAAATAATTATTTCAATATATATTTTCATGCTTTTGTTTTAAGTACCTACCTTGAAAGGCACTTACCTATAGTTAGCTTCATACTTTTTGAACGGCTAAAAAAATAAGTTTCTCAGCTTTGCTCCATTCAAAAAAAATAATGTTATTATGAGTCAAATTTTGAATAAGGATACCAATAAAAAAATTTTGTTCATGAGTTTTTAAAGAAGAAAGTTTGACTATAATTAGACTATCAATTGCCATTATAGAAATACGTATATTCTATGTGATCAATACTTTTTTTTCTCCTCATAAAAATCTCGCAATTCTCAGCTTTATACAGTCATATAGGGAGTGTGTAAAAGTACAGCTTACCTACCTACCTACCTTACCTCCGTTATTCATAAAGCATTTTTGTGCGATAAAATTGTGAGTTAAAAATTTATTGATTTAGTTTCTATCATTACATCGGCTACTGCTGCAAAAAAAAGTAAAATACTCAAGAAGTTTCTCGAGTATGCGTATAAATCGTGTATGAAATCAGACAGAATGCAAAAAAAAAAGGTTTTTTGCATGTCAAATGTCCAAATGTAAAATCGTTAGTGATATCTAGTGTAAACTGGGAAAATAAATCGAAAATCAAAATCTCAAACTATTCATGTATGGGACAGCGTGTAAAAAATACGGACAGGTACTCAATATTTTTGATTACTATGAAATTTCAAGTGGCATGCATACTTTCAGTATAGTTAGATTATTAAGATTTTGTACTGATAATTGTTTATTTCTGACAGTTTTGAAAATAAATAAATGAAGGACTTACATTGCAGTTATTTAAAAGACAATTTGCAAAATTTGAGAAAAGATCACCTTAAAAATTGCAAAACTATCACATTTTGGAATTCTAATCGTAGTTTCTGTAAGCATTTCAAATTCGAATAATTTTAATGCATTTTTTTGCCTGCATTTAATTTAAATCAATAACTGTGTAAATCATACTAATGCCAAAACTAAACTCTAGTCAGTGCATCCGCATCAAAGTATCCAAGAAAAAAAAATGCTGCAATCTGGAAAACTTCCAATCTAAAATTCCAATGCCTTTTCATTTTCATTGAAAGAAACCCTCCTCAACTCAGCTCCCCTCTTTGGTAGTGTATACAAAACGAAGTTCATTTCAGCTCGGCTATGAAAATGTGGATTTGAGTGAAAGCTTTAAAAAAAATGTTTGAAGGGAAAAGTGCGGATATATATATATATAAAAAGATATAGTTTTGGCAAATAGAAATAACAAGAAGAAGAAGACGGAGGAGGGGGAGGAGGAAACGAGGAAGTCTTAAGTAAATATAAGTCAAGTTAAACATGAGTAACGAAGGAACAAGGCCAGATTGCTAATCTGTTTATAGGACGTAATCCTCAAACGTTGCGTCGAGTGTCGAGTGTCGAGGAAGTGAAAAGAGGGCCCAGGAGCGAGAGCCTCAGAAGAATGGAATTCTTGATTCCTATTATTCAGAGCGAATTAAATCTATCACAATCACAGGCAGGTAATTTTGATAGATTCTCCTCTTCCCTTTTTTTTATTTGACTGTCCTGAGGGAGCTGACAGGTCGTTGAGCTCATTTGTAGATGGAAATTAAAATTGATAGAACAATGTACCTATATATGCAAACTCAAATTTTTTTTTTGGTCAAAAATTTATCTCTTCTCCCTTTATTACGAAAGCGATGGGAAGGATTTGAATATGAAGTGCTGACGATTAGAGTAGGAATTATATGAAGTAAGTTTGTTAGTTAATGTGATTTATAATTAATGCAAATGTTTTGGCATATATGGTACTGCATGGATGCACATAGTAATTTTAAATTGTTACTGCCTCCCCAACTCCCCCCTAACGACCAGCGACAACGACATACGATAACGATAACGACAACGACCAGCACATAAGTAGAGATCCGTAATTTCTGAAGCACACACCACCAAAAATAGCTGAGCTACACACAGCTAATCTTAATCCACATGTATGCATATAATTACAATTATATTTTCGAGAAAATATCCCGGTTTGCGTCATCACCATCCTTGAGCAGTTGAGCTTATGGAATCTTGACAGCTCCACTGTTGTTTGTATCAGTAGTCAGAGGAGGCGTTTTGTGTGCCCATTCAATGGATTTGATTTTCAATCCATGTGGAATGTTATCGGGGTTGTGATTCTTGAGTAGTATGGTGGTTAGTTTGACCAGCAACGCACACTGTCAGTTTTATTGGGTGGAAATGAAAGGTGAACGTTTTCCATATAATGTATTGCTACACTTACTGTAGAAACAAGTATAGCCATGGAGGATGAAAGTCATACGTTATGGGTTTATAGCCATACAGAATTTAAGAAATAATTCGTAGCGCATCCAAAATCCACATACCTATAGGTAAGATACTTTAGAAAGCTCTTCCCAAATCTCAAAAAAGCTCATGTTAAGACTTTCAAGCCTCAAAAAGCTTACCATGGTGGTCGCGGATTATTTGCAGTTTTGTGGAATGGAAACTAGAATCCTTTTTTTTTCTTTTTCTTCTTCCATACGCGTAATAGGTTCCCCTATTTCCCTAAGTGCCCATGGGTTGTTTGGGCAATGCAATGGGCACAAGTGAAAGAAATGAAGCATGTATGCGGGGCCAGAGCCATGGCCATGGGCAGCGTCCTCATTCCAATTGAAACTTGGAAATCTCGAATTTTAAGAGTCTCGATAGTTGCAGATAGAATAAAGTGAAAAATTATGTTTTTAAAGGACAAGTTCTGACATGGAGTTTAAATGCTAGTTGACATCTCTGGTTCGGGTACTACATCTCCTCAGTGAGCTTAAAGTGTTCTCTCAAGAAAGATTGGCAATGGGCATTGGGCATCATTGCGTTTGGCGTCACGTATAGCTGAGAAAGTAATTTTTCTGGATCCAACATTGGGTAGATTTTATTAAAACAAGAATACACAGTAAAGTACAATGGGATAAAATATAATATTATTTTATATATAATGTATATGTATAAGAAAATGTAAATTTAATAGGATATAATATACTGTTTTCCTCCGCTCAACATGTACATAGTACGCATATCAATAGAAAAAAAGACACACAAACACACACAGGCACTCGCATATCTGAAAATCAGGCTAAATTTCATGAAAAAGATTTTTTTATGTGAATAAATTTATCCTTTTTGCCACTATTATAAACAACCGAGTCTGCCATGATGGGTCATAAAGTCAAGCTTACAAAGTTTTATGGCAAATGAGAAAAGAATTAATAATAAATACTGACGCTTCAAAGGATGAAGCGGCGAACGTTTTAAAAACAAATGACCTTTTAAAGGAGATACTTAGGTAGACTACTACAGGACTACGGGCTACGCATTTACGTGGAAGCACCACACTTTCTACACTACAGTGAGTGTACAGTCCAAAAACACATACACACACACACTTGAAGTAGTAAAGCAAAACTCTACTAGCTCACAACTTCCAATAAACTACTTGTGGTCATTCATATCACTCTCATGCATATACGAAACCAGAGAAAGACTGTTGACAATGAAATCTAATCAGAATGAAACAGACCAAGGGAACGGATGTTTTCAATGGTTATATGGCTTCACCAGTACCTACTACATATATCTTACATAATAGTACAGCTCAACTACCAAACACCACCAGAAAAAAAAACAAAATATTTTGGCAAGCGAAAAACCTTGTGAGACCAAAAATTGTTTAATAAATACATGCAAATGAGCATTTTGGATTTGAATTTCCACTGCAGGCCCGGATTTTGGGGAGACATATAAATTTACGTGCATATTTATCTTTATTTTTATTGAACATGCTGCTACACAGAGTCAAAGTTAAGTTTGTTCCGGCTCTTCTTCTTCTCTCAGTGTACATTCATGGGTCATATGCGCCCTTCTATTCGGACTCGGATATGTATACAGTTCTTAATAGGTAGATATGTACGTACATGGACAACGACAACAGTATAAGGGGAAGGACGGTTCTATGGGTTTTGGACGACAGATCGTGAGTTCACGAACCCACTCTACCTACTGATACATTGCAGATAGCTGGTGGATGCTCCGACGCTCGCTCTCACTCACCCCACTGGATTTAATGGAGAAGAAAAACATGTAGACTGTCCAACAATACAGGAATGACATCTTCAATGGATATGGAAACGATAATGCATTCGAATGGAAAATTGATATTCTACAAGAAGGAGGAGGAGAAGAAGACGAAGCATGAGAGGGAAGACGTCGACTAGTACAAGTTTCTGCACATAAGCAAATGGAGCTGGAACAAGAAGAACTCTTATTAAATTGTTGATTTTATTCCCTCCTCATGTCTCTCCATCTCCTCACTTCGTCCTATGTATTCCTCCTATATTCCTCCGTCGCATGTAGTTGGAGTAGTAGTAGATATTTAGATACAGCATATATAGGGAGGTACCTACGACCTACACATATAAGGGTATATGGGTAAAATATTGGATGCGTCGTGGGGTGCTCAGCATGATGGGAAAATAGTGTGTGTGTGTGTATAGGTACGTAATATTCTATTTACAGTAAAGCTAGGCTATTCATTTTTTATACAGTCAAGAAGTCTAAAACTCGGCAAAACAGAACTCGACGTTGACAACGTGTAGTGCGAATATTTGATTGAAGGTTGTCCATGTCTCTCCACTGACTCACTCTCACGTCTCTGTCCTCAGCAAATTCGTCCCCCCCTCGGGTTCAATCCTTGATCTCGTCTCCAACTCTCCAACTTCCGAGTGTACCAAGCCTGGAAGAGTACAAAACACACACATATATATATATACACACAAGAATATTCCATGATTAATCATTTGTACTTTTTCAAATTCACTCTACATATTTTTCATTTTTCAATTTTGAATATTGCTTTCCATACTGTCTAGATTACTATTCTTGAGGGTATAGGGTAGGTGGGTTATTTATTTTCATTTCATTCCTTTTTTTGATCTTGATTCTTGATGCTACAATCTCAGTCAGTTTTTAGCTATGTAGGTATTTGGAAACCTTTACAAAAGAGTTATTTATAAATTGTCAAAAAATTCTTGTTGACATTTCATTGGTCTCAAAAAAATAAGAAGCTGGGACATTTTTTTTTGTATTTTAGAATCATGCCAAAATTTGTTTTTTAAATCTCTAAATATTTTAACTCCATGATTTTTGCAAGCTTTGTAAAATAAAATATTTAAAAAATTTAATTTTATGTTTTGAATATATGAGAGAGAATTCAATCAGAATTTTTGTATAATTTTTAAATCTGATCTTCTTCGCTGTTCATTCACCTTTTAGTGACCTTATAGCCTTTTCTCTACCTACTGAATATATAAAAGACTGAGACAACAAGGTAAAGTAGTAACAGTGCCAGTTGACAGTGTTTGACTTTAAAAGGCAGTGCTATTTCCTATATGTCATCTGGGATTGTTTCTCCAATTCAAAAGAGACTACGTGTGTGCATATTGTATATAAAGGTGGGGTTAGGTCAGGAAGAATGGAGTCTTTTTGGTTGAGTCTCAACGTCAACGTCAACGCAGTTTATGTTCTCAAGTATATAATTGCGGGAGGACGTGGAACAAGCATTATGGATAATGGATGCACACGTTTATGTCAATTTCCCCGCAGCGTCAATAGTCAACCGTCAACCGTCACCCGATGATTGTCGACAGACGAATGAGATGAAAGAATGTCATCGAAAGACAATTGAGACTACATTATATTATACGTCTCTGACGTCGTCCTCGTCTTACTGATGCCTATCTGACTAGGACAAGGGTCTATAGTGAGTCATACGAAGTACGAGGTACGTACTTCGTCGAAAGGAGATAAACCCGTTGATCATCGTAATAAATAGAGGATCATAAAACAAATATAAGAATTACGCCATTGTTTTCAAAGCATTCAATATATCAATAATAAAATATCCAACGGACCACTATATAGAGAGAATAGGCAAGAATCTAATAGTCGATTCTTCTGCTCGTATGTTCTCCTAGGATGGATGGGGATTGGAGGCGAGTGAGTGGATGCTCCTCAATCCTCAATCGTCACAAATCATGACACGTTTTTTTCCCTTCATTTACGTGTGATTTATTATTATTTATTTATTTGAAATAAAAAATACCGACACGTCATTATCATTCTTTGTGGAGTCTGAGCATCGAGAATTGTATAATTATATACATATTATATATGACATTAGATGAATACTGATAATTTTTGTTTGCGCTCCAAGAGCAGGAATAGTAGGGATGAGGTATGTGTGTCTCTTACTTTGGTTTGCCTCATCTCGCTCATTGAATGCTTTTAGGACTCAAAGTAGAAAGAATGGCTCATTTATTTATTTATTCCTGTCTGCCTGTGTGTGCCTTCCCGCGAGGGCGAGGGTGTAGAACAGTAGATCGTGTTTAGCCCGCGATACATTGTTCGCTTCTACAGTATATAGAAACGTAGAGTATATTCAGTCCGCAGACACCACTGCCAAAATGTACGTGCCTAAGAATGAATTTAAATGTAGATTCTATATACTCTGTCTATTTGTATATTTTAGCCCATTGTCTCAATATCTCTCTCGTCCTGTCCTCGTTCTATACACATTAGGAAAATATTTTACTGATCGTGAGTGAGACCCATATAGAGATACCACAATGGGATTATGACTAGGATTATGAGTTTCTGCACATACTTCATCTGAGTAATATTGTGCCATTTAGACACATAATTTTTGCGAATATGTTTAAAATTAAAATTTGCATCCGTCTCACGTGTGTGTGCTTCTCATTTTCCTAAAAGATTCTCCTTTACCTCTTCTCTCTCCGCGTATAGAACTAACAAACTCCTGTACTTGTCTACTACGTCTTTGACCATGGAATTTTATTTGATGATGATCGAATATCTGATAAGTCACTCTTTTAAATACTAGTCGTTTCATCATATTAATATATATAAGTGTTTTTTTGTGTGTGTGTAATGTTAATGTGTGAAACATTAGAAAATCTGTATGCGACGGGATAATTCAATATAATGAATGCAGTAGTGTTGTTCTTTTTTAATTGGTTGGCCTGAACGTCTAAAGTTTCTCTGGTCATAACGTTTTTGCTATCCTATCCTATACTATGGTAGGCTATGCTATGCTATACTGCTGCTGCAAAATATCAACAACAAAAAAACTCACAGTGAGACGTCGTCGAGGCTGGATGCTCGATATTATATATACAAAAAAAGCTTTACATTTTACTTGCAGATTTGTAAGTAATTTGTAATTTAACAGCTGAAATATTTTCAAAGTTTCCTATAAATGAGCGCATGCAGGGAGTCCACAAGTGCTTTATGTATAATGTAATAGTCTTTTACGTATAAAAACTTATTAACTCATACACTTTGAGCCATAAAATAATTAAAGTAAGTAATAAAATATTCATTGTTGAGTTAATATTTTATCAAGTTCATTAACGAGAACAACCACAACAAGAACAAGAAGCACTTTACGACTACTACTACCACTACGCGTTTAGGTTTGGAATTTGGACTTTTAAATTTGAAGGACTTTGAAAATTTTCTAGCAGCAATTAAACATTAAGCTATATGCATTAAGCTGCTGAATTTTAAAATTAGTATAATAAATTTAAATTGTACTGTGAGGCTCATAATATTTTTATTTGTCCACAAAAAACTTTTGAACTGCATAAATTGTCAGGCTACTTAACAACTACACGAAGAAGGCAGACTACGTAGGACAGCAAAAGGCAAAAGCTGACGCTCTGTCCCGGTACACACACACACACACACACACACACACACACACAAAACACACAGCTAATGTCTACAGAGCCTTGAATGTGAATTATTATGATAGTGCCTTGATTTTGATTTTGATATGAAGAGTCATGTTAATTGACTGGAGCGCTTCATGTACTCAGTCAAATACAATAATTGCATACAAATACACAACATGGAGAGAGGCTCCACTAGAACTACTGTGGGCTCCCGTCCACTCATGTAGTACTCATCTACACAGAGACTGACATGAATAAAAATTGTGAATGTGCTGAGAGAGTGCGTTGATCATAAGCATGAAATGCAATTTATGCTCCTTTCAAAGAGATCTAAATCTTTAAATTATTGCCACTGATATTGTCCAATGCCTATATGAACACTCATATCACTTGGAGTAGAGTCATCATACAGATATCACATCACATCTATCTGCGTTTTACTTTTGGTCTCTCTCTCTCTTCTGGTAATATTACTTGTACTTTGTACTGGACTTCATATGACTGTACTATCATCGCTATTGCTATTACGACTTCGATGAATGCATGATCATCATCCCTTTCCCCCGTTTGAACACATGCAATAATGTGGATGTCACATGTAGTAACAATTACGACCACGATCAGGCTTGCATACTGTACTAACAGGCATAAACCAAGAAGAAGAAAAAAACCAAGTGATAAATTAATTTATCCATCAAGATTATGATGGGCATCATTTAAAGGAATTCTGCCACATTAGTCTCATTATAAGAAAGACAAGAAAAAATCTAGAGTCGCCATCGTTATCGTATCGTCAGCCTCAGTGCATCGTCA
The DNA here is from genome assembly GCA_949802685.1 of Dicyrtomina minuta. Lineage (NCBI taxonomy): Eukaryota > Metazoa > Arthropoda > Collembola > Symphypleona > Dicyrtomidae > Dicyrtomina > Dicyrtomina minuta. Next base: position 59,971,978 of record OX461809.1, read on the forward strand.
TGCGTGTAACGTCACCCACACAGACGACAGACAGTCACAGAGATGCACTCTGCATTTATTTACGTAATACAAAGATACAGAGAGAGAGAGAGAAAGAGAAAGATTAATTTCTTTATCTCATGATATTGATACTGAAATGGATATTGGTATCATTTCTTTTGTAAGAGGTTAAACTTGATCCGTCCAACGGCAATGACAACCACATAACTGCATGTGTCCTCTCTTTTTTGCATTTCACAACTTGTGACGAGACAGAAAAAAACAAATTATATTGAGATGACAAGCTGCTGAGTTTATCATATTATATCAATGCTTAATTTGTATTATTATGAAGATTCTATTCATATAGTATTTTCGGTGCATGGTTAGTGTAACTCCCACATTTCTAACGTAGGCACTTCGGTCTCTGTCTTTTAAGCAAATATTAGTTTGACACACATAGGCAGGTAATTAAATTTAATTGCATAAGGATTTATGAGTATACTATAATGTGTACTTGTATTTGTGACTATAAAGGGGAAATATTTTACAGAATTAATGCGTGCTGTTGTACAACAGTAGCCAGTGTGAATGTCACCTGTCACCGATCCGATGTACCCAGTATAATTATACCTATATAGTCATAGTGACCCTGTATAGGAGTGGGAAAATAAAACATTGACCATCCTTCTATGTGTAAGTATATTTACAAGTTGTAAAGTTGAAAAAGAAAAGAATTCTTTGCTTTATCTTCAAACAAGATTAGGATATAAGAGAGGAATACAATAAAAAATATTAGACTGTTGAAGGTTTCTAGAGTTTAAGTTTTAAGTTTTGAGTGTGTGTGGTTCTGGTTGTGTGTGTGTGGATTGTGAATCGTAAATTTCTCATAACATATTCCAAAGTTAGTTTCCAGAGTTTCCTTGTACAGAATAGAACATTATCCTTTTGAATTTTTATAAGCATCTCTTTTTGTGCTAAGAAAAAGTTTTTGTATCAATAATGTAATGACTCGACTGTTTTTAAGTTTCAACTAAAACATGAATAAATGACTACCATTTACTTTTTCACTGAAAAAAAAAATAATAAAGAAATAAAGGACAGAGCTTTATATTATGTAGCTTTAGTATTGCGGTGCGGATAATGCGCTGCATCATTATATTGTATTCTATAGCACTGCTTCTAAAGCTAAAAGCTAAAGCTGGACTTTGCGAACTTGGATTGAGTTAAAATAAGGCCCCAACGCACAGCACATAATTTGACAGCATTACATATTCCACCTACTATATGCAGATTCTTGAAAATATTGTAAAATTTTAAAAAGTTTGAAATTTTGACTGTTTTCACTAAAAGTTTTAATGTGTCTGCAATTAATCTTCTGGTTCATTCGTTATTTTAAATATTTATCCAAAGTATAAATTTAACTTGAAATTCAACCGAGTATGCTCAGACAGATGGAAGATACCAAAAGATAAAACTTTTTATTGTTCTATAATTAATTTAATCCATCTCTCGCACACGTGTTATTAGATTGTTAGCCGCATGTTTCAATTTTCAATATTCTGCATTTTGGTAACGTTTAATTTGACCCTGTGGACTGGTCTGGCTTTGAATAATACGAGTCTGGCTCCTGAATCTGGTGGTGGGTTTGGTTCTCTGGCTCTCCAGAGCCTTATTACACATGACTTCACGGGGGCGGGGGGGGGGGGGGGGGTTTCAAGTAAAATTAAAATGTTTTGTCAGGTGCACTTTATTATATTGATTTTGTAATAATATGTACAGTGGACGAGTCTGCTATGTAGATTTTGGCGCGTGCCTTCCCACCATTATGATTTATGATGACAATTAGTAGAGAGAGAAAAAAAGATGAACAAATTTCAAAGTTTTTGCATACTATATACCATTACACAGGTGTTTTATTTTTCCTAAGTCTTTCCCCCTTTAAGAATTGTGCAGAGTGTGTAGACTATTATCCTAGTATGTACGGCACTACGTAAACGTGGGCCTATCTATATGCTACTGTAATAATGGCTATGCCTATCTTAAGAAGGAGTATTAAGGGGAATAGTGGTGGTGGTGGTGGGATGCGGAGCAGACTCTGGTGCTGGGACTGGATATTAACCCGAATTTCGACTACATTGACTTTGAATTACATAACAGGCCACATCATCCATATCCTGTCATTACTTTTGTATGATATGATACCTGACTGAATTGCCTTCTTCTTAAAAAAAAAGTTTAGTTTCTCCAACTTTTACAATTTCAATCTTATTCTCATTCTCGTAAAAAAAAAGAAAAGTTTCCCCTATTCAAAGTTTCACTTTACGGTGAACACATGTTTCCTACTTGATTTCATTTATTGCAATATATACATAATATTATATACGTATATAGGCAGATAATGTACACATCTGTGTGTGTGTGTGTGTGTGTAGGATTTTATTTGATACAGTATCAACAAAGACAACAAATTGCTTCGGAATTGCTTCAGAACAAAAAAAAATATATAAATAAACATAATATTTTTTTTTGAGGGAGAGAGAGAGGCTATACATAACTCCTGGATATTTCCGTATTTGGAGGAGAATAAGAAGGAGGGCTGAGATGCTGAGAACGATGTATTAAAAATAAAAGGCACATTTCATTTTCCGTTTCCAATACCTCGCACATCCCTCCCTCAGTTAATTATGCAACGGCAGCGGTCCTTTCCCTCTTTTACCCCTGTGCCTCTGCCCCTTTCGCCTCTCCTTCCCTATCTATGAGCAGCGCTTTCAGACTTCACGAGCTCCAATTTAAAAGTATAAAACCAACGAGAACGACCTTATGCCACTTTTCCAGATTTTTTTTTCCCTCGCTTCTATATCCATACGGTTTCATTACATAACATGTATGTATATTATGTGCCTGCCTATATAACTGTATGGAACTAGGTACAACCTACACACAACATTTTGCTCCGCTATTTAAAAAAAAATATACATGGAGGCATGCTCTACGAATTCCAGGTCTGAACCCAAGAACCCAAGAATCTCGATATTACGACAGTTCTGTCACATAGTGATTTTTTGTCAAATAGAATGTAGTAGGTACGTGGAGAGTTGGAACGAAACCGACACGGATCCTTGTTGTTATTGTTGTTATGTAGGTGCTGGGCTACATGCTCAGTATATATACATACTTGTGCAGATTTCAGTTTCAGAAGTGAAGGAGGAAAAAGGAAGTGACTGGATCTATTTATCTCCCTGCACTATTGTACTACTTTTGAGTGTCTTGTCTACTTTGAGCGCTGGCTGAATAGGCTCGGCCTGGGCTGTGTTACATACCTACTTGTGTTTGTGGGTGTGTGTGTGTGTGTGTTCACATTTAAAAAATTATTCACGTTTGTCCTGAGCATGGAGAGTATAGCCAAACTCCAGACTCGCTGACAATGAATACGTAGTCATTTTCCTGCTCCTTCTCGTATTTTTTTTATCTTTGGATTGGACCAAAATTCGAAATGGAAATGAGAAGGTGGAAGGAATAAATGTGAGGATATCTGGAAGGAGGCAGTGATGCCAATAATAACTAAATTATAAGAATGGGATGAATTATGGAGTTCGTTAGGAGGGCATTTCGGTCGGGCTTTGGCTTTTACCTTGACTTGCTCCTCACTCAGTCCTGTTTCGGCTCCAATCAGCATCATTTCACTGGGATGAGGATTCTTTGTTTTAGAAAATTGTCGCTCCAAGTATTCTTCTTGTTCCTCTGTCAGCTGCAGACCCCTAGAAGTTTCTAAACCTTGTTGTTGTTGCTGCTGCTGTTGTTGTTGCGGAATTCGAACTGATCCAGTAGCCATATTGCTTCTTCTCTCCTAATGAATAATATAAATCAAAACTTTTGTTATAATCAAATCATTACTGTCTAAATACTTCGGACAACTTGTATTCTTTGGTCTGAATTACACTCGTGTACACCAACTTACTAATACCACGATCCGGAAAACTATATAAGTATATGTACCCCACCTTCCCATCTGTATTCTAGAGGAGAAAATTTTATTTTTCATCATTCTGCCACTTAGACTATAGAGGATTTTCTCTTCTCTCTGCAGCCTGGACCAATTATAATGTTAGATAGCTTTTCTAGGTTTTCATAGTGCGGTGCGGTTTAGCGTGACGCATACGATATCGTTGCGTAGCGTAGGATTTTAGTTTTACAAGCTCCCTACTACGTAGGTACTTATTTATACTACTACTGCACTCTTCCTCCCATTTCCATCTCCATCCTGACTGAGAACCATAACCAGCCTACCATGCCACTACTCGCAATACCATAATATACCTCACCAGCATTACCCCATACCAGTCTCATTTTTATTTCTTTGTTTGAAAACGTTCCTTCCTTGGACAGAGTCACGTAGAGAAATTGGGGAAATAATAAGACGACAAACAATATATTATCAATATCTTTCAAAGGAATCTGAGAAAAACCAGTGCGAAGTGGAACATTTTATTAGTCTACGACTCCAGGACTTTCTAACGAAGCAGGAGCACACGGACACATCTCTTTCCTTTTTTTATATTTTATTTTAGCTCCGTGCACAGCTCTAACCCAAATACACAGGCAGGCACACTACACACACACACGCAGAAATACAGATAGACTTCTGCGGTTGAAATGATAAAGATAGAGAGAGAGAGAGAGAGAGAGAGAAATCCCTAATTCTATCAACATTGACTTCCCTACCGAAAAAAGTAGAGCACTGTACACAAGACGACTCCCTGAGCCTTAGGTGTCTCCCTGTCTCCATGTATAAAAATAATACTAATATTTCTATAGCCCACCCCGTATCAGTATCTACTTAATAGACCATTGGCGCCGTAAGTTGTTTGCAATGGGAGTTCATAAACAAGGAATGATGACGGAAGTATCATTCCATTCCATTCCATTGAACCGTGAAATAAAATTCGAGCTGAATTCAAAATGTACTACGAAGGAGGAAAAAATACATAAAAAAAAAGATAACTTGAGGATATCTCAAGTCTACTTAATGCGAAAAGGAAGAGCACATCGGATATTCCCTCTATCCTTATTTGTACTGCGAATATGAGGATTAATACTCTTTCCGCATCGGCGTCGGTCTCCGTCCCGGCTTCGGCCTCGGCTCAACCATAAAATATTACCATTCAATAAATTATTTATTTATATTCCGTCGTGACTGATTGGAAATTCCCCTTATTCTGTTTCTCTCTCTCCAACTCCAGCACTCATCCTCAGAAATCTCACGACATGTACTTAAAGTTACATCTTCTTCTCTAATTAATTTTCATTTAAGATCTGTTTTCCCTCACACAGCATATATACCCACACTGGAGTGTCAACGCTTACGTCATGACTAATTGCGAGCCGATTAATATTGAACTAAGGAATTCCTACCACTCAACTCAAGTTTGCTCTTGCAACTACATGTATAATAGTATATGATTGGAGATATAATTACTTAAAGATACCTTGTATAGCCTATCATTATATGTAATTTGCTTATGTTCCCCCCTCTCATTTTACCATAATTATTATACATATGTACATAGTACACTATGGGTCTGGCGCACAATTCACACGCTCTACGATTGGAGTGTATTGGCATATAGTTTCTGTAGCATACGTCTCATTTTTCAAGGAACAGTTAAATGGCGCAAATGGTGAACAAAATATTTCTGAGAATTTTATTAATTTTCCCTTACTGTGAGACGTAGTGTGTGAGGAGCGGGAGTGATAATAATACAATGTGATATTATTTCCACTTCCCATGAGTAATAGGAATAGGAATTTCATTGATTGTTCGTCTTCCTACTATACAATTACTACTAAAACTTCACCAGACCAGACCACAGACTTCCTTACGTTGGTCATGTTTTTAAGATTTTGGTTCAGCTCTGTTTACCTCTCTGACTGAGAGATTGACTAAAAAACCCAAACAAGATATTATGGTAAAACGTATTGACGAGAATCTAGAATCCTCAATCCTCAATTCGCAATGAATCCATCATTTGAATTATGTCTCACTCCAGACAGATATGACAATTAGGATTCCATGTCATATTCATATAAGTAACTAAATGTGAAAAAAAACACCTCCTTAATTTACGGTTATGGTCCAAGCCACAAAAGCCACAACTAACCCTCAATTTAAGGTATCGTTTTAACAATAACAGTATGTGACAATGGGACATTTACGAAATAGTTTTGCATCCTGTCCCCCTATACAGAAGAGGACCCGGGACACAGAGGAAATCTATTTTTATTGAACTTAAATTTGTGTGAAGGAGGAAGTGTGCTTGTGGTGTAGCAGTATTTGCCACTTGATGCGGCAATAAATTGACCTTATCTACGTAACCTAATTATAATCAATGTACAGTTTACATATATTTGACTCTGTTTTGTGATAGCTTGAACGTCTTTGTACATACAAGATTAAAATTAACCAAATACTGCACACAATTTACATTTACTGCAGACTACACACTGCGGACATACTTAAACTCCCAACCAAATTTTTGTTTCGCAAGCGCATCTTTTTTGACAAGATTTCTGTGCGTCCGCAAATCAAATCCTATCAGTCTATATAATATGTTTATATATAAACATATTAGATATATTCAGTACTGTAGCACTCTGCTCTGTACTGTGAGTTGAGTGAGTACTCGTGGTTGTGATTTCTTCCCTCCGCATACTCCGCAAGAGGTGTAAACAATGGGGATATTGGTATGTATGAATCGATGAAATTTTGGAGGAGGGATTGTACCGGTCCCGGTCCCGGTCCCGTCATATTATATAGAGAGGACGGGGACGGATATTGGATATGGAATACAAAATATAGAAAAAAAAAGCTTTTCTTTTTTATTCTTACCCGCAAAGAATGGTCAGAGTCGGAGTCGGATTCGGATTCGAATTCGGAGTCGGAATCGGAGTGAGAGTCGGGATAGAGAAGACGTGTTGAGTGTACAGATGACGATTTATTTATCAGTCCAAGGCTCAAATCTCTCTGTGTGTCTCCGTCCGTAATTGGAAGTTTACCTCACTGCACGTGAATTAAAGTCAAAAATTTCTGTCTCTGATCGTGAGATAAACAGTGGAGAGGAGTGCAATGGAACTTAATGAAATGCACTGTATATACATATATATGTATAATAATATATAGTGAAGAACTCAATCAAATTATTTGGTTTTCTTTTTACGTAGAACTTAAAACTGCGGAGTGGGATATTTTCTCCTCTGGAATGTAGTAATAAGGAGGAGAGAGGGCCGACCACGTTATGCTTCCTGATCTTGATGTTGTTGTGACTGTGCTGAGGAGGACAATTGCCGTGGTGATGGTTGATAGACAGAGTGGGAATCACAAATCCAAGATGATGAAAAAAGATGAAGGAAGAGGAACCACGTTGAGGAGCACGTTGAAGTGATGAGGCACTTTTCCCTTGTAAATAGTGTCTGAATAATAAATAGTGGTAATCGCTGACTCTGACTGCACAGTGGCTCTGGCTCTGGCAATGAGGATTGGAATGGCGGTAGAAGCCCTATGAGTGTCTCACAAAATACATACACTCACACTCAAACACCACACACACACACACAATCAGTTTGGTAAAGCAGTGGAGAAGTGAATTTAGAAATGATGGATGGGCTGCTGCTGCTGTGTGGTTCTTGGTGTTGGTTTAATACGATTGCCGATTGTAATGTAAAAATACGTAAGTAGTTAGGTAGTATGCACGAGACTCTGGGAATCCCGTCCGTATGCCTCACTGACTGACTTACGGAGTAACTTGACTGACTTATGCTTTCCTTCTTAATGTATGATGAGCAGGGAATGTGTTCAGTTGAAGTTGGACTCGACTTGGAGCTCGTCACTCCTTCCTTCCTTTAGTTTTACATACACATCCCATAGACCAAGCCACACAAGCTACTACACACATAAGTCCCAATCATCTCTCTTTACACGAGGAAACCCTATACATTTTTGTCCTTTACGTTCACGTTTACGTTCCAGCCTCAACGTGTCTCATCGTCCTCTCATGCATGGGGGAACTGAGATTATTTTTTTTACAAATGCTCCTCGTAAATGTTCTAGGTTACATAGCGAATTTATACTTATTATATAGGGTTTGGTTTGGTATGGTATGGTGTGGTATGGTGGTGATGGTGGTGGTGGCAGTGGTAGTGGTACTAGGTAAACTTAAAACTCCAATCTCTGCCTCTCACTCCTATTATTACTCCTGCTACCTACTCCCACCATACCATGCCATACCACGACTACGATGCCACATGCCAAAAAAAGCATACAGGAATGAAGTTCACTCAAAAAGAAATGTTGCGTGTGTGCGAATTCCTCATCTGCAAGGGAGCCTCATGCGAGCCTCATCATGAGAGAGAGAGAGAGAGACGGGGAGACAGCTACGTTAGCTAATAACTCTTTAAGTTTTATAGACAGCGTTTCTGCTCAATGCAAATTCTAGCTTCTAGGGAATGGATTGAATTGGGCTTGCTTTGGCTTTGGCTTAGGCTTAAATGTACTCCGTCCCTACTTTTATTACTGTTACTCTTTCCTTTATAAACTTTTCTCCTATATCTTATAAGATTTACGATAAGCTACGCAGTCATCTTACTTCATTTGACTATTATTCCTCTCTCTCCGTTTTATTTTATTCTGACGAATTTTCTTAATACCGGAGTCAAAACCATCACCAAAACCAAACAAATTCCGCATGTAATCACACACACACACACAAAGTAATTAGAATATACTATATAGGCTTTTACATTAGGAGAGGGATAATTTTTGTAAGTCGGTGGTATTAGAAGGTAGGTACCTATACCTAGGCACTTAGCTCCAATAGATTATAAATACAAAAGTAGGCGTGAACTGAGAAATCCTCAAATCGTATGTCTAATCTCATGTTGTAAGGCATGTAGAATATAATATTTTTGTAATCGTATTACGCAAACGTTTGGGTTTGGATTGAGGGAGAGAGAGAGAGAGAGAGAGAGGAAAGCTCAAGTTAAACTAGTCATCTCATCACCATAAGCATAAAATTATCTACCTTACCCACCTAACCTTGTCAGCGTTTAAACATTATCTTGTGGATTTAAATTATTTCTAAATTAGAAATCCGGCTCCGGCTCCAGCAGAGGTTTGTACAAGTGGTAACTGCGGTGGTTTCACTCACTCTGCTTCTGACACTGCTCCTACACCTAACCTATACTATAGATCAGTTTCAATATGTTATGTGGTATAGGTACTTACGGACTCTTCTCCGCTCAAGTGAAGCTGAAAATCATACCTTAAGTTACATATTATATGCGCTTACATATTACATATGTCCTGGGATCGTGCAGTAGGAGAGGCAAAGATATTAGATTAGAGTCATGATTACTACTATTACTACGACTACTACAGGACTGCCGGACTAACTACAATGTTCCCATTGATTTATTGAGCGCTCACATTACCTATATCATTTATCCCATACATAATGCATAGGAATAAAAAAAAATATTATTTCATTCCACTTCAAGTGCTTGACCTCAATTACAGTATGTATATATTGAGTTGAGATTAGTCTCTATTAACAAGGATCGTGTATGACTTGTGCTTTTCAGTATGAAATTGAGTGATTACCACAACCATTACCACTATCTTTTTTACACATGAGCAGCATAGGTGGGTAGGTATCAGTAGGTAGGTAGGGACAAAAGTTATACAGTGCCAGACAATCCACCTATTCCTACACGTACACTACACAGATGTCTATTCTTTATTGAGAAGGTATATACGCATAATATTATGATATGGTCTCTGTCGGAATTTCCTTGATTCTGGCACAAATAAGTGGATGTGGATGGGATGGGAAGTGTGTGTTGTTTGTAACTTTTGACTCAAGTGGACTGTATGTAGGAGACAAGGATACTGTATCCTCGTATCATGCTCAAATTAATCATGGGGATGATGGAAGTGAAATATTCTAGAAAATAGATACTTGCCCTTATGTATAGGTACCTTATCTATACCTCTATCTAGAAATCTAGACAAAGTACAAATATCAGATCATATTATGTTAGATAAATTTAAAAATATTTTATGAGTTGATGAGAATTGAAAGATACAAGTTTGTATAATAATTTATTGAAGTTCAACCGCCAGTCGGGAAAAAAAAATCATACACACAATAAAGTGAAATTCAACAGCTTAGATTCCCTTTGTTTTTGGTTCACTGTCAAAACCAAAATCAAAACCAACAAGATAATAATCCTTGGATAGAATTATATATTGTTATTATTGTCTTCGCCATATGTTATTAGTACTATTATGATTATGTTATGTTAGAATGATTTTTAGAAAGTATAAATTTTAGAATGAATGAATAATTTTCCATAATTTGCTTATATATACTATAGAGCTAAATAGCTGTAGGACAGAAGCCACTTTCAATCCAATGGAATGTTTAATGACGTAGAGAGCTAAATAAATGTTTTGTTACTCGTCTTTAATAATTTAGTTAAACATGTATTGGCAAAATAAAAGGCGAGTGTGTCACACACTATTATCATCATTAGGGAGCTTCCAACATTGGCGTCATACATTTTGGGGTACTGGGGAGGGTCTGGAAAAAATTATCCCTTATATTAATAATGTACCTACATACGGAATCGCATGATTTTAAGGGAGGGGGGGGAGGGTAAAAATCGAGGAATTTAGCAAGGCGTCATAATTGCAAGCTCCCTAATATACCTTGCAAAAATTGAATATCAATACTTAGGAATATAAGTTACTACTGTTATTATTTGAAGCTGAATGAAGCTATAAAATATATGCATTTTGGAAAATAATGTTCCTACCTACCTACCTACATGTTAACATGTGTGAACTAGGTAGGAAGTAGGTACCTACTTACGTTACGTGTGTAATAAGTAGGTAGGCGGAGGTAGGTTCTTTCATTACTTTAAGAAAATAAAAAATGAATATACCCTTACCTACCTAATAACATATATAAACCAATAGACGCAATGCTAAATTATTCAGTGTGTACTGACTCTGAGTAGCGTAGACGTTGTAGACCTCATACTGCGAGCTTCATAAATTAGGGAATTAAAAATACATTCATATAATTTTATTAAGTATAACCTATTTTTCTATTCAATGTAGAAATTAAAGTTCATATTCATCATAAAAAGCGTAAATATTTAGAAATATATTCAGGGCTGTGAAACTATATAATATTCCCATATACCGCCGTGGTTCCGTACCTACCTAAGTAGTTTCAGGCCACTACTTATAAAACTCTCCTAGTCCTATCTGTATGACAGAGAGAAAATTACAGTACAGTTTTCTAGTTCTGGATTTTATATGGAACAAAAAAAATTGTAAATAATTGAGGAATTATTTTAAATTGAAAATATTCAAGGAAAATAAGACGGAAGTTTAAATTCAAAAAATATAAAGGTCCTACGTACAACATACATACAAATAAATAAAGAGGGAAAAAATACAAGAGTTCAAACAAATGTTGTGAGAAGGAGAAGAGAAAAAAAAGCTCAATCCGCATGTCACCTAGTTAGCATAAGTCATTATCACAATTATGTTTTGGACATAAAAGACATAATAACTTGGTGACTTGGTTCTATTCCTTCCCTTGTCCTTCTCGTTCCACATCATTTACTACGGCTACGGACTCAGGAGCCATTATTTTTGTTGTTAATTTAAAAAGGTAAAAAGGAGCCAAAAAAATACAGGGGAGAGGAGCCATTAAGATAGGGAACACAATGCGAGAGAGAGAGAGTGCGTATATATCTGCGTGTGCAAATTAGATTCAATCTTTTGAACAAACTCAGAGAGGAACACAGTGAGAGCCTTTGTAATCCTGTTTGTGCATGATGGGAACATTCAAAAATTGTATTGTTAGGAGTGTATGGCTGTAATCAAATGTAATGTAATGTAAATGTTACAATCACGGTGAGCAAAGGGAGCGATATTGTCATATTGTTAAACTCGGACTGAGACACCGTATAGAGAGACATTCACAATTTCAAGTCACTGTCATGGAGTAAATAACAATAACAACAGGTCCTTCGGTACGTAAGTACTTACACACAAAAACATTCCCCATCATCAGCTGTAAAAGTCATAAGACATAAATTCACTAGAAAAATATCAACACATACCTATAGGAAGAATTCTCTCTCTATATAGACTACTCCAGCTGTCATGTTCCTATATAGTGTACTATGGATAATTGAGTGTATACATTTGTTGGAGGTATTCATCATGATTTATAATTTGTACCTACTTGCTGCCTGTGCACTGAGTAAATAGGAAAAGGAATAATAAATTGAAAGGATGAATTGACGGATTTTATGCAGACTCATAGTTTAATTGTATTGGCCGCAGAGGGACAGAGCAGAGGAAGGAAACTTTTTCGACTCGCTCATTCGATCGTGTTAATGATCATGAGAAGGAGCGGGAACGACCTTCATAGCTCATGCTTATAAAAACCTTCTCGCACTACCAACTTCTAATTCTAATAACAATCATTGTTATTCCAATAAGTCTCATATCGAGTTCGAGTCTCTCTGAGAGACTCGATATACTAAATGCTCTCTCCCAGTTCCCAGTAAGAGCTTGTGGTATGGTGGTGGTTCTACTCAAATACTGATATAGGATGAGGGGAGACAGAGGGAGAGAGGCACGGCACACAGTCCACTTTACATTTCCATCCAAATAACTGTAACTCTACCTGTGTAATTATCCACCTCCCAATTATTCTATAATCATACGACAAATTTAAATGATTTGACCATCATGCATGTCATAGCTGTCAGATGAGAACGCAAAATCTAAAACTCTTCAGCTTTTCACTCCGGACTTGTCTACTCAAGACTGTGTGTGTGTGTGTGTGTATTTATGCATGGTCTACACACCGGATTCGTGGTGGATGGAAATGAAGAGACTTAATAGCAAGTTATCAGAGAATGGATCTCTCTCTCTCTCTCTCTCGAGCCTAAGCCTAAGCTGTCAGTGTCAGTGCCAGGTTCACATATTGATTTGCAGAGAGCAGAGAGTAAAATATCAAAATCAACTAAATAAATCTTAGTGGCGCAGAGGCACAATGCATAGTCATAAACGAAAAGGGTATAAGTTTGAGAGAGACTCCGTCCGTGTGTCAAAATTCCTGATTGGAACTATCAATGTGTCCGCTCTATGCTCAGCTGTAACAAGAGCACATTGATTGGAATCAAAGTTGCCATTGTTTCACTTGAATCTTTTAAAGACATCTGTCGTTCCTTTTTTTTATATTCTTATACTTTATTTCCATGTGGATATGTCTCTGGGTCTGGGTCTGAGTCTGAGTCTGGTTTAGTTTTAGTGAGTACTAATATACCTGAGCAGACTAAAAGGGAAATACCTACTTAAACTACCTACCACCCAACTAATTGTATAAAGTTTTTAACGTTGTTTAGAATTACATTAGTAAGGTAGGTATAGGTATACTTATATCAGTAGTTTAGATTTGGAAGTAAGTTACCTATCTTCACAAATGCAGATTGCCAACTAGGATAAATTTAATTTTTATGACCATGTCGAGGCATATCTCTGCCATGAATCATTTTTCATATGAACTCCGTGTATAATGTATGTACAGGGCAAAATGTAAAAAGAGTTGTGAACATTGCTCAACTTGAGCAAACTGAACACACAGGTAATTTAAAGAATGAGGTGACACAGAGAGAGACAGAGAGAGAGAGGGACTCTTTTTGCGAGAGAACCTGAACCTAATAAGCCTCATAAGCCTAAGCATGATCATCATCACGATAGGAGTAATAATGGATACAATATTTCTTTGACTCTGTCCGCGCTCTGATTTTGATCTTTCTTGTGACTCCTTTATCTTTAAAACTTTATAGCTATATAACCAACACAAAATACCTTTCAGCATTTTTCAATAGCAAACTTACACTGTATAAAACAGAGTCCTATATTTGTCATCTGTAATTAATTGAAAAGGAACAATATTTATAGGGCTAATTTATGCTAAACGTGCATAATCCTGGAGAGCATAGGGGGGACGACAACAAAAACGGTAGGACGACAAGCACGATTCTTGGATTTAATTTAATATATCAGACTACGTAATTTATTACAATTACATAATCACTTTACTTTACAACCATACAGCCACGTATACATTATAGCTCCCAAATAAAAAGTATGCATTTAATTTATTGGGATTATTGTAATGGAAATTGATTCAGCTTCCACATATTTTGCAATTTGAATTTTTCATGTAAAACCCTTTAACGAAACAATTAATTATAATAGAGCAAGGAGAGATCATCTATACACAAATTCATGCTTTACAGAGTATCTATATTATTTTGTAATATTAATTGTACTCGAGTTAAAAGTTTGAAGGTGTTGTTGTTGCTGTTGTTGTTGTTGTTGTGCAATGAGAATGAGAGTAAAATGATGTACTATAGACAAATGTGTCTGTCTAGAATGGACACGGAGGGACTCTCATTTGATTGAAATTGAAATAGCTGGGACGAGCTGACTAGTGAGAATGAATAGCAGGAGGTTGATCTGTCTCGTTCTGGTCAAGTCCAAGTCATTCACGTTTTCTATTTCTCCTTGGATTTCTTCTATATATCCACTTCTCTCCATCCATCTCTCTGTAGGACTTGATGCTGGGGCTCCTAAGCTCAATGATGTCATTTTCCTTATTTGGAGTCAGTCCTCATTGTCCAAGGACTCAGCACCTCTTGTTTCCTTCCTTTTGTCATTTCCTTCACTGAGAGATTATCCATCCATGGTCTGTATTGTATTTTGTACACATCATAGGTTCCATTTCTATTTTCATTATCAGCTACAAACATACAGATTTCGACGTCAGCGTCGGCAACGCAACCAACGGTGTGACGGTGTGCAAAAGAGTCTTATCATTATAGAGACTGATTACCCCTTTCACAGGCATGTCCTACCTACATACATACATATCATATCTACATTTGGTTGTCGGACTTTTTCTCCCCATGTTGAAATGAGCTTATATCATAGATAAATTTTTAAAAGTTTTTCAATATACGTTACAGGCTCTGAAAAGAGTAACGAGTAAACTGGCTGCTCATGCTACATTATTTTGAATTTGTAAAAAACAAAAGTAGGTAGATAGGTACTAATTATTCGATGAGATGCCTTTAACCTATCCTTGCCAAAGACTTAACTAACAGGGGGGATTATATTAAATTTGTTATAAGCCGTATCAGTATATTTTACAAATTTTAATCTAATGCCTATAAAATACAAGCAACATTCTAAAAGAATTTTTACGCTGATATTAAAAGTTGTTAAATGAATTTGAAATAGGCACGATGCGTATTCCATATTTCACCGTGAAAAACTAACTCATATGAGAGACCATGGGGGATATAAAAAATTCGCAGGTAATCCCGACTGGTAATTAGGGATAAAAAGAGTCGGGATGGAAAATTCCGGGGAGAGAATAAAGGATTTAGCGCACATTTATCAGGGGTAGGTAAGTAGGTAAGGTACTGTAGCTCTAATATAATTACTTTGATCTTGCATAATATAATTCAAAATTCTATCCATAATTTACTTAACAATCCGGATTACGCGCGGAATAAGGAATGGAACAAAACATAAATAAAATAAGTAAAGTACCTACATATATATATATACATAGTAACAGTCATTCACATTCCGCTCAAATAGTGCAAGTAAACAAACAGGACAAAAGCCACACGCACCAAGCATTGGTAAAGGAACAACTCTTTCTTTCACTTCTCCATTATTTCAGCCTTCAGCCAGGCATTTCTCAATCCAGAACAACAACAGCAATTACCTATTATTCTCATTATGAAGAGAGAAAGAGGGATGGGACACGGTGAAACCTCTGTCGTTGTAGTTTTCCTTCCCTTTGCTCACTATATAGTGATTGTAGTAGAGTTGTATTGTAGCTCCTTTGCTTGAGTTGAACCAGAATTCCCCGTCAGAGCGACTGAGACTCAATGGAATTTCACAGTGCTTTTTGGATTTACAGTTCACAATGAAGGGAGTGTTACGTGGACTAATCTTCTTATAATGCCCTCCAGTCTATTATACTCGGGATTATTTTATCGGACTTTAAACCCAAACACATTGAAATGACTAATTCTCTCTTTCTCCCTCCCCGAGTGTAGCCTCTGTATCACTTTCATTTCCACCTCTCACAATAAGGCTCACATTTCAAAATTTAAGAACCTAACCTACAGAAGGAGAAATTAAATTTGATATGATATGATATATGCAAAGGAATAGGGTACTCACTACTCGCGACGGACAGCTAGCTAGCCCACTGTACACTTTTAGGTACCTAGGGAGGTAGGGAGGTACATCCAATTCAATAATTCAATAAACCATGCCAACATAAACCAATTATGATTTTCAGCTCAAAACGAATTTATCTACATTTACACTGCATAGTTTATATTACACGTACACTGCACTGTATACTGTATTGACATGGCATGACAAAGGCCGAACGAGATTTTCTGCTCTTTGATTTTGAGAACTTTAATATTTGCAATATTACTGTTGCTCCTTACAGTCCTTGTTACGATAAAAGTGAATTTCATTTATTACTTACACGCTGAACTAAAACAAATCTCTAAAAATTACAGGAATCATACAGTCCAATGGGTACAAAGAGCGACTTGATGATTACATTGTTGGCTAGTATTGTGGGCCCTTTAATTTTGGTTAATAAAGGCAGTTTTGCCCTACCTTAAACTTTACCATTAGCAGTCCTTTTCTTTTGTTCATGTGAATACTATTCCTATTCGCCAGGGTAATATTTCCTTTTAGGATTTGTACAGTAATGCTCTTGTGACCTCTGCATTAATAGTGATGATTTTGTAATATATTACACTAGTGCCATAGGCAACCTAGCTTTCTTTTATTACACTTACTTTCAGTCTTAAATGATGGGGAGAACTCCAAAATTGCACCTTATATATATATACATATCTGTATAAATTTCCATTTTCCATTGAAAAGATACGCTCAGGTAAGTTATATAATATCTGCCAATTTCAGTCTTAAAACGAAACAGCTTTCTCTGTAATATATTCTTTATAGTTATATGAACGCGGATGAAAGTTTAATATAAAATTAGCCAAACGTGAGGCATTTTTAATTAGTATTTTACGGTGCTACGTATAAGGATACTTAATTATATTCAATTTGAGTAATTGTACCCCCGAATATAATAGAAGACACCAAAAGTTTATATGGGTCAACTGGTCAAACTCATACGTTGGACGCCCCTGCCATTTGTTAACAGTGGAAAACATGAATTTTAACATTTTTCAGGCAGACTATAGTAAACTTTCTTATTTTCCTTAAAGTTTGAACCAACCTGAACATACCTCAAATAATTTTACTGGAAGAGGTTTAAAACGATGTAGAAAACTTTATTGTACATATTTTAGCGACGTTTGGAAGCCCTAACTAATATGGAACCTTAATAAACCTTAATAGGTAAGAAAAGAACTTCAGCTTGGGACACAATGTAATTAAATGAGATATTATTTTATTACTATACGAAATAGTTTAGTAGCCGACAGACGCGGGGATTGGCAATAGTACCAAAAAATAGGACAAAAAATTATCTATAATCGTAAAAAAAGGGATTCTGTACATGTTTGCGCGAAAGGTATTTGGATGAATTTTGAACTATAACCTTCCATGATGGTTTAGTATGTACAACAAGTAATAAAAAATCGTATGGACCTAAACCCCATTTAAAGTTAAGACAGAGATTGATGGTCAGCAGTAAGTAGACTGATAGCCTTCCCGGCCCAATATTCTTACACTTGCAAAGGCAAGTCCTCAAACGGTAGAATTGTTCATTACACTGATTCCTGTGCTGTTAAGTTATTTCATACCCTGTTCAAGTGCATCAGATGAAAGTTGACGACTCACCCATATTATGAGTCGGTAAGGCAACACAAGTCAGACGACGGGGACATAAGTAGAAGCAAGTGATCAGGGGTATTTAAATTTCATAATGCAAACCGTAAGTGGTACAATTTTAATTTGAAACATTTTTGCAGACAAAAGAAAGGATTTAATTATGTTAGGTTAATGATTTCCCATATAATTCAAAGTGCAATTCAGTTAGATGATTTAGATTTCAGTCAGGAGATATGAATGGGCAAGACGTTTCTAATATCACAACAGACAAGAGCAATACTTATATTTACAAAGCACAACTATTTATTCTCAAACAAATTATGTAATAAAACTGCACATTAACATTTTATTTTTATCTGCAAAGTGAAATAAAACTTTAAAATAATTCATTGATTCAGTGATGTTTTTTCCGGAAGTAAGTATTAGCACTTTCTTCCATTTTATGAGACTTAAGTATAATTATTACTATTAAGTAAAACTAAGAATAAACAATTCTTTTTTTTGGATAACTGAAATTCTGTAACAATAATTATTTACACATGCACCATAACCAAGCTTAATCGACCTAGAATAGTTCCCCAAGAAACTTGTGCCTAACTAAATCTTGAAGCTTCTTCGAACTTCGAACCTCTTCCTTGGGAGTAGCATAATATAATTTAATAAAACATAAGATCAAATTAATTGTTAAATACTTTATTTACAAAGTGTTACGCTACTCCGCATGAATCAGAATCTAAAAGTTGGGACAGCTATTAGTAAAACAAGTTCAATTTTTGAAAAGTTTTACATTCGTTAATTTTTTTCTGGGATAACCTCATAATTCTAAATAAAAACACTAACATTCGTAAATAAAGTTTTAAAAGAACTACTTAAGGAATATAATGCTGATAACAGTAAAGTTTAAATTAATTTAAATGTTAAGATTACTCAAATTAGATTACTAATACTATTAAATTAACTAACAGAAATGTGCATATCACTAACTAATTACTATCTGCCAATGAATTCTAATATCTTCTCATGTGCATGCTTTGTTTTCCGTAAGCACTGTAACGATCTGATGAGTATGGCTGTGATGAGATGCTGTCCCCAGATATAGTCATTGCTGCCTGAAATTCATAAAACACCGACATTAGTTCCTTGTAAAAAAATTAATTTCCTTGTAAAACATTGAATAAGTTTGAAAATTGCACAGAAGTGTGCAGAATGTATTTTCCCTAGCACTGTGGCTATTGGTGAGTGCAGCAGTGATACATGAATTATTTAAATGTCAGAATTAATACCTAACGCTTCCCTTAGGACTTACATGTTGATTGTAGATTACTGGCGGGACCGAGACCAGTTGTCCAATATGGCCAGTAGCCATACTACTAGTTCGTAAAGCCGAATTTAAAGTTCCACCACTTCCACTGATCCATCTGTCTTGCATTTCAGGCATAGATGGGCGCACAGAAATTCTAAAACATTTAATTCAATATGAGCATACTTAATTTACAATGCAACAAATAGTATTTTTTAGCAGAAAATTTTAATCTTATTAAACAAATTATTTAAAAATCTGTCCCTCCAAAGTATATATTTTCTGGATTTAAAAAGAATCAAAATGTTTGAATTTTAAAAACTCTCAAATTACTGTTTAGAAAACAATTTCAGCTTTCTAAAACCTCAAATTTCATCAAAAACTTTGATGAAATGACTTGGATGAGAAATGTAGAAGACACAGGGGTACAACAATTTTCATTATTTTTAATTTTGGCTGGTCACTGTGACCAAAAACAATTCAAAGTTATTCTGGGTATATACTATTTAAAAGTAGTATGGTATTTTAGAATGTGTCTTTTTGAAATCCTAGAATTATATGAAAAAACGTATTTAAGATACTCATTAAGACATATGATTACAAAGTATTTTAATGCAATACAAATTCTAATGGTTCGGTTATTTCGAATCCGATCACGGTTATCTAATGTTACAGTTCTACTGGGCTGCGGACCGAAAATCTAGAAGACTAAAGGGAAATTTTCCGAAACGTTAAGTTGCAGTCCCACTGTTAATAGAGTTTTCGCATTTTGCGTATGGTTTGGTTAGGACAAACTAATATATATGCATACCCGATCCATTGCAATTCATTATTGCAAGCATAAATAAATAAAAATATTCTTCTCACCTATCATTTACTGACCAGTCCAATTTACGTTCTGCAGGCATCCAATTATCTCTTCCAGACAAGGGAATAGAAGACTGTGAAGATGTCACTTGGATGGTACTTGGAGTGTCATATCTTCTCATCCAGCTGTCATCTCTAGCAATAGCATAACTAGGTTCATCTGAAAATTAAAAAAAAACACTTTAGATTTTGGTCACTTGTCACCAAGGTAGTTCTGTTTAGCCCCATCTAACCACTGTAGTTATCGCCTGATAACACCTTTGTATAAAAAGTGATTTGTTCATTGCATCATTATCGCATAGTTAGAAACTTAACAAACGTGATGTTTTAGATTCCAACCAAGAATAACGCGATTGAATGGTTGCAAGACAACCATAGCCTATCCGAATTTAGGAAGAGGCGAAGAGGTATTCCACGCTTCATGCTTTAAGTTTCCAACAACTGTGGAATTAATTTATAATGCCAAAGAAAATAGTAGCCGCTAACTTATTTTACATGAAACGAAGGCAAACTAAATACACACATTTTCCTGGAGATCGCTAACATTAAGTCTTTCTCTGAACTGTAAACACATATTTTACGGCTAGAAAAGGACTTATTGCCAGTGACTTGTCGTAACTAAGGAACTGATGGTGCTAACGCAACTCAACTGAGCAAATAACTTCGTTCCGAAACTGAAGTTAGGCGCAGCGTCATAGTAGCTTTACACATTATATTGCAGGTATGAATTCAATTTATTCCGCAGAACTTACTTTTCCCGACGTCAAAGCGGTCAGTACCACGACCTTTGGGCAAAACACTATTTCGATGATGTTGGGCAGAATCATTCCTGGCAACGCTGTAGTCCGTTTGAATACGTGCCTTTTGCGCTGTAGGGGCCACCGATGGAATTTCTCGCTCCCGAGCAACCCGCATTTGACGACGATCGTCTGACCGTTTTTCTTTTACAGGTTCCTAAAAAGCCCAAAAATTAGTAATTACTTATTAAGCATGGACACAAATCAATACCAGCACCAAAAATCCGCACTGTCGTTTCGTGCATTCATTACAGTAACTTATTCTTCCTTTCTCCCATGAATACAAACAACGATGATCCTGGCTGAAGTCACGGACGACAAACAAAGTCACTCGCATAAAACAAAATTTGGTAGAGACAAAAAAGACAACTTTAAAAATACTTTGAGAAAATGTATTGTTATAGATCTTAAATATGTAGTTCGCCATTAAACTTTTGCAAATAATGCGAACAGATTGCTCATTCTATTTTGTTTAAATTTTTGATGAAGGTTATATATAATAATGCATGTGCAATCGTGCTTTCTTCCACCCATCATTGTCTGCCCCCCAACGTGACCCTGCCGTAGACAGGGGGGCCTAACTTCTAGTACCTACATAATACGTATGTTCAGTACAAAATTTAAAAGTTGATGAAATCTGATGGCAAAAATAGTACAACACATAGTAAGATTCAGCATGGGTGAACTAGTACAT
The DNA here is from genome assembly GCA_949802685.1 of Dicyrtomina minuta. Lineage (NCBI taxonomy): Eukaryota > Metazoa > Arthropoda > Collembola > Symphypleona > Dicyrtomidae > Dicyrtomina > Dicyrtomina minuta. The sequence goes on from OX461809.1 coordinate 59,993,616, forward strand.
AATAGCACCTTTTTAGCTAATGATATTCACAAAATTGCAATTCACCATAGCCATAATAAACAAGGAGTTCACGTAGGATTAGGATGTACAAGCGCATTGGTCTTCACAAGTGTACAAACTGACAATAGTTTTTTGATATGATTGAAAAATCTTGTTAATAAAGCACAAGGTAATTCTCTACTCCTTCCTTCACTGGCTAGATCAACCTATTAATTCTAGGTTCTGACTTTTACCCATTTACAAAGTAGCTTTCACTTTAATAATTATTAGCTATGTTACAAGGTCATCTCTTTGTCCAGACATGTAGTCTAAGCTTATTAATCCTTGACTGTGCAGTAATTTGCACAAGAGTATTGGAAGTACATCCAAGATATCTTGTAGGTATGTTAAGGAATTTGACGTAGGTTACGTATGTAGAATCTATATAAAACTTACTCCACGCTACACAAAATTTGAGCTTACTTACGTGGTATGTGTTAAGCAGTGTGTATGAAAATATGCCGCCGAGCATTATAAAACTGTAATGTATAATATATCAGCTTACTTGTTAAAATACATTTGGCACTTATAATTTAGCTTTTTGTGTGCACTTTGTTAAGTAGGAAAATTTATTGTTAAACCCTAGCGCCATTCGAGAAAACATTAATGCAACCTCTAAAATAATTTTTTAAAGAATACAACAAACCCAGTACATATACATCGATATTGATGTTTGTGATTTGTATCACTCATATTTCGGATACATAGCAATAATAATTAATATATGGTCAAGAACTATTCAAAATACGCGGTCAAAACACAATTAAAATTAATTATGCTTCAATCAATCAAACTATTCATTAACTGGTTATGTAACATGCATCTTTAACTTTAAAAATTTGTAACCATATTAATATGTGCATCTCATGCAGCGACGCATAAATTTAATTAATTAATACTACTGTAGACTTCCGAGTCTGTCAAAACTGAATAAATGATAATAATAATTAGTGTTAAGCCCATATTAGCACAAAAATTGAGAAATTGTTAATTTTCAGACCAGAAAGTAAAAGAAAAAGAGTTGAACCTTGGTTTTACATATTCAAATTTCTTGTTTTATTATTTCAAGAGTCCTACAAATTGTTAAACGATTGTTATTTAAATAGTGCAACTTGAAGAATTCATTTATTCTGTTTTCTTAAATCTTATTTAGAGTAAGTATTGCTCAACAGACCTTTTCACGATGATGGCTCTCCTTTTGAAGTTCAACACTGTAACGCCAATCCCGTGCAGAAGCTCCTCTGTCGTGAATTATTGGGGGTCGCGGAGGAACGCGGCCATGTATAGTTTCTCTTACTGGACTGAAACCCCGAGAATCACTTCGATGATGATGTCCCCGTTCATGTCTCACGGCCTCAGGTTCTCTACGATCAACTGCAGCTACAGTTGTTATATTATTTCCTCGGGAGCTTCCGCTGCTAAAAAAACAATGATATAATCTACATCAATTTATTTATAGTTATAATTATAATCATTCGTGAAGTCACTGTTTCAGATAGCTGGAACGCTGGCAATGATGCTGCAAATACAAGTTTCTACTAGTCCATAATAATTTGACTAAACTGAATATGTACATGATTTTAGAATTCAAAGCTACTGAACTTACACATGTTGAAGTTGTTGTTCATGGTAAGGTCGTTCAAGCCGTCGAGCCTCAGCAGTTACTAATTTCTTTCTATCCACGTATTCACGACTGTCATCTCTCTCTTCGTCGAACGATCGCTTTTGATTTCGACGATTTCGATCATCTAACTTTGCCCTCCTGATTTCTTCTTTCTCCCTTTCTATACGTTCCCGTTCTGCCCGTTGTCGCTCTCTTTCCATCCGGATTAGCTCTTCTTTTTCTCTTTCAACCTTTTCTCGTTCAACTCGTAGTCGCTGTCTTTCCCTATAAACAAATATCATAATTTAATTAAGGAGCGGAAGTGTTTTGCAAAAGTCATTTATTGGATATCACTTTACATTACACAATATCAATTCATCTTTAAAATTTGATGTAATGAGTCTAGCATTCTAAAGTCGACGCAAGCAGCAGAACTAGTAAATGCCCTTTGAGGGAAACTGGGAAACATTCTAGAACGTACGGCTACGGCTACTTGCCTTGAACTAACTATGCGCAAGCTTATAGTATTTTATTATAAGGAGGTTTAAATAATATAAACTTGCTAATAATATAAACATCTTCCTTATCCTATCACTACAGCATTTGCTAATAAGGCAGGAAAGCTTAGAATGACTTACATGGATTTAATTAAAAGGAATCGCCACCATCATTTATAAAATATTATTCATAATTAATTATTCATAATGACCAACAATAATTTAATAAACTACTTTATAGTCAATCCAGCTGTGCAACGAAGACTGAAAACCCTGAAAACTTAAAAACTTTTCACAGGGACATCAAAGTAAGACCAAATGATAGATGTTCTCTTCACTTCGAAGGAATGCAAAATTAAAAAGTTGCTTTCTGATCACTAAATGTTTCGTATTTTTTAGCTAGCCTATTCTTGCAATCATTCCATTATTATTTAGCCATTAATATAATTTTTACCTTTCAAGGAGTTCCAGCTGTTCTGCATTACGACGCTCGATTTCACGCTGTCGAGCAATTTCTTCGCGTTCACGCCGTTCTCTCTCCCTCATTCTTCTATGCATTTCCCGTTCTCGTTCTCGCTGCCTTTCTCTTTCTCGCATTTCCTAGATATGGGGGGGTGTTAACATAATATTGCTTTAAACATTCCAAGTTAAATTCCATCGACTCCACGGTCCTATAATATTATGCATAAGTGTGCACTCCATGGATAAAAATTAAGATTACTGATGATGAAAATTTAACAGAAATCTTCAAATATCATTCAGTAAAAATGCTTTCCGTATACCCGGTCAATGCAGTGCTATCCACGTATTTAAAAACTGATGCAATGTTATTGCTAAATAAGTGATACGACCATGTTACGCGTCTTCGTGATTGGAGTCCTGGTACAAAAATAGTAGGGAAATTAAATTCGAAATCTATTCATAATGTGTGCTCTTATATTGACGAAGTGAAAAAACCAGCCTAGACACTATTTTGAATGTAGAAATAACTAAAAATTCCACGAATTCACATGCTGGCATTATAATGCGGAGATGTCGACTATATATTACAGTAGCGCTATGCCAAATTGTAATCAACAACCCCTCCCCTCGCCCTTCCCATGGCAGTTGGCTACACATTATCACTAGCTTCTTGGATGATCTTACTGACTAAAGTAGTATTAAACCGGCTCCCCAAGATTTTATCGAGGTATCTGGAGTGAGTAAATCTAATACGATTTTCTATAACACTGACTAATGGCATACCAAACCAAAACCAAAGTTACACATATTAATCAACACTGTTTCTGATTGTGTTCTTTCACACCGCAAAATCAAGTTAATGTGTACATATTGTGGCACCAATCGAGAGCTGCCCCTGGCAAAAGTACATTTACGTGTAAAGTTAAACTCACGTTAGTAAATTAGTAATGCACCCTTGTTAGTGACAGCTCTCCATTGCCGCCATAGTGCACAACATGTGTAGCTGTAATATTGGTATGAATAACACGTCCCACATTCTGACTGCTTTGTACTAACAAACAAACCACTTACTATAAATATGTTGTCTCGGGACATAGAAAAACGTTTGTTTTGACCCTAGTAGGAACCAATAGTGTGGTAACTCTACTGCATTTTGAGTGGTACTTAAGCAGCAGGCCCTCCAAACTTCAAAAAAATTGAATTTTTTAAGCTTTACCACGCTGCAACTCCCTAGTTTTTGTCCTACTTCAATGAAATTTGGAGCTTTGTGATGTCTTTTATCTAAAAAGTAATTTCCGAGTATTTTTAAAATTGACATTTTACTTTTTTTCAAAAAACCAAAAATTAGGCCTCAAGAGGCACATCTTATTAATTTATCGAAAAAATAAAAAAAAGTTGCATTTATTATCTTCCAGGCATTACTTTTTAGATAATAAAGTGAACATCACAAAGCTGCAAGTTTAATTGAAATCGGACAAAAAATGTAGGAATTACAGCGTGGCAAAGTTCAATTTTTTTGAATTTTGGAGTGTTGCTGTCAAAGCACCGGGTAAAATGCTTTCCAGTTACAACACTATTCGTTCTTACTAACTTTAGTAAGTTTTTCGAAATCCTGAGACAACATAGTACGTAGTTTGCTTGTAAGTTCATTAATGGACCTGATGCACAATAACATCATCTACCGGAAAACAAAGTGAACATTTGAAGCTACCATGCAAAATCACACAATCTCGTCAATTGTTGGTTTACCATCATGAGGTTTATAGTTTCCAATTACAGATGGTTATCAAACAAACGCTTCGTTACTTTTTCAAAACCGTGTTCCTTTGGATCGTAAAATCAATGAACAGGTCAATGTTATGAATATTTAACCCGCGAAGTGTACCGCACTTAACGCAAAAACTACCAAGGGAACAGTGAACTTCTCTTTTGGGCCCGCAGACAAAAAATTATATACGATTTTGTCTCTGCCTGAGCCTTAACGAGATTACATGATTTTGCAGGGTAGTTTCTGATAGTTCAAGTTGTTTTTCGGTAGATGCAGTTACTGTACACAATGTCCATTAATAAGTCGACCTCGGAAATATTTGTGGCGCCATTTAATAATATTTTTACGCATCACATGATAGTCCAGCTTGTAAGATACTAGGGATTCCAAGATGGCGAAGGATAACGCTCAGCTAGCTTCCAGAATTGGTTAGCTGGATTATATAATACAGTTTTAGGCATGCGATACAAATGGTAATTTAGGTGATGACAAATGTTCCGATGTGAATTTATACCAGTACTCGAATCGTAAAAACTACTTTTAGTCTTATTTAGAAATAAGTAATAATTTCAGTCTCAAAAAAACGTCGAAAGCACTGCATTGACCAGTAATTATAACTCAAATTATATACTCAATAGTTTTCAATCAAAGGTCTGACCTACGACTAAACTCACAAGCAAAACGTCTCTATATAATGTAATATAAATTAGAAAATTATGTTTGGTTACTCTGATATGTTCAAACGAAAGAGTTTGTCGTTGTTGCTGATGAATAGGAAAACTTGGTCTCCGCATTCGAGGAGACATCGACCTACGTTGTTTTGGTCTATTCATAGGTATTCTGATTGGCTTTTCGTAAGGGGTCCGAGGAAATCTGTTTTTTGGGTTGATGCGCCTGTTGTCAATTTTCTTTGAAACCTCCGACCTTACGTCCTTTACAGGACCTTTGTTGACATCCTTTTTTGGGCCGTCCTTCTCCTTTTGGTTTTTATTAACCTTTACCTTGACTACAGAATGAGAATCAGCTCTTTTCTCCGAAACTGAAACATCCGGTTTAGCAGGTTCACCGGCTCCACCTTTTTCATCTTTCTTGCTAGCAGACACTGCTAAAGATTTACCTTCCTTTGATGGCGATGACGCAGCCTGGTGAGTTTGCTGGTTTGATTTTATTTGCTTTACTTTAGCAGAAGACGTCAATTTTACACCCTTGGTTTCCTTCTTAGCTGCAGTCTTAACCTTAGCTGTACCAGTTTTTTTATTTTGACTAATATCGGCGGTCTCAGACTGTTTGTCTGAACATGCGACCAAGTTGGGGTCTTCTTTACCATCTTTCTTATCTCCTGTTTTATCTTTTTCCCGCTAGTGTGAAAGTTTAGAGTGTTATCAGTATAATTCTTACATCTAGATGCCCTAAATCATCGATTCGTAGATGATTTGAAAACAAATATACGTGCATACACATTACTACCGCCATTACCTCCTCATCCAATATGTAATTTTTGTCTTCTTCTTCGTCGTCTCCAATTGTCAAATGAAGAGCATCTTCATCCAAATCCTAACAATCGATATTAAAATGGAACTAATATTAAAATATCAGAAGATATTTACACTCACAAATCATTTGGTACCTAGAATACAAGTCACGCTTACGTCATCGAGTACTTCCTCAACAGACTCATTATTGTTTTCTGTCGTGTCTAGCTCTTCATCTTCCTTCTCGTCCAAATCTTCGTCACCTTCTTGCTCCTCTTCATTGCCCCCCTCTTCTTCGTCAAATTTGTCTTCTTGTTCCTCAGAACATTCGTACCCTGATTCATCTTCTTTTCCGGCACCATCAATTTCAATTGCCTCATCATTGTCATTATTTACATCTGCTTCGTCAACCTCTACATCTCCAGTCTCTACGTCTCCAGCCTCTACTGTTTTATCAGGAATGCCCTCAGCATCTCCATCCTCACCCACATTGGCCTCAGCATCAGCATCAACATCATCAGCATCATCATCGTTCACCTCAACTGAATCAGTTTGTTCTTCGTCGTTTGCGATTGCATCGCCTCCTTCGACCTGGTCATAGCTGTCGGTTTGACCCTCATCATCCTCCAATTCAATCAATGGTGGTTCGATCTTAACTTTAACGCTTGACGCTGTTGATTCTGAATTAGGCAGGAAAGGTAAGCGTGAACAATAATTTAGTATATTACAACCTAAACTTATAAAAATTCTACAAACGTAATTTAAATCTCAGATGTAACGTAAGCGTTGTTCAAAACAGTAGTGTGTAATTCTGCAAGTCTTCTTCCCTAAAAACAACGTAGCAACTTATAAAATCGTTTAAGTAGATGGAATAATACCACGGAGAAAAATAACGCACACGTATAGGCTCTTTTCACCTGCTCGTTTTCAGATGTAATGGCTTTACTTTCAAATTTAACAGCTGCAAGGAAGGATTTTCATATGTAGATGGTAGATGTAGCTGCCTACCAAAGATTTGTTAGGTGAGGATTTTAATCTACCTTCAGCTGTATATTAACTTAGGAAATTTTGAGGGGTCACAACACAATTATCTATTAAAACATCAACCCAAATACGATATCAATTGAAAGACCTTGACACACAATATGCAATACAACGACAAAATACTTGATTCGGCGCAGAGAGCACGAATACGAGGTAAACGAGAATGGTCATCTACACGCTAAAATGTCTGTCATAACGTGACCACCACGTGACCGGCATAGGCCAATAACCATCGACGAGTCCAAGGACTCTTCGGCGTTTATCGACCTACGCCGGTCACGTGATGACTTTTTAGCATGTAGATGACCATTCTCGTATACCTCGCATTCGTGTTCTCTGGATTCGGCGCTGGGTGCAACTGATTCTGTTTCCCCCGTAACAACTGGGACCCATCCGCTTTAAGGCGCAAGCCCAACCAACTTTCTGTCCTCAATGGTATATATATAGGCTAATAGGCTATAGGCTAGTAGGGGGTTGAAGTATGAGAGGAAAACGCGGGCACTTAGTAAAGTCCAAAATGGCCTCCCAGTGCAGATTAGCCCATCTACGATCTTTCCTGGATCTCTACTGGTTTCTGTTTTACGTATTACGTACAGTTTTCCTATTAAAACCGATTTTGACCTTGAATCTGACATTTTCAGAAGATATGTATATTTAGCAGCTGGTTTAAAAAGGAAAGCTATGCTGAACACGAAAACGACAATAAGCAAAAATTATATGACTTTTTATGCAAAAATTACTCATTTATTAAATATACCAGTTTATCTCTCAGAAAAGGTCTTTCATTTGATACCATATTTAGTTAGATATGTCAATGGATAATTGGGTTGTGAACCGTCAAAGTTCCCTAAATTAGCATACAGTAAAAGGCAGATTAAAATCTTCGAATGTACGAGGACTCAGCGTGGTCGCGACTCGCGAGCCTCGAATATATATTTGTGTCTAATAGTAAAAATCATTTGATACTCACTTTTGAAAACTTGAAATACAAAGAAATATATTATTTGACAGTACTTCGGCTTTTATTTTTAACGCCAGCGCTCTCTAAGGCTACTAACAAGTTAACGTCCTGACATGGTTCCTCTGGAATTTAAAAAGGTCGATGATAGTACAGGGTGGGCCATTTATTCCGAACGATTCTAGCAGGCTATAAAAGCCAAGTTTATTACTCGAATATATCCAGCAATATCCCAAAATAAAGGCAAATTCTGGGAGATTTATTTGACATCTCATTCATTAAAATCGGTTAGGAATAAGTTACAAAACGGCCTAACAAAAATCAGCGTTTTTAGATGTTTTGGTCAATCCTAAAATTATTTTTTAACAACTTTCATTTAAAATTAAAGCGTAAAACAGTGCAGACCAGAAACATTGGACTTCAAATACCCCCACAGAAAAACACCTGGTAAAAGTTTTAAAAATTTAAATTTTTTAAATTTATAAATTTTTTAAAGTTTGAAAATGTAATACATTTTTAAATTTTAAAATCTAAAAGTTTAAAAATTCAAAAATTTTTAAATGTTTAATTTTTTGCCGGGTTCTTTTCTTTGGGGATATTTGAAGTCCAATGTTTTTAGTCTGCATTGTTTTACGCTTTAATTTTAAATGAAAGTTGTTAAAAAATAATTTTAGGATTGGCCAAAAAATCTAGAAACTCTGTTTTTTTTTAGTTAAGCCATTTTGTAACTTATTCCTAACCGATTTTAATGAATGAGGTGTCAAACAAATCTCCCAGAATTTGTCTTTCTTTTGGGATATTGATGGATATATTCGAGTAATAAACTTGGCGTTTATAGTCTGCTAGAATCGCGTCATAGTGAGACACTGGTATATCATTGGTGAAGAACCATTTTTTCCTAATAAGTCCAGTATAAAACTAAACTCATTAATGCCGAAGCCCGTACGTTTCTTAAAAGCAGTTTTGTCCATGTCCATGCAAACCTTTCCTTTTCAAACCTGCATCTAGTGCATTTCGGATTTGCATGGACTTGGGCAAAAATGATTCTTCACCGACGATAAATAATATGTTATTGCCATTACAATTTTTTTAAATAATAAAATTATTCATTATCTTAATAGTATAATTATTTTAATTAATGAAATATTCATTAACTTAATAGCGTTAGAGAGCGCTGGCGTTCAAAATAAAAATGCGATGTGCTGCTATTTCTTTGTATTTCAACTCGACTTTTTAAAAGTGAGCATCGACTCCTTTCTATTGTACACATACTACACACATCAAATCCTTACCTACCAAAACCTTCTGCTAGACAGCTACATGTGACAGAGTGGGCCGATAGAGAGGGTATGTAAGAATACCAAGGATAAGAACAAGCAGAAGCGTAGGATATTTTATTTTCGAAAAACTTTAAACTCACTAAGGCAGATAAATGGTGAAATGTAACCTATTCTCTGGATACAAAGTCGAGAGGCTGGGTAGGGCTGTCCAAACCCTGCGTCCATTTGGTTGCATGAATACGAAACTGTTTGGACAGCCCTACCCAGCTATCTCGACTTTGTATCCAGAGAATATATTGTCTTACGTAAGAATCCTAGTCAACAGATGTCGCGATAGGAAAAACGTTACAAACGAAACGAGAGAAAAGCGTTTTATCATTGTTCAGAGATCTATTAGCTTTTTAAAGAGGGACATAGGCACAAACTTAAGTGTTCTTGGACTGCTGACTCGGTATTCTTTATCTTAGGTAAATTTAATTTTATTCCAGGCTTCCCTCGGAGAAATTAATCTGTGACTGTGACATCCTTCAAAATTATTGCGTTAATGATTTAATATTGATAAAACAGATCCCCGCATCGTATCTGCTGCCACGACAGGGTACAGTTAGGGTGCTCTCCGTGAAGCAAGAATAGCCCATTATCTTGACCCTAAGCCCTAAGGCAAAGGAAACTCAACGTTCAGCGAAGGTAGACCACTGTTTCGTTGACAGTACATAATGAATCCTCGTATTGCAGCTCGGTGCACCTCCAGAAATGTGAATGTGTTAGCAATAAATTACAGCCGTTTTAACTCCACTATGGCTAACTAGTAAGATCGTGGCCAAGTAAGTGCAATATTTTGTCATTCATGTTCCATGTAATCGGTTCAGTAAGAACTTAACAACATTCAGTTCATTTTTAATTTTGTAGTAATTTCCCTATCATCCTCCAAAAAATAGACGTTTCCTGTTTCATTTGAATATTTTGCCCATCGTGACCTCTGCCCATGCATTACAATGCATCAGGACCGATAAAGCATGTTTCACCATTTACCTGAATTGAGTTTTTCATAGTATTATTTTATAGTAATATATTTTCTTAGTATTTATTTAGCTAAGTAGTGTTCATGAATTGTTATTCAGTAACCCTTAATAGCTATGGCAGTAAAGATGGCATTTACGAAGAATATCTATTGATTATGTAGACGGTAGATTCGAGACATGTAATGCTTGCTATCTGCATTTATAAATTCTTGATAATTGCTTCTGGTTATGAGGACGTTTCACAGCTCAAAATAAACTTGGTTACGACGCTACGGTACAAAACGTAGATTTTTACAAATAGATGTTGAATGCTACACTGTCTCTACAAAACATTTACGACGTTGGTTGAATCATTTGTTGGATTCAGCAGATAAAGTCAATTTGACTGCGTTGCTAAACAATGTTTGACTATACTTTGTAACGTGGAGGTACACTACACTACAATTATTAGCACGAATTTAAATCGGCCCCTTCCAAAGGCAAGTATAATAGGATGTTGAAGTAGCTGAGTAGTATGGCGTAATCGAAACAAATCCGACTTTGCAAAATGATAATCTTGCATCATTATTAATATAAACGACGTATATTTGAAGTAGCCAGTAAAATAGAAAACCTATATTCTTACAAACAATTTCACGATAATAATAGAGCAGGCGAATTTTCAAAAATATGTTCTTCGGTATAGTTGCTTTTCAGAATTAAATGCTGATATAAAGATAAAACTTGAAGCTGCTCCAAAATCAAGGATAATATTCTATAGTAATTTACATTATAAAGTACACAATCTGATCACGGGATTTTACAACAACCCCGAAAGCTTTTCCAGTATTAAAAGCAAATTCATTTTGAAAAATACATACATACATCATATTCTATTTTTTAAACAGAAAAGATCTTATACATCACTATTATTTACCTAGATTCAATTTCCCCTGGGAATTAGGAGCGGTTGGGACCTCCGGTTTTGGAGCTTCTTTCTCCATTACGTAATTATCCGGGTTTGCACCTTCCTTGACCAGTGCCTTTATAAACAAGAAAATACGAGTTATAACATTTGGAGTGGACATAATAATAGCACATAATTACAGCACATGATTCGAATTTTATACTGATATTTGTGGAATGCTAAAAATAGGATATTCACAACAACATGAGACCCCGCGTGCTCAAAACTTTTTCCTGGACTGATCCGCTTTGGGATTGCATTTTGTTAATTTTAAGGTAGGGAAAAAATAATTGTGAAGAAGTGAACAATAATATAATAACATGGAAAAGCTAAAATAAATACGTTTTGAAGCGAGAGCATAATATTTGTATATTGGCAAGACCGAATATGATGCTCATGCTAATTACATGTGAATTAACTTATTTGAACACCATATATAATAAGAAACTGTTTGCTTATGCAATTACAGTTACAGCATTAGACAAATCATAAAAAAGATTTTATTTAGACTTCAAAACGATGTGCTTGGCTGACACAATTCGTATTCATTCGGATTGGTTGACACAGTTTGTACACAACGAGCTCCTCTCCCTAGCATGAATTAACCAGAAGAAAAAAATACGATTTTACTAAAATAAGTTCAATTCATCTTTATATTAACCTTTACGACCAGAGGCTTGATAATACATCGATTGAACCATTTTGCTACATTCTTCTATGGTATAATAATTTAGACTAATAATAAGAACTAACTGTGATCATAAACACCTGGTGCCTATTATATTCCACTAAAAACAGTGTGTATTTGATACACTGTGTCATTGTGGGACTGTGGGAAGTGCCACGTACGTACCACCTCAATGAAAAACAATCATACTTGATTGTTCATAGTTTCAGACATTGGCTAAGCATGATGGACTAAATTGCTATAGATAATAAAAACAGTCAACACCACATTGAAATATAATATTCATTCCACATTCGTCGGCTCGGTAAATTAGGTGAATGAAATACAAAAGCAAGCCACAACCGCAGTATGAATTCTGTGACATTTAAGATGTAAAAGAATGTACGGAATTTCAACAGGAAGATTTAATTTTCGATTCTATACGCTTCTGTGGTCAGTACTGACGCCAGCGACGGGAGGTCCAGCGACGTTAAAGGTAGCACCGTAATCACGAAGCCTGGTGTTGGACTTTCCGTTAGCTGCGTTTACTTAACTGCACCCAACAATAATTTTGTCAATAGTTGTAAGTGAGCCATTAACTTAGTGTGTCTTCAGCAGTTGAGTCTGAAGCAGAAACAATGTAATCTATCAACTGTTGTCAAAACACCATTAGCCCTCAATAGTTGGCCGTAGACAATAGAATATTAATGTCACGTAAGAGGGTGACAGTTTACATGTTTTATCGTTGAAAAATAAATTCTTTACTACTACTGTTTTTTAAATTCAAGCTTTTGAAGGCAAGTATATTTGATTTATAACATTTAGCTTACATTAATTTATTTTGCAGTACTGTAAAACTTACAGTTTGTAATCTAAACTCACAACTATTAAGAAGTAGTAATTAAATATAGTGGTGGTCCCCATTTAAAGGAGTTCAGCAGTTGGTCTTGAAAAACACAACTCTGTATCTTTGATGTTTTTTAGCGTTTTGCTTGCAAAAGTTTATGTTGCTATTATTTAAAGTAGTGTTGTAATTTGTTCACAATTGTTTGTGAATATTGTGATTTTCAAGTCCAAGATTGTGCACAAACTGAGTTGTTAACAATGCATTTTAATAGCCTCAGTTTGTGTTTGTGAACGTTTGTGATTGTTCACAAAACGTTCGTTAGAGGCAACGGGGAAATCATACTAGTTCTTGTTTGTTCCTGTCGGATTGTAATGCACATTGTGACTGTGCACAATCCAATTTTAGTAGTTTGTGATTGTGACAGAACAAACACAAAGTAAAAAACAATTGTTCTTTGTGAACAAGTTACAACACTAATTTAGAGTAAGTCTTTAAAACTCAGTGCAAAAAATTTTAATAGCCCAGCTGCCTGCTACTTCTGTTGTAATGAGTTAACTAACGAGCAAACGGCATTCTCTGGGAATTTAACCAAATGTAGTTAGTCGAATCAAGCATTGGGGGTATAGTCTAGGAATACCTAAACTTGATTCGCATATGGACGCTTACTATTTAAACAAAATTTAAAATGTCTCAAAATTAAAAAACTGATTTTTTTATGGCATTTAACATGGCAATTTTTGAAAAGCACGGTTGTTTTGGATTCTTTTTTCATTTGGCTAAAAATAAAAGCATAGTTTTGGTAACATTATTTCATATCCCACTTGCTTAAACATACTTGACATTACATTGAATGCAAACGGTACTATCTACAGTTCATTTGCTTGAGTTTCAATTTTAAAACTTAGTTTGTTTTACATTTTTAATGAACAGTATTTCAAACAGGATCTGAATGCTTAGAAAAAAGCTATGTCAACTGTATTTCACATTAATTGCAACCAATGTACTCTGTTAATTTCAAAACTTTGGAGCGTTGGATCCGGTATACGCCTATCTAATAGCTTAGAGTTATAGATAATCATAATAAGAAATTACAAAACTGTATTACCGGACTTCCGGTAGCAAAACTATTTACCGAAAAATGTGTTAAAGATGCTGAACATCCGGTGCAATTATATCAGTGTATGCAGTCGAATCTCTGAATACCAGCCCTTCAACCCATAAAAAATGGCCATAAGAAAAATCAGTTTTTTAATTTTGAGGCATTTTCAATTTTGTTTTAATTTTTTTTTAAATAGTAAACATCCCATATGCGAATCAAGTTTAGGTATTCCTAGACTATACCCACAATGCCTGATTCGACTAGCTACATTTGGCTAAATTCCCAGAGAATGGGATCTTGCCGTTTGCTCGTAAGAACAATAATTATAATTGTTTCCGTTGTTTGTGATTGTTCTTTCAAAATTACAAAATTGTACGACAACTGAATTGTGCACAAGCACATTAGAAGAACAATCCACCTAGAAAAAACTGGCACAATCCGATTGCCAGGTCATTCTAGGAGGAAAATAGGTAGGCCATGTACCAACTTTTTATCCTATATGTACTTATACTATAAATGCTAGCCATGAAGGTGTAGTCCGAACTTACCATTTTAAAAAGTTCACTACAGTTAAAATGTTCAGAAAATTTTTAATACGACATCAATTACCAAAATTAAAATAGGATGTAATAGGGCATTTTAAATAGAAATAAATTATTGATTTATTTGCGCTTTTCAAAATTATACCCATTCACCATTAATACTTCACCCATATTTCGACTATACAGTATTTACCTTGACTTACAACATTCTTAGCGCATACTTATTAAACGCTGGGGTAAATAAAAAAAAGCTTACCCCCCTCCCCCACTTTGTATATGTAATATATAGACGACCCCTACATGGGACTGACTGGACCGATAGTCAAAGACTTTTGAGGACTGAGGACTGACTGGGACTCATCTGATGCGAGCTCGGGACTGACTGATTGATCCAAAAGGTTTGAAAGATTTTTTGGGACTAGGACTAGTGCCGTAATATTGTAAATTATAATCATATAATTGTAATTATTGTATTTTTATAAAATTACATTTACAATTTGGAATTGTAAATACACTTACAATATTCCTCGGGTGTTATAGTATTGCAAATTAATTACAGTACAATATCAAATTGTATTTCCTGCTATGTGTTCTGAGCCCCTATTTTACACTGAAATCGGGTACATGGTAGTTATCATGATAAATACCAAGTCAGTTATTTAATCATAATTAGGGGTCAGTGAAAAGTTTAATAAGTTTAAAAGCACGAATTGTAATTGTATAATGTAATTTTATTGTAAGTTACATTACTACATACTATGTATGTAGTATTTGATTATTGTAATTTACTACTTCGTAAGCAATTACATATTGTATTTGCAATACTTATTCAATATTTTACAATAGTTTTACAACATACAATGTTACGGCACTAGCTAACTGGGACTGACAAAAGTGGGACTTTTTACAACAGTACTCATTATACTAATTATGCAGGGTCCACTAACTAAACAATTTCAAATTTTGGAGTTAGCTCAATGCCAAATCATTAGTCAAAAGTTGTTACTAATTACTCCACCCACCTGAGTCAGACGTTCGATGAGAACCCCTTTGATTCCATTCCTATCTAAACCTCGCTTTTCCAGCTCCAGCCTCAAGTCAATAACCCGAAGATCGGAAATTTTCTTTCCAATAGCGTCAGACATGCTTACACGAAGGAAAATTCTTATGAATGGGTTCACAGAATTAATAATTTCAATGCGTAGCACAGAAGAAGAAAGATGTCTTCCAAAAAAGAAAATTGAGGTTCAAATCTTTTAGTAGATTACAGGGCAGGCAGCACCAAAAATCCAATAAAAAACTTCTCAAACTGTCGCACTCTAACTGACTTACTTTTTACAGCTAAGCCGTTTTCTTAGTCCTCTTCTTTTGAACTTCAGACTTTTGAAAAGGATTCAAGAATTTCTGGTGACTGATATCAAAATAATTCCTTATTTTTGCACTGTCTTTCTATAAGCAGTAGTAAATTTCTTCACGGAGTGTGCTGTGCTGGCTGGAGTAGCTAGGAGTCTGGCTGGAAAATTTGGTTTGACTAGGAGGATGTTTGTTCTAGGCGTTTCAAAGATTTTAAGACCTTAATATCGGGACTTCTAGTTTCCTCACTCCTGGTATGAAAACAATAAATTCAAACCTAGAGAAGTGTGAATGTGAAATTCAAGAATCGAATTGATTGAGTTTTATTATCGAGTAAAGTACGACTACTTTAATTCAGTATTCGGTATCCGTATTGCAAGTAATGCAAGTTGCATTGCAGTCAAATATCTGTCATGTATATACGTTTGGAAGCCGATTCTTAAATATTCCACTCACAATCACTCCCGTACATGGTACGGTTCAATTAGACATTGTACCTTTCATAACGCTATTCTTTAGGGTGGGTGGGGTTCTTCCTTCCCTTCTGTACCACCACAGCTGCGTGGAACTCCAAACGAGGGATCATTTCATTGCATTATTTACGGACAGCCTCTTGTGTTGAGATAGATTTTCATCCCTTACGCCATCTTCCACTACTATTTCTTTCTAACTTTTAAAATGCATCATGCAATTGCTTAGGCGTTAGCTGAGCGGTGGCACTGCTCCACGCCGGGAATGACCCGTCCAATGTCTATAGCGGAGAGCTTTAAAGGGGCACAGATAATGTTTACATTGAGATGACATAATAAGTTGATAAGGTATTAAAACAATATTATGTCATCTCATCAAAATGATTCCCATGGGTAAAAAATATAATATGTATTTCTATTTTGTACACCAAACCCAAAACTGCCTGATAAAAGCTGTAGGAGTATAGCTCCCCTAAAATCGTGAGTCACTTTTTCACCACATGCTGTACTTTATTACTTGTCACAAGTATTTGGAAATGAGATAGGGCGAGGGTGCCTAATTGTGGCCGTGCCCTAATTGTGGTCACCGGCTGTATGTCTGCTACTAGTCGATGTATAAATGTATAACAAGATTGCATTGTTGTTTGTAAAATTTGGCTTTCCATCTACTGATTCTGCAACTTTTAATTTAAAAAGTTTTCAACTAATAAGAATTAAATCCGCCGGTCACAATTAGGACACCGACCACAATTAGGCTCGCTCACCCTATGAATTTTAAAATTCTCGCCAGTCGGCAAAATTGCGAAATAAACCCTTACAATTGACAATTGTATGACAGAAGTCCAAAAATCTCAACAGTGTCCTTAATGTGAGCCGCACTGAATTCTAGGATGTTTATAAAATGCATTTAATTAGGCCAACTTGAAGTTTGCAAAATATTCGCAAAATAATATTATGATACCTCTTTAGTGATCTCCAAAACTGACTTATAGTTATTTTCGGAATTTTGGTTTGCGAACCGTAGTGTATTGTTTGTGGATGGGCGCAGATGGGACTATGGGACATTAAGAATGAAGTTATTGCAACAGCTACATTTTTAGCAACAAAATATTCATAATTTTTATTTTTTAATAAAAAATATAAGTCAATAGTAGTAATTAACTGCTGACATCTACATCTTTAAATATAATCTTACGATTGTTAGTACAGAGTGGAGGTACACATGTTAGTGCATTATTTAAGTTATTAGAGGGTTTCACAATCTTCATCTTTTTACTAACGCTCAGCGCTGATGTAAACTATCGAAAACAAACGGTTGAAGTACGCAATGTTGATAAAATTCACTGCATTTAAATAGTAAATGTAATTACATAATATGTGTTGAGCATACACTTAATTTCACATGTTTTTGCGTATAGTTATCTAATGCTAGACTCACACTTGAGATATTTCCGTAACTTTTTTTACAAACACTACATGCCCATACTAACTTCCATTAGCCTAAATATAATTAGTAATATATAATATATATTAAGTTTAACAGGATCAGCCGGACAATCAGGACACATGTACTTGATACAATATTTTAATTTAAACGAAACGATAAGCATGTGACTAAAACAGAAAACACTACTTGTATTGATTAATATATAGATTAATTATGGATGGTTAAGTACTACCAGCACTAGAGCAGCTGGAAGTTTCCAGTTGAAACACTGAATTAATTGATCTTTCGATTGTCAACTCTATTGGTAATTGAAAACAAATAGTATACTGTAATGGCTACGGAGGCTGCTCTGCTCTGCTTTTATTATTCCATTTCTGAAGTAGTATATATCCCCCCATTTATTTATAATTACAAGCTACATACTGTAAAGTAAATCAGTCGTAGGGCTTTTACCACACTATACTAACAAAAGGCGTATGTATACATAGTACGTTTACAGTGACTCATGACGAATTAATTATCTTAATTCGTTCAAATCGATCTAAACCCTCTTCAATCCTGGGACTTTCGGCGATACAGAATTAAATGACGAATAAATTATGCGGATATTTTATTTTATTTTTAAGGTTGCGTGGTGTTGCCTTGACTGTTAATTCTTCCATTGACTTTGCGGAACTACTTTCTGGTATCAGCTAGACAGTCGTAGTTTCTTCCTGTGAAGAATTGGTAGCAGTCGTAGTGGGTGGGCTTGCATCCCTCTCGACGTCTGAATCCGAGTTTGAAGCAAGTGGGTTCTTCGAATGATCTTGGGAAACATTACCAGCACAGGGTATTAAAAGTTTATCACGCAGAAAAAGGCTATCGTTGGTCCACATCTGGTTCGTGCGACGAATTTGCTCAGTCTGCAAGATTTCGAAAACAAAATGTAACTTCAATTATACAGTTTCACGCTACGTACTTCATTTTTTGCGATGAATACTGAAATTAAGGAACCAAAACCCCGTTATTAAGCTATTTCCGTAGCTACAGGAATAACGACACATTAATATTACGTCGAATTTTATGGCGACAATAAATTGTTGTAAATAGTTAAATGAGAAGAGACAACTTTCTGTAACGCAGCTAACATTTTCGTTTGGTTTTAAATACCATGTTACAATTATCCTTTTAAATCTATACTTTCCGAAAATGATATGAATCCTGCTGCTTTTAAATCTTTAAAAAATAATAAATTAAGATTGTATTTGCTTCTAGCTTAGTATCTTTTATAAAATATTTTCAATGCATATTTACACTGCCTCGAGACTGATGACTTTAGCAGGTAAACCATCCATAATCCATGGTTTTTTTTACTTATACTATTCGTGACGCAAAAAACAGATTTACTAAAACTTCAACTTGCGCTTTTTCAGTTCTTCACCTACGTCTAAATTCATGGTGGAAAAAACCTAAATCAAATAAATCAATTTGAGATACGTTATGGACGGATAAGCTGATGTTTCTACTAGAAAACTGAAGTGTTTTCGCGTTACGTTCCACTGCAGTCAGTGATTTCAGATTTTAAGTTTGATTTTCTCCCCTTCCAGTTTCCACAGAATCACAAACTGGGACAACTTAATTTGCACAGCATTCCTTTAACGAAAAATTATTTAAAAATATTAAAATACAATCATAACCACAGTAATGAGGATGACTAAATAATTTAAAAAATCTAACGTAAGAATTCCATGCCTACTAACTAATGACTAATTTCAAAGGTTTTCTTTACATCATTATTTCTAAAAAAGCTGATTTCAGTGGAATTGACCCTAAAGTGATCCCTATGCAGTTACATAACTATTTTCTATATTCAGAAGTTTAAAAAATGTAATCACCAATACAAAGGGTGAAATTAAAAGTCAAATTAGAAAGCACTGGGACTATATGGACTAGATTTACAAATCAAATAGATGATAGAAGAAAAAGAAAATTGTAATTGAAATTGACTGGTAATACTTTAAACGCAAGCAAATAAAACGAAACTACACTAACACTAAAAGAAATCATACTATTGATCTTTCGTCAATTGTTTGTTGTACATATACTGGAAGCCTAAATGTTCCTTCGATTTCCATATTCAATTAAAACTAGACACAAACATTGAGACGAATATTGAATATTATGAGAGTAATTTAACTCACTGTGACTCCAAATTTTACAGCAATTCCTTGCATAGTATCACCCTTCTGGACATTGTAAACCATTGTTGTTTGGTCACTTCGTTTAAATCGCGAAGTACTTCCGTATTTTTTTTGGCCTTTTGCCACAGTTCCAAATGCTATCCTCTCGTCCTCTCCATTGAATTCCATGTCGCCAACATTGACGAAGATTTTGTACCGCGCAATTTTGCCGGATAAAGTAATCACTGAAAAAAATATCAAAGTTAAAATTTGAGCAACAGCCAGTCGAAATTTTGATGCTGTCGATGAAAAACACCATTGTTAACTGCACTGGGCAGACAAATACGGAACCTAATTATATTCTCCATTGGTTCGTGACTTTGAAACACTTGAACTTAGACGTGTGGAAAGAGAGAGTCTCAGCTCCCAGAAGAGATCCGAACCAACATTCGATACGGACCTTCAGGTGAATTTTTTCTTTTGTAGGTACTACACTGTTACATGACGTTCACATACAGTTGCCAATTTCTGTTGTTCCAACTAGTTACCATTCTACCTATTAGATGTCCTCATATTATTCTCAATCTCTCACAGAGTCACTCGTTTGCTGTTCAGTGAGATTTAGCCAGGCAGACCAGAAAAATTCGTGTTTCGAAATATTTTATTTTTTTACAGGTACTTACTTCTAGATTAAGATTGTCTTTCCTTTCTAATAATTATAGAGCCCTACGAATCGAAATGCTTGAAAGCGCAATTCATACTTTGTTCATTTTTGAGCATAAAAATAACACTAACGTCTATTCGACAGTTAGTTGCAAAAAATGTTGATATCAATTTGAATGAAATCTGGAACTAGCTTTAAAATCATTCGTTAAGCTTTGAAGGCCCAAGGTGAAATATTCCGCATTCGAGCAATTGTTGAATTGATAATAAGTACTATGATGGTGCTAAAATGGTATTGGAATTGAAATAATATGATTCTCTTATTCTGGAAAATACAAAGCATACATTGTTGAAATGCACACAGGAAGCACAAAAGAGGCTGCTAAATGTAGTACATTAGTGATAACAACGTTGCTAATGAGTATTGTGAATTTAAATTAATCGTATGATTAGAATGTTAGCACAAGGCTTTGATGACGCTGGATCAAAGCAACTCACTATCAGAGCAGACATAGCAGCTTTTTTATAATCAAATCAATTTTACTTGCTATATAGAAGTAGCTGTGGCATAGAAGAATATTAAATTGTTCATGCTTATAAATGGCACGAAAATTATCGAAAAATATAATAGGAAATATGAATAAGAAAAGATGTAAATACGCTTTTAATGTTTTAATACCAGCATGATGCGTGTGTGCATAATGTCATATTTTTTAAGTGATATGCTTCAAACCAAAATGTATAATTAATTATTTGTCCAACGAAACCTATAGGTATTTACTAAAATATTTCTGCATTCTAGACTATAGGCTAATGAAGGCATCACAGTTTTATAATGCCAAAGCATCTGTACTGTTCGAATTTAAATACACTAAAAGTTGTAGTTTTGTAGATCAAACTGAGTTGCTGCTGCGATGATCTGCAGGTTTAGCACACTGCCAGGAAAATAATGAAAGAAAACTATTATTTTCATTTAACGTGGCCGTTGACATCGTTATTATTATCAATTGCAGTTCGTGATCCTAGTTTGGCTGACGAGGTTTTTATTCTGCGTATACTTACATATATAAAAATCCATTTTAATCTCTACATGTACTGCTTCATATATTTTTTATGACAACGTGGAAGCTCACAGGTTGAATGCATTGCCACATTTATTATTTTACTAAGGATGTGTGTCATTCATTCAGGATTTCTGTGAAATAAATAGTAAACCAGATATGTATAATTATGCGTGAGAGACATCTTTGCAGTGCATGTAAATAAACACCATATTTATGCTGAAGGGAAAGAGAGCGCAATTATACCTGAGATAGTTTCTTTTCAACTTATTTACCTTAAAATACTTAAAAACACGTTTCTCACTGGTTTTCCTCCAATGCGAATAGTATAAGCTACAAATTGTAAGCGGCTACGCTGAAATTGATGGTACATAAATAGTTTCAGTAAATTAAACAATAATAACCTTTGGCTAGGAACGTTCACAATTCAAGTCCTCGTAATAGCTTTTTAATACATTTGTTTTTAGATTTTGTTCTAAAAGTTCATAATATGCATATTCGGATACAGCACTACAGTCGTCTGTCTGTCCGTCTGTAAGCAGGATAATTCTAGTACAGACATACCGATGGGTTTAAAAAATATTTTTTAAAACATTTTTGACAATGTACTGCTAAGCACAAGAATCGGCGGGTTATTATAAGTCTATAAGTGGTTTTTAATTAATTACAACTAATTTACATACGTATACAACGCATGGTACTTATAGCAAAAATTAAAAACAAATCGTGCTTTGCTTGTTGGCTCCAAAAAAATTCAATCAAAGGTATAGTTAGTTATATCTCTCAGGTAAAGTTTATAAGCTATAATATGCAGCTACCTGAGCTACCTACTATTATAATATATTGTGTCCACAGCGCACTTGTACTTTGTACCCTAGGTGACGCTTTTGGCCCTTCACGTGATCTATGTTTAAGGTTACAAGCCTTATTTATTTTGTCAAATTTTGCCAACAGATCAGATATGAATCGGGTAACAGTGACCTACGATGTGAGCCCTTTAAAAAATGTGACGACGCACAAGCCCTATAGTAAAATGTAAAAATGGCCTCACATAAAAATGTGGCGACGCATGTCCTACTTTCAAGCGGGTACGGTGAATATAACCTTTGTAAATTTGAACTTAGTCATGACCTGGGTCAAAGGACACCTATAATTGAACTTTGCCAAAAGTGGTGTCTCACAGGTCCTAGTACACCAACGTGGCCTTTGTCAAAATGGCTGATGAACAACACATTGTTTCTATAAATATTATTTTTCAATTAGGTAGGCTCGTTGAAAGCTTTTTAGCCATAGTTTTGGTGCAGTTTTTTTTATTACAAAATGGTTTTTTTCAAATTGAATGTTGCTTAGGTATAGATTGATTATAATTTCGCTCTCATATTTAGTTTATTTGCATAGTATGTATAAAAGATAGTGAAAATGTAGATAGCAGTTTTTTATACTATACTTTTAAATAACTAAAGCAGCATATCATGATCATATTTTTTGTATTCTGATCGTATTTTGGTATACACTATAAATGCGTTATAAGCTCAGCATCTATTTGCACACTGAAGTGGATGAATCTGGCACAAAGCCCCAGATAAGTTTAAGCTCGTTTGTTGTTTATAAACAAAACGCTGGTACATTTGCGCTTTTTACTTTTAATAAAAATTATACCTACGACTCTACTTTGTTTTTTTAACCAATCATGTACTTCTAAGAAGTCAGTCTCCTCTATGTACCGTCAGCATATGGGACTTCATTCATGCGATTTGAAGTTTGTAAAATTTTGATGTATTCCTTCCCAAAATTAATTGTGACACAAAATTCTTAAAATTGTATTTACAACACACGAATTTAAAGTTATATGCTGGTGCTTTCATACATAGCCATGATCCAGTAGAACACAATATTGTTTTTGTAGCATTGTTTGTATTCAGATGTTTTGTGTGCACTCCAAAATGTGCGGTATGTATGCACTTTCGTTTTCTTACAAGCCAAAGCAAAGTACCGAACGAAACGTAAGATGTTGAACATCAACTCTGTGATATGTGTGTATGGCAAATATCTCAAGGTTCTCTTCATTTTAATGCGTTACACAGTAAAAACGCAAGCATGTCTACGTGCTTTTAGGGCTAAAGAAGGTTCGTTCCTGAGCTTTGAAACTTGAATACATTCAGAATTTTGCAGCCAAACATAAAAATAATTTATGAATGCCCCTTGTACATTTAATATTGCATCTTACAAAAATGATTTGTGTGCACAAAAAAAATAAAACGATAATTACTTACTTGATTTATTTACATGAAGTTCATCGGGCTCAGCCTCTTCTGTCAGCGTGAGCTTGTTTAGAAACATGATGATCTCCAATTTGTTTTTGGAGTTTGGACACGAGTAGGCAGAAAAATAACAGATATTTCTGCAAATATGATTTCCAAAAACGTGTTGGAAAAATTCAGAGGAAAAACGCGAGAGAATGAATGTAGAAGTTTTGTAATCAGTACAGAAATAATGGAAATACAAACGAAACAATTGTTTGAGGTACTGAAATAGATGCACGTAAAATGGAAACTAGAGAATACAGTTGCAGTTGAGTGATTCCAGGTAGGATGTGCTCGTTAGTTTAGCTGACAATCTACTCCAGTGAGATTCCACCAACTGAACTAAACTGAAAGAAATACTTGTTCTGTCTGTGTCCTATCTCAGTGTGTTGTTATAGGATTCGAGTTATACTGTCATTCAATTCACAGCTTCATTATAATTGCTGTAGCACATGTCGACAAGGTTACCCTCCGAAGCACCACCACATTAAAACTAGCAATGAGAATAATAATAGAAAATTACTATTACGGACGAACGACAATATTCCGTATTATGGAAGGTCGACTATTCTCAAACCTCAGTCGTATGTCCTATCCTCCTATCCATATTAGTATGGTTCCTAGTTCTAGTAAAATAGAGAATTTATAATAATGCACTGATAAGAGAAAATTTGCATAAAGGTTGATAGTATATCGTAAAACTACCTATAATCACCGTGACTATGAGTAGATCTTATCACACCGTATGTTCACCCATTACATCGCTCCTGTACTCCTGTCTCATTTCGACTTCAAACAAACAAACAAATATAAATATACCATCACCTCCTCCAAATGAAATAATTATCAATCTCTACTCAAGTTTGTAGACATCTGAGAGAGAACTTTTTGAAAACTGGAAGATAAGAAGATCTCACAAACTTTCGCCAATTTTTGAGCGAATATGAATTGTAAACTGAGGACTAGCAAATGAGAAAAAATCACTTTGCTGTAGGTTTTAAAAAAATTAATTTAATTCAAATTTTACAACGCAATTATTATGTCGAAGCCGCTTTAGAAAATTTACAAAGAAATAGAGCAGCCTTTTCTAAAAGACTCAACTAAAAAAGAGCCATGCATCATACCATAAAACATCGTCCTTTATCCTTTCGCTTATGTTTTATGTATAGATATTTTGACTGTAGAATAACAGTTGGATTGACAAATACTGCGAATTGTATGCTAAATATTCACCCATGGTAAAAGATGTGCGCAAAATACAGCCCTGAGGCACTACATGAACATAAGGACATATAATAATAATAACAATAATAATAATAGTCTACCAATAACATCCCTAATATATTTGGTATGTTTCAGAAATTTCGTCTCTGGCTGTTTTGTATATTGCTCTGCGGTCAAAGTAAAAACAAATAACAACCACATTGCAAAATTGCTTTCAAGTATTTGGCAAGATGACTTGGTCAGTTCCAATATTATCTTGCAGGACGAGAACATCAAAATTGTACTAATAATCACAACAGGGACGGTGAAAGAAAAGCATTAACTTGTTTAGTTTAACAACAACTGTTGTATGTAATCATATGGTACAACTATGGTTGTATATGATTGGGACTGCAAGTTACTCATTAGACAGAACGGATGACGGACATTGAATTATAATTAACATTAGAATTAAGTTTTAAAATGTGCATAATGTAGGTATAATGGGAGTTAAGCAGTCTCTGCTCGAATTCAGTCCCAAACAATTATACTGCCTTTCCTCGTCTGGAATAATTTTTGTATTTGAAAATATTATAATCCTAGCAGGTAGGTACCTATACGTATGATATGTAACTTTGATACCTTCACTGGCATTTAACATTACATGGCTTTAACAAAGTTTGCTAGTTAACCACGGTAGTTCCATGTTGACAAGGTACTGCTAAAGACTATAACATGCTTACTCAATATTTTTAGATGATTTTTTTGTATCTGCGGTTGTGCTCCTGCACATAATATTATTATCCATGTACACGTAGGTATGTACATTACAAAAGAGTATGCAATAAAGAATCAAACGTAATTAATTCCTCAGCACGGTTAATGAACTGGATGAATATTTGTAGTCAGCATCCTATTGTCCTAGTATACTAACACTGCCGGAGTGCTAATTTTTTAATTTAAATAATTTTGATTTCTTTATCTTTATCCTTATATTCTCATTTGTACTTTTTGCCCGCTAAAAAAGTTGAGCCATACCCTCATTCAACCTCTATCGTCTCATGTAAAAGGCTTTAAGCTACACATTGCGTAATTATACAGTGTTTAACGTGATCTGTATGTTATATTTTCTTCCCAACTTTATTACCTTTTAATGACTCTTAACTCTTGTCTTAACATTGGCTCACCCGTAGGCATATCGACATGAGTAGATGAGTATAGTGCCAGTGCCGTCTCTTCAAGAAGGAAATTCATCTAAGCAATTCACTGCGCCTGGACGGGAGTTGCTAAACAAAGCGCTGGGAGAGAGAAATCGGCTCCAGCAATGAGGGGCATAAGCGACACCTAGGTCAGGATAGGGAAGTAGGTGTAGGTAGTGGTGGTAGCAGTAGTCAGGCCATCACGTGGAGACTGGATGGAGAGAGCATGGTCTGGTAGTGGTAGTAGCAGTGGTGGGCTATCACGTGGGGACTGGATGAATGTAGTGTGATCTAGAAGGATTGGAGTTATGACGCACAGACCAAAACGACATGAGAACGATCGTAGACGAGCGAGACATAGTAGCAGTGGTAGGGCTGTGAAGTGGATGATGGGGGACCGACCATGAACATTCGGGAAGACGAGGATTGGGGAGCAGGAGGTAGGCTCCTATAGAAAGGATAGCCAATCATCGGCGGAAGGCAGGCGCATATGAAAATGATAGCCAATCACCGATCGGATTAGGGATGCCAGCGAGTGGGGTATCTGGGTCGGTCTCTAGGTTGAGGGCTTACGAGACGATGAGCAGAAGAGACGATATTCATTCTTTTGCCATACTCCATGAGGGACAGACAACGGTGGAAGCAGCAGCCTGTTCGTGAAGTAGTAGAGAAATCCCCAGTTGTAGAGTTTAAGTTATTAGTGTAAAGTATTTTTAAGTATGGCCGTGTAAGCCATATAGGGGTTTTAGTTGTGTAACATTTAATTGTGATTAATACTGTTATTAGTGGTTAACTATTGATAATTTGTACCGGGTAAACCGGGTATAGTGTGTGTATTTTTCCCGACATAAAACTGACTTTAATGTGGGTCGGAAGACCGGAAAAGAGACAAATAAATCGGTGTTTAAGTGTGTAAGATTTCCCCAGACATTACCTGTGTGTGTGCGAGCTAAACTTTTTGGCATATGGCCGACAGCATATAGGGGGCTGTGTGAGACATTGTATTCACAGTGTGTGTGCATTCGGGTCCAAGTTGCCCCGGTCAGGTAGAGCCGTTTAGATAGACACGGTGCATAGACTCGGCTGGTCGGTTGGACCAGTCTCATATTGCCCATAGGCGCATCGTCTACCTATAGACCGAGCGAGCTTACCATCTTGGAGTGCAGGTGCTGAGGGCAAGATACCAGCACGTGCATACGAGTGAGACATACTGCATCTCCAGACCACACGGTGGAGTTTACCTCAGAACGAGTGCTCCGCAGCAAATCAAAGGGCGAGCACCCAGGGAACGGACCAGAGGCTCTGGACCGGAGCTCGAGGAGAGTCGCTCCTCGTTGGATAAGCTGCAGACCAGGAGGTCTAGAGCTTAGGAGGAGCAGTCCTCGAGGATCTAGTGGGGGCTTAAGACAGGGCTTGGAACAGTGACCAGCCCTCGAGAGCAGGAGCTCTTGAGGTCCACCCCAGGAAGGCCGTTGAGTACTAGAAGAAGAGGGCCTCGAGGAGAGGCGTTCTTGGTGTTCGAGGCTGTGGAAGTACGGGATTGTGGTGTTTTAGGAGATTCCCCTATTACACTGGCGACCACGACGGACACAAGATTCTCATCTTGTCAGAACCAGCGCACACCCAGGTGAGATAACCCAGTTCCCTATTTCTAAAAATACAATTTTTTTTTGTCTCTCTATCTAAGTACATTAGAGCAATAGAATAGGACTGGTATAACACATCACGAGTTCCGAGATAGGGGTTCGACTGAGCTATACTCAGGCAGGTCAGGCGAACACCGCACTTGGAGCATCGAGATTTAAAGGGAGAGAGAACATCACGAATATCGGTCATATCTTATATCATTGGTAGTAGAGGTTACGTAAAACTTAAATCACCACCAAGAGAGTCACAATACAAACTAATTCGAGCTTCGAGCAATAGTGGCAGATTCATACGGACCGGGGGTCTGACCGACTGGGCGGTCCAGTTTGTCCAAGGTGGAGGTATTCTGTCATTAGATGTGCTGTGCACTGGTCGACGTGGAGGTTGTAGGCCATACACAGAGCACTAGAGCATCAGGGATAATTGTTAGTTGTCATACCCAAACATCCTGGTAGTAGAGAAGCGGTCACGTACCAGGGGCATAAAAAAGATCCGGTGAAAATCAGGTCTGAGATCCAGTAAAGGCAATTGGGACTAAGGTGAGCGGGTCAAAACAGAAGACGGACTTACAAGATGGCACCTTCGACCCAGCTACAATCAGAATTGAAGACCCTATGGAAGCAACGGATCGCCAAGATGATTCAACTGGGGCAGCTCGAGCTGAAGGATGGCGAAGAACTAGGAAACTATTACATCCAAAAACGATGGTTCCTCGCTCAATGGAGCATCATCCGGAAAGAAGAGCTGCCTAAGTTAATGACACAGGACCAGGTCCAATCCCTTTTTGCACAACGAAAGGATAGAATGCGACAACTTGCGCAGGACGGGGAGACTGCGTTCAGCGGTGTACTGGACCTGGCCCAGGAAGAAGCGGAAGCCCAGAAATCCATCCAGGTCCAACCATCCACGTCCCAATCCAAAGAGGACCTACTCAACCCCGGCTCGCAGCAAATACACGAGCTACAGCAATCACTGAATGACATGTCTAAACGGCTAGAACAACTCAACCTACTGGTAGTCGAGACTAGAAGAAACAACGAAGAACTGCAACAGACAGTCAAGACTAATGAGAAGACCGCTTTGGTGAACGCCAGCCAGGCAAAGAAGGGAAACACCACTCAGCAGTCCGCATCTCCTGAGTCCGGAGACAGCGTAGAGACGGGACAGTCAACAACGATAGATGCAGTCCTGGAAATACTACACTTACAGATGACACAAATGTCTAAAGCACAGGAGCTGCAAGCAAAGCAAAGAGAGTTGACACTAGAAATGATGGCACCGATAGGCTTGAGCATCCAACCACAGAAATTCGATCCAGCAATGGACATAGCATCAAACTATATCGCATCATTTGAGAACTACATGGAGGTTCACGGCGTCCAGCACAAGTCGTTTGTCACCATCTTTCAACAATGCCTCTCCACACCGCCGGAAGCAGCTTGGTTGAGAGCAGTCCTGGTAGACATCGAACCCAAGTGGGGACCGGTGCGTACCGCGTTCCTGAAAGCATATGATAAGACCAACATGCAAGCAGCCCTGGACCACATAGTATACAACAAGCAGAAGCCATCCGAGCCAATTCGTACCTGGGCTTCAAAATTCTACACTAAGCTAAGAAATATTCAGGAGCCCCAACCGTGGGCACCTAAGGAGATCATGAACCGCATCAAAAAGAACATGCATCCCAGCTTAGCGGGGGCTTTCCCTTCAGGAACCCCGGTACCACTCAACATTAGTGACTTCATCAGCCAGGTCGAGTCTTTCCACTAGATGCGGCAGCGAGCAGATCGGGAACAAGAGTCATATACGCCCAGATATGACGAGGAGCACGTGAGATATGACAGGTCTCGCCAACATGCAGAGAGGACAAGGCGGTATTCAGGGGAGAGCAACTCGAGCCGGTCCGCGGAGAGAAGATACCGGGGTCGAGATAGAGACCGACAGAGACCCCGCCGGGTTTCACTCGAGAGATCAGAATACCTACGCGCAAGGCCTAAGGACCGGTCTTGGGATCCACCACCAAGGCGCCCTAGACCTCAGAACCGACAGTCTAGAACTGAGGTGAAGCGTTCCGGCAAATGGTGCACAATCTGTGTGAATGGCTCTCATCACACCTTAGACTGTAAGGCAAAAAAGGCGAAACTCCTGGCCTATAAACTGTTGCAGAACTGCAAAGAGACAACGGAAGAACCAGCGGAAAACACCAGCCAACAGCCAGAAGCCAAGAACACACCTGAGCCGCAAGAGATCATCAAAGAAGAACCACAGGACCTGCAGAGGGTGGGATCCATACGTCGTATGACGGCCCGAGCAAGAAGAGCTCTAGAGAAGAAGCGCCAAGACATCGACGCGACGGACATCATCTCATCAACGTTCAATACTACCCCGCCACCAGAAACCGAGGAGCATTTAAACTGGTCTCAGACACGGACATCGAAGGGCACCCGTGTCGAGTACGCAGACGAAACAGAGCCCCTTTCGCCCTGGTACGAGTAAAAGTCAAACAACAGCTAGTTACAATCTTCGGTTTATTAGACTCCGGCTGTACCGCACTAGCAATATCAAAGCGCACATGCATTAAATTAGGCCTAAACATAGAAAAGTCGGAAACTAAAGTAACCGGATTCGACGGTATACCCAAAATAGCGACAGGGCAAGTAGTACTAAATTTTAACATAGCGGGTAGATGGTTCCGAGAACAGTTCTTAGTCCAAGAAGGTCTCATGTATCCCATATTCATAGGAAACTCATTTAGATGGAAGTACGGCCTCAGTTTCGATGATATCAAAGGAGAACTGCATTGGGCAGTCAAAACTGAGGCCGAGGAAGAACACCAGGTAGACGACTTTATAAGTGGTCTGGCGGTCTGCTCAGAAAAAGATGTCTGTGATTTATCACTGACACCGACCCCAGACACATCTGATCGCACGTGGGTCCTCCGGACTCCAGTCCAAACCTTTGTAGAAATTTTAGCACAGAAATACGAACGAGTGGTCCGAAGCGATGGTTCATCAGGTATATCAAACGCAATGGTGTGCGATCTAAAGATCGACCCCAATTGCCCAGTCTTGCAATGTAGACTCATCCGGCGGCCACCGGCCATAGCCAAATGGGTGGACGAGAAGCTCGAAGTGTTGGAAAGACAGGGCAAGATACGCCGTTCGACCTCGGAATATTCATCTCCGATGTTACTAGTCCCGAAGCCGAACGGCGATAAGCGATTGGTAATCAACTATAAAGAGCTAAATAAATACATCCCAAAGATCCACAGTCCCAGGCCTAGCATGCACATGTTCAGGGAACACCTACCTCCAGGTCGGTATATGTCAAGGATCGACCTGCGATCAGGTTCTTGGCAGATCCCGATATCGGAGTCATCCAGAAAGTATACAGCTTTTCATACACAGAATGCATGCTGGGAGTGGAACGTTCTTCCCATGGGTCTAAAAAACGCCCCTGTGATCTTTCAACAGCTCATGAGCCGGATCTTCGGTACTGACATAGGTAAATTCTTATTCCTGAATCCCGATCATATGTTAATTTGTAGCGCGACTGAGGGTTTACATAAAGAACACCTAGAATTCGTATTCAAAACTTTGCATGATGCTAACCTATCTATAAATTGGCAAAAGTGCGACTTCGATCTCCCGGAAGTAAAATTCTATGGACATATAATCACCAGAACGGGGATTACCAAATGTTCGAAGAGACTCGAGGCTGTTCGCGACTATCCGGCCCCTAAAACCAAGAAAGACATTCAACGAATCCTCAGTGCTATTGGTTGGTATATGAGGTTTATTCCTCGTGATGCTACACAATTGGAGCACATCTTTCTTAAGTTGAAAAAGGAAGAAGATCCTAATCGACCTTTCACTTGGGGTCCAGAGCAGCAAACAGCCTTCGATACAATCAAAGAGGCAATTGCAAAGGAGATCGCACTCAATAATATTAACGAGGATCATCCTTTGTACGTCTATACGGACTCCAGCGATACGGGCTTAGGAGCAATTCTAGCTCAGCAGTATTACTGTGACAAGCTTAAGGCCGACCGTTTCCGGGTGATCGAATGCCGTAGCAAGTTGCTAAACGCCGCAGAGCGGAAATATGATGCTAAGGAGAAGGAATGCCTCGCTATTAGATTCGCAAATCGGGTCTTTAACCCACAGATACAGTGCCAGAAGGACGTAATCTTCAGATGCGATAATCAGGCCCTATCCTACTTGAAACATGCAGCCACAAACGACCATCTCTACAATAAACATATTGTGAGGTGAGCGATTGAGCTGGGTAATGTAGTGAATGACATAGAGTTTGTCAAGGGCTGCGACAATAGACTGGCGGACCTCTTCTCACGCGGCGCTCTGCCGGATCCGTCACAAGATGATGATCCAAACCAGGTCGACCATTGCATAGCAACCTTTGCCAGTTCGAGAAATAACGTCGAGATCGACATGGATATGCTGGACGGGCCCATGTTGCAGACCCTTTAGAGATCCGACGAAGCGATCGCCACTATTGCTAGGAGTTTATGTCGAGTGGGTCATCGGTCCAGGTACAGGTACGACTACGCGGTAGTACAGGGTATTTTGTTTAGGTATGTTCCAAATAAGGACTCGAGCCCATTGAAATCCATATTGAAACAGGGCACACAAACAGACGACTTCTACAGCAATAGAGTAGACAGGCTCTGGGAGCAGCACCAGGAAGAACAGGAGATAGGCAAACCATCAGGCCCTAACAGCTTATCACAAGTTAGGATAACACCGGCAATGCTCCGCAAGGGTAAACATATCAAATGGTCTCATCCACTAATTGCATCGGATTTTTTAGACCCGGAAGTGTCTACTACCAGTAAGCGCTTGGTCCCGGTAATCCCACAGGCCATTGAGCGGGACATCATTTTGCACTTTCACGAGACCACAAAGCCAGGCCATCATGGGGCCGAAACCACATATAATAGAATAAAAAAGCGGTTCTGGTTCTATAACATGGCAAAGACAATAGAAGCATACATTGGGACATGCATAGCATGCCAGGCCGCCAAAGCATCCACTAAACTAACACCAGACAGGATCGGTATCCATTCATACAAAAATAACATCTTCGAGTGCGTTCAGGTAGCCATACTCGATAAGCTCAATCCAAGTGCGGGACACAAGTACATAATAGTCTGCATAGATCACTTTTCCAAATGGATAAGTATGGAACCACTCACATCCGTCTCCACGGCTAAGGTTCGCAGGTTCCTGCAAAAGGTATTTAATACCTTCGGTACCCCAAGCAGAATAGTATTCGATGATCCATCGTACTTTACGGGAGCAGAATGGGAGGAACAGCTCCATCAATGGGGATGTCTAGTGGTACAGGTGCCACCATATCAGCCGCACCTGAACCAGTCAGATACAGCCACCCATGATATCCAGAGCATCCTCAGGACATTTTGTTCTCAAGGCCGAACCAAGTGGGCGAAGCAACTCGGGGATTATATGGTGGCATTGAACACATCAAAATCCAAGGCAGCCACATATTCACCTTGTCAACTCAACTTAGGCAGGGATATTATGCTCCCAATAGATCGCAAAGCACAGCTCCAACGAACTCTAGGCATTACAGAAGCAGAGTTCGAGGTGAGATTGCTTTCGGATGCTACAATCATCAGGGAACAGGTGCATAGGACCATCAAACTGGTTCAGTTAGCTCAGAACGAACACTTCGATTGGAACATACGTGATTGTGTATACAAGGTAGGAGACCTGGTTTTGACACGTAGTAAACACCAGTCACCAGCGCTAGAAGCCATACATACAGGGCCCTGGATGATAGCGGAGGTATATTCAGATCTCTGGGTCAGCCTTAAGGACCCATATGATCCGCAAGCTACTGCTTTTAAATCCCACACCTCGATTATACTCCCGTATCATCACAATGTAGAGGTGACAGGCAAAGACGAGTCCAAGACTCAATCACAGAAACCCAGGATAGCAATATCAGGGAGCGAGACTAGGCTGGCACAAGCTAAACAAACTGGAGATATTAGACAGAGCAGGTTAAGCAAGCCAGATGCCCGACAGCAAACACCAGCAATAGCAGGGAAAGATATCGGGAGCTCGAGCCTAGGGCCATTAGATACGTCCGATGAGTACGAGCAAGAATACGACGGACCTCCTACGCTATTAAGGAAGTCGACAAGAACCCGTAAACCTCCGGACGATTTAGGTATGAACGCTATGCAGTCGGGCAGAACTGCATTCCGGATGGGGGACCTGCTGAAGATTTCTTTTCCCTGGAACGAGACCGCAAACTAATAAAGCAGGAAGTATCAGAACTAGGAATGGGTTGCATGAAATTTATTTAGGGATATTTTGGAAACATTTTTTTGGTGACGGGAAAATGGGTATTAGTTAAGATTTTTGCATAAAAATACATAAAAAATAAAAAAAAAGTAAAACAAAAAAAATAAAAATATATATTTAGGTTAAGACGGAAGTGTAGGGGCTGGGGTCTCTACTCTTCCGAACACGTCCTATGACGTGTACGACGTTAAACTGCGCCGTGTGCTCGTCCTGACTTCCACCGTAGGGACGAGCATAGGGTAGGTTACTAGTGAATGGGTAAATAACTCCCATCGGCAAAAGAATCACAAAAGGCTGAGGATCCAGCCTCGGAGTTAGTGAGCTTCTTTGCTCAGTAACCAACCCTAGTCACGGTATAAGGTTCAGAGCACAAGAAATCCACATATTGGGAGCTGGTGTCCGATTTAGATGTTGGTGGAGCACCCAGCACGGAGAAAGAGGGCCCGTAAAAGCCCTCATAGAAGGTTAAGCTTAGGGTAACCTCGATCAAAGGCATGGGGAGCAACAGATCCACAGGACCAACGCGGCCCAGCATAGGTAATTTAATCACTACAGTTCCAGCGACCATCAGCCCGGTCGAAGTCAATCTACATTGTTACGCTCAAAGCTGAGAGAGTATGATAAACCAGCAACAGCATCAGTACAGTTCCAGCGACCATCAGCTCGGTCGAAATCAATCCACATTGTTACGCTCAAAGCTGAGAGAGCATGATAAACCAGCAACAGCATCAGTACAGTTCCAGCGACCATCAGCTCGGTCGAAGTCAATTCACATTTGTTTCGCTCAAAGCTGAGAGAGCTTGATAAACCAGCCACAGGCAAAGAATCATTGTCAGAATCGACATCACTCAAGAGAACACCGGAGGACCCCGGAATCGAATAGAGCAGGTAGATGAGGTGATGGTTAGCATAGCCCAATAGCCTACCAGGCTAGCAGTTAACTCTCAACACCAAGGTAGTTAGTTCAATCCTCAAGCTAGGGAGAATAAACAAGCATATTAACCAGGAGACCGACAGAGCGGTTGAATGACTCACTGTGATGAGTAGTTTAAGAGTTGGGCTTCAGGTCAGGTACAACATGCCATGAAGTGTAGTACTCAAGCTAGCAAGGGTAAACAAGCGAAAGCATTACATGTCAGTTGTGAGCACTATGAAGAATACAGGGCAGGCCAACGAGCCATAATTGCGATGTTCTGTAGTGGTCAGCCGGGTACGGAGATACTTCCATAGTCAGCCGGGTACGGAGATACTTCCATAGTCAGCCGGGTACGGAGATACTTCCATAGTTAGCCGGGTACGGAGATACTTCCATAGGACAATGGTACAAATTAGCACAAAGCAAGAGCCGTTTAAATGCTTTCCCATGTATACGATTTTCTGCTGAGCTCCAGCTATTACGTCAGTCGTGGGCAGAAAGCGCAAGAGTCCAACAGTAGGACAGGTAACCAGGCATGCAGCTAGTCGCCGTCAGTAGGTCTGCATCCTCAAAGCTAGGGAGGGTAAACAAGCACAGTGGACATAGCGTCCGTAGTTGACAGAAACAAGGTAGGGGTTGGTCCATGTAGAGGAAGCTTGCCCATTAGCAGGTACCCAAGTTTGGATCCCAGTGCGATTGAGGTCCCACGAGGATCCAGCAGTGATTTCAATCAAAGGGACTTCAGCAATGGGGGCTGGGACATAACCAGCTCCGGTCGAATGCAATACCAGCATAGTTATGGTATATTCAACATCTAAGGACTTGCAACCAGGAAGGCAAGGTATATTAAGCATAGCAGTCAAAATTCCCCAATGCTAGAGGGGTTAAACAAGCAAGCAGTGGAGTAGAGATCAATGTCTACTAACACTGCTGTGAGCCATCAGTGGAGAAGGTAGGAAAGTAGAAAGTAAGCACTAATTTCAGCCAGAGAAGTAGGGCCTACTTCATATGGCTGTGACATCGACGTCGATGAGGGCCTCGACGTCGATGTCACAGCCATATTTATTTTTAGCTGGAAAAATTCTACGGATTTCCATTTCCAATTTGGTAAATGTACGAACATATTGAAGTGATCCCTCATCAGGGACCGTGAAGATTTCATCTCAAGGTAGGTTGAGGGTTAGAAAAGTACATAGGTAAGGCCAGGAGTGTAGTTTAATCCCATCCAGTGGGTATCAAGCAGAAGCCCAGTGAGGTAGAGATCTAAGTTTAGGCGAGTACGGAGGCTAGGAGGCCGCCAGACATAACCCAGGTCAGGGAGTGTTGAGGGTCGGTTAGACCGACGGCATACGTAAAGTTTGGCTAGTATAGTCAATGGTGGTGAGCAATAGAGAGGTCGAGTAAGGACCATCGTAGGTTCCTGTAGTCAGTGACATCTGCAGAGCACCGGAGCTAGTGAGCGGTGCATAAAGATTCACTATGCATTGTTTGGGTGAATAGAGAGACCCAAGTTACACAAGTGGACATCGGCGGAGCACTAGAGCTCCGAACCACCGGTATAAACGTTATATACCAGTAACCATCAAGTAAACCAGACCTGGCTAACAGGTCGGGGGGACCGCGTGTAGTAGCGACGGAGCGGTAATACGTGAACACTCGAGCAGTGTAGAATTGGTGAGCAATCACAATGTACGGTGGCATAGCCCTTTCGAGGGTTATGATTAAGTGATAGAGCAGCGACTCTAATGAATGTCCGCGGGGATAAGAGGTCTTCTGAGCTATGGTGACATTGTCATCAGGCCCGGAGGACCGCCATTTAGTTAAGCATGATTAAAAATAAAGGAATGACAAGGCATGTAAAGCTCGGGTTTAGGACCAGGTGGCATGATCTAAGGATAGCCGGAGATTTTATATGGATAAGCGAGACGGTGAGTCTCACTTAGACCTTGTCTAATCGGTGGTTTTAAAAAATTTTAAATTTTAGCATGGCAGCTTGACCAGCATGGCTCGAGGACGTCGTGACACCGATACACCAAGTATCATGGGCAGCACATGCATTGGCTCAGGGAGCGTACGACGCAGCATTCAACCCTACGGTCGCGTCCCGACCGGCAAGATTGGGCCCGGAATCAAGAAGGGCGAAGGGCGTGGCAGCAAAAAGAGGTGTAATTACAATTACGTCCCGTCCGCAAGAAGACCCTACACTTCGTGAAGCAGTGGAAGCCTACCGAGTTAAGAAGGACGACACACCCAACACACACTTGACTCAAGCTCAAATCGACGATCCACAGTGCGATCCCAGTATAGTAAGACATTTCGTGACAAGAGACAAGGCATGGCCAACTAAATCCCAAGGAATTCGTCCTGCCATACCTAAGGAAGTGGGGGTTACTCCAGGGGCGACTAAAGAGGCGGAGATCCAGTCAGTCCTAGTTAAATTGGACAAATCACCGAATCTCGCGGTTCAGGTATGGCGAGCGAACAGACATACCACGAAAAGAGGGTACATTTCGGTGATCGCAATTACAGACGGGGCACGGGTGGTGCTAGCAGGATATGCAGCGATGGCACCAGAAGCACGAGCATACCTCCTCAACTGGCTGGAGAAGAATAATGCAGTCAAATGGACTTACCAGCTCGGGCCGCAATTTGAAATTCTACGAAACTTCGCTGACACTCGCCCGAAACATATGGTAGATGTCCGATACCTGTTGAAACGTTGGTGGAGAGCTCGATATAAGGAGGAGATACCACTACGAGCAGAAGAGGTACTACTTACGATATTCCCTGAGCTCGAAATTACTATAGAAGACTGTCTTGAAGATAATCGCCCAGCTAAAAGGGGAACAGAGAACAGAGTGTTTTTCACACCCACCCAGTACA
The DNA here is from genome assembly GCA_949802685.1 of Dicyrtomina minuta. Lineage (NCBI taxonomy): Eukaryota > Metazoa > Arthropoda > Collembola > Symphypleona > Dicyrtomidae > Dicyrtomina > Dicyrtomina minuta. The sequence continues at coordinate 60,031,519 of OX461809.1, forward strand.
GGTATATGGTCACCAAAGTATTGGGAGTATATCATTTGGGTCGACTCTACTCAGAGTCTTTCATTTCCGCTCAGACGGGGTTTAATAAGTGGGTAGAAGCATCCAAAGACCGCATAAGAATCATGGATACTCGTAACCCGGTGGCGGCACCCGACTTCTCTCCAAACCAGTGCCGCCAAGAGCTGAGTAAGGTGCTTTATCAATATGCTAAACTGTATCGTCAAGGGAAACTTAAAAATAAGGAAACCTTGGACGCTCGCGGTATCCTGGCCATACTAATAGTGCTTCGCTTGGAAATGGCATATAAGCTGGATTTGCAACCAGGAGAATGGCTCAAGACAACCACTGTAGCCTATATGTTACAGGCACAGTTCTATCATGAGAAGGACCTGGTAACCGAGACGCGAGTGTCCGATAAACCCACTAGTTTCCTTTATTACTACCAATGCATGACACAACAAGATACATGGAATTATTTTGGAGGAGCGTTTGATGCATTTAAGAGTTATATTGATAAGTGGTGTTTGAAGGGCAAGGATGGAGAGCCACGCAAACCAGCTCAAATGATGCAGGGCAAGGGTGAGCTTAGGAAGTGGATTGATTATCCGTATCTACAGAAGCACGTAGAGGCAGTACTAGAGATCAAGCCACTGGACCTGATAGATGTGAAAATCCAGTGTGACGAGTGGGATGATTGTGTGATCTCCAGATCCGCAGACGAAGACACCGACGTCCATCATGAGGTAGTGTTACAAGAATGGGATGAGGTGCGTCTGGCCGAACGAGTGGCGGAAAAGAAGAGATTGGACCGCTTAAGATTGCAGCAGCAGCAAGATGATCTCGTGGCAGCTATCGCCCAGGCAAAACCCGTAGTTGATCCTAAATCTTCATCACAGAAACGGCCGCGGTCGTCCAGGGATCACAAGCGTTCCGACGGTAAGGATCGAGGACCAAGGACCCGCAGTCATAACCGTCCCGTATCCACGCATCAGGCGGACACGAGGCCTGGTGTTAGCCAAAATCCAACGAAAAGCGAGAAGGTCCAGGTGAAGACAGAGCGACCGTCTAAGCGACCGAGAACGGAGGCAGTACCAGAAGAGATAGACATAGCCGACTCACCACGAGAGTCACCAGCTCCGGAAACAGCATCGGGAACTGCATCAGCGTCCGAGCAAGAATCGTCATCCGATAATGAGCAGGGTTGGTCGGATGAGGGCATGAGACTGGTCTTGAAATCCCAGCTCGTTTCATATGAGGAAGCGCTAGGACGACTCTGCGCGGAAGCGGGGAGCAAGATCATGTCACTCCTGGAGAGTACGTCGACCCGGGTGTGGAGTAGTGGGCACTCTGCACTAGGAAGGGTTTACACACTCAACAGGTTGGTGGGATGGTTGTTGTTCCCGCAGAACTTTATACCAGGGCACTTACGAGTTGTGTCACAGAACAGTACGGGGAAGATCTATGCACCTACTCAACCGGTCGTAAACGAGTGGTGGCGTATATGCAAGACTTGTCGAGCCATCGGACATACCACCACAGAGTGTTATGCTTACAAGACACATCAACTGGTCGTGGACCCGGAGCAGATCGATGAGGAGCACCAGTTTCTACTTCTACCAGGAGATCAAGATATTATGTTCAGGGCGGACGTGGTCTAGTCGGCCATGTACCACATCCAGATCCGATCTCATGAGCTCAAGCGATCGGACGAAGACCACTTGGTGATACATACGATTCTGAATAATATGATGCAGCGGCCACTAACAAAGGACATTTACGAGGTAGTTCGGACGGTACAGGACATATTGAGTGCGAAAGAAGTGGAAGATACCTAAGCCAGTGCCTCCGCCGTTGACTTACGATGTGATTCTGGATCAGAAATTAGCAGGTTTGCAAGCTCAAGCTCTTCAGTTTACACAATCAGTAACCGACCTGAGGGTGCTTAATCGACCAGCAGAGGTCTTGATGGAAGGGCAAGTCGATCTGGCAAAATTGGTCGTAACCGAGTGGCAGACTAAGCAGCAGGAGCAGAAGAAAGTAGATCAGACGACTCCAGCCCGAGCTCCGGCGACTCAGGATTCTAAGCAACAGCAGGCTACAGCTCTGGAGATATCACGAGGTAGGAAAGCCTCACTGGAGTTCGGCCCATTAGCAGGACCTTCAGGATCGGGGAGCACCTCTAGCTTGGTTATCGATGAGACAGTTACAACTATACACCTTTCGGACCAAGAAGAGGATATCTCAGCTCCTACATCTCGCAACGGATCCATACGAGGAAGACCGGAGCCAGAGGACCAGGGGGGCAACACCAGTAAGGCAGAGACCCTTGCACCAGATGACTTCCTCGATTAGATTAAGATACTACAGGAGGGGGCATATGACATGTATAGTTTATTTATTTTTTATACCTTCTATTTTTACATCATTTTGTTAAAATATATATAATTTTTGTATAGGGATCTCGAGGGGAGTCGAGTTCGATGATATAAGGCATTTTTTGTATTTGGAAATCTGTATTATGTATGATATTAACAGCCGGAGAGACCGGTGCTCGATCATGAACATGAGTTTGTAAAGATGATTTTTATTGTTATTAATGCATACATGTACTTTGGATGACGGATTTTTATTGTAAATATGACTAGATGATAATTTTAATTATTTTTTATTTATGTATAAGACAACTGAGGTCGGAATAGGTGGTTATGGATGGGGAGCTTGATCCAAGCGCATAGTTAGATAGGATACTAGAGCTCGTGAGTCTTCTGGGTTTCGAGGTAGAGAGGTCTACATGTATAAGAAGGGGGATACCCCGATCATGTCGAGTCCTTAAGGTTTCCAGGTCTACTGCCCTACACCAAGAGAGGTTCGCAGGTCCACCGCTCCACTTACCTACTATTTCTCAGTGAGGTCGTGGGAGAGAGAAACGGCAAGATCTTTCACCTAAGAGTCATTCCCGTTTCCAGTCATTGGCCTCTTCACTTATTCTCGGCGATGCTCAGGCGGTAGAGAACCCTCTACGATGTTTCGGACGCCTGGCAAAGTTGAGAATAGTGGGGGGGACAGTGGGAGAGAGAAATCGGCTCCAGCAATGAGGGGCATAAGCGACACCTAGGTCAGGATAGGGAAGTAGGTGTAGGTAGTGGTGGTAGCAGTAGTCAGGCCATCACGTGGAGACTGGATGGAGAGAGCATGGTCTGGTAGTGGTAGTAGCAGTGGTGGGCTATCACGTGGGGACTGGATGAATGTAGTGTGATCTAGAAGGATTGGAGTTATGACGCACAGACCAAAACGACATGAGAACGATCGTAGACGAGCGAGACATAGTAGCAGTGGTAGGGCTGTGAAGTGGATGATGGGGGACCGACCATGAACATTCGGGAAGACGAGGATTGGGGAGCAGGAGGTAGGCTCCTATAGAAAGGATAGCCAATCATCGGCGGAAGGCAGGCGCATATGAAAATGATAGCCAATCACCGATCGGATTAGGGATGCCAGCAAGTGGGGTATCTGGGTCGGTCTCTAGGTTGAGGGCTTACGAGACGATGAGCAGAAGAGACGATATTCATTCTTTTGCCATACTCCATGAGGGACAGACAACGGTGGAAGCAGCAGCCTGTTCGTGAAGTAGTAGAGAAATCCCCAGTTGTAGAGTTTAAGTTATTAGTGTAAAGTATTTTTAAGTATGGCCGTGTAAGCCATATAGGGGTTTTAGTTGTGTAACATTTAATTGTGATTAATACTGTTATTAGTGGTTAACTATTGATAATTTGTACCGGGTAAACCGGGTATAGTGTGTGTATTTTTCCCGACATAAAACTGACTTTAATGTGGGTCGGAAGACCGGAAAAGAGACAAATAAATCGGTGTTTAAGTGTGTAAGATTTCCCCAGACATTACCTGTGTGTGTGCGAGCTAAACTTTTTGGCATATGGCCGACAGCATATAGGGGGCTGTGTGAGACATTGTATTCACAGTGTGTGTGCATTCGGGTCCAAGTTGCCCCGGTCAGGTAGAGCCGTTTAGATAGACACGGTGCATAGACTCGGCTGGTCGGTTGGACCAGTCTCATATTGCCCATAGGCGCATCGTCTACCTATAGACCGAGCGAGCTTACCATCTTGGAGTGCAGGTGCTGAGGGCAAGATACCAGCACGTGCATACGAGTGAGACATACTGCATCTCCAGACCACACGGTGGAGTTTACCTCAGAACGAGTGCTCCGCAGCAAATCAAAGGGCGAGCACCCAGGGAACGGACCAGAGGCTCTGGACCGGAGCTCGAGGAGAGTCGCTCCTCGTTGGATAAGCTGCAGACCAGGAGGTCTAGAGCTTAGGAGGAGCAGTCCTCGAGGATCTAGTGGGGGCTTAAGACAGGGCTTGGAACAGTGACCAGCCCTCGAGAGCAGGAGCTCTTGAGGTCCACCCCAGGAAGGCCGTTGAGTACTAGAAGAAGAGGGCCTCGAGGAGAGGCGTTCTTGGTGTTCGAGGCTGTGGAAGTACGGGATTGTGGTGTTTTAGGAGATTCCCCTATTACAGCGCGTAAAAGATGTTTACGTCTTGTACTTAACTACCATTTAGAAGTATGAGCATTATATTATCGTCAAGCTATTTTCACGCCAAATTTGAATTTAATGGAAATGATTTTGAAACAATCCTTCCTGGATATATGCATAAATATTACAATACATATAATTCTGGAAAGGCCCGTGTGGTACACAGCTGTCACGCACGAACTCTTTTACTTTTTTCTTTTGTAGATGTTCTTTGTCTTCACTGCGTATAATTACTTGTTTTCCACTGACAAGAGTCAAAACAGAATTTGGTCCGTGTCTGGAACACCTTTGTGGGTATTTAGAATATTTGAGTTCCTTATGTAGATGCATGTTTGTTTTATTTAATTTTACACAAATACTCTTCTCTCAAATTTGAAGATATGCGATTATATTATATTATGGTCTCGATTAGATTTTGACTTTGACAAATGTGAGTATATGGATACAATTATGTCTGTACAAAGTTGTGGTTAGTTGACAAATAAAGCAAAAAAATGACTTCAAAATGTTGCAACCATCTGTGAATATTTACAAACCCAAATTTTAAAATCTAGGACGAAAAAAAGGTGGAAGCCAATAAAAAATGAGTGGATAAATATATGGATATGTGATACTATAAGCAATACAGATTATTTTTATTTATGAGATAATCTCCACAGTTCATAGTGAGCAGGAGTAGGAGTACTAAACTCCGTAAATGAATGTGTATATAGTATTTCCCAACGAATCATGTAGGTATATATATTATCTATTCTATAAGGATTTGTATAATTACAAAGCTTTCTATATATGCACATCTTTCTCTGATTCATCTCAAACTAGCTATCTATCTCACCTATAAAATTCCTAGCTGTCTATTTAAGAGTTTTATGAGTGTGGTTTATGTAGATTTTGTGTGATAATATTACTTATTATTAATACGATTTGAGACTGACAAAATGCATGACATGCTTTGAGCAATAATGTACGAGATGGTGTAAACAAACAGTACATTTGAAAACTACTACAACTTCTGTATATATATCTCTGCCGTGAACCGTCGTTCTCATTGTGGATGTGTTACATTATAAACATGATAATGGTGAGCCATTACTTTTAATTTTATGCCCAACCTAAATAGTCACTATTCCCGTCCTGTACAGGCATGGAAATATATATATATTAATATTATAATGTCTCTAGTTTTCTTTATGACTAGTGCATTTCTGGAGTCTCCGTATTTGGGTTGTGAATATAGAGTTCACTGTGCCTGTCTATGGCATATGTAATTTGCATAGCAAGTATATATGTGACAGTCCTATAGTAAAAGTATTTGTTCTAATTTGTAATGGTAGAATGAAAGGTGAGATACATATACGTGAAAGGGCGGAAAACTTCATTAAATAATAAGGTAAATTTATGCTTCCCTTAAGATACTAAGCGGAGAGACAGATACTATTCTAAAACAATAGCCCGGCATGTATGAGCCGAGACGTATTCTTTATACATGAAATGACGAAAGGTTGTATGGTCGTTCATTTGTTGAATCCCGTAGAGTCGAACAAATAATACACTGCAAACAGTGCACAGGACCACACACTACTTCTAGATTCTAGAATTCTAGACCTGCATTATAGTTGACGTCAACTCTTGCCTTCTAATAGGCTTCCACTGTAGTATGTATTTGGCGGAGGGACTCTGATACAGATATTCAAGGCAATCATAACAAACAGAGAGGCAACGTGCTGGAGCTGGACGAGGATAAGGAAAATTCAAGAATATGAATATTTAACTTTTTATTTCAAGAATAGAGCAATTTTTTTCAGTTGCAAGTCCACGAAGGAAGCCGACGCCGAAGCCGGAGAGCGATGTAGCAGTTCTTATGGTGTTTAGGGTTGCAGGTAAGTAATTCATTTTATGTAATTCAGTAGGCTGTGAAAATGCGTGGTAGAAACAAGTTTTGACACAGTATAGAATTTGCAGTAGTATTTGTCTCTCTCAGTGTGTGAGGGTCTGCTCCTCAGCTTTTTTCTTTCTATTCCACTGTGACTCTTTTATTGTTGTATTCATGAAGCAAACGGGAAACCTTCCATTCAAATGCCTAAAAATCGTCATACATGAAGGAAAAAACTTGACGCTGCACTTTTTCATTACTGTAGTAGGAGCATTAGGAAAGGGAGTGCAGACAGGAGTGCTCGAGTGGTGCTGAAAACAGAGATGAAAAGAGTAACAAACATCAATTCAAAGAGGACATTTTTACTTTTGTCGACATGGTCTCGAGTGAGCAATATGACATGTGCATGTGTATTTATTGAGATGAAGAATTCCTGTGTAAATTCATTTATTTACGTTAAAATGCCCTTACTCCTTTTCATCCCAGCCTACATGTACCTATGGTTGAGAGTTTGGGAAGAACTGCGAAGAATCTTTTGTGCTCTTTTTTCCCTGTATGTCCTCTTGTCCTTGTCTTTTCTTGACTTGGCTAAGGGGCAAGTCTTAATGTCTATACTATCACTTATCAACTATATATCCACATATGTTTTCCTAAACGCCAAGATTTGTAAAAAGAAAATATGTTCAAAAGGACAGGGAGGACAGAATTTTTGTTTGTATAGTATTGTACATATTATAGTGACATAGGCTATGTAAGTGCCAAGGCAAATTGGAATGAAATGTAAAATAAAATTGGTGGATAGTGTAGTAGACTTGTGGACTGTAGATGTTCTGCCCTGTCTTGCTTCTTAAGAAAATAATAGTGTAGTTGTCAAGTCCTGCACCACCTGCATGGACTACATGGACACGGATTATATTAAATTCTAAACATTTCAAACCTTACTAGCCCTTGTCTTCTCAATTACTCCTCCGGGAACTATGTATGCCCGTCCCAGGACCCTGTATGTATGTCCTATGTAGATTAACTCAAGCTTTAGTTTTTAAATAGCCAGCATAAAAATAAAATATTGTGAACATTTCTAGGCGATGCGATGTCTTGTGCTTTTGTAGTTATTTAAATCCGACTTGGAGACTCGAGAAGATAATCATATATGTATGTATAATTTTTACAAGCAGAGAAAAAAAATCAGTTTTCTTCCAGGCCTTTTCCTCAACAGTCAACAGATAGAGAGAGAGAGCTTCGGCAGCGTCTGAATGTTTGCCATGAATTCCATTACATGCTCCATGTTCATAGCTAATGTATATATAGGAGTCCCTATGCACTTCTTAAACCATGCATATCTATCCATTTCGAAATATATATGTGCATGGATTTTAATGGTTTGGTATATGGAGCCTAGACCTGGACGAGGACGACTGTCTTTAAACTGTCTGGAGTTCTGGAGGCTATGGAGTATATAGCCTATAATATGGGAAACATCAGAGTGAGTTTCAAGGGTACAGACGGTAGATTGAGTTGGTGCTGTGGAAGATATGGAGGAGGTAGTACCGATGTTATTTAGCTTGTTTCATGTGTGACTAAAAGCATGACATAAATGTGCGAAAATCCTCTCCAAATCCAGGCAATAAATAACAATTATTGGTGTAATGACTGCGGTTCACTGTTCTTTCCAACTCCAACTCACAAAATGCCTCCTTACCTACAATAATAACTTTACAACTATACAGCGCCAGTCGGACTCGGATTCACAAATTCCCTCTAAGAAGCTACAAAAGCCACACAATAACCTGACCATCGTAAGGGGAAGAACAAAGGTCTGGTTCTGGTCCTGGTGACTGGTGAGTGTAGCCTAGACCTAGACTCACATTACAACCAACTGGCATTGTGAGGATCATTTCCCTCTGAGTACCATTTTTGACCTGAATTCTTGTAATTTCCTACCCAAAAAGTGTATATACTCAACCAAAAGTCCTTTGCTCTCAGTTGTGTACGTATCCCGCTTCGTCCTTTTTTATTATTTTTGTGCAAATATGTACAACAACCACTCTGCGCTGACAAGCTTTAAGTTTTTACTACCTCAACAACAATACGGATAAGTATTACATAACAATCGTTCCTATATATGGCTGTATAATTATTGTCATTTCCCATACAGGCTTAAACAAATTCAAAGTATTATTATTAGTATTATATCTGCTGAGCATATAAACTTAATGATGTTGATACATAAATTATCTCAATATGGACCCCACCATGAGGGTGCATAGTATTATTTTGGAGAGTAAGATATAGCTTTATTAAATTTAACACTGTCCTCCAGTGATAGTAGTCTGACAGACTCACAATTAGTACAAGTTGCAGCGTATATATGGTTGTTATATTATATTATGTATAATCATTAATAAAAAAAGTTCAAATTTAAAATATTATTGAAAACTTATTTGTTTCAACATAATATTACCTACGAGAAAATTGTTTTGATTTCAGAAATTATGTAAGTAAACTGCAATCTTAAAAATTAAAATGAACAAATTACAACAAATATTTATTTTATTTTAATTGAAAAAATAAAGTGTTTAAATAATGCCTTATAAAATATTTAAGCGAAATACGTTGATATGTCCAGGAGTAAAAGTTATATAAAATTATATCCCCCCCTCCAAAAATCCTTTAAACTTCAAATTTAGCAACAATTTTGGTTCAAAATATTTAAAATGCATTTATGGTGTATGCTTGATTTTTAAAACGAAAGAATATAAGTTTTTAATTCTTTAAATTCTGATCCCACAATTTCAATGCAATCCTATGTTTTATTAAAAAACACTATAAGCGTGGTAGGCATGGTAAATTTTAACATGCTTAAGAATGCCCTTAATAGTCTAAACTACTTAACGTTTTGCGCTGTACATTCCTAGTTTAAAACTGAATTTTTAATTCATGTGTTTTCTACTGTCCGGGGGGGGGGGGGGGAGGGGGAGAGAAATGTCCGTATAACAAATAAATTCATACACGAAAATGTACCATTATGAGATTATACCTGGCAAACCTCTCTTCTTGGAAAATTACGATTTCATTGTTAAAGTGGAAACCTCTCCTTAAAGAATGGTCTGTACTTTTTCAGGGATATGGCAAATTGTTTTTGCGACCCATGGAAAAATAATAAATTTTTTATATATGAATAAAATATAGATTTAAAAAAATTTGTTTCATGCATTTTACATGGCTCATTTTACATGCTGGTTGTTCCTATCCGTAGAACCCACCGGAATCTAGTAACATCCTCATGTACACAAATATCGTCTATTGAATCTAGAAAGAAAGATATTGAGTGCTCGGGCTGGCTCATAGTCTTTGTATATAAAGTGGATATTCGTTGATCTTTTAGGCAGTTCCATAGGGCTGATCATGAAAAACCCTAGCGGGAAACATATTTTATAATGATGTACTTGTAGAACGAACATCTCTAGTCCTGGAATTGGAATTACTGGAGAACTGGAAAACGATGAATCTAATCGTATATTTGTATGAAGAATCTTCGAGTTCTTTCAAAAGGTTGGAGAGTATTTTTCGAGTCCTTAGTCCTTCTGGGACTACATGCTGAGAGTGCATATAGTCTCATCTTGAATGCATTTGATTGTGAAAGCAAAGCCGCAATCTTCATTTTTCCGAATCCACTGTATTTGGTCAGGCTCAGCTAAACAGGAATTCCTGCTCCATTCCCAGCTCCAGCTACACACCGTCACCGATCCCGGTCCCGGAACCGGTCCCGGCCCCAGTCCTGGAACCGGCAAAGCCAGACTAGGGATAGACGCGCATAAGATGGAGCCGCATGATTTCATGACGACTACTGGGAGCTACTTACTGGAAATAAATTAAGTATTCGCAAATCAGTAGGGGATAAATTTACTCAAGCTCACACACATTTAAAAGAGGTAGAGATGATACGTGAGTGCATAGATAATGGAGATGGAATTTGCTTCCTGTATCTCGAGCACATTTATGTATCAGGTATGTATATTACAAGAAAGAGATTTGCACTATAAAATCATAGTAGGCACTTCAAGTTTAGATAATATATAATATGCTGTATCCTCGTACAGTATAACTGCTTACACTTACGTTAGTTGACAAAATCTGAATGCTGTTTTTATCAAACGCTACTCGCTTACTTGAATCTCCACTCCCTGCACGCTTCTTTTTTTGGCGCAAAAGTCTGCTTTCACTACTCGACTCATACACAGATATGTTTCGTATGGTTGGATTTCCTGTAAATCATCATTAATTAAATAATCTTTTTCATTAATTTTTCCCTGTTAAATATGATTTCATTGGAAAAATCGACTCAATTCCGGTCAATTATATACAATTTATTTAATTCACGCGTATTGGCTAATGGCAATGACCCAATCCGGTCCTACTATAAACTTGCAAAAAATCAAATAAAAAAAAAATTTTGTGGCCGATGTAGAATACAATGGAATACTCTATCATTCTATTCTAAATTGCTCCAAGTTCAAAAATAAAACCTGAATATCTCTTTCTAATTTGAAACTCTAACTAAGCGCTGTAGCTATAAAAATAATTTCTCGGTTTAAAAGTTGAAGCGTTTATGAGATTCTCTGTTGAAAACAAGGAGATTTTACCTGTAAATCTCTGGACCATTCCATTATGGATTGCGTAGACGTAGAAAGGTACTGAGTTGAGAATTGGACAATTACACCGGATGTGGATTCTTGAGCAGAAATGTTTTCCAGTTACGACTCCAAGACTGGGAACACGACCACGAATGTAATCCATTATCATGAAAGTAGAGAGAGGAAGCGATTCTAAAAGGATGCTCGTGTTCATCCTCATGTCTCCATTTTTACCCTAAGTGAAAGTCATTTCATAAAGAATTAGGAAAATGCTACCGTTGGTTTTTTTTTTTTTTTTTTTTTACATCGGATGGAATATAGAGGGATACGTTGAACTTGAATGGCGGAACTATGACTACCAACATATAGTATAATGGGTTTCAGTTTATTTTAAAATGTGGAGCGGACAACGAAATGAGAACGGAGAGAACGCGTATAGAAAATAGAAGCATATAGTAAAAATCCGGCTGGTTCACTCTCTCAGCAGTTACGCTAAGAGTTGCTGAGAGAGCGTCTAATAGACGCGTTTTCCTTCAAGAAAAAAGCATAGTATAACTGAGCGGGTCTAGGCCCTGCATTGCCCTCTTGTATTTTCTCTCATCCCAATTATAAGGAATGATGGAGTGAAAGGAGGGTGAGGGGGTTGACCCATAGGCCTTGAGTCATTGAGAGAACTTGGTAATTAATCAAAATCAGAGACTTTTGCGTTGTAGTGTAGTAGTAATGCTGCCTCTTACCTGGCCTGGCCCTTTTGTTTTCTTTGATGAGGGGTGGGTGCAGGAGAGTTACAGTGGTCTACTCATATATAAATATGATATGTGATATATGTACTACGACCTATGTAGGGAGATCATCTCTCCTAAAATGTGATATTCTCAGCACCTGGGGGAAATCAAAAGATCATGCAAAAGAGGTAGGTGCATTAATTTTATAGACACTTTCTACGCAATGGAATGGTATCAGGAGGCGGGATACACTCAAAAGATTACGTAAGTGGATCTACAGACATCATAACATGAAAAACTAGTAGGAAAGACACAACTGAGCAGACACGCAGACCAGTTTGGCAAACAAACACATGAATACTAAGCACGCTGGTTGTGGAGAGTGTCTGGAAAACCTGAATCTCTCCGCATACCTATAGTGTCATAATATATTATCCTTCTCTTACCTACGCGTCATTTGATTCAACAATATAATCTTCCCTTCAAGAGTCTCGATCTCGAGTGTGTGTGCGTATGAAGAAGCAAATTAAAACGCAAATCAAGTTTAACTAGCCATATTAAATATGCATAGTTTTCTTCTCCAAATTATGGGTTGAGGCGATGTAGATGCCGAGAGGAAGTTCAGTGGATACAATACTGGACTTTAAATGGTTTTATGTGTCACCTGCTTCAAAACTTTTACTTCATCTTTACAACGTTTTTTTAAATATTTAACTTGAATTTATTTTATTCCTGCAAGGCGATTTTAATTGAAAATAAATATTTAAAAAATTAACAGGAAAATTTCATGTATTTACAAATACAAATAACGCCATTAAGATAAAGATAAGACCAATGCTAAAACAATACAGGGCAACAGTTTCTCTGAGGTATTGGAAAATTATTCTGCTGCGCTCCCGCAGACAGAACAGCACTGAATAGTGAGAGACTGCAGTCAACAAAGAAAGCAAGATGTGTATTCCTAAGAGATTTCTGCGTTGCTGAGCTGAGAATTGCGAATACATAATCCCAGATCCAGAACCAGCTGACCATCCTATACTGGCATTACTAGGTAGATCCCTATCTACTTGAAATAATATAATAATATCATCACTTCTGTTTTGGTCTAGTCCGGAAAGTACACGGTTGGAGGTACATGAGGAGTCATAATTATAGGAAGCCCATTCAGATTCAGTACGTATAGAAGCAGAAGCACAATGTTTCAGGTTTCTCGATAAAACAGAAAAAAAAATTCGTCTTCAACCGAAATGAAAACAGCAGAAGTAAAAGTAAATGGAAAGGGAGGGGAGACGCGTATATAGTAGCATAGTAGATGATGTACAGCTACCGGCTGCGGGGACTGTAAATTGAAGTTAACGACCCATAACAAGCGCACGTATGAGTGTGACTATATAAGTGGAACCTTGACTGACGCTGAGTCTTTCTTTTATCACATCTCCACAAGAAGAAGAAAAAAAACCCATAGTGGCATTTAAATTCTAACTTTTCAATTTTCAATTTTTGTGAGAGAAACTCCAATAAAAAATGATAAAAACCCCAACCGAACCATTATGCACCATTATGAATTTGAGCCACAATAAAAATTTAAACTCAACGCAATATTATTTATTCCTTTATTAAGTCCTTCAACTATTTTTGAGTTATTTCTCCAATATTAAGATTCAAATCTAAATTCAAATCTCAAATGATATTTAAATATTTGTTTTACTTTTGAAAACGGTCTGTAGGATACCACAAATATACATCCAAATAGAATATTACCAAAAAATCCAATTTTTCATTTTTTTTATTGCTTAATTTAGTACCATCTTGCCGAGCTACCGCATTATTGGATGTTATTACAAAAATTGATATCCAGAATTTGCATGGCAATTGAAGCTGGTCTCTTGATAAACAGAATTTAAGATGGAAAACTTATCAAAAGTTTGTATCCGTCCATGAGTTGTGGGCATGTGCATTGACGTGATATTTTAAAAAGAATTACTTCAATACTGCATATACCTATAGGAGATGAATCTCCAGTTGACAAAACAAGCACAAGGATTTTGTAATTCTATCTCCTCGTAAATTGGTATGCAGAATTGTTTTTAAATTAAATAATATTATGTGAAAATGTGCACATATGAATTTGTGATACTTAAATGCAGACACACACACATTAGGTCTTTATTATTGTATCATGTATAACGCCTTTATAACCATATGCATGCCACTTCTTCGAGAATTCACGGTCATGTTCCTATATTCTTCATCTTGATGTAATTTCACTCTCTGTGTAACCGCATGCGGCAGAACCAGGGGAACATGAACATCTAGGAATTGTGAAACAACACAATATATAAACAATCAATGCTTTTGAGAGCGAGTACATAATATGCACCTACCTACATAAGACGTGTACGACAAGTTGCTTTCCATAAATTGTGCTCTCTATGTTTTTTGATGTCATCGGTGATGACCACATTTTACATATTTACATTTCAAGAGATTCAAACTCCACCCGCAGTTGAAGGGACTGTGTACTAAATTGCTGAAGCTTTCCCTGATACTGATAATTGAGATTTGAGAGAGTGCACCAGCGAAACGATCAATTCATTGAAAAAAGACGAAAAAAAACATGTGTGATGTGTTACGATAGACATTCAAGAGCTTTTGGAAGAACATTAGAGTTCCTTCAACTACACGAATTCAATTAAATGCCAGTCATTGAGGGTAACTTTTAGTTTGTCTCCATGACATCAAAGTCAAGAGGAACACGCAATGGAATGTTTTCATTCGCCATTTCTTTTCAGTCTGACTTTGGCCCTATGGCATGGCCAGGCTTCACTCATGGCTCACACACACACACACACACCATCATCATCGATGCTTTATAAACTGCGACTCGAGGGCTTTTACTATAATGCCTAAAATATATTGTACCTTTATGTTGCTGACGGGAGAGGCAGGAGAGATTTTGGCAAGCATACTATACTTTTAACAGGAATCAATTATTGTTAAGAATCCACTATTATGTTAGAACCTACACCGATTAGTTCAAAATGAATTTGAAGGAATTTCGAGATTTTGAATAGTTTAGTAGCGATCCCATTATATGTATAGCCAACCTAGAGGCAGCATAATGAATGAGTGTAATATATAGCATCTTATAGGATGTTAGTGATCCTGGGTCACATGCACAATGCTTGTCTACTCATGAAAAAAAACTGACAAATATCAACTCGATTCTAAACTATATGCTGTGTGTATTGATACAAAAAATAGAAAATACTTTTACAAGTTTTTTTTCCGGTAAGTAGTTGATGACGATAAACAGAAGTACAAAAAAAAGCTTTATATAGCGATTTCATGTTTCAGTTACGATAAAAGAGATTTGATTAGTAGGTTTGATTTTTTTCCCCTTTAGTAATCGTAGCAGTCCTATTTCAAAGTAAAGTCTAAAATACTTAATATTAGTACAGAATTCTCCTCATAGATTGAATATATGAAACTACACATGCAGGGCTGATTATATTATATACATATCCAGTCAAAGTCAAGTCAAGCTGCAGGAGAGTAGAAATGACATAAAAAGTGGAACTATTTGGCAATTGCAAGTCAAGAACGTAAGTAAGAATCAAAGATACACCAAACGAACAGTATTACGAACATCTAATAAAATATTTACACTGTTGTACTCTCATTGCAATGCCACTGGAGTCAACTCTAGATACAGATACAGGCGTATAATACGAAATGTATGTGGAGGTTATGTAGTCAGTTTTACGATCAGTCGCTCAGGCCATGCCCATACTGACAAAAAAAAACATGTAATAGTACTCCATACTGTATACCCATATAATCACTAAAAGGCTTTTTGAGTGAATAGCCCAGATAGTTGTAAGAGTTGCTCCGTAAATGTTGCACATTCCTCCAATGTACAGTATTAAACTAGATTGCCTTAACGTTTTAAATGTTAGATCGTTGTACATTGGGTAAGTGCCTGTTAGAAGTGCACTAATAATATATTTCCAGTAGGTGCCTACATCCATAAAAAGTTTACGCACAACAACGATATTTTCACAGACTTTATAATCTTAGCCTTTGAATTCATTAAAAAAAAGCTATACGCTTGCATGAAATTTAGGAAGCATATTTATCAAAGCGTATTTATAAATCAAAGGCCAAAGGTTGCTTCTATGATGTGATGTAAGTAGTGGTTTTCTATTCTACGTTAAGTTAGGTAAGCATTATATTTTTATTTTCATTTTGACTTTTGTACACTTCAAATTGAACTTATTAACTTGAATTTGTTTTACTACCGCTATAATAGCTACCTAAATGCATAAGCTTGTAGTAATCTAATTTATTACAATGTAACCTGATACAAAATAAATGTAGAAACGAATCCTACACATGTTTCAGACTCCTTGTCGAGTACCAATAGTTGTGTGTGTCTCATAAATAATGTGCCCACAGGTAGGCGTATAGGCACCTGAGCCAAAGGTACAGAAGTTAATAAAATTCCTTAAAGAATTTAAAAGGTAGTACAGCATTCTCCTAAACCGGTAATGAAGGATATTTATCTGTGACGTTAGATTCAAAATAATAACGATCATTGCAAAATTGTCATATTTTGCCAAAAATTTCAGAATGTCAAAAATGACTTGTAAATTTGCGTAGTAAGTAGATGAAGGTGCCAGCAGCGCAGCGGGCAGAATTGTAGTGGGGGAGGGGGTCATAATTATAAGTGGCTATCTAGAAAAAGGTTTAAGTGTTAAAGAAATTCCTCTGGGGAGGGGGGTTATTCAACCCCTTTTTGGATCCGTGGTTGAAAGTTTCCTATGCGGTTGGAATCAGTAAGTGAATAGGAAAAACGCTATGTGTAGCTGATTATATAACATTCATTGGCTTCACAATTACAGTCAAGGTTTGGAGGTCTTTTGATTTGAGAGGACACAATGATATACTATGTAGATTTTGGTAATGATACAAACATATTATGCGTATGTGCCTACTCCCCTTCTAGATAAGTACCACCAACACCACTATTATACACAATATCATTCAAGTGTCTATAGGAGTAGGTGAGAAGGCGAAGGGTTGGGAAGTTTCTACTCATCGCTCGTCCTTATTACTATAGATACCTATACACCTATACCTCCAATTCCAAAACACAATATATACATAGGAGGTATATAGCCTAGAAAGAAGTGGATACTTTTCTTCATCTGTCTGTGGTATGTATGGAATGATGAGTGCTGTGGTCTGAACCTTCAGTCTTGGAACTGTAGTTTTAGTTGACGGTGTAGGAGACGGATGGATGGTTGCTGATGCTGGGCCTTTTTGGTGTTGAACTCCTCGTTGTTTTTGAGAGACATTGAAAGTCACAAGAAACAGACTATGAGTAAAAGAATACGAATGCCTTGAGTATGGCTATCTAAAGGTACCTACCAAGGTATCATAAGGTATGTGTACCAACTACTACCACTGTTACTACTACTACTGCTTCTTACCACTACCCATCCTATTACTATCACACACACACACAACGCACACCTGGTCTCGTCTTATCTCCAGGGCACGTTCTTAAGATGCCAACGAGAAATTAAGGAGGAGTTTTTCCCTCTCTTCATATGAACATGAACTAATACCAACACAACTAACATCTATGGCACCAAGACCAAAGTTGTTGGACCATTTGCCAAAAAATGAAGATAAGTTGACAACTGTCAATAAATTCTTTCCTGACCAACACGGCCGTTTACTTTGTTTTTTGAATTTAAACTCGGCTGTAATTTCATTTGGTCTAATAACGTCAAACGTGGACCGGCTATAACGTACTAGTAATTCTCTGTCATGTGTGTTGTTTACGTGTGAGTGTGTGTAAAGATCCAAGGTCCTCTCATCTGTCTGTCTATGTGCTCGCGCTTTTACATTCTCAAATCTTTTGATACTAACTTCAAATAAACCAGGACACATAGTGGTAAATATACAGAATATACTTATTCGATCAAATGTTCTAATTTGAAATCTGAAGGAATTAAATATTTAAATAAAGAAATAATACGATTCTACAATCTTATATTTCTTATGTGTGAATTTGTGAACTGCGTCGTTTTGATTCAAGTAAGTATGTCATAGACTTGTGTAGTTTTGGCTGTGTTTGGTATGAGAAGTCGAGAAGCAGAAGTATTAATTTTCAGTGAATTCGTCTAAATTGTTAATAATTATATTTGCCACCACTCTGTGCTCCGGGTTGTCTGGATTTCCTCCCCAAGTTTTTGCTGACAGAGATGAAATATTTTGGTTAGTGAAAGAGACGAATTACAGGAGCAAGGAGTGTTGACTGAATTCATGAATATTTACTTAGGATTCTGTAATTGACAATCGCATGCTGTCGACAACAACATGCAGTGTAAAGTAGGGGTTTCTGAACTAAAAATAGATTAACGTCCCTGGTTATTTTGGGGCATGTTTAGAATTAGAAGCTCGTAAAGTACAATCAGCAGTTGAAAAAAACAAACAAAACATCAACTAGACAAATTGCAGTTACTAAAAGGGAAGAGGAAGCTGGGAAATTATAAAACGAAAAATCAATTGGCTGTCACAATTTGTGAAATTGTGTAAATTTTTATAGGGTTTACAAAATTGCACACTGCAATCACTCCAAATATAAGTATCATATTAACTTCTGAAAAAATATGTCAAATCTCTAATGTGTTTAAAATGTAAGGACTGAAAAGCCACTACAGGGTTAACTGATTTTTCATTTATTACTGCTAAAATCCAACTTGTAAGAATCAATTTTACGCTTATTCAATAACTTATTATTCTTCAGATGCCATTAGACCGCTGCCGTACTGCTAATTTTATTTCACGAACAGCCAGTTTTTTGGCAGCTGTTGTGTTGGTATTTTATTTAGCTTATTTTTTCATTCAGAAATTTTCATTCAATGATTCACATTCCCTCAACACAATGCAACAACACATGTGTTAAACTGAATCTTGATTTTGCTTTTGCAGAACAAATAGAAAGTTACATTTCCATTTTCATGATGATATGTTGCGTGGACGTTTTCTCTTTTCTAGATCTAGAGCTGGCTTCCCCTTGTTTTATTTTTACTTACGGAGGACAATAGATTTGAGTTGTAGTGTTTTAACACTAATAGGAGCGGTATTCGGATTTAGATTATATCCGCGTTTTTCTTCTCGTGATTCCAGATTGAAGGTGACTTATCGGGAGACGTGGAGAGGAGACTATAGCGACAACTTTTTTGCGGAGTTGGGGTTCGGAGGGAAGGAAATAGAGCGGGATTGGATGTATCGGGAGAATACTTACTCGAACTGTAATAAGAGCTTGGCTCATGTTTCCCGCAGTAAAGATCTGGATTCGTTTACAAATGACGACCTCCCTGCACACCGCCACAACAACGACACTCAATGGAGAAAAGTGAGGGAAGAAAGCAAGGAAGTAGTCCGCGTAGTTCTTCACGTCGTACCTACAGTATTTTCAGCAGTATAATCAATCTTTCCTCAACGCCAGGAGTTAAAATTACAGACGGGTCCTCACCGCAGTCGTCACCTAACAACACCGGAGTCGTCTCTTCGCGTACATACCATGACCAAAAGTCAACTTCTTCCGATGTATCGAAAAAGGTAGGCATGTCCCCCCGTGAAGATCTAACTAATACGTTTCCCAAATGATAGTGTATGAGTATGTATTGTCAGTGAGCAGCTCTGGGTCTGCGGTTAATCTGTGTCAGTCTGTGTAAAACTTGCCCACGATCGATGCGCTCTTTACAAACTAAAACCAGGAAAGAATGTACGGTGGACGGTGGCGGTAACGGTAACGGTAACGCGAGGGAATGAAATGCATATCGGTGGGCACTTTCCGCAGCTCCCTGACTCCGGTTTGTAAGCTCTGATTTGTTAGCGTTAGCATTACTTGGAGTCAGCCTGACGTCATATTTATGATCGAGATCATGATCGCATATCGGTAACGTTTATGTGTCTGTTCTCGTAAAATATCTTTTACTTGGTTTTAGTTAAGGGTAAATTAGAGGTCTATGTGAAATGTGTAGTGTGTTTGGTGGAACTATCACATCTATATCTCTATGTAGACAAATAACCAGAGTAACCTACCTACCTACCTACTTTATTTTGTTGTAAATATATTCGTGGTGAAATATCAAAAGGATTTTTCGTGTTATGTTTCAGAAAAAAGGCAATCAATCCTCATCAGGAAGTCAGACGGTGGGTAGCTCCAGCTCCGGCTCTGGCTCTGGCTCGAGTAGCGGGTTAAATGGTCCTATAGGCCCAGCTCCGAGAACACTGTCTATTCTGACGGCTTTAAACGAACTAGCCATTTCGGATCAGACAGGTGTTGTGGATTCTGCCATTACCCCAGACTCTCATCATCTAAGTCGAGCCTACTCTATCCCTACAATAAACGCAAAAAATGATGGAGGTTGTCAGATTCAAGTCAATTCTAATTTTTACCCGAAAGCATCTTCTTCAAGTGATCAGCAACTGACGACGACCAGCACGTCGTTGAAAAGAGATGACTTCCACTTGCACTCCCCTTCCTCATCACATGCATTCGCATCCATACCAAGAAAACTGCGGGGACATGACAAGGAGACTCATCTCAAAGGTACGGCTGCCAAGCGGAGTCAATCTAAAGAAAGGACACCAGACTGGATTTGGAAAATATTTCAACTCGCCAAACACGGACGACTCGATGAGCTAGTGAGGAATAAAAATAAAATTAAACTACTTCACACTAAATTTTACGAATCTGAAAGAGTACACTATCTTACAGTTCACAATCTAAATCTGAATTGAAATCCAATCCACTCGTTTATATATATTACTATAATTCAAGCCTTGCGCTATTTAAAAATATAATAAGGGAGTTTATCTTTTTTCCTGCGCAATAGAAAAACTTTGAAATTAAGCAGTTGTAAATATTATGGATATTCATGGATTGAAAAGGAGGGGAATTCATTCAGCTTCAGGTTTCTCCTACCAAAGTATTGCGATTACGTTTACGAATACATGTAAACGTACTTTGGACTGACGTGCTTATGTAGGTATACATACATACCTCACATTATCCGCACGGTTCGAAAAGAAGAAACCTTTTAAAAGACGGTGTTGTTGATGGAAGCACAGTAGGGTACTTTACATGTCATAATCAATATGGCTCAGATGCCCGAACTTTCTTCCAATCGCACTGATCCCCGAGTGCAGGAATGCAAAGTAGAGTAACTTGAGTGTATGTATCCTTACTTACATACACACATACACGCAGATCGTATTCGTATCCCGGGATGAGCTTAAGAGATAAGTGCTGATGCGGATATTTTCGAAAACTTAGAGAGAGAGAGAGAGAGAGAGGGGGGGGGGACGGGAACTGGTGAATGTCTTCGTCTTTTTTACTGCTTGAACTTTCCTTGAATTTTCGTAATCCATCTAGGTGGCATTGAAAAGGGTTGACTGTTGTGCAAACTTGAAAGGCATTCATCTGCTCTGAATTGAAATAAATCCAGTAACCAAGTTGAAGATTGTGAATGAGTGATTGAATTCAAATATTGATTTTTGACAGTAATTCCTCAGTACAGATAGTGCCTGTTTTGGATTCGTATTCCTACTCGTAGTACATTATGCAGACAATACGTTCTTCTCCAGTACAAAGTTTACTTTTGTGTACCCACATGTAGTCACAGGAAAAACACTTTATTCTTATTTTACAGCAACAGTCCCTGAAAGGATTAGACCCCTTGGATCCAACTTTGATACGCCATTTAGTCGATGGAAAGGTAATACGATTACGAATATTATTCTTGCTTATAATATAGTGTTTCTAATAATAACATTTTTGATTTATGAATAAGCTATTTATGCACAAGGAGTTCATCTCCTTTGTATAGGAGGGCATGAGCTACACGATTCTAAATAATTTAATGTATGTCTGTCTTCACACGATGAATAATCACATCACGTTGATGTGACAGCATCTACATCCAGATTAGAATTTCGGCAATTTCGTTGGAAGCATATCACAGGCATCAAGTAGTGGCATTCAAGAATTGGTCCGCATTGTAGAATAGTAAAATTCAACGTGGCCGTAACACGAATTAATGATTGCGGTCTTCGTACCGTTGTTGAATTTTACCATTTTGCACAGCATTGGTTAATACTACGTTTTCGACAGCCTGAGAAACTTGAGAGAAATTTTAAGCACGTGCAATACAATTATATATATAGATAGGATGATGTACATAATACCCTCGTGTATGTGCAATACTTTAATATTTCTTATTAAATTAGGACCCACTGCACGGATATCTATGTACGGTGCCCAAATATATACTGAAGATTACCTATGTTTGCATTTGCACCATGCCACTGTTCAAATATTTGACAAGCTTAAATTAAAAGGATGCATTAATTGATAGCAGCTGAAAAATTGTACACGCGGCACTTTATATGTTTTTACAGATATTATCATTTCATAAAGTAATTAATTACGATGATTTTTTCTGATGACATCCAGGAAGTTTATTAAGCATTATAATTAGTTTCTTTTATGGAATAAAGTTTTCAGTTAGGTACTTGCATGATTAATGATTAATTATCCTCAAGAATGGTTAACTCTATGTTTTCATTTGTTTGCTATTCCCAGTCCCACATTTGCCTGTCAGGCCTCAAGGAAGCTAAAAGCTAAATGCTGATAAATGTTAAAGGATGGGGAAAGAACCGTTCGTTATAGTAAATTCGTCTTCTTTACTATAAAAAATTCAAAATTTCCGAATTTTAATTTTTTAATCGAATTTTTTAAGGAAAATATAAAAAACAATTTTGAACTAGTATATATATGCACTTTTACTTACAGCCTCGTGCAATTTTTACAGCATCGAATTTCGATACTGATACTTTACAAAGTATGAATCAAGTATGAACTATAGATACTCGATTCTGCAGAAATTTGTATTTTGTTTTTCATAAAATTATTAAAAATCGTAGTCCTTTTTAAAATTACATTTTCGGAAAATGTAAATAAAAAAAATATTTCAAAAAAGTATGAGAATTCATTTTTGATTATAGTCTAAAAATTGAAACAATTTATAAAGATATTTTGAAAATCAGATAAAAATTGCAGTAGCTACAAGGCGATTTTAATTTTTGTTTTTGAAATTTTGCTAGTTTTTAAATTTCGATACTTTTTGATACTCGCTACTTCTGCCTCGATGTTATCGAATGTCGTCACTCGATACTTTCGATATCCCATCTCTACTACTAGACAGCACGCTGTTGACTCCAGTTCTAATCCAAAGTTCCAATACTAATATCATCTGCATTTTGGTATTCAGTCGAATTCCTTTGGTAGATTTTTTAAAGTTTCCTCAGCATATTATCTTCCCCTCGAGAGAGTCAAAAAATAATGTATTACAATTCCTAGAATTTTATTCTGTCAGAACAACTCAATTAATTTAAAATTCGTAACAATTTCACGCTCATTGATTGCTCTTGGCAGTTATATATCGCTGGTGAAGAAGCATTTTTGCCTACGTCCAGTCCAGAACTAAAAGCATTACTGCCCAAGTCCATTCGTTTCTCAAAAGCTCTTTTGCCTAAGTCCATGCAAATCCTGTTCAAACCTGCACAGTTCGGTGGACTTGGGCAAAAGTGCTTTTAAGAAACGCATGGACTTGGGCAGTAATGCTTTTAGTTCTGGACTGGACTTAGGCAAAAATGCTTCTTCACCAGCGATATGTGACCTATACTGTAACATCCATAAATAATGCTCCTTTCAATTTTAGGGAAATACGTTACTTCACTATGCAGCCAGAGGAGGACATGTTCAAACTCTTCAGTGGTTAGTGTCTATTCTCGGATCGCACACGGATGCCGTTCTAAATGACAAAAATCGGGCTGGTCGGAGTGTGATTTTAACTGCACTTAAGGTAAGAATTTTAAAATCAAACTTTTCTAATAAATCTTAAAAAGCAATAATCCGAAATGTAGTTTACATATTATGTTGGAAGAGTGAAACAAGGGTATGTAATGTATGCTTCAAGTTCCTTGACATGAATCACTAATGTAAGCTAAGCTTAAGTATTCCTGGGGTTTACTCTCTCACAACGCGGAATAACTCTCCACATAAATTCAGGACTGCGTAGAGGTACACACTCACAAAAATATCATCTCACTCCTCAGTCAGACATGCATACATACAGACAGTGTGTCTACGTTACAAGTTGAGTGCAAAAATGTGCAAAACTTACATAACAGTACAGGAGAAACTTGAGTACCAGGAAAGGTGCATGGATTTTAAATACAATATTATAGAAAAACATTCTTCTGGAAGGCATCCTTATCTGTAGATTATTCTCAGACAGGGAAATCAAATTTGTCTTCACTTCACGTACCTTGGTTTTTTCTTTTCGCTTTTACAGTGTATGCAAAGACGAAATAAAATAAATAATACATCTTCAGTGCTTTTAACAACGGCCGAGTCATTTCTTGAGTATGTATCACCACATAAAATGCAATATCTGTGATAACAGTTTAGGATATGGGAACATTATATTTGGTCAAAGTCTCTTGAATATTACGCGCGGCTCATGATGTTCTTCCAGGGATTTATTTTTTTATAGACAAGACTCCCAACTTTTTAAAGAAACAAAGTAGCTAGTAGATACTACAGGGAATTCGTAATCACTATAGTATTTATCTCTGTCAAAAATAATGAGTATGTATAAGTCAAGTCAACTTAAGTCAATTTACCAGGACCAGAGTCAAGTCAAGAAGAACGGACGAGGGTGTGAGAAAAATAGTATGGGTGTAGTACTTCCAGACTGAGTAGACCATATTTTTTGAAAATCTTCTCACTCTTCCCCGAGCCCCTTAATTTTACCTCTAAAACCGTTCACATTTGATAGCAGTGTACACTTTTTTTCCTCCTCAAGTAATCGCTATCATTATAGTTCTTTCTCTTAGTGGCGTTATTAAAAACGGCCAGGTTTCCATCTTATAGGAACATAGATTATATACATGTGGAGAGTTTGCATCGTAAATATAGATTGTAAAGTGCACACATTAAAAGTGGAACTTTCCATGTGAAGATAAAACCCAAGGGATGGGATGACTCTAGTACTAAAGTACCTACCTAATAGAGAATCGTTTTGGAAGCAGTGGCAAAATATAAAGATCAATACAATATATTAGCACAAAATGGCAATGTTCCTATTGAGACTGTCTGGTCATTTTATTGTATATTTAAAGCGCTCGAATAATTTTGTCTGTATCATCTACTATGAAATTTGCCTCAGTTCGCACGCCAACGTTTTCATTTTTTATAGTATAAATTCCCCTATTTTTGCATATTTAAACATTTGTTTTTGAAAATAATTTTCCCCCACGTATTATGCATGTGCTCCCTTCCTCTTTGTCAGTTATATAATAATTAATATTTTCCTATCTCAGGGAGGCCAGTTACAATGTTTTCAATGGCTGGTGCTACAGACGATTTGTGGTGACAAAGCACTTGTGGCCAAAGAAGGGGAACAGTCATTACTTCACTTTGCGGCAAATTACAAAAATGAGGCAGCGGTGAAATGGTTATCCGAGCAATTAAAGAGGAGGTGAGTACTAATTTAAAGAAAAAAAAATCCTTTATACGTATCTATAATATGTCGTGAAGAGCAAATACTAATAATACTCCTCCATTTTCTCCCCATAGTAGTTGACACTTTTGTCTCCCTTTCTTTCACCCATACTATGTCATCATGTATAAAAGAAAGTTATTGGCTTTTTCTAAAGAAAGTTCTACACGCAATTTTCCCCTTTACGTCCACGTCATAATTTTCAAACCCAATTTACTTCATTAAAGGTCGTGTGTAAATTTTGTTCTTGTTAGGAATATCGGCGTGGATATAAAGGATAGTGCTGGGATGACACCTCTCCATATGGCTGGTAGGTCTGGCTCCGTGTCAATATGCCATGAGCTGATAAAAGCTGGAGCAAGTCCACTCGCACAGGTTAGTTAGTAAAAGAGAAACTTGAGTAAAGTACCTACTTTGTGCTTGATGGGATTTCACACTTTCTTATGTGGGAACCATTTCTGTGATGTATATACACATATAGTAGTTGGAGTATAGTTGTCAAATGTTTCTATGGCTGAGCATAGGAAATAATTGCCTACACTCCAAAGTCCAAAGTACAGACACATGATGAAGAAAATTCTGTAAAGATTTTATATGGTCTCTCACTCGCTCTCTCTCTCTCTCTTTCTCTCTTTCTCTCTCAAGGTTCAAGAATCTTGAGAATGGGCTTGGATGCATTTTTATACTTTTTTATGACTTCAAGTTTTCCTAAGTTTTTTTGTGTGATTTTCCGTTTTTTGCTGGCAGACTGAACTGGGATGGAGGCCCTCCGATCTTGCTCTCCGACATCATCATATAGAATGTGCCAATTATCTAATAATGTCAGAAGCGGCTGGGTCCCTTGGAAATGAATTATACAATTTACTCTGCAGCTTTAGGAACCTGAGGCAAGAGCATGAATCCCTCCGGCTCAATTTCAGGTAATCATTTTACCTTTACCTTCCCCTAGCCTAACTCGATTATGCATAACTTATTGCCCATTCCAACCTATGTACGAACCCAGCATATAGCTACATGGGCACGTATGTATCTACGGGAAGAGTGATCTCATATATAGACGCATTAGTGGCACCTAGAGCTACAGGGTGCGGAGTGGATCGGATGTATGTATAGTATAGACAGAGAAAACCAGGAGTGGAAGTGTAGACTGCCTACATTCTAGATAGCCCAGATATGATGTAAGTTAATGAAAATATACTTTTGAAATGATTATGCTGTATTGTGCCGGCCGTTCTGAAGCTATGGCTGAACAAGCCATGTTGTTTCTGTACGCGAAGCATCATAATGCGGTCCTCTCTCTCTCTTCAGACCTCGAGACCGCGCTCGTCTTCGACTTCGACTTCTTCACTCATCTTTCTCCTCCTTCTCTACTGCGGAAGTCTAAGGAGAAAACCAAGAGGAAAAAGGAGTAGAGAAATGGTTGTTGGTATATGGACATGTACATAGTATTTGGTTATATTGCAGTGCAGACACGTAGTCTGTTAGATTTATGAATGCACGTATTTGATTTCATGGGAATGAAATGGGTTAAGTCTGGGAGGAAAAGGATTGAATTGAGGAGTGATAAAAATAGTGGCTTGTGTGTACAATATATTACATATTATTCCCTCTTTTAAAATCCACGTCTCCTTTAAGCATTGCAAATTATTGCAACGCTCTCCGTCCCACGTAATTCGCTTGTGACTTATTCCTTCTCCCCCTCCTCCTCCTCCCTCCCCTTCCACGTGTATGTACAGTGTACATTGCCATTGCAGCAAATTAAATAAACAGCTCCCCTCTACGTGTTTTCCCTCTTTGCAAAATATTTCCTCCTCCTCCTGTATTTTTAATATATTGCAGTAGATTAGAATATTTATGAGAATAGCAAACTTGTCGGCTATGTACACGTGGAATTAGACTGACACAAATTTCTTCCGGGTTTCAATTTGCAATTAAATAAAAGAAAAACAAAGAGTGTTTAAAAGTGAATGGGATTGGGAGTTGGAAGTTGGAATTAAATAATATTTTATTCATTCCGGCACCCTCTGGATTTAACGTGTGAGTAATTGTTCTGGAAAGTAGGTAACACGAAGATGAATTTGAGAGGCAGGGAAAGAGAGAGAGAGAGAAAGAGGGGGAGACAGAGCGAAAGTTGGAAAGCCCTCAGGAAAAATATGTTCCAATGAGCTTAGGAACTGCACTTGTATGAAATACATTAGGTTACACTATAGAAAGAAAATTCGTGAATGAAATTAAAGCTTTGACAGTAAAGGGAATCGAGGCTAAGAACATGTTTGAATATTCATGAGTTTCAAGTTGTTATTATTTTAAATTCGCTTTCACAGAGAAGTTCTCCGAGTTGGGAAATGGCTTGTGAAAGAGCGTGTTGACTTGATCAAGAATTTTCCGTCCAAGTCTTCACCGGAAGCTGCCTTACTTCTAGGTGGGGCGAGCGGGAACGGATCACGATTCTCAGCCTTAGAGCACAAGTTGGTGAAAGCGGAGCAAGCTTGGAAGAAAATGGAGCAGAGTCAAGTGGACAAGTTTCCCATGACTCCTGCCCCTGGTTCTGGTCCGACAGCGACCGCGACGACGACGACGATGACGACGACAACAACAAATACGACGAACCCTTCCACTTCCACTTCGACTTTGGGGGACACTGAGGCTGAACTTGAGAGGGGCACTGCTTCCGGCTCGACTGTAGATTTCACCATCCAAAACATAAATAGCTCGGATGTTTTACAGTAAGTTTGCTTAAACTAAGTCTATGCTTTTGTTTATAAACATTTTGAGGGTAGCTTGCGTAAAATCAATAGCTCTTATCGTGAGACAAGGCTTGGTCCTTGTCTTATAATTCATACATGACTTCCCCACTTTCACTTCTTCTCACTCTCACTGTCATCATAATATGGAAATGGCAGGAAACGACTGGCTGGTCTTCAATCACTCCTCGATAGAAGCTTTTCCACTGACGCCCTTCTAAGCGCTTCATCCTCTGAGGCCGAGAGCTCAGCCAGTGGAGCCTCAAGTAGTGAAGATGACCACCATCCAAGTTCACGTCAGCCATACCCTCAGCAGCACCACCAGCACCACCAGCAGCAGCAGCATCATCATCATCATCACCCTCCTCGTAGACAGGCGAGTCGCTACTCCAACCCGAACTCCAACGCCAGCTCTCCCCACCAACCATTACAACAGAGTCCATCCGCACCTTGGCTCCTTCGTCCGGACGACTCCCTCCTCTCACATCTCTCCCCCGTGACGAACCAACTCAATAGATCCGCCGCATCCGAGACGTCCACATCAGCCTCCCTGAGTGCATCCTCCATGGACATGGTAGTTCCCAATCTTGACTTACTCCGGATGGCTCAGTCCAACTCAAATGCTAGTCGAATGCTTTTGCCCTCAGGTAATAGCAGTTGAACATGAATATATTGCATTGTTAACCATAATTTTGGAGGAGGGGCAATTTCAGAGAAAGAATAAAAAAATGTAAGTTTTTGTCGTGTGGCGGTGGGGCTCACAGTAATATTTGGAAACAAGGACTCCTCTGGAAGCAGTCGTGCGAGTGATCACCCGTCTCCCAAGTCAAGTAAGCGTTACGTGAACGTGAGTGACGCTATTGAGACGACGACGACGACGGCGACGACCATGGAGAATGAAAGTCCATCAGCAGCTGTTTTAGAAGTTATAGAACCACATCGCTCACCCAATAAGGTCTGTCACTCTTGACTAATTCCCCTCTCAAATCTGTCGAATATAAAAATCTCCTATTTCAATATACGTTGCCTGCTTGGAAAAAGTGCAATTAATCCTGCTAATTGCTTCATCCTTTCGTCTATTCTTCTACCCTGAGCCACTGCTATATGTCCTATATACATATATGGTGTATATAGCTTCGGTTATTTCCCTTTTCTCTCTCTCTCTCTCTCGGTAGGCGGGAAAAATTACAGAGTATGTAAAGTGTAGAGTGGAGGATGATAATCGCACTTAATTTCCTCATTTGATTGCGTGCATGGAGGAGTAGTTGAGTAGTTTTAGGAGTGTGTGCTATTGGGGGCTATGGTGTCGCTATCCACTAATATAATAATCTATGCCTATATACTATGTGGAAAATGTGGATGGCTGAGCGGGACTGACTATGTGTAGAGATATATATATATATACGTAATCTGTAATCTGTTTTGCAATGTGAAGGGTAGAACGGCTTGTCATGGAAGATGATGGATTTATGCGCATAGAGCCTCGTATCAATTTAATGAAGACATTTACATGAAAAGAGATTAGACGAGGAAACATTTCAAGTCTGTGAGTCTGTCATTATCACTAGGAAAGATTCAAATGGTTGGATGAGTTAGTTGGTTCGCTGGTTGAAGTTGCTCAAGCCAGACTCCCAGAGTCACTGTATACGGTATACGGTGCGGAGGCTATGGTTTAAGGAAATTTGCGTTTTGGGATGTCGCACCGACACAACCACACAGACACGGAGTCAGTTTGCTTGGGTATGATAGGACCATAATATATAGGGCTCATATTCGGATTTTGGAATTTTTTTTTTCGGGGGAAGGCGGCTGACTGCTGACTCACTTTAGGTACTCTGGCTGGGGCCTGTATCTGGTGCTTGTAACAATGTTTGGTTATGGTTTTTTTTGGGGGAGGGGGGCCATTCATATATTCTCATTTGTATGGCTCGTTAAGGAAAGTATTTGTGAGAGGAAATGGGTTGAATTGTGAAGAAAGGAGAAGACGGAGTTCGACGCTTGTTTGTGTCGTCTGCATCCCGATCCCGATCATATCAGTGGCCATCTGAGGAAGAAGGTAAAAGCTGGGAGTGTGGCGGAGATGACGAGGACGATGGCCGATCATATGGTATCACTGCTCCAACTTCTGCTGCTACTGCTGTCAGCGACAGACGGAGTAGCTGCCGTAGGGATAAGAACACTGAGAGAGAAATGAGAGGAGGTAGTCAAGAATGTCAGCTTGTACATTTGCAGATCCCGTCGTCGTCGTCGTCGTCGTCGTCGTCGTCGTCGTCGTCGTCGTCGTCGTCGTCGTCGTCGTCGTCGTCGCGACCACCACCACGACCACGATCACCCCCAGCTGCCACTGGAACTTATTCACGAATGACTCCAGCAGCCTCGGCTCCGGCTTTCATGAGAAGTCATCCTCCTCCTCCTGGAGACAGTCCAGCTCCTCTCAATGCTCCTGAAACAATGACACTATCCTTGAGCTCCTCCATTGAGAATGAAAAGAAGGAGAGTTGCCGGAGTCGGAGACGTGCCAAATTCAAGAGGGAGGATGATAAAAGATCATCACCTATTCTCTCCCATTCCTCAAGCGGCTTTGTTAGCTCCACCACAAAAGACCTTGAGGTTTTTCCTTCTTACTTTATTTTACATAAACACAGCATACCTACCTACCTACCTACCAACTTCTTGCACCACTCGCTCTCACCATCATATTCTATATAACCTACATTTTTCCTCACACCAAATCCATGTATTTAGATTTAGACACGTACATATGGGTGAAAGTTTGAGAGAGAGAGATGGAAAGACTCCACTAGAAATGACAAAAAAACCCAGCTCTTTCTTAACTCCTTCATTCATACCATTTTTCTAATCTCCTTTCCATTTCATTTACACACACACACAAAATGTCTGGTCCATATTTTTATTATTTCTATTTTAATTATTTCCCCCTTCGTTTTGAGTTGTTGTCGTATCTGTACTGCATGGCGTGGAGAGAGGGTAGAGAGTGTGAAATCTAGTTGCCGTTGTTGCCTTAGTGGTTGTTTTTGTTGTTGAAGTTTTGTATTTATGATTTAAGTAAATTATATAAATATGCGGACATGCCAAAGTTCTGTATTGTGCTGCCCGTAAATTTTTTCCTTTCAAGTAGATTGTCACCCGAACAGAGACCTTTCGCGAAAGAGCTGTGGCTGACGTAATGTTTAATTTATGCCAAATACACACGTACATTTAAATTTCACATTATCACCTCCAATGATTAGCATCTATGCTTGAGCCTTGTGCACACTGGAGTACTCTGTACAGTTAAGTGTAGCTTTGTGCCGTGCCACATTGTATGCACTTAATACAGGACGAGTATGAATTTCCTGAATAGAATTGAAAAACACAAACCAGCAGAGAGGTTTTGCTCTTGGCGTTTTACTTCTCTGGGCAGTCCACGTTTCCTTTAGAGTAAGAATAATAGCAACACCAAATTGACTACAGAGATAATAATAATGCTTGCTTTAATATTGCAGAACGTGTACTTATGCACACTGGACTTAATTCGTGGAACTCGGCAGAATAGTAAATCAGAGATAACGAATATAAACGAATCCGTGTGGAGCCCGAGTAGGAGTGGCGGTAGTTCAAGTCAACATAGCTCAGTAATCAGGACAGAAGATCCATACAGCGACAATCAAGAAGTATCATGGAGTCATAGTCAGAGTACACATTTGAGACAATCAAATTTTCTAAAAAATGAAACTACATCCTCGATGTCCAAGTCCAACGTCTACGGGAGCTACGTCGTGGACTCGAATTCGAATTCGAATCCATGGATTCGTGGCTTAACTAAATCAGGGGAATCATGTCTCAGCTCAGACGCGAGGACCATCTCCCCAGCAGCATCAACCTCATCTCCGTTTTATCCTCCTCAGACAATGATGGGAAAATATCTAGTGTCACCTGCATCCCAGCCTAGTTCCAACTCGTACTCCAATTCCAAAATTGCACGTTCCTGTGAAAATTTATACTCTTCGTCCCCAGTGAATAAAATAGTGCCCACACCTTCATCCTCCTCCACACCACTTCATCATGTGAATCACGGAGCCAGCTTCCCCCCACTGTCCCCGCCACCCCTCCCACCTCTGAACAGTCACCCGTCCAAAATATTTACTTCTGACATGGCCGCCGCCTTCCCCCACTCCGGTCCACTTCTTCCGGGCAACAACGAGGACGACAACGACAACGACAACGGGAATGATAATGACAATGGGAGCGGGAAGGATGAGAAGGATGAGCGTCGCCTGGAGGATGATGTCTCAGAAGATAACTCTGAGAATCATACATGTGGTCCTTCCCTTCAAGTTCCCAATGAGAGTGCTTCTTCCTCCAACACTCCCCTCATGACTCGATCACTGTCATCCATTTCCCGGGCCTCCACCACTCTTGTGTTTCCGCTCAGTACAGGGCCTTGGACGAATTCAAATGACTTACCACCGTCCACGACGCCCGAGTCAAGTTTGGAAGGTCGTATGTCCCCTTCACCCTCAGAAGCCTCAAGAACAGAGTCTGCCCTCGTCCCACCACCCTCCCACACCTCACAAAATTCCGAGATTTCCAAAACGGAGTCAGCTCAGGATCATGAACACCATCCCGCCCACCACCACCACCATCACCATCATCTCCACCACCACAATTTCCCCCAGTCCAGCTTGAGTGAGAGTGCTCAGGATGATGAGACGGAGATGTGCCCGGACAGCACGGATGCCGGCTCCACGGCAGAGGGTCAGGAGATGGACCACCGTAATTGCAATAATAATTACTCTTTAAATAGTTCACATCATGACCGGGGGGATTGTGAGCGGGATCGTGATCGTGATCATGATCATGACCATGACCGTGACCTGGGGAAGACTGGGAGTAATGTGGGGATGTCAGGGGCAGGAGATGCTGCTGTTTCCACTTCCGTGACTCTTCCCACAGCAGTGACAAGAGGCGGCTCCGACTCCGACGTGAGAGACACCACCCATCGTGCTCTTCGCAACAAAGGAGATTTACATGAGAATAGACCGGACGGTGAGACTGATGAGGATGAATTCCGCCGTAGTAGCAGAAAAGCTGGGAGCTTGACTCATAATATTCAGGCAGCGCCTTGTATGATTCGACCCAGAGTATCGACAGGGATTCCCAAGAAAACGATCCATCGAGTGACTAAAGTAAATCAATACGATCCATCATCATGTGTAGCTAGTAACTTATTTTGTGTAGTAGTAGTAGTAGCAGTTGTAGTAGTAGTAGGAGTAGTAGTAGCCATACTGATTTTAGGAGTCGTACAATTTTTATGTTTCACGAGATGTTTCACAATGTGACCTGCATTCCACTCATATCTCTGAATCTCTCAGTCTCACAGTAGGTATTTTCTATTTTCCTATTTTCATGGATAGATTTATTTTGAGATGACTACGCATAAACGTAAATATATTTATCCTCATGGACGTGCATAGAGAGCGGCAAAAACTACAAGTATAATAAACGCACACACACAAACACACACACATGGAGACTTTGAGACTTCTGACTCTGACTCTCTACTCCTCTCAATTGAAATACCGACATAATAGATCCAGTGGAAGAAGAAAAAAAGTCTCTTTTGTTGTCTGTTCTTCTCAAAAAATACTCGAATTCTTCCTTGAACTTTTTGGGAGGGAGCAGGAAGGAGAACATGAAATGGTAGAAAGTGGAAGTACAGCATGTCTTGCAGTAGAACAGAAAGAAAAGAATTCAGGCCGACATCAAATTCCCATGTTGTTTCAAAAAAACCTTCATGTGTACTCGCCATTGAGACTTTTGAGTGGAGCTGGAATTCTCTCTCCCCAACTACACAGATTGTTCAGGAGAGTGAGGAGGAGACTCAATCTGCTATGGGTCTCCACATATCCTGTTACATACACACAATATTTTCCCCGCATCCTTATTTTTTGGGATGCCCCGCATTGCATCCCTCCTTACAGTACGGAGAGCTATTCTTGATCTCAACCATAAGACCATACATACAGAGCTCCTCGGCCCATCTCGCCGTCTCTTTTCTCTTGAATTCAATGTGTCAGCCCATACACACAGATAGAGTTCAGTTGAGAAGCTCATCCAAAACTATAAACTCTAAACATCTTGGATCTTTCCTTTCTCTTCCCCGTCCTTTCCTCTCCATTTGGGAAAATACCTTTTCCCAGCTCTGGAGCCCAATTTAAATAAACTCAGGTTCTCTTTGAAGATGGAGTACGAGCCATACAGGATTTTTAATATTCAAAACGGAGTCTGCAACTGTGTCAAACTAATTTTGTATGAAAAAATGTCTTTTATTTCATTTTTAGTGAGCTATTATTGTGGTGAAAGTTTTATAAATTTCAAAAATCTCTTCTTTCATTTTTTTCTAAAATTCTTATAATTAAAAAAAAAATAATTTAAATTTTAAAACTTGAAATTAAAATATTTTCCTTTAAGAAATCTACACAACATAACTGAAAAATGTTTTTTTTGGTGATAAATTTTCGAATAATATATGGCTCGTACGACTCCTTCAAAAAAAGATACGCACTCAAACAACAACTCAGGTGCTCAAAACTCCTTGTATAGTTTTCATATATGAAGTCTCTCCTCGACGTTTAATTCATTTCTCCCTTGACATCAAGTGGCTTTCTTATTTCTGACGAGATTTTTTTCCCCGTCCTCCTGTGGTCCTGGAGCCGTGAGCCGTAGTAGTGGTCGTTATGGTGGTTGGAGGTGGAGGTGGCAGTTCAGATATTAGCTAGTCGGCCCAACAAAGTACACACTACCACCTCAGATGACAAAAAGCAGAGTGTTTGTGTGTCCCGCTGTCAGGAGGAGTTTCCGCAAAGACAACATCCGCAGCTTGAGACTGTAGCACTTGTGTCGACGAGGACGAGGCCTGGAGAATGCATCTGTCTATATACTTGAATTGAAGTTTGAGTTCCTATCTACCTATGTCCTTCCCTCCAGACAGAGGCAAATAAACGTTGATCTCACAGAGTGGTTTGTCTCCTTATTTGTACTTCCATCCTCGACTTCCCGCTCCACAAAAGAAGTGTCTCTCTCTCTCTCTCTCCCTTTCTCTCCCCTTCTTTGTACCTTCCATTGTCTATTGTCTCCTTCCAATGTATGAATTTGTCTTCTTGACTTGACTCCGACGTGAGGCGAGAGGAGCTCTATGTATATAACCATGTTCCATGAATGTGTCTAGATTCCTTTTCACCCTCCATCTCCTATGTCTCAAAGAAGTGAACGTCAAAGTCAAACAAAAAAAAACTAAAAACTCTGTCATACAAAGTCTTATGTATTCTCTACTATATACAGACAGACTAGTTTGTTGGGGCTCTCTTGTTGGAAATAAAATATTTGTTTCCATCATTAAATTTCATGGAGTGTATGTGACTGCTGCGGAGCGGAAAAAAAATAAATATCCACGACAGCTGACAGTTACAAATACAAACTCACCTCTTGACCGCATTTGATTGCTACATACTTTCAAAATACATAAACATCCAGAGAGACAGACAGACAAACGGACAGACAAACTCACTCGTCATGCAGTGTACATATTGGCTGGAGCTACACCGCGCTCCATTCCGCTCTCCGTTGGCTAAGTCACCCATCCATTCACAAGTTTAGGATGTGAAAGGAAACGTAATTCACGCTCTATCTACTTTCTCAATTTATTCCCTGACTATTTGAGTTTCCCTCCCCTGCATACTCCATGTAATTCTTACACAATTTTCCCGTGTAGCCCAGCTACTACTTACAGTCCTTCTTCTTCCTCCTCCTCCACATTTGACTTGAATGCTAAACAAGAACCAGTGTGTGTGTGTGTGTGTGTGTGTGTGTGTGTGGTAGGGACAGTTGTAGGAAGGAAACTAGCCGAACCAAAAATATACACAAGTATTATTATTGAATGCAAGAGTTAAAAAGAAAGACGTTGGAAGGAGGTACATTTAACTTACGGATTAGGTTTGCTGCATGGTAGGGATGTGGGGAAGAGAAACAAACAAAAACGAAGGAGCTCTCTCTGGCTCAGAATTTGAAGCAGCTTATATTTTGTATACAGATGAGAAAAAATGATGTGGGCTTGTAGATTATGATCGATTAAGAGTGTATATATTTAATATGTTTGTATTTATTTTTCTTGGTTGGGCAGGGAACACGTGGGCCACCCAAGCCTTGGTATGAAGTGGATGGGTCTGACGAGGAAGGAAGTCATTTACTCCGAGTAGCCAGATCAAGTCGGTCCTCCTGCCTCTCCATGTCGAGCTTCTCCACGGACAGTGAGGATGAGTCGGATGAGAGGAGCGATGAGCACAGTGGTAGTTGCCCTCAGCATAACTGCCCAGATTTTGTCTGACTAAAATGAGGAGATAAGTTTGATAGCCTGTATCGATCCTCCTCTCACTCTTCCTTCCTCCCTTCATCTTCATGTTCATCTTGGAGAGAGATGTGGTTTGGTTCTGGATCTGGTTTATGAAAAAGGAAGAGGATGAAAACTACTACTATTTCTCCAGACTTTTTACACAACACACATTCCCACCATAAGTAAGTCAGGGGAAAGAGAAAACCGCAAATAGAATTCCATGTGCAAGTGTAAATACTCACGAGATACTCATCCAATTATGTTTGAAAGCTAAATACACACAGTACAAATACATAAAGATACAATATATATATATATACAGTATAAAATAAAGGGCAGCCCTCCGTTCCCTCCATTCCGCATCCCACGTCTCTCCCCTTCGCCTCATCTCTATCCTCTCCTTCCTCAGTCTCCTTGTCTTGTATTTCCTTTCCCTTTGAGTCGTTCGAGAGAGAGAGAGAGAGAGCTACGAAGCTGAACTTGAGTTTGGATTTCCCTCTCCTCCTTTTGGTTTTGGTTTTGGGTGGAAGAATAACCTGAACAACTTTCTTAACTCTCTTCGAGTTAGACTTTGTAGACGACATAAGGACAACAACACTGCGATATGCCTGTTTACTTAAGGGAACAACTGGATCGAGAGAGAAGTTACTATATGAGAGAAAGAATAAGTGAAAGAAGGAGAGAGGAAAAAAAGCTGCAGGGTGCCAAAGTTCCCATTCTCCGAAGTGAAATCTAAAAGGTTGTGTGGGTTCTGGGCTCTGTGGTTCTCTCTCTCTCTCTCTCTCTCTCTCTCTCTCTCTCTCTCTCTCTGATGACTATAGAAAATGTGTGTGTGGTCTATAAATTCGAATAAAAGAGCTACTCCTCTAATCAAAGCTTTTCCATCGCCTCACTAATTCCTCCTTAAGCCACAACGACCCACCAACCCATTCTTCTGTCCTGTCCATATGGACTTGTGCACTCTTAAATCAACCATAAACGTCAATCAACCTTTCTCTCCCCCCTCAATCACCTCACACACTCGCTTCCTAACAAACCACCAGAAACTACCCACACGAATGACGATGTCGATGTCGATGTCGACGACGATGATGATGATGATGATGATGATGATGATAATGATGGCGGCGGCGGCGACGGCTACAGCTACTGCTTCGTATGAATTCGATAAGAATTTATTTCTTCAGTCTTTGGATTTGAAACATAGTGCTCAACACTCAAGATTTAATACAAAAAAAAAGCTCAACATTCTCAAGAATATTCCATGTAAATAATATTTAGGTACGATTATATATGAATGTATCCAATAGATTACAGATACTCCCTCCCACCCACCCAGTCATTAAACCCTTGGATTTCCATGTCGAATAAAAATTATACATATACTGAGTGTTCCAACATCTATTAGCACTTTTACCACCGTGACCGTACCGTTAAAACAAAAGTATATTTCAAAGTAACTTTTGTGTATAGTAGTTACTGTCAAGGTATATCAAGAGATTTTGAATACAACACAAAACACAAAAATACGAAATTAAATACGACTGTTTTATAAAGAAACTATTATTATCAATTTTAGTGTAGATATAGTAGGTGGCTATGTTCAAAAAGTATGTAACATGCCGTGCAAGAAATATATATTGCTATTATTATATGAATTACATATATGAATGTGTCTGAATTTATTTAGGATTTATTTATGTAGAAATTTAAATAGGTAAATTATAATATCGTCTGCGAAGAACCAAAATAACCCATATCCAATGTACGCTACAATCAAAATGAGCTATGTCATAAAAGCAAAATGAGAGGCATGAGTAAACAGTTAAATACGAGTTTTTAAAAAGCGTAAAATGTTCTATTTTCACGTTTTTCAACAATGTAAAATGCCCTATTTACATGTTTTCGAAAAGGTGCAAATTGTTGTATTCACATGTTTTTGAAAAGGTGCAAAATGTTCTAATTCTATGCTTTCGAAAAGGTGCAAAAATGTTGTATTCACATATTTTTGAAAAATGCAAAATGTTCTAATTCCAATTTTTTGAAAAGGTGCAAAATGTTCTATTTACATGTTTTTTTAAAAGTGCAAAATATTCTATTTAAACGCTTTCAAGACATTTTTCAATATTTTTGTAGATAGTGGATATTGTTTCTAGTGGGAAATGGACATGGATCATTTTGGTTCTTCACCGACGATATGTATGTAAAAGGAACTAGACTGTGTATAAATATATCGTCGTATGAGGACGTAAAAGTAAAATTTAGGCTGAGGGGGTGTGATAATTGGCAATCATTAAATCAGTCACAGTCAGAAGAAGAAACTTCCTTGTCCTTCACAATCTGATTATTACATTAGTAAAAAGAGGAGGAGGGGGAAAACAATTTATATTTATTATACATACATAATATGCATGTTCATCGATATATTCTGCAAGATGTCTTTATCATCGGTCCTATAACAAGTTTTTTTTTAGAAAAGTACAATATCAATGAAGATTTATAAATTATTTATTTACTATTAGAATATTAATACTTATATATTATTATGTAGCATGTAAGAACTATTTTGCAATATGACTAAATTTATTATATTTATACATATTTATATATTTTGCAAATATAGCCTGACAATCATAAAAAATGTTACTGTAACCACCTCAAAACTTTAATTGAAACTATGTCAAGAGTTTTTGAAAAAAAACTGCTCAGAAGATCCTACATTACGAAATGATTACTATGATTACGACTAAAGCGAATGCTCAAAAAACACAGGAGAAAAAGTGGATACATTTGATACAAAACAAAATGACGAGAAGAAGAAAAATGAACGAGTCAAACAAAATAATAAGACGAAAAAATAAAAATAAAAATTGAATTTACCCAACTTGTAGACTGATTGAAAATTGGCTTATATTGAAAATAATTCTCTGTTTTGTTATAGTTATACAAATATATTTATTTTTAAGTGTGATTTTTCCGTTTGTGTCTGATTTTACTTGAGAATTGTTTTGTTATGATTTATGAAGGGGAGGACAGTCGGAGTGGGGGAAAGTATATAAAAGGAAATAAATAAATGTTGTTCTTGTCTTTTGTTGAATCAAGTTTGGTGTGAGAAACTTCTCTTGGGATCTCTGCACTCTGATCACTGTGGATTAATTACCTCTACTAAGTGCTGAGCAAAGATTTTTTCCCCGGAATCTTCTGGTAATCAGAACAAGTAAAATCGGAAGAAATACTCCCCAAAAAAATACTAGTGAATAGCTATACATATATACAAGCATCATTACGATTAGGATAACTAGAAATAGTCCTGCACACACTCTTCCTCCTCTATCTGTCCAACTGCTCACGCATACATAACTTTTTGCTATATAAATTTGTTTTTTTCCTCCGTACTAAAACTCATCCAATCTCCATCGGCTCAGTGTAACTATAGGTATAGCTGGACTACAGACACAGAGAGAGGCAGAGACAGTTGGAGAGATCAGTGTTTTTGGTTGCGTGATTGGCGTGAGCTGAGTCGTGTTTATGTGAAGGACCACAAAGCTCAACATTTGTTTCCATTAGCCGAACATGAATCGATGGAGAATTCTTCTGTCTGGAGTAACGGTTCTATTATTTCATCTCTTGATTCTCGTTCATGGCTCAGGAGAGATCCGGCAGAGATCAGATGGATGCGGCCGAAATCCTCTAATTGCACTCGCTGCAGTATTTGGTAATATCATCATTTCCTTTCACAGTCCTTCTATTTACTTTCTCTCCATAACTCTTTTGGATAAGTTAGTCAGTGATCCATTCATATTACATTACACAGTGTCCGCACATAGCGTCTCCACACGGTCACACACACACACACACACTTGTAGTAATTGTAACCAGACTCTTATGTGGACCGGAGGGTGAAAGAAGTACTATGTACAATCGCACCTCTTTACTTTCACTACTTTCACCCTCACGACATCCACAACTCTCCGCTCGACACCACCATGTGGAATTCATACGAAGCATATGGCTCTGTCAGTAGACCACAACCACAACTTACTACGACTTTTTTTTCTATTCTACTCTACAGAGGATATCAGCTTTGGTTTTCCTCGGGTCCCCAACTATATGAATATATGTAGGTATATAATGTCTAATGTCTACTGTCGGAAAATCTCTCATTTTTTTGCACATTTCACATTCCACGTTCCAAGTGAAACAATTGTAGAGTAAAATATAGAGAGAAAAAAAACAGAGAGAGTGAAAGAGTAAATCCATATCTTGGAATGCTACAATCATTTTACCACATAATAGGGGACTCGCGTGCACACAGTAAACCCATCAAGTACCCACATTTATTAACTATTGAGCGATAGACATTTCTCATTTTGGGTGCGTTTCTATTTCTACTTCTACTACTAATAGGTAAGATTGTATGGGATTTGATGGTGTACAAGGAAAATGAGTATTATAGTATAGGACCACACCACTCCAACTCCATCGGTACGCACCGTCCACTGTGTATCCTTCAACTAACTATATATATATCTTTTACGTTTGTATTAACCATAAGCATCTAACTAACAACGTTTTTTTTAACTCTTTCACTTTTCGGACTCTCCCTTTCCTCCCCTTCTCTTCAATCTCTCCATCTTTTTGTGATTTGGCATACAATGCTCATTTCACGGTCTGTGAGACTGTTTTACTAAGAAAATTGCTTCCGGAGTCATATGACTCGTAATCATTACACACTGCACTAGTTACTATTTGCGTATATATTTGACTCGAGCCGCTTCGGAGTGAGCGCTGAGGAGAGAAAATAGGGAAAATACGAGAAAGTCTGTATATTTTAGACGTAAGCTCAATTGGAACACATAAATAAATGTAGAGAGAGAGAGAGAGAGAGAGAGCGAGGGAGAGGGGCTTGAGCACAGGATACAGGAACTCAAACTGCATGGTTACTCGAATCGAAAGTAAATTTCCT
Source organism: Dicyrtomina minuta (assembly GCA_949802685.1). Taxonomy (NCBI): domain Eukaryota; kingdom Metazoa; phylum Arthropoda; class Collembola; order Symphypleona; family Dicyrtomidae; genus Dicyrtomina; species Dicyrtomina minuta. The sequence goes on from OX461809.1 coordinate 60,073,060, forward strand.
GTACACATAAAGCTACGTAGCTATTACTCCCATGTAATAATGCTACAACTACAAATATACAACTACCTACCTACAGAGACCTCCTATTGCTCTCTCGCTCTGGGTACAGAGCTCCGTAGCCGTCCACACGCGTCCAGGTCCGCAATTACAGAAGGTAGGAGGGAGGATATAGGGAGACATAGGCGGCTGGGAGTCAGTCATACCCTCCTCGTGAGAGCCATAGCCGGGTTGTCGTTGTCGTCGTCGTAGTCGTAGTTGCTGTCGTTGTCGGTCTCGTTTTTGTGGAAATTATGATGGTGAGGAAAGTGGGTAGTAAGTAAAGTAGAGCGGAGTATACATACAGCATAGTGGTAGTTGTATTTGTATTCGTAGTGATAAGGAGGCGGCCAGTGAGCTCATTTGACTATTCATTGTACTGGACCGTAATGTATTGTTTTGTACGTCAAAATAAATCGAAATTTCGATAAACTTATTTTCTCTGTACATAAACCAAGGCTGAGTAATTATGGGGACTGGATGTTAATAATGTTAACTACCTCGACCAGTCAGCTCATCTCTCATTCTCATTGTGAATAATAGGCTCAGGAAATTCAAATTTGAATGATGTTCTCCGGGCTGTGAAAGCCAACCCGGATGTTTGGTCCGAGATGCAGGTCCTCCTCCGACGCTATGATGACTGCATCCGAGCCGGGGATGGACTCCACTACAAGAGAAATCTCGGTCTCCCATTCTCCTTCCCAGTTACTCCATCCTCGAGTGAGTACAAAAAAAAACAAAACAAAAATTGTGCAAAAATATTTCAAGTTATTATTGAAAAACTTGTGAAAAAAAAACTGAGAAATGTGTGCATATTTGTGTAGTTGACATGGAACAGGATATATTTATATGCAGGAAAATCAAAGTGTAACATTTTATTTTGAAACTTTGTAGATATGTACTCTGCACTCCAGCTTCAGCTCCAGCCCCAGCCCCAGCAGCCCATGTATGACACTAAATAAAAGTAATCGTTCATGGAACTGGAGTACTGGAGTAATATAGTATCGTCATTCTTGTTCACGCTCCCGTTTTGTTCTCGTCCTGAGGGACTTATGACGATGAAGTCTCTTTTCTCCTCTAATGCCGCTCTCGCTCCCGCTCCCCGTCCCCGTCCCCCGTCCCTGTCCCCGTTCCCACTACAGTTGTAATGTGTGAATTCTTGTGAAAGTTTAAAATGATCTTTATTGTGTCTAAATCAGTTTAAAAGTTTTTGAGGAAACTGTAGATAACCATGATAAAAAACCTGTTATTACATATTTAAATGTTCTTTCCGCTCATAAACTTTTCTTGAAATAAATAACTTTTGTGTGTGTATAAATGAAATTTGAGCTTCTTACAAAATTACAAGAATCCTATATATGGGCTACGGAACGGCATATGCATACTACAGCAGCTCCTCGCGTAGTAGTCATATGAGGATGCGGGCATACTTGAGCACTTGGAGTGGTACTTATATGGGAAGTTGACCTTCCAAATATTATTTATTTTACTCCTTATAATGGAATACAGTCATGAGGTGAATACTTTTGGAGACTGGGAGAGAGTGAGCATGGGAGACTGGAGAAGGAGAATGAAATGTATCATGGATGTGGATGGTGGACGTGGACTCGGACGGGGAATCTATATATGGCACATTTCCAATGCTCCGCACATACCAACTTATAAAGTTTTCTGGAGCATCTCTTCCTCTCCCTCTCTCTCTCATCTCTCCAAACTTACGTAACGAGTTGGAAATATTCGAGAAATGTAAACCATATCGTGTAAATAACTATCAAATTAACGCCAAGCACTTTCTCCACCAAACTTACTCTCTCCGAAATAGAGGAAGAGAGAGAGCGAGAAGGAGAGTTGCTGCTCAAGTGGTACAAACATATGCGGGCAACTCTCTCTCTCTCTGTATCTGTATCTGTATCCGTCTAGTCATTCAATTGCTTATGATTTCGATCGCGTGTGCGACTCGACTGCTCTGGAACTATCACTCGATGAGAATCCACTTTCTATACACACTCAGGGGGTAAGTCTCTGTCTCCGTGTCTCATCCTCGTCTTGGTCCTCGTCCTCGTCCTCGTCCTAGGATGTTGGAAGAGGTAGTGAGTGGTCTGATAAAGAACATTCAAAATGCATCCAAATTCATATCCAAAAGCCTTTGGTTGTCATGTCTTGCAGAGCTCCAAGTTCTATAATTACTTTTCCATAATTACATCTCATCTCTTGAGTCTTAGCATTCTGCTCTCTCTCTCCCTCTCCTTCTTCATCTTCATCTCATCTCTTCAACTCAATCTCGGACATTTCCTACATTCCCAACACCCTCCAAAAATCATTCTATAAAATCTACATAGAAAATCAAAATATTAATGGAGTCAGGACTCAGTGCAGTGAGAAGATAAAATCTTGAAAAAAAAATCAATCCTCATATATAGCCACATTATAGGTACACCCTGTCCATTGTAGGATCTTACCTGTTTTATCTACATAGTTGATACTTGAGTTAAATTTGGAATTTGAATTATTAGTTTGTGAGTCCTTATTAAAAAATTACTGTGGAGGGAAAGTAGGTAGTAGGTTCGTGTTTCTGAGTGTTACATCCTTCAGATTTGAAACATGAGCGGAAACTAAAAACTTTATACGCACAATATACACAAGCTGGTCGGACAATCATTAATTGTACCATGAAAGAAGAAAAAAACAAGTTAAAAAAAATTCCAAAGAAGAAGAAAAAAAAGCTTTTTGGTATTGGTAGTTGTAATGGTCCTATGGTATGGTCTTCCTTGACGCTGGGTCTGGGTCTGAGTGAGTAGTGAGTAGTAGTGGTGGTGGTAGTGGTGGTGCTGGATGAGGTACGGTACAGAGTCGGAGTCGTAATAGGAAAAACGTGCAATTTCAAATGCATGCTGAGTGAGTTATACAGACAGCTTAAAACGTACGAGCTATTACTGAGGGAAGCGGGGAATTCAATGGGGGAAAGGAATGGAGAAAATATCTCCCGCATGTCTTTCAATCTCCCATATTATATAGACTCTGCCGATTCGGAATCCGAAACTCGCCTAGTCCAACAACTTGAACTCCTCGAACCTCCTCCAAAAGCAAGTCTCCTTCCCTCTCAAATCTTAAAGCTTATGTCTGATTCTCAAATGCCATAAGAGGAGAGACGAGGAAGGAAAAAAAGTGGAAGAAAAAGTGGAATCTTTTCACATCTTCCTATCTTCCTTATGATGCATTCCCTTCATCACATCCCACCGCGCTCTCTCCTCCTCATGCATCTCCTGTCTACTACGGGATTCTCATGGAGGCTCGTGTACAGTCTAAATACATATATTCTTTTGGGGAATGAAATTTTTAAAAAGATGACTTCGATAACTGCACTGTACAAACTTGATAAAATGAAGTAGCAGTCTCAGTCTCAGTCTTGCTCTTGAATGCCTCACATCATCATACACAATCCCAGTTAGAAATTCAAACTTTTGAAACGAAACCGAAAGACAACCACCGCGCTCGTTCCCCTTATGTACATTCTTCTATTCCTGTCCTTTCAGTTTCAGCCAAAACAGGGTGACATTACCTATTACCTTCTCCTGTACGTGTTTCGACTCTAACCAGGATCAGGGAGGACGCGGCTCCTTCCTTGCATTAAGTAGATGTAGAATGGTGAGTGGGTTTAGTTTAGAGATCCACTATGTGAGCGCTGCATTTGTTGTTGCATGTCTATGGTATCAAAAGCCGGCTGCACACAATGAATTTTTCTGTCTCCTCATCCATTATTAGAGGCGTGAGCCGGGAGAGTGACGAGCGTGACGGGAGCGAGTGAGAGAAGAAGAAATTACTGACACAACAGAAATGTATACAGCTATGCAAAATGTCATTATGAGGACATGTGACCAGACTGATATGTGTGGTCTCCTTGAACAACCTAAATGGTAAATAACAAACGTACATGTAACGTGGTGTACTTCTCTACGTGAACACTTGCCACCACTCCTTTCATCTGTGTCGGTTTCGGTAACGGTTTTGGTTTCGGTTTTCGGTTTGGATCCCGGCCCGGCTTTGGCTTCATCGCTGCCGCTGCCTTCGTCAGCCCCTCTTTTCGTTTGTGTATGAGGAGCTTCAAACATTTTTCAAATATTCCTCATTACTGGAATGATAAGCTGGAGCGAGGAAGAAAGTTGGAGCAGGGAAAGGGATCGAAACAAAAAGCACCCTCAAAGAGAAAAGGTGAATTTCCCAGATATAATTATATAGAGGTCTGTATGGGCATGCATATCGAGTAAAATTGGTATTATTAGCATTAGATTTAGTGTTGCTCATGAAACAAATAAGTGTGTAGTACTCATACATGAAGGGGATGTGTGTGTGTGTGTGTGCATGGCAAGGTCGATTGAGTGATATGTGGCTGGGGATGACTTGAGAGGAGCGGGTGCCAGTACCAGAGCCAGTCTCACCTGAAGACCTTTCAGACAAAAATGAAACTAAATGAAAGGCAACCACCCGTATCGAATGGAACAAGAACCCACCGACTCGCTCTGATTCTCATCGATTTTCTTGCCAACTCCACACAAAATTCCATCATTTCCAAGTCCAACACAGAGAGAGAGAGAGAGATGTGTGTGCGTGCTTTCAATTTGATTCATTAAACAGGGAGAAAGGAGAGGGGCGGGGGCATAGTGTGGGGGGAGGGAGAGTAAAAACAAATTGGCTTTGAGCTTAATGAGATCCTCCTTTTTACTTATGTACTTATGAATGGAACCTCACGTATATTCTTGTTCCATTCAAACTCCTCGCCGGTGTCATCTAATCTTACTTTGAATTAATTAAATTATTCTTCACTCACACACACAGACACACGGACACTCATTTTGTGAATGTAAAAGTACCTACACACTTTCCGCCTATTTTGCACTACGATGCTCTTTACAATTTATTGTATTCCAATAATATTCCGTTTCCGTTAGAATTACTAAATTACTCGTACGACTACGATTGTCATTGTGACTCTGGGCGCTGTGCTGTGTAGCCAATAATTGCGTGTATATTTCCGAGCACATAACCACTGTATTTCTCCCCATTGTCTGTACATATAGGAGGGACTAAAAGCGCAAGTGGTGGCGGAGAGGAAGTTGAGTTGAGAGACTACGACTACAACTACAACTTCTGATGAGTCCGTGTTCGTATCCGTATTTGGTAATTTGGGTGTGGGTAATCCTTTGCTGGTTTAGTTGTGGCAACTGGGTCGAGAGTTCTGAGACTACCATATTATGTATCTCACAAACAGGGATGAATTGTATGGATATGGATATGGATAGGTAATAGGTATGTTCTGAATTTTGGACGGAAATTACAACAGCTGGAGTGTGTAATGTTAAAGTTGAAGTCAACTCTCTCTCTCTCTGCCTATCTCTGTATTTTGTTGAGTGTGGAGTGAACTGTGAGAGTACAGGAGGGATGAGATGATAAAGTCGAAGTCAAGTAAATTATTTAACTTTAACAACTCAATGTTTTCAAAGGCTCAAATAAATTGAAATAAAACGAAATGAAAACTTAATTATTTGTGAATATGTAGTCTAATGTATACGTCAGGAAAAGTGTAAAGTGCAGACGGAATGCTGTATTCTGTACAGCGTGGATCGCGATGTGGGATGAATGATTAATTAGACGTCAAGGCCCCTCCATTATTTTTACAAATTCTCAACTGAATGACTGACAAATACCGAATAACCGAATGCAGGCATGGGAGTGTGAGACGCTCCTTTTTCTTAATTTTTTCCAGGGATCATTGCAGTCATGAAAGAAGACCGGTGGCAACCTGACCTCATGTCAAAGTACCTTACAGAAAGTCTACAACACCATATTAGAAAAAAACCAAGAGAAGTACTACATTACGTCAACTCGTGAAATGGCGCCTTGAATCAAATTTCGGAATGTATTTTGGACGAAACGTGATGAGGGCGGATGAGGGTTCAAGGACCGTGCAATCAGGGCCGGATAATGCAGCCAGCGCAGGCAGACCCTGCTGCCTGAATTTTCAAAAAAAAGGTAAGTACAACATTTTGTAGTTTTCAAAAATATGTAAAAAAAATATTTTGACTTTTCAAAAAGATGGAAAAAAATTTTTTCCGCTTTTCTCAAAACATGTAAATAGAACATTTTCCACTTTTCTGAATCAAGTAAAAAGAGCATTTTGAACTTCTCTAAAATATGTAAATACAACATTTTGCTTTGCCAAAGAAACCCATCAATAAAATTAAAATGGTGGTTTTTGTATGGAAACAAATTGCTGCCTACAACCAATTCCTTCGTCCGGCCCTGCGGGCAATCAAAATTGAACAAAATGGCAGTGTCAATTATATTTTCGTGTGAATAAAGTTGTCTTTGTATACTTTGTTGTGGCGGATACGCCGTGTTAATACTTTAAATTTTATTTTAAAGATTTACTGTGGTCAGAAATATTAATCGCTAATAATTTACTCACGATACGATCAGTACTGATTAGTCAATCTAAAAGCTTATTAGCACAGAAAATATATTCCATACATGAAAACCATAGTAAACTTGACACATTGCTAACTGTATAAAAATAATGTCATAAATTTAGATATACATGCGTCAAATTGGCTACTAGGTGAATTGAAATAAGTAAAAATATCTACAAGTTGAATTGGCCATAAATTGAATTCCCAGCTTGAAATGGATAAGATGAATGTGCATAGAACCATCTGCACGTCGCGCCCACCTCCCACCGTCTCACCGATCGGCGTCGGCTGTAGGTATACTGTAACTGAAACCTGCTTTAGTGGCTCCAGTACCTCTGTGGATTTGGAGTCTCCACTGTTGTGCTTTTGTGCATTGATAATTTAATCTCATTTGAAGCGCTAACCCGAGACTCGAGGGAAATGACTTTTTCCACGCTGCTTTGCAATTTTTTTCCACACACACCAAAATATAGTATCATACAATCTACCTATCTACCTACGGAAACAAACATTTCAGAATAAACTGAAATGTCAAAAGATATGATAAAGAATGATGGTATCAGCAGTACATATATTACCTTTAATAATAGTTTTCAACAAGTAAATATGTAGCCACCCACTTCAGCCGTGAGAATCTGGATCTGGACTACGAGAAGTGTACTAGGATGAAAACAAATCTGAAAACCATGATTTAAACTAGAAGATAAAACGGTTTCGATTTGTATTTTTTTTACGAATGAAAATATTTTTAAATAGACAAGCTAATTATATTTCCTATCAATAATGTACATAGGCATAAATAATTCAATGAGATTGTGAAAAGGAGCAGGATAATTTGGTGATATCTAAAAGCATTAAAATCTCAACTACAGGTGACCCCCCTCCTGTGGCAAATATATACATTTTATGATTACAGTTTATCTAACCGATCCAAAAGTTGGTACGCTTACCTTTTAGGCAGAGGGAAACAATTTCATTAAGATTATGTTGGATCCCGGAGAGGGGGGTGGGGACAGGAAAAATACTGACAACATTTAGGTTGAGCATTGCTTCTGTTGGTTGTAATCGTAATCGTAATCTTAACTGTAAACCCAAGACCTTCACTGTACTGTGAGCACACGATCACACGATTATCCATTCCTGCTGTTGATATATTATTCATGTATTTTTTTTTGGCATGGCATTGACATTATGTATATAGCAAACAACACATTACTCGAGCATCACAGTTTGGGTTCTTGGGATTGGGAAGTATCATTTCATATAAAATGGTACACACTCGTTTTACATATAAAAACTATCTATATGCGAGCTCTGTATATATGCTTATCTATTTAAAAAAAGTAATAAAGTAATCGACTCGTGGCATTTATTGAAAAAAGTCAGTGAAGGAAATAAAATTTATATTTAATTCCTATAAGGAGTATGCCAGAGAGATGAGAAAGGGGGGCAGATGATACCGATACATTTGCCAAGTGATGATTTAGTAACAAATCAATGGATAGAATGTTCGAACAAGGTGCGAACACGTAAAGTAAATATTGAAGCCGACACCCTGATTGCTCTGCAGTATTAGACTACATATATACAGGAACGAGAGCGAGGAAGAGTGAGAGAGAGATAGAATGTGAGACTATAGGTGTCAGATAGCATGGAGATAAATCGGTTCCAAAGTTTCTTCAGTATTTCAAAAAAAAAGTCAGGCTCTTGAAATCCATCTTAGTATGTAGTTTACTGCACCATTTCTCACCCTAATCTACCTTACTTCCCTCCCATATTTCCTTGAGCATATAAAAAGAAGTGTTGCTACATGCATATCAGACTCTCACTTGAAAATGTGAGTGTACTTAGGCAGTGTGTAGGGATGGGATAAACTTATTTTAAATTTAGAATAGACGACCATCTCAACCAGTACGAGTAACCAGTACATACATCACCATGATGAATATACTAGTGGACAAGGAAGACGCGAGGCTTTGCTTTTATCTTGACATTTGTGCCAAGGGGACATGACCCAGGAACATCCTATCGTTTAAAAGAAAAATGTTTCTTCCATCACGCGCCTTCGTTGAGTATCTATGTCGAAACTCCGGAACGAAAAACGAAGCTATGTGTGTAAGATATAGAAAATAGAAATACTAATAACACACAGTTGCTATAGATAAGCTATAGCCTGTAAAGTGTCGGGGATGTAACTAATGTAGAAATTATAGTAGAAGATGTATTGGGATTGGGAGCAATGCATAGATTTCATATCTACTGTAGACTGTAGATGTAATAAAAAAAATGGGTTGATATTTTTTTTGTTTTTGTGTAGAAGGTAGGTAGGTATGTAAAAACTTGCTTGAATTGTTCTTACTAATTAATGATGGATAAACTAGGAAAAGTAGTTGTCGAGAATCCAAGTTTGTGAGTGAAAGTCACAAAGGAGTTTCAACAAGGAGATCGGCGCATACTTGCATGGGCCAAGGCAGAGTTTTTGACTTGGACCAAATCCGCATATTTTTTTATGTATAGGTACATATATGAGACTGTCGGATTTAAGTTAAAGTTGGACTTGGCATTGGCATTGGCGTAGGAGAGAAAGTGAAACGACTTGAGTTTCATAGGCCGAGAACGAGCGGGGCGAAAGAAAAACAAGAGGTAATCAGACTTGCCAGCTTTTATACCATTTACCATTTAGTACGGAGCAGAGTGTGACAAGTGTGACCCAAGCATATACACATTCTGATTCTCCTCAAGATAGTCTTCAATATACTGAGACACTTGGCCAGTTACACGATTTGTCTCTGGACCAGAAGCACTAAACGACGAGTTTGTCTAAGAAATCAGATTCAGTACCCACATCACACCGGATCACACCAGAGCACCCGAGCACCACCAACCACCACCACCATCATCCGAACCTGGACTACGTACGTAGGACCAAGACCGGACTCAGAGCCAGCAGTCGCAAACCAAGTTACCTAAGTCACTGCCAGCACGCTCACAGACAGACACAACTGCACAGGCCACACTCTCTACTTTTTCCATTAACAGGAACGGCGGCCAGGATACGCGAGAGAGAGAGAGAGAGAGAGGCATTGAGTCAGAGAGTATCAAAGGAAAACAGAATTCGAGAAAACTTCTTCCTTCATAAGCAAGTCTGAAGTCAGATCGACTACACGTAGTAGACAGACAGAGAGAGAGAAAGTGAGAGAGAGAGTGAGCCCACCAGGAACCAACAACCAGCCACCAGCCTAAAACTCTTTCTTGCTGCATTCTCACCATTTGTCTGACCCAATATTTCGTGGTTCTTTTCTTCCTACGGCTGTTACTCTTTCTGTTTTCATATCTTTTCTAATATTTTCACTTTTACTTCAGTCTTATTTTCCACTCACCCCAGAGCCGCCCTCGTCCTCGTCCTCGTCCTCCTCCTCCTGTTTCCTTCGTCAGCCGAGTCTAAAAATCTAAATCTAAAAGTCTGTTGTTCTCGTAGCCTTGTTGGAGTCAGTCCTCTCTTCCCACACTCAATTTCAAATACTGTCTCATCTTGGCCCATATTAAATTATTCTCAAGCTACCTGTGATAATTCACTGCTCACAAAACATCTCTCGTACTCTCACTAAAGTGCACAGTATAAATCTTCCGCATTCCACATTGTTCTTCAACTAAAAATAACGTCAGTAATTTACTACTTTGTGCAATTAGCATAGCTCTAGACACATGCTCACAAACAGAGGGGAACTTAAATTATGTGTTTCTCCTCTTTTTTCCCCCTCTCTTCTTCTCCTGTCCAACTGACAAATGAGGGAGAAAGTGTGTAATATTACATGGAATTGGAGTTGAAGCTTCCAGTCCTCACGAAGAAGAACAAGAAGAACAAGACAAGAACCTCCCTAAAGTTGGTTCGTATCTCCTCCAGTTTTAACAAAATAAAAAATACAATGCCCTTCTACTCTACATAGTTGGTATACTTCCCCGTATGGGTCTGAGCTCTTCTCATTAGAATTTAAACTTGTAATAGAGATAATAATAGGAAGACACGAAAAAGGAGAAGGAGCAGAAGAAGAAGAAGAGAGTGAAGTATCCCCTATCTGTCCTTAGTTATTCCAAGAATAATTTTTCCTACCAAAGTTCGCTAAATTATGCTCCAAATCCAAATTCCATCAGAGTTGCCAACTTAACGTTTTTGTTTGCCTTCACATCCACTTTCTTCAGCTCTCATACTCCTCCTCGTCCTCGCGTCCTCGTTCTCGTGATCGTTATCGTCATCACACCAAATGAGAAATTAAGTGATTTTGGAGACTGAAAATAAAGGGAAGGAGCGTAAACGCTAAGATAGTATTTGTAATCTGTAGAGCAGATAGATCTTATAGTGTGCAGATTCAACGGAAAAACAGCATAGAGGAGCAGGAGTGCGGTGTGCGACAAAAATACAAATACATGGCTTCTGAACTACTTTCCCCGATCTGGTCTGGTTCTGATAGACGAACTTACTCAAGTAGACTCTGAGACGCACAAGTTGAGAAAGAATATAAAAGAATAATAAATGAGCGGCTGGGGAAAGTCAATGGTTCTTCTCTTGTCAACATCTCGCATCGGAAATGATTTCCCGTGGATATCTGTAATTATCAATATCATCCCATTAGTCTGCGTAGCGATTACATAACGTACGGCCGCTCCTCACTTGTCATTTGATTGTTAAACTATATATCCATATCCATATCGATACCGTCATGAGGAAACCAGGGAAGAATTATGAAAAGCTCAGGAGTTTCGTACGCAGTATCTACTCTTGATCCACCGTAGTGGAGTCTTAGTGTGGAGCGGAGAGTGAGAGGGAGAGAGAGAGAGAGAGGAGAAGACCGCAGAGGCAAAGAGGAGCGAAGAGCGCTCTCATCAAATTCGCATTTACTTGGTAAGTCAACGTCATTATTGGCTCTGGCCTTCCTTCATATTATTCGTGGTGAAAGCACATCCATGCACGGAATGTCATGCATTCTATGAATGAGGATGGGATGAGAGGGAAATCCTATTCTAAAGCTCCGTCGTCCACAAACACAATCGAAATATCAAAATGAAAATGACATAAGTGACCACTCACCCCTGATCTATGGACACTGCTACTACTCACTCACCCCCCTTCCCCCCTCATAATATTTTTCCTTTTCTTCTCCTCAACTACTTTTTTTTCAAAACTACATTATGTTATTCCATGTAATGCTCCTATAACATGGTATATCATATTGTCGCACACATGCTTAATTTTTGCAAAAATATATATGATACTGTACTTATCCATACTGTGTGTTTAACTGTAGCTATACGGTCCTTGCATACTGAAGATAGTATTTCCTGTTTCTGGTTTTATTGTGATTATACCCCATCTCTCCAGAACTGGAAACTCTTTCGTAGAGCCCCTTCAAAGGTTGGACAAGGAGGCTGAGAAAAATCCATTTTAAATTTAACCGGCACCGGTGACGGAGCCATAGGAAAAGCATGATTCATTTTCTATACTTGAACTTTCTCTTATCTCTCTCATTGCATTTCTTTCATATCCTCTGTCCTCACACCCGTTCTCACTTCCCTCCGCTCTGCTCGTCGTCCTCGTCCTCTCCTTCGTCTTGCCTTCGCTTTTCTTGGAAGACGGAGGACAAGTACGACGAAGACAACGAGGAAGAAGATAGAAGGAAGGAGTGAGAAGAATGATATGATGGAGCACATGTATGTTCCCACCATCAGACAATGGATGCGGAGCGGGCACAATGCTTTTAGTTGCATGTCAAACCCATATATTCTAGTTTTCTTTCGTAACCAGTTTAAGAGGAGAGAAAAAAATCTTCTTGTAAAAATATATTACGTGTATGAAGTAACCATATTTTTTCACCCCACCCTATTTAATATCATAGCGTGCTTTCTCTTCTCCATTTCATTTTGCTTTTGATTTCTCTCCTGACAGATTCTCTCTCTCTCTCTCTCTCTCTCTCTCTCTGCCCTGCTCGCATGCACCTACGTACTGTACGCATTTATTTTTTTTACTGCGAATATAATTTTTGGAATTTGCTACTTTCTTCTCCGTACGTCTTACTTTCTCTTTGTCTTGTCTCTGTTCTATTTCCTCTTATTTTTTTGTACGCGACCCAAGGCTTATCATATGATTATGCTCAGCTCATCTGCATCGCGCGGCCCGTGACAAAGGCTCGTACATTTACACAGACTGCATTATGCGTCTCTTCTTATCCGTCGTTCACACATATCAAATCATAGCGTATGAGTTTCCTTGTCCAACAAAGTGCTTGGGAAAACGCACGGCGTACTTCCAATCCATTTAATATTGATCGGATCGTCTTCTTGAGTCATTCGTATGAGGGTGGTGATAGGACAAATTAGATTTGTGACACGTTCCTCTCATCTCTTCCACATGTAAAAATGGAGCTCTACACTCAATCACTATTTTTTCCCTCTCCCATACAGACAACGAGAATAATAATGCCTGGATTTTCATCGTGTCTCGCCACACTCTGCCTAATCGTTTGCATTGCAGGTATGACATTTTTATTATGTTATTATATTTAGATTACTTCCGCTATATAATTTCTCAGACTTGTGTGCATTGAGGAGTGAGTATGGCCATGGCTATGGCCATGGCCATGGAATTATATGTTATATATGCAGTTTTTAGGAAATTATTCCAAATATATCAGTTGGAGCTATACAGTACTTACCTACTTGGCAGTCTGCTACTTTTGGCTAAATTTGACCGATAGTACCAGACTGCGTAGGATAGAAAAGGTAGGCACTAATAGTAGAAAAAAGGAGATACGAGAAATTGCGTGGGGGCTCATGCATGTGTAGACTATAAAAATTGTCCTGGAATTAATCGTCTGTTGTATGGATTGGAATGTCAATGCAAAGGAAAACTGAGCCAGGATTTAAAAAGAAATACTACCCACAAAGTACAAAAAGGCTTGAATGGAAATTATAAAACAAAAAGTAATAATGACAAGAGATGAGAAAATAAATTAGACAAATCTCCTGGTGAGTGGTGAGATCCAATGAAAATAACGAGGGGAAAACTTGCTTTATATTTTCATATTATCTCTCCTAAAAAGAAACAGGGGTCAGTGAATTGTTTCAAGTCAACAAATTATAGGATTATTTTTTTGTTGATGAATGTGTATACTTTATTCGGCGACAAAAAACAACAAAAATTCTACAATTAATCATTTAAATCATTATATCAGAGACATTCTCTCATAAGGTTTTGTTTTGAATTTATATGAGATAAATACTTGAAATTAGATTAAGGACTGTTAACATAATATGAGTATTACTACAAAAAATCCCTTCCACGCAGAAAAGCTCCGGCTACGGTTACAGAAAGATGCCACTCTTTCCAGCATAATTCTGCGGTCAGGTACTGTATGGGTTTCATATTTTATATGGGTTATAATGCAAGGACACTTGAGAGCCAGAATTGTATCATTTTTTTTTTTAAACCTTGTCCATCAGTTGCTGTCGCTGGGACGGACTCCTGTTTAATAGGATTTTGATGGAGTTCTATATTTACACTTTGAAAATTAATTAAGTGATGGTATTCTAATGTCTATTGTATCACTATTAACAGAAAACAGGAAATCGAGTTCACGCCAGTACGACTGGAATTGTAGACTGTTTGATACATTTTTATATATTGATTTGTGGAACTCAAGATATAAGATTTCAAATATTTTTTGCTTAAACCTCACTAAAGGGTCATTGTTGTATTTGTAATTATTATATTCAAAGATGAGGGTTTCGTAAGTGATTTGATGTGCTGTGAATATAACATGATTGATACAGCTGTGTTTTACGTCAAGCCCGTGGATTCTTGATTTTTCGTCCCAATTTTGTCCTGCCTTATTAAGTAGTTTTCTATAGGATTATTTGTGTAGGTGAGAGAGGAAAAATAACGGGATTTAATGATCAACATAAAAATAACTATGTGAAGGTGCTCCTATACTACTTGTCACTTGAAGCTTTTAATGTACTCTCTGTCCTCTGTGCTTGAACAAGACCAATCCCAGAACTACTGACATGACTATGGAAGAAGACTCGGATATTCAAGAGTGGATGTTTAATGTGAGACTTCTGTGTGTGTGTACCTCGTGGAAATAACCAGGAGGAACCATGGCTCTCTGTCATTTCATTGTTCTCATTCTTATCAGAGAGGCGCTCGGAATTTCCGCGCTCCCGTTTCTTCTCATCTCATGTATAAAACAGAAAACAGACAGACTATAATATAATGATGATGTCTTTCAGCTTCAGCAAGAGACGTCACTCTGACTAATTCTGTTTCACATTTTTTTTTGTCATCGCCGTCGTCGTCGTCGTTGTCGTCGTCGTCGTTTCCCAAAACTTTTTAGCCTCTTTATTATAGCTACATACATGATGAGTTTGCATTTCAATTCAATGAACACTTGACTCAAGAAATATCCGCACAGATATGTAAGTAACATGTGAAAGGAAGTTCCTTCCGGGAATGGGAGCGGAGTAACGGTACGAGGACTCCTAGAATTTTCTTTTACAAAGGGAGTTAGTGTCAGGGTTTCGGATTTCTTTTGGAGTTTTCAGTTTTGGTTTTTGGCTTCCAGTTTTGTCTTGGCAGAGTCAAGCCTAAAACTTTCAACTCCAGTCTCGACTTGCAAGCATTTTGATCAGCCTCAAGCCTTTTCCTATAGTGGGTGTGTGTGTGTGTTCGACTCTGACTTCGACTTTGAGTGTCTATTTTGTCTTCTTTTAAGCTTTTGACTGCATAAAATTCTTTATGCAGTCAGAAAGACGGGATGAAAGTAAACACATATTTGCATTTATGCTCCTTATGAATCTAATAAATTATACATGGTTTCCAGAAAATTCGTCAGTCAAAGTTGAAACAAGTCACAAAGGTAAGGGAAAATGGTAATTTACTCTTTGTAGGCCCAAGGCTTTGAAATTGTGGTAGGGAGTAGGGAGGCTCGATTTAAATATACCTACCCCATTAGGAGAACGAGAAAATCTCATAGTCAGCCAAGGAGACTCTAATTAGCTTTACCTCTCCTGTCTCCATCACTAAATGTGAGAGGGCCAAACCATACTTACAAAATACAATGCAGTTTCTTTTGCTTACCCCTCAATTTAAAAGTTAAGACTTTTTTTTTGTTTTTAATGTAACCTATATTTTCATTTTCCATTTAAATCATGTGTTCCTACATGGCAGATCCATTGTTTTAAATTTTATCAAAGAAAAACTTGCTAAAAACATTAAAAACTTTATTTACATGAAATGCAAGTCAGGGGAGCATTACGAGACTCTAATTTTGAGTTGAAATATGCATAACTTTGGAAATTTACATTTTATGTCCTAAATTGCGGTAGAGGATGCAGTCCTCCAGAATAGTTAAGTACAGTTTTTTATAAAATATACATACAAATGCAAACATCTATACTATACTATATGCATAAAGTGAGTTTTAGTGTATGAACAAATGGCTTTCTAATAGGTTTTTGAAATTACAAAAATAATTTAACTAGGTACTCGTATATTTCCTGTAAAGTACTCCAGCTAATAATAGTACACGGGGTGTACTATTGAAGGAAATAAGGTATCTACTTATTTTTGTCTTCGTTTTGCTTGATTAAAGAATACTGATTGGGGGTATGCACACTTGAGCTCGGGGTCGTAAATCCCGGTGCACCTTAACGTCCACCCAAACTGGACGTCCTCCTGTGTAAATAAGGAGAAGGGGCTGGTTTATCCAGATGCACGTTGAAGACGTGGTTGATAGATGATTGGTAGTGTTGTTAGCGTTCCACGTAGGTGAATGTGATCGGTTGGGCTGGCTAGAAAGGTGAGTTGAGGTTTGCTGCAATTAGAATGAGGTGTGAGGCGGCTGAGACCAGATGTGAGGTCTGAGGCTAGGTGAGCTGACAGCCGACTTGAGGCCTGGGACCAGGACTTGGAGCTAGGACCAGGTTGGAGAGCCGAGCTGGGGTATGGGACCAGAGTTAGAAGCTGGGACCAGGACTTGGATCTGGGACCAGGTGAAACTAGATGGGCCTGGGACCAGGTGAGCTGAGGTCGGGTCTGGGACCAGGTGCCGAGATGGGCCTGGGACCAGGTGAGTTGAATTTGGGTCTGGAGCTTGAGCTCGAGATAGGACCAGAGCTTGAGATGGGACCAGAGAGCTGGGACCTGTGCTTGAGATGGGACCAGAGAGCTGGGACCAGAGCTTGAGATGGGACCAGAGAGCTGGGACCAGAGCTTGAGATGGGACCAGAGAGCTGGGACCAGAGCTTGAGATGGGACCAGAGAGCTGGGACCTGTGCTTGAGATGGGACCAGAGAGCTGGTACCAGAGCTTGAGATGGCACCAGAGAGCTGGGACCAGAGCTTGAGATGGGACCAGAGAGCTGGGACCTGTGCTTGAGATGGGACCAGAGAGCTGGGACCAGAGCTTGAGATGGCACCAGAGAGCTGGGACCAGAGCTTGAGATGGGACCAGAGAGCTGGGACCAAAGCTTGAGATGGGACCAGAGAGCTGGGACCAGAGCTTGAGATGGGACCAGAGAGCTGGGACCTGTGCTTGAGATGGCACCAGAGAGCTGGGACCAGAGCTTGAGATGGGACCAGAGAGCTGGGACCTGTGCTTGAGATGGCACCAGAGAGCTGGGACCAGAGCTTGAGATGGGACCAGAGAGCTGGGACCTAAGCTCGAGATGAGACCGACCGACCAAGTATGAGCTTGAGACCGACTGACCGAGTGAACTTGAGACCGACCGACCAAGTGTGAGCTTGAGACCGACCGACCAAGTATGAGCTTGAGACCGACCGACCAAGTATGAGAGCGGGTAAGACCAATGGAACCGGATCTGGAAGTAATTCAGACCGGAGGACGAGACTTGGAAGGTGGTCTGAGATGGACTGTGACCGAGATAGAGATGACCGCGAATGCAAAATGCGTGACTACATGCGGGTTGCATGAAAACAGCACTGAACGTCTTTAATGTGGTATATGATGCACTGAAGACCTGAAGCGTGATGCTCTTACTCAATGAACCGGGCAATTTGAGACACTTAAGATGTAGCCGTGGTTGGTATGGTAATAAAACGTCGGATGTGATCTCCTAAGTGCGTGAATTTGGTATTAGTTACCAATTAACGTTTAATTATTATAAACACACTTAATTACACACGTTAAACTAAATAACACTTAATTACGCACAAGTACACTAAATAATAAGGCGTTGAACTTCGGAATTTATACACCAAATAAAGATAGAAGTCGAAAATATCTGACTTGAGATTAATTTTGAGAAAAAGGAAAGATGGCTGGTCAGAGCTCAAAGCGGACACGTCCTTTCGCTTGTGTGGTTTTTGGTCTACTGGGAGCAGTGCTAAAAGGGAATGACTGCTACTGCTCCCTTTCCTTTGTTTTAGCTGATGCTGAGGCATGCTGAGGCATGCTGAGGCATGCTGAGGCATCGGCTCCTTCTAGTTCAATCTCTCAGCCCTATACAAAAATGGGGGTTTGAGAGCAACTTAAACAGAGTCGTTAAGTACTCTGGGTTTGAGAGCAACCCAGACCCAAATTCTCTGACGTCATGGAAATTCCTGACCATGCTGTACAGTCACTACTGAACATTCCGCCCACCATGAGCTCTGAGGGCTTATAAGCACTAGGGCTTATAAATAGACCTTAAGCAGGAATTTTAAGATTAAGAGATAATAAAGGTTACCCTAACTAACATTAATGTAAGAGACACGGGTAAATTGACTTTGAATTGATCATAATATAGTATATTATAATGATATTGAGTTGGTTATAGCATGTATTAATAAAACTAACCTAGTTAGGTACCCGAAGACCGGGTACAATAAAAATGAATATTGATTACAAGAAAATTTGGACTAAATATAAGCATGTTGTTAACCTAGTGGTAGCCTACTTAGCTTATGAATCGGTCGTTGGAACCGCTTGTACTGGTTATTGGCCTTCTCTGCGGTCTGTACAGTAACTACACGAACATGGTCATCTGCTCCGGGGTGAACTTCGACGATTCTTGCCCTTCTCCAATGAAGAGGTGGAAGATTTTCATCTTTTAGAAGCACAAGATCATTGACTTTGAGCTCGTCCTGAGGTATCATCCACTTTGGCCGCTGCTGGTACTCGTTAAGAACATCAGAATACCAGCGGCGCCAAAATGTCTGATGTAGCTTTTCGAGGGTCTCCCATTTGTCGAGCAGGTTACCAGCTGTATCAACAAGATCATGGTCTTGAATGGCAGTCAGAGGTTCCCCGATGAGAAAATGTCCGGGCGTGAGCACCTGAAGATCATTGGGGTCGGATGACATAGGACAGAGAGGACGAGAATTTAAACATCCTTCTATCTGAGCCAGAACAGTAACCATCCCCTCGTAAGTAAGAACAGAGGTACCCATAGTAGCCTTGAGGTGTTTCTTCACTGACTTGACTCCAGCCTCCCAGATTCCACCCATGTGAGGAGCTCCCGGTGGGTTGAAGTGCCAGTTGATAGACTCCTTGGCTAGGACCGACGACATCTGATTATTGTGGTTCTCTGATGCAATGAACACCGACAGTTCGTTGAGGTCGTTGTTGGCTCCAACAAAGTTAGTACCACAATCGCTATACAGGTCCGCTGGTCTTCCTCTTCTCCCAATGAAACGCTTCAAAGCAGCCAGGAAAGCATCGGTTTTCAGGTCGCTGACTACTTCAAGGTGCATAGCTCGTGTTACGAAACAGACAAAGACCGCGATATAGCCCTTGTACTGTTTCCGTCCTCTTCCTGTCATCTCTTTTAGAAGTATTGGACCGGCATAGTCTATGCCGCAGCGTTTGAAGGGCCGGGCTGGGGTGACACGGGAAGACGGCAACGAACCCATCAGTTGGCTTGAGGTAGGTGCTATGGAACGATAGCAATGAATGCAGTTTCTAACAAACTGTCTGAGCACCTCACGACCGTTAATGATCCAAAACAAGGATGAGAGAGAAGCAAGAAGGGCTTGAGGTCCAGCGTGCATGTTGATGGTATGATAGTGATCGATGATGAGTGTTGTGAGAACATGCCTTTGGGGCAGAAGCACCGGGTGCTTTCTGTCTTGGGGGAGATCGGTGTTTGTGAGCCGACCGCCCACCCTGAGGAGCCCAGCTCCATCAATGAAAGGATTGAGTTTTAAGACGGATTTGCTCTTTGCTGTCGCTCCCTTCATGAGTTGCTGAAGCTCATCACTGAAGACATCGTGCTGAGCGACCTTGATGCACCTGTAGAGAGCTTTTCGTTGCTCTGATGCACTAATTCTGGTTCCACTATGAGCGTCTGATAGCTTTTGACATCTGTCGATGAAGCGGAAGCACAACGATGAGATGCGTTGGAGCCGACTCAAGGAGGAGTACCGGTATAGTAGATCATCGATTTCGCTGCTATCGTTGGTTGTCTGAAAGCAGCTGCTGCTTAGCTGCTCCCCTTGGAAGTTCGCTCCCCAAGTAATAGTAGCCGGAGAGTAGGAACAACGTTCAAAGCAGGTAGGCCAGGTACTTGCATGCGACAGGTTGGAAACTGCTGGCCAGGTCGACGAGAGGACTGGTGAGCTGGTAGACGTGGTCACATTGGTAGGCGCAGTTGAGCATGGTACCGCCTTTTCGATGGACGTTGTCAAGGTGGGAACCAGACTTGTGCTCGAGACCACCTTGAGGCTTGGACCCAGAGCTGAGGCTGAGATCGGATCTGAGCTCGAGACCACCTTGAGGCTTGGACCCAGAGCTGAGGCTGAGATCGGATCTGAGCTCGAGACCACCTTGAGGCTTGGACCCAGAGCTGAGGCTGAGATCGGATCTGAGCTCGAGACCACCGAGCCGGAACACAACTCAATGCAGGCATTAGAATGATGATTCAGATCTTCATACCGCAAAGCATGTAAGGCAGTGGTTTCTGGATCACCACAAGGACTGTCAGGCTCTGGGGAACCTGTTGTTGAGGTCTTCCAATCTTCGTCCCTGTTCACAAGCCATGGTGGACCATGCCCCCACAACGGATGATCCCGAAGCTCGGATGGGCTGATACCTCGAGAAGCACAGTCAGCGGGATTTTCTTCGGATCTGACATGCCTCCATTGGCTTGCTGGAAGGGTCTCTTGGATGTAGGCTACCCTGTTGGCCACAAAAGTTGGCCAAGTACAAGCTTCTTTGGAGAGCCAGTCAAGTACTATCTTGGAGTCGGTCCAGCCGTACATGCTCGAAATTGGGATGTTGAGGTGGGTATAGACCACCTTGAGCAGCTTTGTGAGGAGGACGGAGGCACACAGCTCTAGATTTGGTACGGATACAGTCTTCATTGGAGTAACTTTTGTTTTGGCAATCACGAAGTTAGACATGAAACGGTGGTCCGCAGCTCTTGATTTAAGGTAGATGACCGCAGCATATGCCTTTTCTGACGAGTCGGAGAACCCGTGGAGCTGATGGTCGGATGAGCCAAGGGGGACTATACACCTTGGAATCCGGATGTGCTTCAGCTCGGAAACCTGACTCTGGTACCTAGTCCACTTGAGTAGCATGGCATCAGATACTTTTTCGTCCCACGTTACCCCTTCACGCCATAACTCTTGCATCCACATTTTGGGTGTGATGGTGACCGGTGCGTTGAATCCAATGGGGTCGAATACGGAGGCAATATCTGAGAGCATGGTTCTTTTTGTTACCTTGAAAGTACGTTCGACCGGGGTAATGAGAAACAGAAATTGATCGCTCACTGGTGTCCAGCGGATACCGAGAGTCTTGATGTGGTCATCACAGTCGAATGACAAGGAGTCGTTGGTTTCTCGCCATTCTTCTGGGATTGCTCGGAGGACCTCAGCACTGTTGGAGCACCACTTCCGAAGAGGGAAACCGCCACGGTCGAGCAGGCTAACCATGTCCTGATGGAGGGTTATTGCTTCTGCGGGTGTAGGAGCACCAGACAGGAGATCGTCAACATAGAAGTCTCTACGTGCTACCTTGGATGCATCAGGAAAGCAGCTTTCGTTATCTTTGGCGAGCTGTTGGAGGGCTTTTGTAGCCTGATACGGAGCTGAAGCTGTTCCGTAGGTGACGGTCTTCAGCCGGTAATGCCGCAATGGTTGAGTTGGGTCTTCCCTCCACACTATGCGTAGGTAGTCTTGGTGCTCTGGGGAAATAAGGACCTGCCTGTACATCTTCTCAATGTCGGCGGATAGAGCTATAGGATGTGTCCGAAAGCGGAGAAGATGGATGAGGAGATCATCTTTGATGGTCGGTCCGACCATAAGGATGTCATTGAGGGCGACTCCTGAGGTGGTCTTAGCTGAGCCGTCGAACACCGTCCGCTGTTTGGTGGTGGTGCTATCCTCCTTCAGAACACAGTGGTGAGGTAGGTAGTAGCACCTTTCCGCTTCGACCTCAATTTCGTTTTCAGGAATGAGCTCCATGTGCTGAAGTTGTTCATATGCTTGCATGAACTGCACATACTTCTCCTTTATGCTTGGATCCCTCACAAACTTCTTCTCAAGAGCGTAGAACCTCTTGATAGCTTGCTCTAGGGAGGCACCCAGCGGCTTGGCAGATGGCTTGAACGGGAAGTCGACCTGGTATTTCGCATCTATTTTTGTATGGGTCTCATCGAAATGAGCTTCACACGCGCGCTGCTCTGATGTATGGGGGCTGACTGATGGCACTTCCTCGGTTTCCCAAAACCGTTTGACGATAGCATCTGTCGTTGATAGGAACGAAGATGAGGTTGGTCCAAGGTGAGGCAGCTTGCCCATTAGCAAGTACCCAAGTTTTGATGAGAGAGCGATTGGGGTCCCAGGCGGACCGCGTCTGATGTCATCCTCAATGATCTCTTGGTAGACATCAGCGCCCAGTAGCAAATCGATTTCAGACGATATGTTGTATGACGGGTCAGCAAGCTCTAACCCATGGAGATGGGACCAGGAGCTATGCTGAAAGGACTGAGAAGGAAGCGTACCGGTTATTTGGTCCAAGATATACGCATCCATGTGGATCGCCTCTCTCTTTATCCGGGAGTTGATGAAGAATGAGGAGCGGTAGGAGCATGAACCGACAGCAGAAGATCCCAGACCATTAATATTGAGATTGGTCTTTTGCCTTTTCAGGAGTAACTTCTTGGAGCAGGATGCAGTTATGAAGGAATTTTGAGACCCGGGGTCGATGAGAGCTCTAACCTCTCTCGCTACCCCATTGCTGTCGTTTATGGTGACAAGCGCAGTGGCGAGGAGCACCTGAGCATGTGTCTGGGACCGGGTGGTTCCATGAGCAGAGGTACTAGTTGGAGGATTTTCCTTCTTGGAAGCAGAATGAGGCGGAGGGTCAGCTTGTTTTTTTCCTGCAGAACCTTTTTCACTGTTGTGAAGAAGAGTATTATGCCTTTGTTTGCAAATACGGCATGGAAACTTGCTCTCACACTTAGCGGTGGCATGGGCTGTGGAGAAGCAAACGAGACATCGGCTGTTCTTTTTAAGGATAGCCAGTCGATCAGATGGTGACAGGGAATGGAACTTTTCGCAGCAGGTTAAACCGTGTTTCTCGGTAATAGGGCAAGCTATGCACTTGAAAGTCTCAGTACTTGGTTTAGTAGCAAGGTAGCTTTGCCTGTTGTTCCCTTGCTTTCTTTGAGCAAAGGAGGATCCTTGCTTCTGGCCGTTGCCTTGCCCCTGGTGTTGGTTCTGCGACTTCTGAGCATTGCTCGGTCCTTGCTGTTGTGTCTGCTGCTTGAGCTTAGCCGAGTCCCCTGAAAGGAACATGAGAGCCTTCGATCTGGTGGTGATGAAGTCTGTTATTTCAGTAAAGGTTGGAAACTTGTTTCCTTTCCTTTGCAGCTCCCACTGCTGTTTGGACTCCGGATCCAGTCTTGTTTCAATGAGATGGACCAGAATAGTGCTCCACTGGTCAGTAGGCTGTCCAAGCACCTTGAGCGACTCCACACATGCTGATGTGGTGTCCAGGAGGTTTCGAAGGGAAGATGATGTGGCAGCCGACACAGAGGGTTGATTAAAGAGCTGGCAAAGATGGTTTGTGACAAGAGTCCTTTCATCGTCGTATCTATCCAAGAGAGCCTGCCAGGCAATATCATAGTTGCTGTCGCTAATGATGATATTTTTGGTCAGAGATGCAGCATCTCCTTTAAGGCTGTTGTTGAGATGGTGCAACTTGACTGAGCCAGATAGGGTCTTAGAACTGTGAACCGCCTTTCTAAAGACATCCTTGAAGTGAAGCCAGTTTGCCATGTTGCCATTGAACGTTGGGAGATCAATAGGAGGAAGCTTAACATTGAAATTCACAGGTGGGTTAGGAGCTCCGTCTGGGACATTGTGAGATGGTTGCATTGAAGCTAGGGACTCAACTTGAGACTGAACCCTATGGTACTTGGTAAGTATTGTGGTGTATTCTGCTTCGTTGAGCTCGTAGGTCTCGTTGTTTGATTCTCCCTCTGACCTTATTTGATCTTGCAGATTACTAAAGCCTTCCATCCAAGTTTCAAGATCATGTGAGAGTCTTTCACCTGTTATGCGATTGGCTTCATCCTGTACAGCTAGTTTCACTATGACATCCTGTGCGTTGAGATTAGATGCAAACCTCTTCCTTTTTGCCAGTAAGGCTTCCATCGCACTGTGCTCTAGGGAGGAAGCAGGAGGCGTCTGAGCAGAGACAGGGCGCTTTAGAGCCCTAAGACTTGATAGGAATCCGAACGGAATGACTGCGATGCTCACGTCCTAGGTTTGGAGCAACCAGGCCGGATTCTGGGTAGAACTAGCAGAACACGGACCGATAAGGAACAGAATTGGGGTCCCAGGACAATAATAGGGACCGCAAAGACGAAAGTGAGTACGAGGAACGCGATGTGTTATTTACACGTCTTCTACCGGATCAGAATGATCCGGTTCGAAGGACCAATGATTGGGGGTATGCACACTTGAGCTCGGGGTCGTAAATCCCGGTGCACCTTAACGTCCACCCAAACTGGACGTCCTCCTGTGTAAATAAGGAGAAGGGGCTGGTTTATCCAGATGCACGTTGAAGACGTGGTTGATAGATGATTGGTAGTGTTGTTAGCGTTCCACGTAGGTGAATGTGATCGGTTGGGCTGGCTAGAAAGGTGAGTTGAGGTTTGCTGCAATTAGAATGAGGTGTGAGGCGGCTGAGACCAGATGTGAGGTCTGAGGCTAGGTGAGCTGACAGCCGACTTGAGGCCTGGGACCAGGACTTGGAGCTAGGACCAGGTTGAAGAGCCGAGCTGGGGTATGGGACCAGAGTTAGAAGCTGGGACCAGGACTTGGATCTGGGACCAGGTGAAACTAGATGGGCCTGGGACCAGGTGAGCTGAGGTCGGGTCTGGGACCAGGTGCCGAGATGGGCCTGGGACCAGGTGAGTTGAGGTTGGGTCTGGAGCTTGAGCTCGAGATGGGACCAGAGCTTGAGATGGGACCAGAGAGCTGGGACCTGTGCTTGAGATGGGACCAGAGAGCTGGGACCAGAGCTTGAGATGGGACCAGAGAGCTGGGACCAGAGCTTGAGATGGGACCAGAGAGCTGGGACCAGAGCTTGAGATGGGACCAGAGAGCTGGGACCTGTGCTTGAGATGGGACCAGAGAGCTGGTACCAGAGCTTGAGATGGCATCAGAGAGCTGGGACCAGAGCTTGAGATGGGACCAGAGAGCTGGGACCTGTGCTTGAGATGGGACCAGAGAGCTGGGACCAGAGCTTGAGATGGCACCAGAGAGCTGGGACCAGAGCTTGAGATGGGACCAGAGAGCTGGGACCAAAGCTTGAGATGGGACCAGAGAGCTGGGACCAGAGCTTGAGATGGGACCAGAGAGCTGGGACCTGTGCTTGAGATGGCACCAGAGAGCTGGGACCAGAGCTTGAGATGGGACCAGAGAGCTGGGACCTGTGCTTGAGATGGCACCAGAGAGCTGGGACCAGAGCTTGAGATGGGACCAGAGAGCTGGGACCTAAGCTCGAGATGAGACCGACCGACCAAGTATGAGCTTGAGACCGACTGACCGAGTGAACTTGAGACCGACCGACCAAGTGTGAGCTTGAGACCGACCGACCAAGTATGAGCTTGAGACCGACCGACCAAGTATGAGAGCGGGTAAGACCAATGGAACCGGATCTGGAAGTAATTCAGACCGGAGGACGAGACTTGGAAGGTGGTCTGAGATGGACTGTGACCGAGATAGAGATGACCGCGAATGCAAAATGCGTGACTACATGCGGGTTGCATGAAAACAGCACTGAACGTCTTTAATGTGGTATATGATGCACTGAAGACCTGAAGCGTGATGCTCTTACTCAATGAACCGGGCAATTTGAGACACTTAAGATGTAGCCGTGGTTGGTATGGTAATAAAACGTCGGATGTGATCTCCTAAGTGCGTGAATTTGGTATTAGTTACCAATTAACGTTTAATTATTATAAACACACTTAATTACACACGTTAAACTAAATAACACTTAATTACGCACAAGTACACTAAATAATAAGGCGTTGAACTTCGGAATTTATACACCAAATAAAGATAGAAGTCGAAAATATCTGACTTGAGATTAATTTTGAGAAAAAGGAAAGATGGCTGGTCAGAGCTCAAAGCGGACACGTCCTTTCGCTTGTGTGGTTTTTGGTCTACTGGGAGCAGTGCTAAAAGGGAATGACTGCTACTGCTCCCTTTCCTTTGTTTTAGCTGATGCTGAGGCATGCTGAGGCATGCTGAGGCATGCTGAGGCATCGGCTCCTTCTAGTTCAATCTCTCAGCCCTATACAAAAATGGGGGTTTGAGAGCAACTTAAACAGAGTCGTTAAGTACTCTGGGTTTGAGAGCAACCCAGACCCAAATTCTCTGACGTCATGGAAATTCCTGACCATGCTGTACAGTCACTACTGAACAAATACAGTTTTAACTATATCATCTTAAAATGGCGCTGTGCATGTGTATTAACCCTACAGCAACTTAACCTTTAAATGCTTTTTAATTGACTTTGAGATAGTACGGGGTAAAAGGTAAAAGCTAGTCACTCACACTCAGTTAATAGGGTTAGTAATGTTGGTGTCTATTAATTAAAACCAGTGTGCTTGGGATGTGGTAATTGGATAAAAAACAAATGACATTACGTTACACTAAAACCGTGTTTTTTGAAATCAGTATAATATGGTGGTTCGTTTATCCCTCCAAGCACAATGCATGATACAATTTATTTTGGAGTTAAAAGAAAGTATAAAAGACAAAAGTTTATTTTTGTGTATTATACAATTACTTAGAAAAAATAATTATCAAAATTTGAAAAATAAATTATGTGTAGTATATAGCCTTATAGTCTATATATCCATTATAGTTTATGAAGACGGTGATGTGATGATGTGAACAAACCAGTTAAGTAGTTCCTTTATAATAAACTGTGTAATTTCACTCCGAACTCTTCTATTATTGGGAAGGAAATGGGAATGATGGAGTAATTAAATAATCAGCTAGAATAGTAGATAGAATCTACCGTTGAGAAACTATCCCTTTGATTTTCCTCTCTGAAATGAAAGTTTCAATCTTTTCCAACTTCAACTCCAATCCCAATTCTCCAACTATACAGAAGTTTTGAGGCAATTTGTAAAATTAGATGTTATCAAAGCATCTCTCTCTCTCTCTCTCCCGGAATTCTCCTATCAACAAGAAAGAACTACCTATGTACACACCCAAATGCCATTCTACCTTCTTCAACTTTCCACAAATCCACTCCTTCTTGTGTGTATTGTAGATATTTCCTGGAGTAGTAGTATAGTAGTATGTAACCTTCAGTTTACAAATAGTTTTTTGAATAGATTAAAACATTTATTTCTACATAGCTTGGTGTAGATATTGGCTTTTCCTCAGCGGATGAAGAATTTACTGAGAGTATAAATATAGGGGAGACATTAATTTGATTTCAAATGTGCACATACGTAAACTCGTACCTTTTAAGTTTAGAATGACAAAGAAAAATATTTTTTAGAGTAATACCATATATATAATTTATCCAGAGCAGATTAATTCTAATTCCATATTCGTTAGAAATCAATGATTTCCTCAGGTTGGTATGACCGCCAAGAATTTATTGAATTCTACAGGTGTTAGAAAGAATGAGTTTTCCTTTGAGACTATAAGCTCTCTCTCTCTCTCTGTCTCTCTCTATATGAGCCTAACCAGGAAAAAATCCCGCGTCCCAAAGGGAATGTAAACATTGTTAAGTTGGAAAATATTGAGCCAATATCTTTTTACGTTTACGATTATTTATTTCGAGACACGCATTTATCTGCATGCTTGCACCAGTCGACTTAAGTAGACCGGCAGACGTGAGTGTCTTCACCTTTTAAGGCAGCGTACCTACTGCATACCTGGCACCTACGTAGACGAAGACGAAAGGTACCTACCTACCTACACACATACTTACATACAAATAGACACAGAGATGCATTATGAGACATGCTATAGAGGAGGTGTGCAGTGCGGGGAGACTGAGGAACATGTGTGTCTGAGAGGAGGAAGACTGGTTGGAAGTTTAGAGAATTGACGTTAATATTATACCACGTATACACCCGCAGCACATTACACATGACAAGGAACATATAACCCTTCAATGTAGTCGATTTTTTCTCTAAATCTGTTTCTCAGTCTACTTTCGGGACTCGGGAGGAAGGGAAAGGGAAGGGAAAAGGGAAGGGGTAGTGTGAGTGTGGGTAAAGAGTCCACGCGTTTTTTACCGCGACTCCAGACCCTAGACATTTCGATCCCAATGGAATTTGCAATTCTAAAAGTTTTAGTCCTATTACACAATTTACGGAGAGGTCGGGGTTGTGTATGCTGCAGCGTCCCAGCTCATGACTATAAATACACACACCTACTAGGTAGTAACATTAGAGCAGGCGGGAGTGATATGGAACGAGGGGGGGAAATGCCACTTGAAATATTTGAAGGCATTGTTTTTATTTTTTGGCACAAAAATTGAATGCGTATATAAATGTAGAAAACCTAAAGATTTCCCGGATGAGACCATTACAAATTTTTTTATTATCAACTTACACACTATGAAATGGAATGGATACGAAATCCTGGTCCTGGCCCTGGCTCTGGCTTTGTGTCGCATCCAGTGAGTAGAGGTGAGTAAGTAAAAGTTTTTGCGGCTTTCACTTTCACAGCTCCGCTTTCTCCCCCTCTATCTGTTGAAAATCTAATGGGAGGAGGATAAAGTATACACAATTTTAATTTCCAAATACTATGCAAAAAAAATACCTAACGACACATAATTTCACAAAAGTTGAAGTAACTTTTCTCAATGCTAATTATTATCGGCCGGTAGTTTCTTGTGAGGCACTCTGTCCTATATAGAATAATGGAATCTATTGCAGAGTACCTACCTATGTAGTTTGCCCTCCACTTTATTCATATTTAAAAAAAATATGCTTGGTTGAAGAGATACTAGAGAATCATTCATTCTGCCACTCTAAAGATTCAGTCCCCGCTTACCTATACTTTACTTAATTTGCTGTCGTATTAAAATCACCTGTGGTATGAGGACGACCAAGGGAGGACGGGATTAGTAAATGCATAAGAAACTTTTGTGCGTGTGTCTTGCTCACGTAGAGCTAATCACCTGTAGTCTACCATACCAATTTGCATATAAAAATAGCATTTGCGGTAGCACCTGTAATGAGGAGCGGTTCCCTCTCCGATTTCGATTTCACTGTCGCGTAAATGAAAATGAACCTCCTCTCATATCCTTCTACAGATATAGTGATTTTGATTTTACCTATAGAATACAGTTTCAACTATAGAGAATTACAAATACTGAAAGACCTTCATGAAATATTCTGTTTCTGTCCGAAGCAAATGATCTGTTCAAGTATGGTATGGTATGGTATTGTATGGCATGGTATGGTATGGTGGGAGCATGTTACCCCAATTACAAGCTGCCAGCAACAAGCCCCCTCACTATATATAGCTCTGCTGGTCTGTTGCTGGCTCTCGCTACAAGAAATAAATAAAAGGAAAGTAAGCATGACCGTCTAGTGTCTAGCTTTGAGGATGTGTAGTCGCTGATTCCATAGTTCTGGTTCAGATTCTGATTCTGATGTGGCAGTTGGCTTTATGGGGATCAGAAATGGTCGTAAAACAAAGACTAAGCTCATTTATATCCACATTACTGTCAACTGCATTACTTAATTTTAAACAACCAAAATAGAATAATAAAAATAAACTATTGCAGCACGTAAGCCTGAGAGAAATCATGATGTTGGTATTGACATTTACGTTTTACATAGAAGTCAAGTCAGACAATAAAAGATAAATAAGCTAAACAATAACTACAAACACTCGCCACTGTTGCTACCGCATGAAAATCTTGCATTTGTATAGGTGTAGGTGTAGGCGTGAAGGGGCATGTACCTAAGTAGATACGTGCTTTTAATTTTTTTGAATTTTCACGCTCTGATAACCTACCTACGATACTCTCATTCTCAGGGAAAATTAGACTGAACTCGCAATGACAAAAACATAAAGAGCTCCATGATATATTTTAGTAATTAACTGTACACAATAGAATTATTATTAGAATAATCTTTAAAAAATGCTTTATTTTCATTAGAATTCATAGTATTCCGATAGAAAATGTTATAAATTACAATTGGATAAACTAATTATGCAACTTTGCAAAGCTGAATATGAGTCGATAGTGGATGGTATTAATTATCTTGAAACTCCAAGTTTCCTTTTGAAAGATGATGTGTCCAAGTTTTATATGACGATGCTCATGGTTTTGCTCGACCAGCAGAACGACAGTCGACAGTGTAGCTAAAAAATGTAAATTCGTCATTTATTTGGTTCTTGATAGAGGAATGAGAAGAGTTAAATAAGTCCTTTTGCATAGCCCTGAAATTCCCAGAAATTAAAGCTTATACATGCTTTTATTGTGCAGTCCTAGTACTACATTTGACACGTACTTATGATATAATGTATTCCCTACATGGTCATGTACATTACTGCATTCTTGTTCCAGATCGGAATCTCAAGTCTTCGCAATACCTTCCCTTAATCCAAGAGTAGAGTAGGTGACTCTCAGTCGTTTTCATTTGAAATATTAAGTAATAATTTTTAGGCGGAGAGAGGGAGGGAGAGAGAGAGGCTCAATTGAAATTGAGGTGAGTCCGGAGTGGACCATTAGTCCTTAACATACAAAGGTTTTGAAGATCTCTTGTCGGTTTTCTAGGAGAATATATATATATTTACTTTTCATGTCTCTCGCTCTTCAAGTCCCGATACGCTTCCTTGAAAGTTGGGAAAAAAGTAAAATAAAATGAGTAAGTTCCAAGCACCATTTTGAGATTTGAGAGACCATCTTAGCTTAGTTTTTTATGCGAGTACAAATGTTCATGGTGGAGTGGAAGATCATAAAAGTTTTTTTTAAGTAGAGTGTTAGAGTGAGACAGAAATTCAGGAGAACAATTTGCCATTTGGCTGTAGCCATTCCACCCTCATACAAACAGACACACACACACACACAATGTACTTACCTCGACGAGACTTTTTTAATATTTATATGACTTTCCCGTTTTACTTCTCTCCAAATTGCCAGGTATCTAATCTTACCTCTGTCTCCTCCTGCTACATAAGGTGTCTGTGTGAGACTGTAGTAGCCGCCGTTGTCGTTGTCGTTCCCACTTTCCTTTTCGTTTTCATCGTCGTAATGAAAATGAATAAAAAGTTTTTGCTCAACACTCGACTCTCTCTCTCTCTCTCTCACTCTATTCCCGCTCACTTTCTCTGATTGTCCCCGCTCTGGGTTTTAGAGTATGTGTCTGTGTGCTTATGTGTACTCATATAGCTCTCAATGTACTTTTATTCCGTGTGTGTATGGATTATTCAAAATAAGGTTTTAAATCCCTAAACTAAATGATGAGTTGACAAGTGAGTGAAACATTTTACAAGGTAGCCGGATGAAACACAAGATTTCACTTTCATTTAAATCCCACTTCAACTAGGGGGGATTCAAATGGTATGTTTTCCCTCTAACTTTCAACATATAAAATCTAACCTCAATCACAATGACTGGGCTGGGCTGGGCTGGGCTCTCCTTCCCCGCTCCCCTTTTATGTTTACTTCACAACTTACGATAAGAGCAAACGGAGAAGGACAGTAGAGTATGGGATACGCTTAGAATTCTCAGTGGGAAGAAGGAATTGGAGTTGGCATTAAACTTGGTTGTTAAATCACATTTTCGTCTATTTTTTTCTTCTTTCTACCTCAAGGTCTTTCTCGTTAATAAATATCTCCAACTTTCCCCTTTAATGCAAGCCAAGACCACCACCATACAGACCCAATGTCCAATACCAATACCAAGAACCAAGGCAGTCTGTGTGTGTTGGGGTATGTGCTGGAATGGGAATGATACGTTGCAACTTTTTTTTAGAGAATGTGGAAAGTAATACATATATATGTCGCAATAGCGAAATAGAAAGAAAGTAAAGTTTGTGTGTGTGTGTGCACTTGCATTGGGCTCAAAAGCTCCGCCGAGTACCCATTCTTCCGCACAGTAATATTAAATGTACTACATGCAAGGAGTGTATAGGCTCGTCCTCGTCCTCCACATAATATCACTCCTTACTCCTTGTTTCTGCCTCGAATCCAATGATGTGAAACTCTTGTTTCTCGAACCGGCGGGTATTACCAGGCTGGAAAAGTGAGCTTGAAATTAAATAAAGTTAACCGGTAAGAGTTGCATCGGCCCATCGGCTCGTTTTTCATTGCTTGATTGCAGTCGTATCTGTAGTAGGGGCAGGAGCAGAAGGAGGCATCGTGCACGTAAGACTTATCAGTAAACTCCCAACAACCATCTCAGAACCCAGTCAGTCCCTCTTACTATTTCCTTTATTCAGTTCACGTTAACGTTTTTTTTGTTTATGCATCTAAATGGGCTGCTACATAAATATAATTACAACACTATATAGCTCTCCAGGAGAGGGTTGATAGGGACAGGGACCTATACCCCTGTATATCTATAATTATGTTTCAATTCAAATTCTATAGGAGCTCTTCTTAAATTTCATTAACACTCTTCTTCAACACGGATGTTGATGCCTTGTATTTCATTTTGCGGATGATGCTCATGCCTGCTCCCTCCTCCAGCTCCAGTGCAATTAAGTAGAATATAAGGTTCCGGATCGGAGCTTCTAATTGATTTATTTCATTAATCTAATCAATAATTTAAATTCCCGTTTGATTTTTGATTCATTACGGCTCCGGGAAACAACACTATAATTTTAGTAGTCTCCAAGTCAAATAGGGGAAGGGAGGCATAGGAAGTGTGTGGGTCGTGGTGTACTAGTACCAGTATGTATTGTAAGTTTCAAATTAAAGTTCCTTACAGAATTCTAGAGATGAAAACAGAAGCTTTTGAAGACGTGCTGTAACTAGCAAAATATAAAAAAAATAAAAGTTTATTTTTCACTATCCTCATAAAGGTACAGAAAACACATGAGTTTTTCTATATAATATCAGGGATGGCTATGGCTAGTCTCCCAATTTACTATAAAATGAAACTTATTGAGAATTATTTGAGCAATAATAATTGCAATTGCCCCTTCAGATTTTAATGAAATTTTCCACCAACCTTGTTATTATTAAAAGTAAAAAAATTATTTTTCCCTACGGTTACTCTTACTATTACATTAGAATGTGAGGTGTAAAGGTTGTCTTCGGGACACCGCCAGTGCCAGTAGTGCATTGAAAGTATTAGTAAAAAACAAAAAATAATAATAAAAATAGTAGCTTTACTTTTTTACCTTCAACCGCCTTACGGGACAGTCCTATAACTTGCACTTTGTACTCTGCTATGGTTTTAATATTTTGTACACGATGTGGTTCGTAGGATTATGAAAGTCCAACAATCCAATCGAGCTGTACTCTTTGTTCATATCTTCCAAAGAAAATTGCAAACTTTGGGAATGGTGCTGAACTGTAGCTGTGGTGCGGTCGGCTAAATAAATCTGGTACTTTGAAATGAACAACATTCGAATTTGAATTGAAATATGCAATATCAGCACAAGTATGAGTATGCTCTGTGGTTTGTGTTTCCTATTTTCGTATCCATCCAAATGGAAATTGAAAGAATGCACGTGCACAACCAACAAACACAAACACACGGGGGTGGATTTCGCAATTGTGTATTTTTGCTGGAGGCGGACATTTCCGAGGCCGAATTTAAAATTAAATATGCAAAAGCTACACGCTTTCAATTAGAAGCTGTAGATATGCATATTTCGAACTTGATACTTTAGTAGTTCGGTAGGGTGGTATGATTCAAAAACTAAATACTAACGACTATAATGTTATTTCTTAAAAGTAAAGTTTATAGGATTTGACGACCTCGACCATTACAATAATAAATTATGTTGGGATTAATAATAAAAGTTTATGCTTGAGTGTTATTTGGTCATAGAGTTAATATACCTGTATGTGGGGGGGGGGCTGTAATGACAAGTATGACGCAACATTACTTTGACTGTCACTACTATAACCATATTTATTGATAGTAATAGTAAATTTAGTTTACTTTTTGTTCCTGGGCAGATTTACATGTCTCTTGGTTACTTCACTTTTGTATTTATGACCACATAGGGTCATAATAAATTTTTTCTCGAGTCTACATTACTTTAGCGGACCGTCTTAAAAGGAGCATAAGAAGACATATATACAAAAGAGAATACATTTCAGAGGAGCAATAATTGTACGAATTAAAAGTTTTGTTTAATTGAATCCAGCCCAATGTCCGTATCCGTACAACTAATTGCCTTCCTGATTAAAGTCTTCAAGACTTGCCCTATGTCTCCTTAAGAAGCCCACTAATTTCCCAAATTAAGACTCATTAATTAATCCACGATTTGTGAACTTCTTGGAGCTTGGGAGTGAAGTCAAGAAACTCGACCTCTTACAGAGTTTTATGTACATTTTATGCTAACAACATTATCAAAATGTTCCTTGAAATTTCTTACTTGAGAGTTCCCATAAACTAACAACTAACTCAAGGAATAGTCATAGCAAATTAGATTACAACTATAATATCATAATGCAGAGATGGGAACTAGCATAAAGGGAGGGCACTAAAGTGTATAATATGAGTATCTCACTGAGACTGAGGTAGGTACCTCCCTACATACGTGTAGCTCCTTTTCAGAGCGAACTAATCCTGCGGATCTTGGAGAGATGGTTAGGGTGTCGGGAGGTAAGTCGGTACTTCCGATCTAACACAGCACTGTTTTTGTAGCTATAACACCAACTACGAACCCGAAAAAGGTAACACTAGTTGCAGAGCTTAATCAATTTCAGAGAGGAACTCATTAGGAAATTTCAACATGGCTATATCTACGATAAAGATTAAGATGACTAGTACAGATAGTTGAATTGCTGGATGTAATCAGTATTATCGAGCCTCGAGTATCTTTCATATCATATAGTGTATCATTCTAAATGGTATTAGTGGAAAGTTGAACTGGATCAGAATTATTGTATACAGAATTTACTTGATGAAGATACTTGTAATAAGGAAAGCTTGAGGGAAAGGAGCACTTCGTCATTACATTTACTCAAATGACAGACTTACGATTGTGATTAGATGGAACTAAAGATACATATTGCTTAACTTCTAATTCCCGTAGGGCTTCAACCCTTAATGAATATACCAAGTAGGAGAGATAGCACACATTTTTATGTGACCATTTTCTACACTGTTAAAAGTGTGGGATGGTATCAAAGTGACTGGTACTGGTACTATAATGCTGACATATTTCTTGACGATCCCTTATTCTTATTATGGACGCGGGATAGCACGACGGGGAAATTCAAATTCAAAATCTCAAAGCATCTCCACCCACAGTAGTGACAAGGAAACTTGCTAGATTTAGATTTTGTGACTGCCTTATGGAATTTAAATTGGTAAATCAACTTGAATGTTCCTGAACTCAGGGTAATTATTTCCTTGAATAATAATTAAATAAATAATTATTAAACTTTTGTATTTTCATTGTAATCTGAGCCTTTTAGACTGGAATTTAATGTTTTTTCTAATGGAGCTGCATTGAATTACCTTGGCATTGTAAAATAACGTACGTATGTATGTACCAGCTTTATTACTATATCCTTTCTATTTAACTATAGTAAGGAGTCATTTAAGATATTGTCTTGTATTAATGGGACGGGAAAGGAATGCAGTTAGAGTCTAATTAATTATACTAATTCTACACACCCACCACCCGCATCCCCTCCGCAAGGAATTAAATCATTGAGCAAGACTAACTTTCCCACAAATGTTTCACCTCCCTATTCATGTTGTAATCTTCCTTGAGGTAAATCCTATCGAGAAGGCGAAATTTAAGAAAAGCCCCCCACTCGTTGAGTCTCTATTAATTAAGATGTACAAGGGCCGAAGAAGGGAAGCAAAACACAATCGAATTAATCCACGAGGGTGCATTACTATTCTTCAGCTCATGTCTCTTTGTTTTTCATTTCAGTGGAAAACAAAACTTTTTTTTGTCTTCCTGACTTATAAAATGCACTACACATACTCTGCTTACTTGTCCTGTTTTCTAAACATGTGATTGCTCCTTTTCCACCAAAAGACTTCCAAAGTTAGATTTTTGAGAGCCATATCCAAGCCCATGTCCAACCCAGTGCAAGACAGAAATAAAGTACAAACAAGATACATATAGTTAATACATTCTGTATGAAAAGTATAGCGATGAAGAAAAGCACTACCGCAGCGTATTAAATTTTGTTTCAATTTCAATTTCAAATTTTATTAAATACACACAGTCTATGTATTGAGTCCCTCCTTCCATAAACATTTACATAATAAACCTTATTAACATTTGAGGCTAATGTAAACATTGTATGTCTATACTTTTTATAAACCCAAAAGTTTGCTATTTCGGTAAACATTTTTTAAAGACTACACAAGTTTTTAAAGTATAGAATTTTAAAAATAGCCACTTCCTTAACACCTGTGAATAGATGTCTTGAAAAATTGAAAAAAAAATGAATTATGTAAATTATTGAAAACTTTTGAATTTTATCAAACCGCGATTTTATGTTACAATTAACCCCATCTCATTAAGTAAAATGCATAAATTCTCATTTCAGAACAATAATGACATACTTTTGCGTACTTTTTAAAATTGTTTATGACTTGCTTTAAGTACCTACTTCCAAAAAAATCGCATCCATTTTTATATTGCAAAAGTAAACGCTACAAGTTTTTCATAAGTCTGAGTTATAATGCAATAAAGAGAAGATGTATGTGGCTATATAGTATACGGGATACATTGTTATTATCAGTAGGAAATGAACAGAGATGTTTTAAATATCTTTCTGCGTTAATGCAGATATTCTAGCTCGTTTAAGAAAGCAAACGAATTTAATTTAAAAAGTTATACTATTAAATTTTAATGTGTGGGATGATGGTTCACATATAGATGTTACTTTTTTTCATTCTTAACCAAGTCCAACGATAATTCCAAGTGAATTTTTTATGTGTGTGTGTGTGTGTGTGTGTGTGTGTGTGTGTGTGTGTGTGTGTGTGTGTGTGTGCCCGCGGTGGACGGTGCTCAGTCCTTTTTTTCCGTCTCTCTCTCTCCTTTTTTTAATATGCTTTCTTATATTTTGAACTCTTTTACCTACAACGTCACCGAGATGAAAAACAAAAAAAAGACGATATGTGTTTTCAAAGGGAGCCGCAACCATTGGCTCGCTTTTCTTTTCTTCTGTACTCCCTGTCTATGTAATGTATATATTATTGTAGTTTTGAACGTCTGTCTGTACGTAGGGTTTGCTCCCTCTCTTTCTTTCTCAGTTTTATGTTTGAGGAGGTCATGACAGCTATAAAAGCTCTGGTGGGAGTTAGAAAGTTCTTGAATGTTCTTGGGAGAGAGGAATCTCATTGGGTAGGCTTTATGTAGCGAATGCATGCATAAAGTTGGACAAGTTTAAAAAGAAAACCTAGGAATAGAAACTGCCGGAACAAAAGAAAAGCTCTTTAGGATCTGTTGTTGGAACGAAGGAAAGTCTAAGGGAAAAAGCTATTGTGTATTATTATAGTTTCATTTTAGTGATTGTTCTTAAAAAGTCTTACTTCTCCAAGAGCCCCAGTCTCACTCTGACTTTGAATCTGACTTTCATACTCTCTCTCTCTCTCTCGTGTACTTTTCTCTACGTTCATCCAAAGCCCGGACACGCTATATACACACTCTAGTTTGAATTTAAATAGCTCTCAAATGATATATAGCATAGGGTGAATAATGTGAGGGACACACTGTTTAATTTAATTTAATAATACAATGAGGCTCAAAAGAGTGACAGTAAGACTGGGAGTTGAACAAGAAATCATCAAGAAAGTCATCCTGTCATTGATATGAATTCAATAAATATTCATGTCACTCCCAAGAATTGTCCTCCAGGGTACGTGCAACTTACAATTACTTCCACACACACTACGTTATGCTCCACTTCATACTTCATACCGGCACCGGCACCGGCACCGGCTACCGGGCTAAAGCATTCCCACCACTCCAAGTCCTATTTACATTTATCGACCTGTCCAACAAACATGAGAGCTCCAGCCAAAACCAATACGAACCATGAGTCTAGATTGTGAGACTCTAGCTCACAACTTGACCATTTACCCTTTCCCATTCGGAGAGAGGAACATGAAAACCGTCTTATAATCCCCGGAGACACATCTGGGCAACAATGGCGAGCTTCCCTGCTAACACTCAAAAGTCCATACACAAATCATCTGCAGCATGCCTATAGAATCCTAATTTGTCTGATTTGTCCTTAATCCCCCGGGTTTTACTTTTACACTTACGATCCGACGAAAACACAGAAGAATGCCTATAGGCATATCCACACGGATACGGATATCTCCAAGACAAGGTGTGTGTGTGTGTGTATATATATAGCTTTATAGCCCATCTACACATACGCCTAAGTCGGTCCTAACTTAGTTAGGCTGGTGAAAGCGCTTCATGTGTAGACGATCCCTACGCAGGTCTGTCCTAACTTAGGCCTGAACTCGCTTTTACTCTCCTAAATCACGTCCCAGTCTGGGTATCGTTGACTACCCTCCTACATGTAGGAGAGCTGTCTTAACTCGTCCGGGCACATGCGCAAAGCTGAATAAATACGCTCTTAATGTTTAATAGTAATAAAGTGCACTTAATCAGAAGAATCAGAATCAGTTACGCATTCCAATAACCACATTAGGATTATTATTTATTATAATTAATCTGTTTAATTGCATATTGAAACCATTATCATAGTGTGCTCGTGTTGCGTAAATTGTTATTAATTTCAATTTCTTAAGCACTACATTTTTTGAAACGGAGTACTAGCTGTTACTACTGTTGGTGATACAGAGTCGATGGAAAAGAATAGTGACAGTTAATAGTGGTTGCTTTTCCATTAAAAAAACGGAACGCAATATAATTGCCTACCAACATACTAATTAATAATGTGAATAGTAGTTTTGGATGTTTTGAATTCGTTACTCAAGTTTATCATTTGGTGTGATCAAACATTCGATCTCGATTGAGCGATAATGTTGGTTGTAGATTATAGATACAATTAATAATTGTACTGAATACATGATTAATATGATGATTATTGTGTACTGTTTGGCTTGACATGTAATGGAAGGTGTTAAAAACATTCCATAAATTATTAAGAACCAATTGGTACATCATCATCAAACATCTTCAATATATTATTTTGTATTTTTGTTTTTGGTTATCTTTATTTCACTAAGATATTGCACCTATGAATTAATACTGAATGAATTCACATTCTTAAGGGATGATCAACAATCAATGTTGAATTCAAAAACAGTAACATGTGTTTTTATTCTCAATGGCGAATTAAAATGATTTAGTTTTAGTTAACAAATATTGATTGCTGCTGAGCAGAACTATGACGCATTAAAAAATAGTTAATTTTTCTGAAATCCAAAAAATGTGTTGCAGTTTAAATGTTACCACCTACATTTTTAAATTTTTGAGGCGCGAGCTTAGTTAGGACAAGGGCTATGTGTAGACACGCATAAGCCTACATAAAGTTAGGTCACATTCTAGGTGCATGTGTAGATGCAACCTAAGTTGGGACCGTCCTACATTTGAGCGGGCTGCCTAGTTAAGTTAAGTGAGGCGTATGTGTAGATGGGCTATTAGGCACTCAACTACTCAGCTATGAAAGTTTTATGTAGTGCAAACTTGTTCTGGTATGACCAGAGCCTGTCGCCTCTAGCTAGTGTAATACAATAAGAACTGATAGCCGCATTTTCTATATCTGTTGACTCTTCGAGTATACACAGAGAGAGAGAGAGAGTGAGAGGAGCCCAACACATTTTTAGTCATTTAATATTCTGCTGAGGAGATCTCTGGCGACAATTAAACTTTACTAGTATTCAAGCTCCGTGCTGCTCAAAACTGTTTCAGAATTATTCCAGCACCGTCAGCATGTGTACACTTGGACACTCGGGGATTTCACCGACTTATGAATAAGTCCAAATGCAAATGTAAAATATAGACTTATCAATATCGTAACTCTACACTGAGTCGTAATCACTCCCTTCACAAGGACGGAGACGGAGTTGCATGAATTTTGTCCTTGACGCGTACATTTTAAGTATCTCTAGCAACAAAAATTTCAATTTTTTCATCATGTACTATTCATTAAAAAAGTTTGCAAATGAATTCGTCAAAGAAAAATGTTCACACAATTCTTGCTTGCACTACTGCACTGTATGAAATAAAAATTGAGATTTAGTACAGAGATGAAAAATATTATTATATTTGCGTATCTTTAAAATGCAGTAAACTATCAGAATCTATTCAAAAAATCATCTAATTATAATATTATAGCCACAATTAATTTTTTACATGCTCCATAATAATAATAATAATAATAATAATAATAATAATGATATAAGCAAGTCAAATATTCATAAAATGTATAGTAGTTTTGCACTGTAATATATCATACTTGTATGTAGTAGTTTCACAACCCATAACCATAAACCAAGAGCTGTGTGCTGTGTGTGTTTTTTTTGGAGAGTGATATAAAGTATGTTGAAATGGCTTATCAAAGCTCGTACAATTGTGGAATATAGCGACTAAGGAACATAATGTGTAGGAAGCGGAAATTCATAAATCCCACACAGAGGCGACTCATGCTTTTATATATTTTCCTTGCACAATTTTTCTATTTCCCTCTGCATATATAGGGTTATGCTATTAAATATACAAGGAAATCGTGAAATAAAAATTGTACAAATAGATTTCTTCTCGTATATATTTTGTTTTAAATTCTGAATTTTCTTGACTTTATATCTTTCACATTTAGACTAAACTCGTAGTAAACTATAATTAACTAGGTACGTTTATATCAATATCAATAGTAATTGAAATAAAATGTAGATAGTATTTTGAACTGGAAAGTGAAAGTGTTGCATTGGCATGGTGTCTCTGGCCCTTTCCTGGTTTCTGGCTTGGATGATCTTGAGATGTTGGAGAGGGAGAGAGAGAGGGACTTGTTCCTTCCACACAATTAGCTTTGGGAATATTATTGTGAGTAGACGGCAGAGATGAAATTGTAGAAAGACATGACAGTCAAATGCCCTGTATTGAATTTCTTTTGTGACATGGTTTTATTCTGTGAGTTGAAAAACGTAGTTTCGTGAATCATTTATCTTTTTCGAAAAAGCTTAGGATGCTATTATAGAAGAAGGAGCTTTGAGAGATGTCTTGCTTTTTGTCTTACAATGTGACGGGAGGAGAGCGTCATATCATCACGATGACAAAGACAACATAAAAAATAGGAAAGAGAGAGAGAGAGAAAAAAAAGAAAGAAGTAGACTGATGAAAAATATAATACGAAATGTAGTGTGTAGACCGTAGATATGTGAGGGCGAGTTGTACATGGAGTTGATAGTGCAGGCAGAAGGAGAAGGGTACATCTCTAAATTCGAATTGCATATGCATAAGGGAAGTTTTATGAGAGCTTTGAGGCATTTAGGAATATTAAAGATTGACGAAGCTCAAGATAAACTTACATTCATCTTTCTTTTTCTCATTTTGACTTGCTAAAATGTCAGAGTTTATTTTATCATCATCATCTGTTTGGACGAAATGTAGGGAATGGAATTATGTGAGTCCACCTCCGTAGAATATCTCTATTGTATTTTGGGCTATGTTTGAATGGGTCTGCAATCTGCATTTATTTTCCTATCTTCTTTTCTCTCTCTCCTTTTTTATTCTCATCTCCATCACTTAGTCAACCTTTTATCAAGAACTGGATAAAAATTATTCCCAGTAGCAAGAAGGAACAACAGAGAGCTATATAACTTTTTCGATTCCGTTACCGTCCCCCATGTTGCAATAATGAGATCCACATCTATAGTCTACACATGCTATTATTTTATGTATAGAAATGAGTCATTGCTACACGTATGCACACTTCCGGCCCGGAGACATATTATTATTACCTATATATATGTGACAGAGATTAAGCATATGTTTTGTTTTCGAATGGAGCCTCGAGCTGGAGATCTGGAGTATCTTAAAATTGCATCTAGGTATATTATATATATACATGCATGGTGATATGTCGGCAGTAGAGGAGACATTTCACGTGTGAATAATTCCCAAAAATTCAAAAAGTGACATCTGAATAATTTACGAGAGTCGATTTATTTATTTTTACTCGCTTTCACTTTCACAGATGTTTGAATATTATGTTATACATATTAATCCAAAGTAGAGAGAAAAATGTAGATACTGTAGTTGTCTTAAAATATTTGCGTGAGCAGTAGATATGAGCATCTGCATCTTCGTACATATAGCATGGGAAGCTCATATTAGATAGACAGAAATGACCACATATTTCCTTCTCCAGCTTGAGGAATCTCTTGAAAAGGAATTAGGGGAATTTTTTTTGCACAGCTTATTTGAAGAATCCAAGAAAATCTTGACAATCCACCTACATTTGATTCTCTTATGATAAGAAAATTTTCAAAAGGTGAAATGACTGACGGGATAGAATAATATAATATTCATGCTTTTTACCTTCTACCTAGTTTTTCGATTCGATTTCATTGTGAAAGCTGCCGACAGTCCATGTCCATTCCTTAGATAGAATGTCATGCCATCATGGTGATGTGAATATGTGACTGTGAGATGGAAGTATGGAGAGGGGGGGGGGGAGGAGGAGGAGGAGGAGAAGTAAGCATTGAACAATGATAAGTGCTTCACACAGCTTGTTCCAAAATGTCTCTTTCCTATGAGCAGATATTACTTGTGTGTGAAATCTATAGAGTTCATGTATTCCACCTCCAGGAAATGTGATGGGAATTGCATGACGTTTCTCTTGAAAGACTTGAGCCGTATTTTTTTTCTCTTCCATGAATCCATAAAAACTCGTATCACATGGCATGCAGGCAGCAAGAGAGAGAGAGAGAGCGAGGAAAAACTAGTCAGTCATTCCCATTCACACGAACAGATAGTGGGACGGTACGTATTTCGTGCACTTTCTCTCTTACAGAGACAGATACACACGTTCACTCATGTCGGACTTGGCACATTGGCTCTCACTTTCTCCTTTCCCGCAGTCCAACACTCCACACCCAACGCCGTCACCAAGGGAAAGGCAAAGTAGCGAAAGAACTCATCCATGTGGACTAGACAAGTTGTTGAATGAAAGAGTGAAATGCCTCTGACTATGGAATGGACGAGACAGAGAGAGAGAGAGAGAGAGAGAGGGACTAAGGAGGTTTCTCACATATTGTAACCGTAATCACGTTCAACCCATGCAATCCTTTCTAAAAATACAGGCTGTCTTCCCTCCTCACACTTCTTAGCTCATCTTTTTTCACTCTGTCCAGTTGTAGAGTTTCTGTTACTACTCATCTCATTCTTCTCTTATTACATTGTGC
The DNA here is from genome assembly GCA_949802685.1 of Dicyrtomina minuta. Taxonomy (NCBI): domain Eukaryota; kingdom Metazoa; phylum Arthropoda; class Collembola; order Symphypleona; family Dicyrtomidae; genus Dicyrtomina; species Dicyrtomina minuta. Next base: position 60,116,605 of record OX461809.1, read on the forward strand.
TAGTGAGTGACATAAACAGTTTTTCTATTTCAAATAAATGTCCATTTTCATTATAATATCTGTTATCATTACATAACTCCTCCCATTTTTTATATGTAGTTTTTGGCGTTCACGCTCCTGTTCTGCTGGGTGTAGTCTCCTTGAACGTAATGGTAACAATAAGTCCAGAATCCTACACAGTTGAATACATCATGTCTACCACCATTCTACACCCTATCTGACAGTCATGGTTGTATTCATTTTTGCTCTTCAATGCTTATGCTTGTTGTTAGACTTGGTCTAACTTAAAACGGTAGGTCGGATATAGTAGGTGCCTATATTGGATTATAGGATTAAGCAATGAACATGTGTTGTGTACATTGTCTACACTGCATTAACCATTCACACTAAGAGAGAGAAACAGAGTGCGAAGGACTACTGGTGCGGGTGTGGGAGAAGAGGGTGAAAGTGAGACAGGACCAAGTTTTGTTTTATAGTGAAAGTTTTAGCTTTCACTTGACTGCCATCTGTGAAGGGAATTGGAAAGATTGTGTAGAAAGGAAAATCCAGATATGCTTTCTCCACTACTTGAAGCCCAAGTAGTCCTTTGTGGGCCGCTACTTCATATTATACTGACTCTGATTGTGAGTGAAAGCTGATACTCATTTCCTTTGTTTTATCCTTATTTTTCGTGCTTGTAAGTTTATAACTGATTGAAATATATTACTCCTTCCACCTTCTTACATGGGAACCTACCCTGCTTGAACACATGGATTCAAACGAATTGTATCATAACGTCTTCTACTGTGGCTAGTAACTGCTGCTAGTATAGTCGTTCGGGTGCAAAATGGCTTATCTCCATTTTATTCGAATTTGCATTTTCGAAATTTTCTTGAAATAAAAAGTCAAGAAAATTCAGTGGGAATAACAGTGGAAAATTTTAGTGAAAGCAGGGTCCCCTCTTCCATACTTTCGTGAAAACGGATAAATTATGACATTTATTTTTAAACTAGTGATTTAATATTTATTTTTAAATTTATTGCGTGTTCACCCCTAAATAAAATTTACACAAAATTCCCATCCTTCAAGGCATGAAGGGAAAATGATTACAGAAAGTATGTAATTTTATGATAAAAAATATTGTTAATAAATTAAGAATTTTATAAATTTTCAATCTTTTGCTCTCTTTTTTATTAGTAAAACAACTTCATCAGAGATTTACTATAGGTCTGCTTTTTTCAGTTTTAGAGCAAAAACGTATTACTGAAAACCTACGGTAGAAAGTTAAATAGGTGTGCGTATGCTGGACTGTGTAGTGGGTCACAACAAAAATAGTAGGAATAAAAATATGAATGTGTAAAAGAATGCAAATGAGGTGTTTGAATGCTCTACTTAGGAGCTGACTTAGAAAGGCCCCTTGAAAGTGTAATATCTCAAAGAATTTAGCATGGACGGGATGAGGTTATGACTTACGTTGGCAACGTTGTCGACATATCAAAACTGGGTTTTGTTTGTGTAAAACCACTTAAAATTCTCAATCCTCTCAACATACTCAACGATGATGATATACTCTTTCTTAACGAGCGTCTGTGTCCATATATGTGGAGCTGACAAGGATGATGATTACATTGACGAAGCTAAGAATCGTAAACTTATTCATGACTTGGAATTTCCGGACATTCTGGCAGCAGGGAAGCGGGAAGCTCTCGTGTAAACAATTTCTCTCTATCATTAAAAGTAAACCAAGAATAAGTGATACATTCAGTTTTCTCCCCCTTCTATATATTATTATATATAATATATAATATATAAATATATAACTCATATTTGAGTGTGAGAAGAAGGAGCCGGAGCCGGAGGAGAGGCATAGACATGAGCTATCTATACCTGAGGATGATTTGTTTTTGCTTTCATAATACAACTCACAACTTGGACGTTTACAACCATGTAATTTCCGAATCCATTCAGACACATGAAATGACCGAATAAATTTCCACCCTGTCAGTTTCTTGAGACAGAAATACGTGATTCCTCAAGCTAATGTAATGTGCTGCAAGAGGGAGCGTCGTGCGTTGCATATTAAACCGTGCATATACTGTTCCTAGGCTGATAAGAACAAGACTATCGTTTACAGTACTAAGCCCTGTAATTTACTATGGTATATCTATGCAATTAAAATGAGTCTGGGACAGCCTCCAATATAGAAATATTTAATCACGCTTTTGTATAGATTATAGTACTACTCTTGTGCCTTCCATACTAAAATTTGAAATGAATTTTAAGCTATGCAAATATTTCTAGTACCTAGCGATTTTTCCAATAATTTTGAAATTAGGATGCTTTTTAAAATTTTTACAGCAATATAAAAGTACTTGGCACAATTTACATGAGAAAAATCATTAATCAAATTCTTTTAAAAATTGCTTTGTGGTTACAAAACATAATTGTGCATTTAAAAAAAATAAAAAGTTCTAGTTTCTGGGATTATTTTTATTTAATAGATAGTTTTGTTTAATAAAACTATTTTTGTCTATTTTAATGTCATTTTTCTGACAAATATTTTTGGTTATATAATTTCGGAAATTTCTTATATAGGGGTCTTTTTGGAAATCTGATTTTTTCTCAATGACCTTAATTTCAAGATTCTGGAAAGCCTCACATTTATTTAATTACTAAACGAGTGATTAGATGTATTTTACAGACTGCATCTCAACTACAATTAAACTGTAGATGCTGAAAATATTTGGGAAATAAATATAGATTTTCAAAGCTTATTGAAAACTTTTTAAGAAAAGTTAAGTATTTCATACGTTATAAACAAATGCATATCAGAATTTAAAATAAAACCCTCATTTCAAACTTATTAAGAATAAACAGTGATATGTATATCCTCTCGTCTTCTGTTTGCACAAGTTGGGGGTTGTGTCTGAAATTATAGTGTGTTCCTTCGTAACTTTCAAAGCAATACTCCGAATTGGACGGAAGTAAGGTAATTTATGGTTTCAATATGATGGAAATGCTATTTTACAAGTCAGTTCAGCTGGATGAAGTTATGGATTTATAATGGAAGGATATAGATTCCTATGCTTCCCATGTTTTTTGAATAAGCTATAAATACCACTCACACTGTTCACTGTTTGAGTTATAACACTTATAACTTGGAAAGAATTGATAGTCTAGAGATGAATAGACTGAGAAAAAAAATGTAATTCCCAAAAGCGAGAGAGAGAGAAAGAATGCAAAGATTCGGAGAGTGAAAGGTAATCTTCCGGAAGGTTGTGTAACTATGTAAACCTATGAGGTTCTGTTTTGTGTGTGAATGAGAAAGAAGACGAGAGATACTTCCTCAAAAGCCCGTGCGGAGGACGAGAAGAGCAGAGGGATGGAGGAAGAGAGATGGTGATGGTTTATCTCATGAAGGGAAAATATGACTATTTGGCACACGCGGCAGTGACTCTCTCTCTCTCTCAAAGGATAATAACACATTTGAATTGATGCAGTTTATGCAGAAAACATACTTGTCTCACCCAAACCATATCATATCTCTCCTTCTTAATATTACCACTCGGTCCATCACATGTCATAAACGTAAATGTGACGGTGGACCTATATGGATGGTGTAAAGAAGGTCCGGATATAGTAAAGTTTCCCTTTCTCAAACATCATATTTGCCTAGCTTTCTGAGCTGAAAGAGAGGGAGAGTGAAAGTGAGACGTGTCTATTCATTGAAATTCCTGAAATGATTCTAAGGAGAGATACGTTTACGTTTTCAAGAGTTTCCTTCCGTTTTTTTCCCTCCACAATTTTTTTGTGTGTGAGTCTTCTGATCTTGAGTAGCTTATAGTCATACACATTGAGAATGAAAGGGATTAATAAGTGAATGTGAATAAATGATTTTAAAGCATAGTTATCTATAAAGCTTCTAGATATGTGTGTCTGTCTACAAGTATGTATTCAGGTGAGCTTTCCCTCAATTCTGTAAATCTTTGAGCAAAGTTAACGAGGGAGAAAGGTAAAGTCAGTATTCGTAGTTGCATTCAGGGTCTTCATACTTGTGCCTATACATTATAAGCTGACTGCGGCGGGTTGTAGATGGAATTCAAGTTGGAAGAAAGTAAAATATGAAGTATCGTTAGTGGAGGATGGATAGATAGATAATACGGCCAAGGGAAAAGTAGAAGTAGTGGATGTAGGAGCAGTAGCAGTTTTACATTGTTATGCAAGAGAGAGCCAATGTAAAAACCGCTGTGGGGTAAGAGAGTAGACACACATTGCTTTTTGCCAGTGCTCTTATGCGAGGGAGAAAGCAAGAGAGAGAAATTCCATGGAAGCAAAAACCCATAGCTAGAGCGCAATCGATATCTGCGTGGAAGAGCTCAAGTGCTCTAGACGAATGCGTCTGTCGATATTCTTTTGCTGTAAATGTACACATAACTGTCCTGCTGTATATGTCATGCCTATGTACATATATTTCTATGCATCTGCGGCAGATATTTCGCACACAGCACAAACACACTGACAGTCACACCGATCTTAAGGTATTTCAGTATTTTAGCCACTTTCTCTTTCCCCTCTGATGACCATATATTTCCATACGTAACTATATATTTTCATAGAAACTACATACTCTTTGAGAAGCCAAAGCCCAGTTAGAAAGAGTACATGTACCTAGCTTTGGTTGTAGCTTTAAATATTATAATGGTGAGACTCGGATGGGAAGGTAGGAAAGGAGTCGTGACTGTAAGCTTGAGAGGAGAGCCAAAGCTATAAACGACTTTCACTTTTCTACTTGATCATTGTACTGCACTACTTCTCAGTGATAACATCTCATCTCATCTTCCCTTGTCCTCGTCTTCCTTTCGCCTCCCTCCTCTCTTGTCTTCCTCAGTCTCGCGAGCAATCCGACAGCTGACCATGACCATAATGCAGTGTCTGGAGATATGTGGAGGAAACCGAAACCAAAACCTAGAACGAAAACCTCGTTCTGCTCGTCTCAGGCAATGTAATGTAATGAGATTGAACTTAAAGTTTATTTTATCCTTTCGTCGATGGGATGGAGGAAATGATGTGGGCGGCTATTTGAATCGTAGTGACTTAAACAATTCTCAGGAAATGGCTTTGCATTAACATCTTTTCAAATCCCGCTTCTTTTTCTTGGCGGCCCTAGTCATATATCGCACCCAGTATACCTCCACAAATTGCTTTCACCCACTCCATGGGTGGACCGGTGCCGGTGCCGGTGCTGGTTGCTGGTAGGACTAACGTTAGGCCGGGCCGGTTCGAGTTTATAATATTGGGATGCAGTAGAACTTGACATTTAAACAGATAGTAATTGTCACTGTGATGATAGCCTAAATTAAAATCATAATAATGTGGTCACCATTTATTTCAATTTTTAATAAATGGCAGTGGCCCAGGATCTACATTAATGTCAACCTTAGTGACAGTGAAAAGGCTCGCTCCTCCAGACTTTGACTCTAAGTGAGCTTCGAGGGTAAAGGTAACTGGATGGAAAGTTAACTCAAAGAATAATTTGCCACATAAATGTATTAAGAATCCAATTAAGTGATTACTTTGACAGTAAATTAATTGAGAAAGGGACGACCTCTCCCCAGATCCAGCTTGAAATTAACTTCTTTGTCGACACATTAATGCAATGAGAACATGCTTATTTCCTTGGCTACACACTACAAGCGGCCTTTGTAAACAAGGACCACGCGACCCACCAGAGTAGTATCAATATTCTAATGTGCAAAATTAGAATGCATCATCCCGGAACGAGAACGATAGACTCTTTAGCTGCACACACACACACCAAGCGAGACAGTTTTTCCATTCGTCTCCCTCACTCTCTTAGAAAATAAAGTTATTTACATAAATATTTAAATTGTAAAGGAAGCAGCAGCAGCAACAACAACAGCAACATCAACTGATGGTGGATAAGCATAACATCTCTTCCATAATTGGCATAGTCATAGCGTGTAGAATAAAATTAGTTGCTCAGGAGGTAGGTACCTGTAGAGAGATTGTTGGTTTTGGTATGTAGATGCTGAGGCGGGGAAGTCCGTGGAAATCACAGCATGCTCCATATATTACAATACTCACAGTATAACTACATCCCTTGGACGGACTCTAAACAAGGTTGACGATGGCGGTATAAATAGAAGTACTAGAGCGTTCAAAAGCTACATACGTACCAAAAATATGTAACTGAGGAAAGCAGAGTAGAATTTGTTTCACTTTCCTGAACGAGATTTGAGGAAAGGAGGAAAGGAGAGAGAGAGAGAGAGAGAGACGAGGAGGTTCAAGATAATGTGACAGCATGAAGCTATTATTATTTGATGGAATACGGCATATGTTTGTTGAGAGACTAAGCCTGGAGCATATTTCCCTCTGATTGATGTAATACCCATCAGGGTTTCAACAACCTCATAACCATCTTCACAATCCCTTGTTCTGGTTGTCCTCTCTTTCCATGTAGCTTTCTCCAGCGTTTTTTTTATTTACATAGCATTTTAACTCTCTCCTAGTCTGTCCTGACCTGGCAACATATGAAAGCAATTTAAACTCGCTAAGACATACCATTACATATTCATACAGAATTCCATCATTCAAATTTTATCTACAAAAAAAAGTTTACAGCTATCTTCATCTGTTATTGATCCACTCATGGGGACAAAGAAATATCTTGAGATTTTTCTATTATTCAAAATGCTCTCCACATATGAATTGAATGCGTCTCTATTACTAGCTAGCTACTTTGATAATAGCCACGTATTTATTTAATTAAAAGCATTTCACTTCAATATCCGCTTCCTAAAATATTGATTGTGCGATTCACTATTTGCTTTTCCATGCAAAACCTTGTACTGATTGTAAGAGCTAGAGACCCAGGAAAATAACCTACATTACATATACTTAACATGATGTAGGTATTTCCTTGCCTCCAAATCACGTACAAACGTTTATTTTTAAATAAGATTTAATTACATTATTCAAAACATGGCAAAGATTAATTTTTACGACTCACACAATTCTCCTGAAAATTCAATCTCGTCTTTGACAAGGCCAGGAAAGTGCTGTGATGTATAATATAATATAATATGAAAGACAGATAATTAAAGTTTCTTCAGATTCTGATTGACTCATCAGTTTCATTCTCTTCTGAATCAAGTTTGACAATTTTAATTTCTTTTCCTTGACGTTTTTCCTCTCTCTTTTGATGTGTAGGAAGAAAGTTTTCGAAATAAAATTAATTAAAAATCCGTATATTCTGCCGTGTCTCGTGTAGATTTGAGAGGGAGGGAGATGGAGTCAATGAAGGTCAGAGCAATTGCTACTGAATTAAGTGTAAAAGTTTTTAAAAGATAGATCAAGTTATTTTTGTATGGGAGTGAGTGAGTATCTCTTTCTGGGCTCGTATGAATGAGTGGAAATGAATGGATGTGTGAATGAATGGGGGAGAAGAAAAAGAAGAAGAAGAAGATGATGACGAGAAATAAAATCTGAGAGTGAAATGAAGAGATTATGATTTAGAAGAGCGAGAGAAAGTGAGAGAGCGAGAGAGGGAAGAAGAGGAAAGTTAGATGGTTGGATGTTGGATCGGAAGGATGTATTGCCAGTTCATGATTTTACATTTCACCTGTTTTCGTTTTCTATTGGCTCCTTTCGGAAAAACCATCCCCGAGCGACCAAGAGCTGAATTCCGCGTTTGATCCACAAAATGATGAGTAAGGCAAGGAAACGGGACTTATATTCTCTCTCTCTCTCACTAGCGCTCTTCCGAACTTACTTCTTTCACTTTCACTACACGAGTAGAGCAAGTGGAGGGAAGAAGCCCTTCCAGTTTCTAGTCAGTCGAACCGGTTCTTACTTTCTCCTTTCTCCTTCCTATTCCCATTCCCCGTCTCGCTTTCCGTTTAGATGTGTCTTTGGACACAGCGTTCGAGTTAGAGCTAGGAGGGGAAATATCTCTACCGCACACACACACACACACACACCAACACCACAGCCACAGCTCAGTCACTCTACTCCGTCGTCTTCATCCTTGCCTCCCAGGATAGTAGTGGGAAGACAAGTGCATCTTCTCACCGTACCTTCAGCATTAGAATCAGAATCGGAGTCGCCTTCGCTATCAGCCTCCCCAGCCGCTCTTTCTCTCTCTCTCTCTATACGTGTCGTGAAAATATATAAGAGTCACAGCATCTGCTGACCTGTCAGTTCTGGACAAAACCCCTTGTGATGCACACCTTTCCATTCTTACCTCTCACTAACTATCTCGACTCTACTCCACGCTCCACGCTCCACCAATACCAATCCTTCCCCTTCTCGCTCTCTCATCTCATTCTCGTGTCTCATTGTCAGAGACCACAAGGGTGGCTTGTCTCCATCCTAGCCGTCTTTCCTAGAGATGCTCAGTCACGACGAGGATATACGACTACGACTACGACAACGACTACCACAACGACAACGACCCTCTCTCCACTCAGTCTGAGTTATTACTCCTGTCGCCCACTTGGTCTCTTCCGCAACAACAGAATCCTGACACCAAATCCAAATCCAACTTTTTAAGTTGTTTCACCAATAAAAATATTTTTCTATTTTCATCTCCCCTCATCACACACATCTCCTTATTACTCCACACGTCCAGTCAAGCCAGAGAAAAGAGCGTCTGAGCATTTGGCATTTCCTACATTCGTTCCACTCTGTGGCTCTACCGTATATTACACTTGTGACACAATTCCCTCAAGTCAGTTTATCTGTATCTGCACATCTTAGGAGAGTTCAGTGGAGAGAGAGAGTGTGGAGTGGAGTGCATGGTGCTAGAAGTGCTCTCTGTCTGCATGTGTCTCTCCTGGTCAGAACCTATGGGAAAATGTCCATATATTTTCCCCATCACTATATGACTCTTGGTCACGTTGTGAGGACAATGTTTCATACACCATTGATTTTTGTCTTGAGCATAATACCATTATTATTATTATAACTTTTAAAAATAACGGATAGACAAAATATAAAGGAAAGAACAATGGTAAATATTAATAAATCTCGGATTTTTCTTCTCTTCAAGTGTCTCCCATGACTATAATAATATTGCATTATTATTAGTAGTACTCTCCCGTGTACTCTGTCTGTCGTCTCTATTTCCTGGCTCTGTGTACTGTTTATATGCAAAGACATTCCATTGCGTCAGTCCGTGTGATCCATACTAATAAAAATAATCATAATAATACGGGGGAAAAGGGGGAGGGCGGTCCAGATGCAAATGTGGCTGTGGCTCACAAGAGTGCGAGTGGAGCTGTTGCGATTATTAAAAGTAGATTGATGAGTGCGTGGAGAGCTTCCCTCCGTACATTTGTATTGAGGATGAGAGCTGATTGTCGGAGATTTGAAAGAATACTGTGTCTCATCCTCTTGTGTTTTCGTTTGGAGTCAGGTTCAGCAGGGAATCCGGATGCGAAACGACTCTATGATGACCTCTTGTCCAACTACAATAAACTCGTTCGTCCTGTCGTCAACGTCTCGGATGCACTCACTGTCAAAATCAAGCTGAAACTCTCTCAGCTCATCGACGTGGTAAGTTGTCAAAGTCTGTCTCTCTCATCCAATTCTGACCAGAACATAGTACAATAAAATAGAGTAGTGCATGCCGGGATTTTTTATTTATTTTATATAAGAGTTATCAACAATTTCTATATAGAGAAAGTACTACGGTTACGATCAACAATTTACAGTCTATAGTATGTGACGTAGCAAAAACGGAATAATAAATCTTATGATTATGATTAAGAATGTTACCATACGGCCATGATGTAGTCATTCTCCTTTCCCTTTTGTTAGATTATTAGTCCTCATTTTGTAATTTAAATGTGCTCAGTTGACAGTTGGGATTTTATCTCCCATCCCCGCCTGACATTCCTGAATCAATACTAATTATTATTAAATATGAAAATAAAACGATGAAATCCGGAGCTGCGCTGGAGGCTATAGATAGGCTCGTAGTCATAGTTGAGTTTTCCAAGTCCAGAGTTCCAGATTCCAGAGTTGAAGACGAGTTTTGGACTCAAATTTGAATTCCTCTCACGCATAAACAACCTCTAATGATGAGACAACGATGACAAGTTTAGAGGGAATATGTCTGATTTGAATACGCTTTCCATTTTATTGCTTGAATAGATTCATTCAAATAAAGAAAATCTTCCGCTTTCACATCCTACTCCTATTAAGATTTTTTTTCTTTTGGGGAAGAGCACAATATTGCCTGATCAGCTGAGATACAGACATCCTAACTAACTACTGATACATTTCTTTTATTTCCCTCTTAAATCAGTCTGACTCAGTCTCAGTGACTACTATACTACTGACAATCTCATGGATGCTCCAATTAGCAATTACAATTGGAGAATTGTACAGTTGGAGCGAGCGTCGTCAACTTGTATAACTTCTACTATAAGGGGTTTGGATTTTCATTAAGATTGGATTGTGATGGGAGTTAATTATGCATGTAAAAGCTATAGGTAGGCTCTGTCGTTGACGTTCCCCTTTCTCCGTCTTCTTTGAGCTCTTGAGTCTTCTTGGCGGTGTGAATTCTTGAAATCTTGAGCTCTCCATAGTCTCTGTCAAGACTCAAAAGACATTGTATATAATAACTATACATAGAGCTTCATCCCTATACATCTAATTCGTCAAAGGACGGAAAAGCGGATAAGCTATTTCCTTAATTTCCTGTATCTCTACCTGAATTTCGAACTGTAACTGTAGACTGTAGATTGTAGCCACCTTTGACATTATTTCTACCAATATAGCTACAGAAAATAATATGAGTAGAGTTCCAGTAGAATCTAGTTGGTATTTAGACTGTGACTAATATTCATTGATGGCAACAAGTTTTCTAATTTAAAATACGTATACACGCAGTGATAGTGCCTTAGTATATTATGTTGCAATTAAAATAGATGACCTGTTAATACTGAATTTAATACCAATTACACTGAAAGAGTAAATAAAATGAGTTAAAGTAATAATCACGCAAAATATAATTGTCAGCCTTTGTGCGAGTGCCAAGGATGACGACAACGATGCCGATGCCAGTGGTGTGGCCCATTTAAATAAATTGAAGAAATTTTGAGGGTATATATTTGTCGATATATTCCATACAGTAGAATGTACACTACAAAGTCGTTTTTCAGAGTATATTTACCATTTTCTAATATATACCAACACAAATATTATCCAGCTCAGTAATTTTTTAACACTTGCACAATACAGGAATAGTATAAGGACGGGGTGTGTGTGGGAGCCGAAGCCAAGGAGCTCGAGCCCATTTCCTTCCTTATGTGGTTTTGTTAAATGTGAGCAAAATGTTGGGAGGCAATTCGCCAAAAAATTCTTAGGAAAACGATCAAATACAATTTCTGTGCACTTCTACTCTATTTTAATGGCAAAAGTCAATTCCCTTGGAGAAAATTGTGAAAGCCCCAATCCGAGCAGGGAAAAATTTGTTCATTTGGCTAAAGGATTGTATTGTCATGTACGTGTGGGCACTTGGCGGGAACATGGTGGTCTACTCTGTACCTTCCCCCCTCCAAATTCCAATACCAATACCTCAGAAATGGAAATATCATTGACATTGGCATTGGACTGCCGCTATTGCAACATTGAGTCAAAATGTTTAGAGTAACTACCTATACTTCCTTCACGTGTGGCTTTCACCCATGATTGAATAATGTACTTGTAAATAAATTTTTAAATCTATAATTCTTTTAAATGTAATGTATTTAGTGTAAGACCATCATACTAAAACAAATGATGACTACAGTGTAGACTTGAATATAAAATGTAGTTGTGGGCTTGGGATATACAGAGGTGGTTGATAAAATTACAGAGATAATATTGAGGGTGACGTATTAGACTGACTCCCCTTCCCCTCTCACCTTCCCAGTCTAACTTTGTAATGTGTGAGCTTGTGAACTTTGAGTGTTGTCTCAGAGTTGGGGAGAGACAAGGACTAAGTTGTGTGGACTATAGAGTTATACATGGAGAGATTTAAGGATTAGTAATTGTGCATGGGAATAAATGGATAGGATTTCTGGAGTCGTTCTCGTTCTCATTCTCGATCTCAGTCTCATTCACATTGTATGTAGTAGGTAGTATCTTTGGCAACTGGGTCCAACATTACTCATGAAGAACATCTGTGATCTAGATCTGTTAAGTAGTTCTGCGCAAACGTTTATCCACTTCCAAACTCTCTCTGACACAATGCAAAAGCCAAAAAGTGGTATTCTGAGAGAAAGTAGACATTTGTACATCTATGCAGGGATCCCTCAATGTTTCCATTTAGATAAACTCTAATAGTTAATTTACCTCACTCTCTCTCTCTCTCTCTAAATTATGCATCTCTTTTCATCTTTCTTCGCCGTTTGCCTTTTTGACTCTCGGCCGGTAATGGAACTTGGACCAAGACTGGGAAGGAGAAATGAAGTGAGTGTGATAGACGGAAGTGCCTACATGGAAAATATGAAAACGAAAATTATTTGGGATTGAAAATTGGAATATGTCACTCATTAAAAAACCATTGACTACCCACTTCACAACTAATTGTGTGCATCAGGGGCATATCCCTTGGAGCGGAGATGGAGAGTCGACAAGTATAGTCTCATGTCTTATAGTAGAGAGGTTGTAAATGGTATAGTAGTTAGTTGTTTGTGGGCATGTGATGTGAGTCTTCACTCGTTCTCTCTGCTCTCAGATCCGAGTTCATTATGTAAGCTGTGACTGTGAGTGTGAGAGATGTGACGGAGTGAGATAAACGCTCCGATATGGGCTTTGCTACAAGGTAATTTCACAAGTTCGCTCAGTACTCACAGTAGAAAGTTTCATCCCCATCGATTGGTCTGATGACTTTTCACTCATTCTTTCCCATTATATATTTCCCTCTTTCCCCGCCGTGTTCCATCTCCCTTTCAATAGTCAATAACACAAGTAGGTACATACTGTGAGCACAGATACACAGAGACAGCGGACAGGGAATAAACGTAGGTAGGTACATCTGTCGAGATAAAACTCTATAAATGTGCGTCGACTATCTTTATGTAGTCCGTAAGATGAGATTTTGTAGGAGATGAGAGGAAGACAGCATCCGACTTTCTTCCCAAGGAACCAAGAAAAAAAAAGATAAAAAAAGAAGAAAAAAAAAGTTTAGAAGATATATGTGAGATATGAGGGATCCAGGATTGATACTCGCATTTCGTATCTCTACAAGGAAATGGATGCAGCCAATTCTCCTGTGTGTGTGTGTGTAGCTTCTTTCCTTTCTGTTCGATTACCGATACCTTTTAAGCTCTCACCATTTCTGCTGTTCACAGCAGAATTTCCACTAAAAAACTGCCCTCAATGGCGGCCCTTCACATATTTGTTGACGTATACATTTACATACCATTTTATTTTTATGTCGGAAATACTGGGATAAAAACGATGAAAAACTCAGCAACGCGCCCGTCCTATTAGTATTTAGTGTTTATCATATTAGGTGCGGGTTATGGATCTATTCCATGTATGTAACTACACCTCCATTCTACATGGTCATTGCCACAAGTCATGCCTACCTTCTCTATCTCTCTTCCCATTCCCCTGCTCAGATTTATTGTGGAGATTATCATGATTTTGCCGAGAATAGTAGAATTAGATGGTACGCAGGGAAATGACTTTAAGTATTGATTCTGAGGAGGCGTTCGAGTTGGAGAGTGGGAGATAGACGTTCGGGTGCTCAAATGTTTACGATCTAGTAACTTGAGGATTTTGCAGATATTACACTATTAGGCCAATAACTAATCGAATACTTCAATAATAAGGATGCCTCGGAGTGAAAAGTGAAATGTGTATGGCTGTAATCTCGCCTAATATGCATATACCGCACATCTTTCATGGGTTGCCGGAGCAGTAACCAGTCCGAATTATTCCCCTTTTCAGACGACGCTCCAGTTTTATTGTCGCTTTCCCTCCCACTGTCCTACTCCCATCCTTAATAATTGCTACTGGAACAATAATTTTCGGAGCAGATTCTATATGAGAACATGCAGAGTTCTACACATATATCTATATATAGGTAATGAAAAAGTCTTTAGCAGGAAAAAACGAGTCAGCATCCACATCCTCAACTCCTCACGGCTTCTCTCTCTCTCCTCTGCACAGATGGAATGGAACTCACACTGTGCTGGAGACTGGAGAAATGTTGAAATGTCGGAGGAAACAATTTTTTTTTGAGTTGGGAAAAATTGAGTGAGCCATCTTACAGAGTGAAAATGTATTTTTGCCTACAGTTACAGTTGGAAAGAATTTTAGAGTGTGAATCATGCCTGGCTAAGCTTGGAGGGAATTTAACAGACGAACTACTGATAGTTGCGTTCAGATTCCGACGAAAGAGCACTTTGAGAAACCGTGCTTTACTTCCCATTAAATGATATGCTCTCCCTTCGTATGGTGACTGTACTTTTTTTAACGCTAGCCATGATTCCCGTGCATGCAGTACACCTCTACCTACATCCTCATGCATGAATGCATAGAATGTTACCACTGACACTCAATCCATCCTTCCTTACCTGGATCCCATCCAAGGAAAAACTTTCACCCGTCGCTTTCCCTTCCTCTCCTCTCGCGCTCTCTCCTCTCCCCCTTCCAGTCCCAGTCCCAGTCCCAGTCAGGTGTACGAAAAATGCATTTGCATTGGTAGTGAAGCATCTAATACTTGGCATACGCTTCCTACAGTACATTCCTAGTGGAGGGTCTCCCAGTACCTCAGCACAAGTACGTACCTACCCATGTTCATGTCTTCACCTAAATCCGCTGAGACCCTTGCTTACACCTCAGCTTCTGAGTATGTACAGACGTCCTCGTTAGTACGAGTCTTGTCCTTGTCTCCGCTGTCCTCCTCTCCAAGGATGCTGCCTGATGCAAAGGAGAAGAAAGGGGGAGGAGATGGGACTACATCAGTAGGTGCATTTTTCTCGTCATAAGGCGTGACTCTGGGATTCCTTCACACAAAAATAAGAAGACAGAGCGAGAGTTATAAGTAGGTAGTAAGGTTGCCAGTATTGAGAGTGGTGGAGGCTTTATAGTCAAGATAGAGGAGAGGAAATAAGGATACTTGTATTTCTATCTCATGGACCCACATCATAAGAGAAAGAGACTCACGATTGTTCTTTGCGCACCCAAAGCTTTCCTATTTTCCCTCGGATCAGCTCATTTCAATGTGTTAAGAGCTCTTAATCTATTAATTATTCATGATATGGAGCTCTTCGTCCCCGTCTAAAATAGCTTTGTGAGAAAGGAGAGAGAAAGTATTCTTCGAAGCTGGAGCTGGATCTGGATGTGGAGCCAAACCAAAAACCTTTGAAACTCCCTCCATCTCCATCAACAACATCCTCATCCTCTTCATCAGTGCCGTAGTGGAAGTGGTGAGTGTATGCTGTATGTTAGTAGTGGAGAAATATAGACTGTGAAGTAGTGTACAGTAGAAAGGAGATTGGGGACGGAGAGCGTAAAGCACGGTCTTTGTCCTTGTCTCCATGTCGTCCTCCGCTCCTCTTGCTCAAAGCAAAAAAGAAAGAAAGAAAAAAAGAAGGAAGGAAAGAAGGACAGATAGACTCCAGACCCAAGTTGAATCTAGTTCTGTTCGGTTTCGGTAACATTTCCCCACGTTCAATTTCCCATGCTCAGAGCGAGTCTCTCTCTCTCTCTCATCAACTCTGCTCAGCAAGCAGGTCAGGGGAAGAATTCAATGAATAAATGCCTTTTCATGTCTTACAAAACTTTCTACCTTCACACATTTACATTCTCTACACAGAAATAAGTCTCACTTATGACGTGTAGTTTTCAAGTTGGTGGGTAAGAGACAAGTGGCTTTCATGAGCTTTTTGTCGCATCTCTTCTCTCTCTCTTTCTCTCTCTCTCCCCTCCTCTGTCTCACTGTAACTCCAGATTATGATCAAACTTGGAGTCCTGAGGTTTATCTCTTTTAAACGATGGATCCAACCTCCCCTCCGTCGAACATGAGAGGACGAGGGGGAATGTAAAATATACTCCGTCCATATAACTTTCCTCTCTCAAACATCATATTATAAGTGGTTTTATTTTATTACCGCTACCTCTACGACTACGACACTCAGATTCCGCTCACAACTTCACAATTTCAAAGGCTCCTCGACGGTATTTACCGCAATCTAAAATTAAGCCAGCTAAATTACTACGACAAGGTAGAAAGTTTCGGATAGGAAAAGTGGGAATTCCAACATATATATATTTCTTTTACTCTTGTCCAGCGGTAGTCTAGCTGTAAAACATAACGTACTGGATTTTTGATTTCCTAAAAAAATCAGGTTTCAAGTTATCTCCTATGTATCTTAAAATAATTCCACTAATCAATTTTTTTTACAACTGGAGAACTGAAAACATGTGTTGTTGGTAGAGTGAAAGTGAAAGTGAAAGCTGAGCTTATATTATTAACCATCAGTGCGTCGCCTACCTTAATATAACTTTTGTATTTATTCTTCGCCTTTGTGTACTTTGGGATGTAATTGTAATTTCTATAGGATGTCTTTGACTGCATTTTCTGTAAGGTTAACTTATAGTACAGATATACTTACGATTAGAAAAACGATTTGGGCTTAAAAATAAATATGTATGACTATCAACTGTGTCGGGTGAAGCGTGTAGTATAATCTCAGTGTGTAAATCTTGAGGTTTGTTACTGCTACTACGGTGCGAAATCGAACACATTTGCGGAGAGCTGTGGGAACGAATTAGGACTCAGAATAAGCCATGGTATTAACGTAACACACTTTTCTGAGTGTCAGAAAAAACAACGCTTGGAGTAAGATTAAAATCTTAAATGGTACGTGGAATGAATGAGGTTTTTGTTTTAGAATCCAAACGTACGAGATAAATCACTCATACCATAAAGGCCAATACTAGACTATACTTAATACACAGAGAGTTTAAAACAAAAAATACAATTTTAATAGCATTATATGGGACTGTGCACTTTGGCATGCCGTCTTTCCCACTATGAACACAGTGCCATATACTTTATGTCATCTATCCAGCTTTCCTTTGCTCAGTTAGTCCAACACAAACATTCATCACGTCCGCCAATCACATTTCAAAAATGTCTAAAAGCCACCCATCCGGAACTTGAGCAAAACTCAAACATATAGTTGTAATTTTTCACTGTTAGTTTCCCTATCGATTTCCTCAAGTGTTGGAAATTGTTGGATGGCCATTCAATTAAGTAGGTAGTTGACATTTTTGGGACACGAACCTCCCAGCGATGTTCTTAATTGCCCTTACGATTATTTCTTAAATTACTTTGGCTTATTAAATCACTCCATATGTACCCATAATACATTGTCATGGTAAATAAAGCACTCCAACGTTATCTTACCCTGCCAAAGGCTCCAACCAGTACCAGTACCATTAAGCTTAGAATTGAAACGATTCGGTAGATGGTATCTATTCGAAAACGTAATAAATATCCTCACCACATTTTTTATTTTCAAGATTCTTAATGTTGCAATACAGAAAGGGAAAGAAACTAAAGATATTTATAGACATTATTTTTCATTTTAAAATACAATTCTCATGCTATTATCCTGAGGCCTCTCCTTCAAAAAAATAGGGAAAGTAAGCAGATCAAAAATTAAATTGGGGAAATGTCGCAGTAATTGATTTATTCCTATTTTAGAGCAATACTGACTCTAAAGAGGTTTTTCAACACATTTCAATCTGCATAATATTGTTTATTCTAAATTCCATGAAGCCCTCTACCCATATCCCCCACTTGAGCCAATAAGCACAATTTCCAAAAGACATCAAACGGCAAAGGGAAATGCATTACTAAGAATGTGAATGTTGATACATTGAGCTGGTTCTGGAAAAAGCTGGATGCTCCATACTGGAAACCTAGGTGGGTACATGTCAGTAGGCAGTAATAGTAACCGAGTTAGGGAATCAAATTCGGAAAAAGGAAGCACAAAGATAACCGAGTCGTCAAACATTCAAATTATACAGGATACAATTTCCCCGATGGTTGCACATATGCTCGCATGAGTACTTCTGTACATAGCCATGCCTAAACATATGGTCATGGTCATATGTATGCATAATAATACTAATACTTAGGACAGGACTTTTCTGAGTAGTATAGGAGGTTGCGAAGGGCCCCTGAGAGCGTTCTGTTAAAACATAGAATAGAATGAGGCTTTCTCGGAATTAGCCTTGTAAATGAATACTCACTATTGTATATTACGTGCTGTAGGACTTCGTTTGTTGATTTGGTTAATTTTATTTCGAGCAGATATGGATTTGAATTACACAGGCAAGGAGCACCATCTCGGAAATCATCTCATAAAAAACTCAAAGGAAGATGAGGAGCACGGGCGAGAGCGAAAGAGAGAGAGAGAGAGAAAGAAGAGATACAGATGAAGAGATTGATAGAGAGTAGCTATAAAAGGAGATAGTTTATATTTCCCACATGGACTATAGCTTCTCAAAAATGAGTGTTACTCTCGTCTGATATCCTTTCATGAACAATTTATTGCTCCTTTCATGGGATCATAATTTACAGATAGACCTTTGGAAAATGTTGATAGAATTTTACTGTTTCTTCACTCTGGATTAGGTGCTAAAAGGAGCAAGAATTCACATTCTCCGTCTAAACCACCTTCATTTATATTATGTCAGTCTTAATATCCTTACCAAAGGGAGACTAAATTACTCAGACTAAACAGGGATTACACGAGAGCCAGACAGAGACTAAACACGGCCCTGGAACTGAGGGGTTCTAGTCATATGGCACATCTTATATCTTATACTATACTATAGCTTGTGGAGAGAGCCTTCACTTACAAACTCTGGAATTTAGTATAATATAAGCTTTTTGAATTTTTTAAATGGGATTACCAAAAAACTTCTCTCGTCGACTCATATTGATATTGATGAGGGAGTGACACGTGGAGAGAGAAAACTCTGGCAAGTTTTAAACGTTCTATTTTTTATTCAAAAATTTCAGTTCAAGTTTTGTAAGCTCTTGTGATGCGTAATATTTCATTTTCCTCCATATTTAAACCTTGGTCCTATGGTCTTGGTCTTGGGAAGGATGGCTGGTCGCCTCTGGTCCAGACCCGTGACATTGATACTGACATGTATTTTTTTCATGCAAATTCAAAAAGCCTGCCTTAATCTTAATGGGGATTATGATATCCTCAAAGCACACATGTTTCCCGGACTGAGGACATCTACGATTTGAGCGACAGTAACACAAAAAAAATTTAAATTGTGTACCAGAAGACTGGAGACATACATATGATGACATACTGATCGCTCCCAGATGTAGTAAGGACAAGTAAAAAAGGGAAATGATTTTCGTCTGTCTCAAGACCGAGCAAATAAGAAAAGTTTCAAGTTTTAGTACAATCTACAGATACAGAACCGAGTACGGAGAGTACAAAAGCCACGACTACGGCTTCTTTTTGTACTGTAACTATGTCTGTATATAGTAGTAGTAGTAGTTACTGGAGTTGTAGTCCGTAGTGACGACAGGAGATTGGAAACGTATCAACTCTTTATAACTTTCTTTTAGATGTGATGTTTCTTTTTAAGGAATAGACACCAACGGAATTTCCCCTTGAGTTGATGTTGATTTGGATCACGTCCCTCTACTTTCTCCTTTCTACTTTCTACTTACTTCTACTTCTGTCCTATTTTAGTCTTGTCGGACATCCTGTCACTGTCTCTTTACGTATATGTGGAGAGTACACTGACACATGGAGGGAACCTCCACTCAGTTGCCGCCCAGCCCCTCTACCCCACAATCTCAATCTAAAATGTACAATGCAATGTAGTGCTGTCCTTCGATTTCGATTGCTATCTTATATCTATTGTTTCCTCAATTTTCTTTCCCCCTTCTCTAAATGGTTATCCTATCCTTTCCCTACTTTCCCCTCACTGTGACAACAACAACGACCAGTTTGAAGAAAAAAAAGTTATTTCTCTTTCTTTCTCTCTCTCTCTCTCTCTCTCACTCAAATAAACTAGGATATCCTTAGGACTTTAAACTTGATTGCCTTTCTATTTTATCTTCTTGGAAAAAACAAGGGAGAAAAAGAAAGAATATTGAGTGTTTCGTAGCTTTGGACTTTGGAAGCTAAAGCTAATGATATCTATAACATTCGCCATGCAGACTGAGCTCAGAAAACTGGTCATGGACTCTGGTAGTAGTTACCATTGGAACTCGAGCTCCGAATAAAGAAATACAACACCCACATCGGAGCATGTATAAAGTAAAATCAAAATCAGCCCAGTGTATGTTTTCATTTGGGATGTAATATACCGTAACGTGGGAGAGAATCCATTTGACACGATAGACAAATACTAATACGACTACGGCTACTACGGTTTTCCCAATTACCATGGCCATATATGACAAAAGGGTACCGCACAGTATACCGCGATAAAGGAATTGTTTTCTTTGCCTAATTATAGAAGGTCTTCTCCTCGTATGTGCTTAATTATATACATATACCTAGCTCTTTTTACTAGAGTAAAAAAACCTTAATAAAGAACCATGTGTAAAATAAAAGCTTTACAGCTTTTTAGCTCAACACTTGATGGATTTTAATTAAATTATAAATTTTTAGTTTTGCATAATTATTCTCAAACTTTGTTCTCATTTTCCCACGGACTGGATGGAAATATTAGTTGAGAGAGAAGCTGCTCTGACGATTAGTTTTCATTCCCGGTCGCTATAATATAGCATGGTGCTGACTGGAGGGGAGTGCATAGTATTTCCGCTCTAACTTTCTTTTGCCACGTCCCCCTCCGTCCCATCCCAACCCAATCTTCGAGTCATTAAGTTTTCCTTTAGCATATAAAGTCCACAGTTAATGTGAGTAGTCAGTGGTGTTAGTTAGTTCAAAAACTCAAGTTTTTGTCTATCTGTCCATATAAATAACTATAAGTAATAAAGTTTTACGCAGATTTTTAATTAACTTAAAAATAAAATGGGATTTCTAAGGGATGCATTCAAATTTTGAGGCTTCCAATTTTGTCCCACTTTTCTCTAAATTACTGAATTTAATATATCCAGCCAATATAGAGCAAAAATCTATTTCAATATTTGTATATGTATATATATGTGTTGGGGGAAATGTAAAAGTTGGATGTTTGAGTAAAAAAAAGTGTGGAGGTTTTAGATAATAAATTAGTACAGAAACAGACGTCAGAACGTCTCAATTTGAAGTACTAACCAAAACTAAACTTTCCTCTTTGCTTCCTTACTTTAGTAATTTTCTCTATTAAATCGATGAGTTCTCTGTTCTGTCATTTGTATGTAATTGTATTTGCAGTGTCAATGGATCCCTCCAACGGCACTTCAAAAGTACATTGAATTACTTTCCTTTGCTAATTGATTCCAAGACTATAGCTATATGTACACTCACATGCACTCACACACACACGCTGAGTGACAACACTCTCATGTGTCGTGTTTGCCGGTCAAGATTGGCTGTCGTTGTCGGAGAGTTAGCTCACATTTGCCCAGCACAGGGACGACGTACGTAGTACAGAGAAAGATGTATGTGCTATATATCTTGAAGCTTCCAACTTTCCAGCCTTGCTTTCGTCAGCTCCACACAGCAGCTCCCATCCGCCTAAAGCCCATAACAAAACAGTGATATGTAATGTGATGTGCATGTACTACCTACTTCTACTTTGGTTGTGGTTCCAATCATCTGGGTTTGAATTTCCCTTTCGCCATACGAGTACAAGTAAAATCTGTGGGAGTGGAGGATTCTAGGAAGGATGCGGATTACAGAGATCCTAACCCAGCTCTAACTCAAGTTCTATTTCTAGTCCTTCGATCACCCGTCCTAAAAAGGATGGATCTCCTTTCATTTATTGGGTGTACAGTCAGACAAATTATTCTCATGTGCATCGCTTCCCCGCATCGATCCATTCTCTCTGTATTTCTCTTATTTCTTTACACTGTAGAAAAATTCAATATTTCGTTTGCCCTCCCTCGTGTATGCGGTGTATGGATATTATGCTGCGTCTATGTACAACTAATCCATGTCGTTACGGTTACACTAGGATTAAGAATGTAGACTGCATTTAGTATTTTGAAAGAGTAGGACGTCCCATATGTATGTGCAAAAAAAATAAATAGCTACACAGTATTGCTTATCCACAAAAGAAATTCTGCTGATAAATGCAGTTGAACCGTTGAAATTGAAGTTGATTAAATTATACGCTGGATTGTCAATGACAAGTGATTAATAAAGTAAGAGAATTTTTTTAGCGGACTTGCGACTCGGAATAAAGGTGCACATGACTTCACACACACAATATTAATATCCAGGATCCAGATCGATATTGACAGATAGATCGACATGAGTATTGAGAATAGAGTAGTACCTTATAATACAAAAAAAATGTAAAAAAAACGAACGAACGCTGGGAAACGAAAAAGGCGTTCTTCGTTCTCTGGGATCTTCGGCGTGGAAGTCTATAGGAGTTTATCATCATGAGAGAGAGACCAACTTGAACACCAAGTCCAAACTAAATCCAAACATGAAGAAGCAAGTGTAACCTTCCCTGGAAGTTAACCCCAGGACCAGCACTAATGTATATATGTTCGTTAGCTTTCCCTTCTACGGAAGAAGTAGGGATGTCGCAAGTGGAGTTGTGAATGGACGAATTTGGGAATTGGTTGTCCTTGTGTGTAGCTATATGATTTTTGTCCCATGTATGACACTCTCCTCTGAATTACATGGGGGTTATAAACTTGAAATAGTTGCGTACAAACGAGAAAAGGAAGGCCTGGGAACATGAAAGGAAATGAGTGAAAGGAGTGAAAGGAGTGGCAGTGAGAATAAGAAGAAGCAGAAGAAGAAGAAGAAGAAAGCAAAGGGAATGAAATGAGTCTGAGAATAGTTTTTTTTCTCTACTCTGTCCTCTAACACATTTGATATCTGCACCAAAACCATAGGACCATAGGACCAAGACCAGGACCAGGACCAGGATCAGGACCGGTGCTGGTCCCTGCTTACCAACAACCAAAGTCAGAGACCCAGAGACCCCAAAAGGAGACCCGTAGATTTCTTCTTTATTTCTCATCTGTGACTCTTGGAGCTTTTATGTGGATCTAACTCTCGCACTACTACTACTTTCACTGTGCTACTGCTACTGTCTTCATATCTTTTCGCGCCGACTTGTCCCATACACTTATGTACTCACTCTCTCACTCTCTCAACCTCTCTGTTTATCTATCTCGTGCCACTAAAGTTTTCGTCCCGAACTCAAAATTATTGTACTCCTCCTTTTCTCCTTCTCCTCCTCCATCCGTCTCATTCCAGCCCGTCTCCTCTCTCGCTTTTTTTCGCCTTTTCCCTACAAAAAAATAATCCGGAATTTTTTCGCTTTCCCATCGTTTTCCTCCTCTCAATCCAATTTCCATTCCTATTCCAAACCACAGCAAATACCGCAAATATTTTGTATGTAAAGAGAGAGAAAGAGGAAGAGAGGAAAAAAGAAAGGAAGAAAGATTACAGAAATAAATTTAACGACTCATCAGATTGATTCTCCAGTTTTCTTTTGCTTTCACTTTCAATTTCTGTTTGAAGCTTCTTACTCTGCTTAAATTGCAAATACTGAGCTTGAGAGTTCAACTACATTCAGGGGTGCAGTCAGTGTTCTTCTGCGTACATTCCCAGTAAAAGTAAAAAGGGAAACTGATAGGGAACTCGATTTCATAATTTAGAATGTAAGCCCAAGCCATCTTTTATGCATTAGTTTCCATTTTCATTGCATTTCTGTGCCATTTTACATCTACATCTTATAGCATAGCAAGAAGGAAGTGAAGGGGAAAAATATGCAAATTTGTTTTACTTTACTTTCCTTCCTTTCCTCGGCTTTCTCGTCATTCATCCAACTTTTTTTTAAGTCTACCATCTCATCCAGGTTTGTCAGAATTTAATAGTAAAGATTAAAAACATCCCTGTAATCTGTCTGAGGTCTCAGCCTTTCTCCCTATTGGTTAGATTATACGGTTATGTACGAGGGACCGCTCTGTTGTTCAGTTGAGTTCATAATTCAAGAAATAATCCCTTTTCAAATCCAAATCCTAGTCTAGAGGACATTCAAATGTAAAACAGAGAAACAATACATTGTTATTTTTACATTTGTACGAGAGCTAAGTGTCGTACAAATCATAGTAACAGTCTAAAACACATATGGGCGTACATGGTCATATATTTAGTATGTAACTACCTGCTCGCGCGTGTTTTGATGCTTGAAGCGTACAGATGTAGGTAAATACTATTCTATACTATCTTCGGTTCGTATGGTATATTTGAACCCTGCAAACCAAGTTATTAAAAGATTTCACAAGTCTTTGGAACCAGTGCTTCTACACTCCTATTTCAAAAAATGCAATGTAGAGAATTTTATAAATTTCGCATGCTTGATTTTGTTTCTTCAACTACCTTAAGTCTTAAAGGTAGTCAATACAGACAAGAAAGCGCAATGATTAAAAAACCATGAACTTAAATTATGCAAGTTCCATGAAAATACTTTCCTTTCTAAAAGTCTAAAACAAGAATGGCTATAGACTAATCTTATAATTAAATCCAACTACTATTCATTTCTACATGAAATCTTTACAAATCAGGAAAAGAAAGTGTGTAATCTTAATTTCATTCAAATTCCATGTAATATAAATATATTATATCGGAAAATCTAATTAATTAAATTTGAGAGCAAATCCATGAAAACTAAAATTAAAATGCAAATAGGAAAAATGGAAAATAAACTCAGAACCAATCACCACACGGGTTTTGATACGATAAATCTAAACTTTTACCACACGAATTGAAAATTAAGGTATTGAAATACTGAATGATCCTTTTGAGACGGTGAAAATGTGTAATATGTAAATAGGTATAGTACTACTCTAACAATACGCAGTGCTAAAAGTTAATTTATAATACGTCTAATTTTTTGTTTGTGATTGTGTGAATTTACAGAATCTGAAGAACCAGATCATGACAACCAATTTATGGGTCGAGCAGGTAATTCAATTTAGCTCAAGTCTTGTAAAGTTCATGTAATTCATGCGAATGTATGCATGTTCAGCTCAGCATGCTCTCTCCTTTCATGTATGTGTGTCCATTATTGTTTGCTGAGTTTGATCATATTATTTGTATTAAAGTATATTATGCATGTGGGGATCCAGTCTGTAGCGTAAAGTAGAGGCCATGAGACTGAGTAGAGAGTAAAATATTGTGGTGAAGGAAGGAACCTCTCCATTTCCCATTCCCACCCACCATCAACTCATGTTCTGAAACCGTGTATACCGAACTCGTAGGAAGGGACAGCCTATCCACAACAGGTTTATAACTCTTAACAAAATAATGAGTCAAGTCTTGGCGTGAACCAAAAACCAGAACCAAAAACCAGACCAAGACTAAAACACTATGGTATATGCTTTCTCCATAGTGCTTTCTCTACTTTCCTCATTTGCCTAACTTACTCTTAACTTCCCTGGAAGGTACATAGAGGAGGGAGCGGACTGCGGAGACTCTGTGGATATACAGAGATAGAGTAAAGTATAGAGACTGCATTCTATAACTCTCCTCCTTTATAGTACATAAGAAGATTTATTTTCAAGCCTCCTATCTTTACTCTCTTCCCCTTGTTCTCCCTCTTGTTCTTACACGATCATTTATTTTGCACGATTTGGGAAACGCTATCCTCCTATACACGATTTACATTTGCTTCGTCTCAATTCTTGTGCTTGAGCTCCTACATGTGTTCATCCTTCCCCCCATGGTGCTCTTCCGAGTTCTATATCGTCCTTGTATATTTACGTCTTTCTGACTCCTGGTTCTCTGGTTTCTGCTTTTGGTGGGATGAGCGGCGGTAGCGGTTAAGACGCAGAGTGTGTGCACACACTCGCCTCACTGCCTCCCCAATTCTCCTTCACTTCTTCGTTTTCCTCTTCTTCTATTTGCACCCACGACCCCAGACCCTTCAACGCTTTTTATCCGGCTCAAAGCTCCTACAATTGAGAGGAACTCAATGCTAATTTGACTCCTGACTCCAACAATTTATACAAACGGCAGGGTTAAGTCATCAGACCTCTTCTCATGATGATTTTACTCCACTCTTCATTGCACAACTTGCTCACAATTGATTAAGTTTCTCAGTGTAAGTATCTGTTTTGTTTCCGCCGTAATTACTTGTCTTGTACTTTGTAGTTTTCACTTGTAGTTCAGTAATTGAGGATACGGCCAAGGCTTCCTTCTTTAGAGGAATTCTCACAAACTTACTTACTAAGGAAAGGAGGCAGGGGCAAAGTATAGGCTTTAGATTTAAAACTTTCGCCCTTGCCTTTTAAAATAACACTCCATTGTCATGTCACTGTCTATGGAGTGCTAAACGATAAACAGAGTACACTACAGCGTACAGACCTCCAAAAACTACCCTTCTAACTGTAGTATTTCTACTATAACGATACACTGACAAATTAGAAAGAGAAAGTGAGCCCACTCTAAAGGATTTGTTAAAGTGAATGGTAAAAAAAAATACTCAGAAAAATTTCAAAGATCTAACGACTTTTTGTTGTAAAACAAGCTGAGTTCCTTGCACTGCATTACGTTCCACGCTTTCTCCTTGCTTTCTCCAAACTTCTGAACTCTCTTCTTCCTTGTTGTATTGAAGAAATTATACCTAATTTTTGTAGAGTTGGTAGATTGTAGTTACGCTGGTTATTGTCAGAGTTAAGAAAAACACAGTTTCCTATTTATTGTTATTCATTAATATATGGATACAATGACAAAAGAGGAACCTAATGAACCTTGAGACTTGCTGTCACAATCTAACTTGGAAATTTTCCCCTCTATTACAGCTCTAGTTATATCTTCTTAGAGTGAGTTTGGACGGCTGGCTTAAATGAAAATTTAATTAGAAGCTATCGTCGAGCAGAGTAATTAGTATAATGAAAAGGAAATTGTAGATTATATATATTAGTATCGCTATCGCAGTACCTGTTGTATGTACGCAATGATAATATTGAAAGAAACTTTGATTCTATGTATCTCAGCTAATGTAGTTTAGGTGTCAATGATGAACACGGAAGTTAATTTGAAGTCAACGGGTTTTTGCGACTCATGTCAAATTAAAAGGCTTTTATCCAGGCACGTAACTAGGTGCAGAACAAGATCCAATTCAGCTACTCCTGCTCATTGAATTCAAATTGTCTTTGTGTGTTTGTTTTTTACATTGTATTGTAGAATGTACTGATTTATATTTTTAATTTTGACATGCAGCCATGTTGCAAATCTGTAATTCGCTTTTAGATTTACTTCTGAACTCATTTAATACGACAAAATTTGAAATTAAATTTTACATTTTCAATTTTGTCAATCCACTTTATTTCTCGCAAAATGAAGCTCAAGGAAAGTTCATGTCAAAAATGTGTTTGAGTCAAAACTTTAATTATTCCGTGAATGAGTTGAGACGTGGGATTGGCCGGGTTGAATTTATGAATTGGCCAAATAAAATTACACGTGAAAAGATCGAGCAATGCATGCAACTCCTGATATTATTGAAGTTCTGAGGATGGAATGTTTCAATTACTAAATCATTAGCTTCATTAATTTTGACTGTGAAATGTCAAAATAGTAATTACTTTCAAACTATAGCTACACATAAAGAATATTAATTTGGAATGGAAAAGGACACGAATTTCTCCGTTTTTGTTGTGAGAACCAGGATAACTTATTTTAGATGTGTTGAAGGTGAAATACTAACCTTTTTATCACGTTCTTATGTAAACGGATCAGAAAAGGTGGAGAAATCGATATTTGACAGTATAATAATATACACCTACGTATTATAATTTTCAGGGAATTTGAACATTTTTAAAAAACATCGTTATCTTGTAATGTGAGGAAATTTTTATGATTTTCGAACAAATAAAAGTAAAGCAAGCTGCATTTAGTTGAGTTTCTATTAACTCTTCAACTTTTTCCAACATTTGATCATGAAAAAACTCAATTTCTGCAAACTGATAAGATAAAAACGGGGAGCGTGCAGTCTCACTGAATGTGAGTTCTGATACTTGTATAACTAAAAATAATTTTAAACTTGTATTTTCCTAACCATTCAATTTTAATTAAACTTTCCAAATCAGAAATCATACAAAGTAATCTTTAATTACATCAGAGAACACAAGTACGCGCCCACACATATCTCTCATCTCAAGAAGTATGTACAGTGAACCAAATACACGCTCCATGAACTTTTTTTCTGCATTGTTTTATAACCATCATCTCAACATTCCAACCCCCACAGATCCTAAGCCACTCACTCTGAGGTCTGAGCAAAAGTTTAGATTTCAACATCGCCACCACCAGCATGCAATTTTTATTTTTTTATTTAAGTATATTTTTTTTTGTGTTTGAATACCCAAGCATTCCATGTACCGACAATAGTAGAAAACTGAACCCACGCAATATTTGTCTGTGTAACCTAAAATTTGGGGGAAATATTATTCGCTTCGGCGTACTATGCGAGAATTGACGGTACATAAACTTTGAAGACATTTTTTGTAACTTTTCCAAGTAATACCAATTGAACTATTTGAAGTGGGAAACCTAGATCAAATGAAAAACTTTTATCAACGTTTAAGAATTGCTCTTTTTTCATACTAATAAATACATTACCCATCTATAATTATATTTTACACCACTTTTGGTCTAGTGGCATAGTCACCATAGGACCGCAGTCTGGGCTGATAGTGATACTGATCCAGAACAATATCAATATAATAATTGTGAGATGTTGTTGTTGGTGGGAATTCATTAGTTTTTTTTTGTTGCTGTATAGTCAGTGGATGACGCGAGAAAAATGAGGGAATGAGGAGGGAGCGAGTAGTGGTGGGAAAAGTGGAAGTGTACAACAGGGAAGTTGCTCTAAGTAATCAACTTACAAAGAATTAAGAAATAATGTTCAACTTTTTAATTTAGTTTCCATTGTGAACATTGAGAGAAAAAAAAGTTTTGTGGGAGAGAGAGAAGAAGAAGATGAAGAGGGAAAAATGAGCCACGACTTATTTTTATCGCAGTCGACTTTGTATACTCGTAAGTTTTCCTGCAGGATTTCAAAGTCTATGCATTATGCAGACAGGAGGAAAGCTCAAGCTCACCAAAACCAAATAGCATGATAAAAGAAATGAAAGAGAGAGTAGAGGCTGTACAGACTCACCTAACATCCAACTTATAATTCATAGCCATTAGTCCACAACTACTCCTTCCCACTACTTCCACTTTTACTTCCACTTTCCTTTCAGTACTAGTGTCGTATCATTCCTTCCTTCTCCTACGGAATGATTTTCTACACTCCTTTGCAATGCAATTTTTATATCTTTTTCTGTACTACTGCATGGAACGAGAGCGGAAACGATGGAACTGTTCCAAAGAGTAAAAGTAAAAAAAAATCAACTTAAGAATCTAACCTTACCTTTTGTAGGATTACAGACAAAATGAAGAAAAAAAGCTTCAGTGTACATTTACACTTACAGCCGCATTTTACTAGTGATATTATATGGAGGTAGGAGTATTCATTGTTATGGTAACCGTATAAGCTATTCATGACCTATTATGAGAATGTTGCACTTTTACCACCACTTTCCCTACAAATCCTTCAATTTTCATTAAATTCCTTCATCTTTGAGATCCAATTTCTCTTTATTGCCCAACCTCGCCCTCCCCTATTCCTCTCGCCCAAGCTCACCTTGCAAAGTCTCAGAAATCAATAGTTTTTTTTAAGGAGCCTGGTCACGTCTTCGACAGCTAAAAATATTCCTCCACATTACCCATACATATGTTCACCACAATTTTTTATTATTTTTAAAAAAATTAGTAAATAAATTGAGTATAATTTTTTTTTGAGTAAGCTTTCTCTTTAAATATTTATAATAATTATTATTAATTTGCCTACCGTATTTTGTATTCCGTATTTTATTATTTCCGCTAGGAAAATTATCCAAGTAAATTAAGACTGAATTGTTTTACACACCCACTGCTCATTTTTCCCCGTAATTTTTAAATACATTTAAATTAAATGTTAGTATACATGGTCGTAGGAAGGAGTGATCAGCATATAATTTTTAATTTTGACTCAGAAATTATTGCACACGAGATTGAAGCGTGAGACGACTGTTTGTATATAATTTGACAACATTTGCTTTTGGTGTACAAATTGGAGGAAGGTTCCCAAAGTAGGATTACTTTGAAAATATGGACGTTGTTAGTATGGTTGCATCATCAGTAATGATCCCCCATATCGGCAGTTTTATGCATGTCATTTATTAGAGTACCTATATCCTTATTTGCATAACTCATTTTCCACCACTACACACAACAAATTTGTGGGCTGTGTCCCAGGTAGATACATCAGTTACATGGTTATATATGTATTATGCTGGTATGTATTTTACAACTATTATCCTACAATGCATAACACAACATTACTGCACTCTTTGAATAGTGTAGCAAGACGTAATTACATGTATCCCAATGACTATGGGAAAAATCAGTACATGTTATCTACATGTAGCTATTGCTTGTTTGGACTAGGCTACACATCTATGAATATAGGGTTTATGAAATCCCTATCTAATATCCCCTTCCCGGAAACTTCAACAACGAGAATCCTTTCTCAAGGCCTTTGTAGTCCGATCGAAGGAATTGCCAAATCCGTTAGATCATTCCTGACTATAACTACTTGAACCTCGTCTCCGAATCCGTCCGTATCAAGTCTATAGACATACACGCTGTTTAGAATTGCAAATGAGTTTTAGTGGACTCACAATAAACATAAAAAAAAACTCAATTTGTGGATATGTGTGCACCCACTGGATGTGTAGATGACGTCGACGCCGATGATACCGTTCCCGTAAAGTTTGTCAGGGAAGAAAAAAAACATAGATTTACAAATAAGTTTACGTCCCTATATGCCAAACCAATGGGTTTCTTGAACAACGGCGAAGAACTTATCCACAGAGAATGTTGGCGATACAATACACTCACAACTTTGGGAGTTAAGATACTACCTACCTACTTGTAAACATTTACCTTTTTGATTTGTGTACAATCAAGCGCTTAGGCCATGTTAGGTAATTCCATGGTACTACACTACTATATAGACGCATAAGAAAATATAAATACGGGAGCACAGAACACAATACATGTAATACATTTACAACCATATAGCATCCCAATTCCCAATCCCAATGAAAGTCCAATATAATAAAATGAGGTAGCAAAGTTTGTGTTCCATGTAAAAATTATTCGGAATTTCACAGCATGAAGGCTTCTGCTTTTGTTTCGTCATTCCTGTGTGTGTATGTGTGTGTCCGGATCCGGAAGGAAGGAGCAGCATGAGAGAAGCTTGATTACAGAAATACAGGGTGGTTGGCATTGGCAAGTCCGTGAAAAAAGGAGGGGGGAAGGAGAGAAAAAATACGAGAAGTGTTCAATAACTAATGGCTTTAATGTTGGTTACTTTTGCTTTCTTTCTGTTTCTGAAAAGTTTTGGTACGACTACAAACTGACATGGGACCCCATGGAGTACGGAGGTGTGAAAATGCTCCACGTGCCTTCAGATCATATATGGCGGCCCGATATAGTCCTCTACAACAAGTAATACACTTTTCACAATATTTTCTATTATATAATGTAGTTGGTAGAGGTGAGCCACGTATGTACGGAATTGTAGTAAGAAAACTATGGGAAGTGCTTCCCATAGTTTTCCTCCCTTAAGGTAATATCCACATTTATCCTGTAGCAGTATAAGCGCTATACTTTACATCTTACATGGGACATGGGACGTGGGACATGGGGATGTCCTAACAAAGGGCAAAGGGAGACACAGGAGGACAGAGACAGAAGTAGACTTGACACATTAGTTCACAACTACTCGGAATATTATCGGTAATCAGTGTGTGGGGAAGGTAATATCCCCAGTTATTTCCAACTAGATGGTCTCTTCAAGCATTTTATGTCACCTATTTAACGCTCGTGTAATTGATTCCATTACGAGGCTTGCCTTCGGTTTTCATGGCAGGGAATTCCCACCATTCAAGAATAATTAGGGTACTCCGTGTGTGCGCCTACTACGGTTACATTACGGTCCTACCACTACCACTACCCATAATTCCACATATATGTACCTACGTGGGTGAGTACGTACACGTACCTCCTTTTCTCTCCATCCACTGTCATATAGGGCTCTCAACTAATCTTGCAGGAAACTAATGAGGAGAGAAAACATCCTCATTTCTATTCCTTTTGACATATAAGGTTTCAGTCTGTGTTCCTTACTATTATGAGAGAGTCCCTGAAAGCCTAAAACTATGGACGCATATGATTACGATTATTACACTGGAGCTGTAATTATCTCACAATGGATGCTACGTGCTCTGAGTAACACACTCACTTTGATGTATTAATGATGCTCCAAAAGGGAACTAGAAATACCAACATTTAAAACACTTTGACTCGGTCATTTTCGTAGCCCAGCAGGACTGCCAAGTCTACTTAATTATTTTATTTATGAACTATTTACTTCTGTGTGCACATTTTCGGTTTCAAATTCTGCTCCAAAAACCACAATAAACGCGAGCTATGTATACTGCGTTCTCCTGCACCGCTCCTGGTATCCACCAGAATTATCTTAACTAAAAGCAATGAGTATTGAGAGTATTTTCATCAATGTGTGAGGTAACTAACACATGTCTTTGGTCTATAGTATCAGTTAAGCCTTTTATTTTTAAATAATTTTACAATTTTGTGTCTGATATTACTCCGTCCAAAAAGGCATTTGCCAGTTACATAAATTGAACGAAATTGACTGCAATTATCGTCAAATCCTCTTAAACTCAACATTAAAATGTGTTTTTGCTAATGAGTTGAGAAAGCTTCATATGTAGATAATTGGTAATTTCACAAATTCAAAAGTAAAATGTCCAAGCATGAGGCCAGCAATAAGTTCCAATTCTAATTTCCAAAAGTGTTGGTGTCATGTGGTGCAGTGGAAGGACAAAGTACAAAGTAGAGAAATACGCCCACTTGGTGACTTTTTAGCAACCCGCATTCCTTATTTGTGCTCCAGTCTTTAAAAGGCCTTGTCCGGGTAATTTTTAGATATTTGGAGAGAATTGTATATCCCAGAGTGTTGGAGGTAGGGGACTGAAACCTGCTGAGAGCACTGAGAGAAAATCCCAAGAAATAAAACTTGTCATGAGCATGGCAAATGAATGCAAATGAACTGACTGAATCCACTGATATTTGACAAGCATGCTACGATCAAGGTATACATATAACAATCGTTTCCTGTGCAGTCCTCGTCCGTCGTTGTCGCCCTGTACTGTCAAAGAACTCTTGATCATGACTTCGGAGTCCGTGTCCGTGTATGTAGATTATGTTATGTAGTTGGGAGCCTGGCCTGACTATAGTGCTCTATGGAAGTGGCCTGAAAGCTTTTATCAGCTCCTGGGAAAGTGGTGCGGTTGTCTAGGGCAGAGTTGCGATAAAGCATCGTACGGTCGTTGACCGTGTAATAAGAGCTCCGGGTGTGTAAAGCTGATGTAAGCTCCTTCAGTTTATAAGTTTTGGTTAAATTATTTATGACTTTTCTTACCTTTGAATAGAGGGAAAAAGTACTCGGGGGTTAGAGTACAAAAACCGGAAAGGACTTATGTTTCCAGCATCTTACAGTTTTCTACATTAGGACGACTACGAGGACGAGACTTTAATACACCGTAGCTTTGTTCCCCCTCTCTCTCAAGTTATACATACATTTATGTACTTTGTCCATTATTGCTATTTCTCCGAGTCTAATCGAAAGAAAAATAGGAAACTTTTTTTAATATACTTTCGTCATTTTTCAGTTTTTATTATATACATGGGATGAGTGTGACTTAATAAATTGATCAAAATGACCTTACCATGCCATTCTAACCATAATATTGTTTTCTTAACAGCAAAAAAAAGCGTAGCATTATTATGGCGGCGTAGTTACACATAGCAAAGAGAAAGAGCTCCTTTTTGGTTATTCATACTGCGAAAGAATATTGTACAGTATAGTTTTGCCCACTGACCAAAGTGATAAATAAGCGGTATTATGGGTTGGCTTTGGTTTGGAAGAGATGATTAAAAAAGATAAGATAATTATCGTGTCATTGTAAGCCCAGGAAATCTGCTCAAAATCCGGAACTATTGCAGACGTTATTATGTATTTTCCCATGTCATGGGGACGAACAAATGGCGTGCGCTTTAGCTACACAGCTTACACCTGTGAGTCCAGTAAATTTTGACTTTATGAAACTCATTGCCATTTTACTTGAAAGGTATTACTTTTCCCACAAGCGAATTGTTTATATTTATTATATTTATTACAGTCTATTTAAAGAACAGAGCAACATATTGTTGTATAAGAAGCTTTTTTCTAATATGCTGGATTTTTATTATACTTTCAATTTTAAAGCACGCATTTACAAAAACAACACAAATAATTATATTGTCCTAAGTGAAGAAAGTGCTTGATTAGACAGACAAGTATTAAATTGTGTACCTAAAGTAACACTAGTTTTGGAATTTAATGTAATTTAGTCTAACAAGTAGGATTACATTTATCAAGAAAAATCCCTCGCGTCATAGGAAAACAGCGCTGAGATTAAAAGTGTTTTGAACAGAACAACTAAACTTCAACGTAATCTAAAGTCAACCCAAAATAAAAAATTGTGGATATTGCTTTCTGGGACCAAATAAGAGTCCGGTATTACAATTCCTTACAATTATAGTTTTAAATTTAAAAAGAAAATTTAATGATCATGTGTAGACATAATTATACAAAGATTGACTAGAGTAATAGAAATAAAAATAAATTCCCCGATAATATTTATGGTGATGCTATCAGGAATCATGAACAACGACACGGGGTAAAGTAAAAACCACCCCACCGTTGAGGTTTTCTTCGAGAATGTTTGCATATTAGTTGAGACTTTCAG
Source organism: Dicyrtomina minuta (assembly GCA_949802685.1). NCBI lineage: Eukaryota > Metazoa > Arthropoda > Collembola > Symphypleona > Dicyrtomidae > Dicyrtomina > Dicyrtomina minuta. The sequence continues at coordinate 60,151,706 of OX461809.1, forward strand.
ATCCTATAGGAAGAGTGATGAGCGCTTGCTGACGCTCAAAAAGTAAATACATTGAAGGGCGGATTGATGTCAACGTAGTCATGAAGTGAAAGTCTTTTGTGTTCAATTCAATTCGGATAATGGATGCATTTGAATGTTTTCTTTCCGTTCTCTTTCTTTCTCTCTCTCTTCCTCGTCTTTTTAGTGCGGACGGCAACTTTGAAGTGACACTCGCCACGAAAGCCACATTGTACCACAATGGACTAGTCGAATGGAAGCCACCTGCTATTTACAAATCTTCCTGTGAAATTGATGTAGAATACTTTCCTTTCGACGAACAAACATGCGTTATGAAATTCGGTAGTTGGACTTACGACGGTTTCCAGGTTTGTGCACTCAAACAAATCTTATTTCTAAATCAGTCAAGCTTACCACACCTCTATAACCTCAAAAAAACGAAAGGTAAACCCCAAAAAAGCAAGAGTATAAGAGTCAATGTCAATATAGCATTACTTACGCGAGGAGGAAGGAAAGAAAAGGAACAAATCTAAATCTTTCAAGACGATTTTCTCTCACGTTTTTCATCACATCTCATCTAAATCTCCGTTACCCTATAGATATATATATTTGACTTCGACATTGGATGAGGAGCCCATTCAACCATCAACCTTCATTTGGCTTTAGCTCACATTATTTATACAAATAGGAAATACGGGAACGATTTGAGAGAGGGCTTTCAGCTTTTATCTTCATCCCTTGTTCAAAGTCAAAGTCAAAAATTGAAAGGATTTCCATGTTAATGGCTCAGTAATTTTTGGATACTGCGACATATAATAGGCTTGGATTACTTATTTTATTTCAAAAATTTCCCAACTTGTCTTTATTACAGCCTTATATACAGTATTTAGCTCTGGGGAGGATGGAAATAAAATAATTTAAAAGAAAAAAAAATACTATATATTTTATAAATTGATATTTGTTTTTGATTTTGTTCAAATCTTCAAATACAGAAATGAATCCAGCTCAAATCAAATCATGCAAATTAGCATGTATTAGGAATGACACGCATTTTCAAATTTCCAGTCAAGTAAGACCTGTAGCCTACCAATTTGGATTTATTTACATTTACATGTATTGTCTCCCCACGAGTTCTGCTCCTGAAATGTCTGGTTTACGTCTGAATGGATAGGGGAAGTCAACGTTGAAGTCAAAGTTGACTTTGACTACAGTCAAAAAGTTTTCTGTCCACCTCCATTGGGACTGGCAATCTTTTGATCAAAATATCAAAAACAAAGAACGATGCGACAGACAAGTAGGAGCGTATATAGTTTTTCGTTTCTTTCTACTTTCTACACCTCAACGAATTCTAAAATTCTTACATTTGATTCATGAATCACGGGCCACGGGCATATGAGGGGTAGGCTGTAGGCACACAGTACCGACTACAGGTACAGAAGCAGACTTTGTGACTGTGTGTAAAAACTAAAACGCTGCGAACATTACTCTTGCAATATTTCTTTATAACCTAGTATTTTCACTTCCCTTATCGCCCTTGATGGTAATCACTACTGTGACCGGAAATTAAACTTGTTTCCCAGTCTATATTTAATACAAATTTATTACCTGTTTTTTCGTTTTTTAAACTCAGATTTAGCTTGATAACGATGACTAATGTAATTACCTAGACGCCTATAAATATTAATAAAAAAATGCTCACATGTAATATATAGGTGGACCTTCGGCACATTGATGAAGTGCAGGGTGTGAGTGAGGTGGAAGTAGGAGTTGACCTATCCGAGTTCTACATGTCTGTGGAATGGGACATACTGGAAGTGCCAGCGATTCGAAATGAGCGCTTCTACACCTGTTGCAATGAGCCCTACTTGGACATCACTTTCAATATAACAATGAGACGGAAAACACTCTTCTACACCGTCAACCTCATCATCCCTTGCATGGGCATCTCTTTTTTGACACTCTTAGTTTTCTACCTTCCGTCCGACTCGGGAGAGAAAGTAAGTCCATAATAAGTCTTCTCCGTCTGTGTAAGTAGTCTGTTGTCTGTCATTTAGCTCATAGCCTAGCATATCGCCTTCTGTGAGTGAGCGGAGGTGATGGATGATAAATACGTGTAATATTTAAAATTCAAATTCAAATGGAAACTTGAGTATGTACACTGTAGGACTCTCACTCACTCCATATCCATATCCATACCTTTCTTCTCTCCTGTACCCATATCATTCACGACTATCTTTGAAGCTCATAAATTAAAAATTCCATGTGCCAAATTTTACCGCCTATTCCTCTGCACTTTACACATTTACACCTCATCCTCCTCTGTCTCGCAGTTTCACGTCATGTACGTGACTCCGCTACCCCTCGACTATCAGTCAAGGATAGGGAGAGTACATTAATATATTTATTATCCAATAGAACTTCCTCGAGCAATCAATCAAAGTTGTATGGAGGAAAGCATGTGGTGCTCATATAAATTGAAAGCACTGTATTTCCTACCCTTTCATTTTCTCTCTGTCTTTCTCTCTCTCTCTCACACACACACACACACACAATCCCTCCTGACTTTCTCAAACAATTTTATTCTCACTTGTCTTCATTTTTTTCCAATTTGGATTCTTGTAAAGTGTTGGATTTCTGTCTAAGTTGCTTTCATTGCTTCATATTGTGATTGCGTGTATGTGTTTCTCTCTGTCTGTCTGCAGGTCAGTTTGTCGATATCTATTCTCCTATCGCTTACTGTGTTCTTCTTGCTGCTGGCAGAAATCATTCCACCGACAAGTCTCGTCGTTCCGCTTCTTGGCAAATTCGTACTCTTTACTATGATACTGGATACTGTGAGGTAATGTAATTCACACTATACTATATCTTTCCCCTCTCTGGTTCAAATCTCAGGGTCGTTCGTACTTCGTAGTAGTGAGAGCCACCAAACCAAATATCAGTTCCACCATGATGCCCTCCTAATTCCCACTTCCCTCTCTACCATTCAATCAAATGTCTTCTTCGTCTTCGTCTTTGAGTTTGCCTTCCATTTCCCTTCCCATAGACATATCTTATATATATATATCGTCTGTGAAGAACCAAAATGACCTAAATCCATTTGTAGTTAAAAAAAATATCCACTATCTACAAGAACATTGAAACATGTCTTGAAAGCATTTCAATAGAATATCTTGCACTTTTAAAAAATATGTAAATAGAACATATTACACTTTTCAAAAACATGTAAACAGAACATTTTGTACTTTTCAAAAACATGTAAATAGAACAGTTTGCACTTTTCAAAAATATTTAAATAGAAAAATTTGCACCTTTTCGAAAGCATGTGAATAGAACATTTTAAACTTTTCAAAAAACATGTAAACAGAACAATTTGCACCTTTTCGAAAGCATGTAAATAGGACATTTTGCGTTTTTCAAAAACTCGTAATTAACATTTTACGCATGTTTCTCATTTTGTTTTTATGACATACCTCAATTTGATTGTAGCTTAAATTGGATATGGGTCATTTTGGTTCTTCACAGACGATATCTAATCTCTGTACAATAATAAATATGCGGCTATACCATCTACAGCATCATAGCTACACAGTCTTCCGATAGTTGATTTTCTATATAGAAAATAGGAAATAGGAAATACTGATGCTGAATTTCCACCCATGTGATTCATGATAGGGCCATGTACGTATGCCTATATAGACAGAGATATATATCTCTGAGTGAGGATGCATCCCATAGATTTATCTACACTCAACCAGTTTTATCTCTATAAAAGTCATCTATTCCTTTTTTTTAATATATGATTCAAGGAGCAATTTTTTCCTCGCTCAACAAGAAGTTGGGTTGGAGCTTTGAGCTTGAGCTTTGAACAAAGAGTAACATTATATAAATTTATTACCATGTGAAAGTTGAAAGTATTTCTTTTGGAGCTATAACCCGCAAACTTCAAATTTATACTCCCTTGAGCACAGTTAGTATGAACTCGAATTTTATTCATTATGAGCCAGAGTATGATGTAAGAGGTAATAGGTAATAGAATCTCAATCTCTCTCGCACATTTGAACTCTTCCCGTCAAGAGTCAAGGGAATGCCATGAGGATTGAAGAGGAGTCAACGCCCACGTCTGAATTTGATTTTATTCCTAAATAATAAAAAAAAAAGAAAGAAAGAAAGAAAGAAGAAAAGCATCATCATCATCCCCACTGCTGCGACCAAAATTCTATTGAGAATGAAAATAAAATAAACAAAGATGTATAATGTACCTATCTACGCATGATTTATGAAATATTGTCTCGTGGTTTTTATTTTTAAAATGTTGATCCTATCGGGAGTACTGCGGTTCTAGCTCTATCTCCCGGTATTACTTGGTATAATATTATTATTGGTAGTAAAAGCTACCTAGATGCACAGCAAATTATGTAGATAGATAGATCCGCATATATAGGCTGCAGGTTTTAGTTTTAAAAAAGAGGAAAAGAAACACACACACACACACACACATACAAAATACAACACACTACGAACGTCAAATTTCTTTTTATTATTTTATTTTCTCCCGCTTCCTTCTGAGCTCTCTTGATCATTGAGATTTTAGATAGATGATGAGTTATTTTACATGGGCGGATAGATTTTTACGCGCTACAGTAGAAAAAAAAAGAAATACTTTTTGTACACGCCCCCACATTTCGGATAGTTATTTAATGATACTCAAGTCGGCATTTATCTTGTCTTTAGTTGAGATACGTGGAACTAGCGGCAAGGGGAGCAACAGAGCAATTTTTATCAGCGTGTCTCGCTCATATCTGTAGCTGTATGTGTGTGTGTGTGTGTGTGTGTCTCAATCTCAAATCTCATACAGTTTTTTTGGGAGTGGGTACACATGTAAACGGGGCTATAATCGCACTACACTAAGGAAAGTATCTATCTATACTATCTCACTATCTACATACTCTCAAGGAGTCACTCAGAAAATGCAACTTTTCTAGTTTCGTATATTATGTAGCCATGTAGGTATGTTACTTTTACTCCTTGTTATGTCATAGCTGATTCTATAGATATATCTGCTGCACTCAGGCTACCTTAATATGTAGGCGGTCCCAATGTACATATGTGAGCATATACATATATGTATGTACGTTGGTCCATTCCTATGAGACCCATATGTTTCCATAGGAAGATCTATTAGACTGTAGATGGTATACATTAGGGAAGAGTGAAAGGAATGACAGCTAAAGGATGGTTGGCATATAACATAGTCAATGATTTTCTTCGCTTTCTTCTCTACATTTGGTTTCACTCTCTGTCTTTTTCTTTTGCATATTTCTTTTAGCATATGCGTGACAGTTGTGGTTCTCAATGTTCACTTCCGTACACCACAGACCCACACCATGGCGCCCTGGGTGCGTTTTTTTACCGGTTTTTTAAATTTTTAAAAATTTTAAAAATTTGTTTGTTAGTTAATTATAATATATCCTTAAGTACATAATATTAAATAGTATTAGAATTTTATACACCTATTCATATAAAAGAAAAAGTAGTGCAAGTATTGTTCTCTTAAATATTTTCATAACAGGTACGTCGGGTATTTTTACATATTCTTCCCAGATTGCTAGTGATGCGAAGACCACAATACTACTTGGAAAGGTTCGCTTTATTATCTGTACGTGTTGTCTTATTTTAGTCATCATTTTATTTTATTTTTTTTATTCGCTTTATACTCTCGGCTCGACGTTCCCCTTTCACAAATTGCCCAACAAGCGCGGAGTGACTACACAAAAAAAAAGTCTTTAAGAGAAAGATCTTTTCTTTTTGCAATGATGATTATCATCTCGATCAGCCGGAGGAGGTTGAGGTGGAATTTTTGGATTTTTGTGTGTGTGGAGTCTTTTTTTTTTGGGGGGGGGGACAACTATTTTTATGTGTTTTGTTGAGTTTCTTTTCTTGTTGTTCTTATTGTTGTTGTTGTTGTTGTTGTGTGAGTCTATACTACTTCATGTAATTTGTAGTCTACGCCAAAGTCCAATCCAAAGTTTATTTAACGGACAAGGGAATCATCATTTTTCTTTCTTGGCAGTGAAAAATAGATTGAAATTTTTGATTATGATTGATGATGCTTTCTTTCCCTCCAAATCCCCACTACAGAGATCTATTAGTCGTATATCTACTAGTTGAAATTGACGGTTTTATTTACTTTTTATTTTTGTAGGTAGGTAATTTTTATTATTTTTCTTTTACAAAGAAAGATCGCTCACACTGTCCCTCCTGTATGGAATCGGGCCGGGGGAGTAAGTAGGCTGAGGTTGTTTTGCCTGTAGTAGTAGTAGTAGTTGTTGTTGTTGTTGTTGTTGTTGTTGTTGTTGTTGTGGATGTTGAATAAAGCAAAAAAAAATAAAGCATTGCATTGTTTTGTGTATTTTATTATCACTATATACAGGATGGCTGGTAAAACTAATAGTAGTCAAACGATGACTAGTCGTGGGGGGAGATTACTTGTGAGGACATGTAATGGCCTGGAACTGAGGCCCACGTTATCAATGCATGATCCGCTTCAATTAAGAGATATTCGGGATGCTCTTGGACTTGGAGATCTTTTCGGTTCACGGTCCCCACATGACTACTCAACAAGGTTTTTATCTCATTCCAATTTATACTTAAAATTCAAATAAAATCCAGGAGAAATGAGTACGATGCGTACAAGGAAATGGCTCATATGTTTCCTTCGTATTTGTTTAGACAAGCTAATTTTATAACCTCATAATATTATTATCGAAAGAATTCTCTACGTGTCCCATTTATTTTACTGTGTACTGTGGAGTACAGAATACAGATGTAATTATATCAGAAATTGCAAAGTGTTTATAATGGTAAAGTCCAGTCCAGAAGGTCACTTGCCATCTCACGCCTAAACACTAAAATTTGGAAAGTGTAAAATCATTCAAATTGAGAAATGGTTCCTGGGTAAATTCCCTGATCAATTTATTTCACGTGTATAATATATTGCTTCCGCTATTAAACACACAATTTCGTGTCACATAAAATTGTGTATGTGACACGGAATTTATGCCAAGCCATTTCTCTTTGTCAGTATTTACAGAATTGAAAGAATTTTAGAAGAAACATGTTTTAGTACATACCATGTTTTTGAAGAGTGCAAAATTATTTATTTGTATTAACATTACAAATTAAAGTAAATAAAAGAAATGAATTTAAGAAAGATCAGCAGTTGTTATTACATCTTCTACATTTTTTATGTGATTTAACTTCAACGCAAAAAAATTTAACATCTCATATCTCTGGTTTTGAAATATACTAGGTACATTTATAGAGTGTAAAAGAAATTTAAAGTTTCGGTGGAAATCCTTTTTTTTTCAATGCCAGTCGCAATGATCACAGTGGCAGAGGTGTAATATAGAATCCATCCCTATAATCTAATTTAACAAAACTAAGACAAAAAAAAACAGTTTAATTTCTTAAACTTTTCATTTCGATCTATAACCTCTGAGTGTTTTATACTTTAAAAGGTTTGTAAAAGTAATCTTATTGACAGTCAAGTGAGAGAGAGAGAGAGAGAGTATAAAAGTTTATTTTTCAACTTAAATTTTCCTGGTTCTCTAAACTAAGTTTCAAAGGGAAATTGGTTTCATACACTATTACACTATTTCCTTTTTGGGTATGTAAGCTTTTGTGTTGAGTCTGAAACCTGATAAAAGGATGCTTTTAAAAGAACCACTTATATTTCGCCTCTCTTCAATTTGTCTTTATGAATGAATCCTTATATTATGTAACAGTGTCGGTCGTTTATAGGATTTAGAATTGCAAAAAAGAATATCTTTGAAACTTGCTTTATTTTTGACAAAATATTTTCCAGGAGTCACACGAAAGGGAATAAAGTTACTGTGCTGGGGAAAATTGTGAAGCCCTTAGGTGAAAGGAGAAGGATTAGATATCCTCTTTTGAGTTTACAAAGCTTACACAAAGGATGGGATGGGTTCAATAAGTGGGATAGTAGCGCCAGGAAAAGCTTTTTCAATAAAAACATATTTCACATTTTAGCTTAAAATTCAGATGAGACTAGTAGATTTGGAAGCTGACGGAAATAGGAATAGACGAGATCTCCGATCTTTCTTACTCCTCTATAAGCCAAGAGTTGAGGTTTCCGCAAAATGGCCTTTCATTTTTCATCCCATTTCTCACTCTCTCTCTCTCTCTGTCCCCGTTCCAATTCCATCCAACTTCCAATCCCATCTCGAACGTGGTGACATTTTTATTTTAAATTGAGACTCCCCTCATAACATTTACGTTCTCTGATCCATTTGTACGTGGGTAGGTAGGTATGTAAGCTTTTCAGAGCTGGCAAAGCTTTATAATTCATTTTATTTATTTGTCCTCTCTCAAATAATCACACATTTACTTCTACTTGATGATATAGGGGTGAGAGGAGAGGGGCTTAGTGGGAAGGGAAAGCGATATGGGGAATTGCCGTAAGGTTCCCCAAGCTGTATGTACATGTGCTAGTGAAACTAGGTGTTTTGTCTTGGCTTTGTCAATTTGTACAGGTAGGGCGGAGATGGTTTCTGCGGTCGAGCGGCACCGAATAAATAATTCACATCTTCATAGACAATTTAATTTGTTTTAATAGTCGAGATGGCTTGGATGCAATGGGATTGAATGGGAGTTGTAAAATTCATGGAATGCCACCACCACCTCCACCACCCCCACCACCGAAACCACCGTCGAGAGCAGCCTCCCAACATCCATTATTACGATCCACCGAGCTTCAGGACTCTGAAATGGAAGGAGATACAGACCCAGACATGATAAACAGTTGTAGTGAACGACCACATCGAGCCCCTTGGCCAGGCTGTCCAGAAATCTCTAAGGCTGTAGACGGCGTTCGCTACATTGCGGAGCATACAAGGCGTGAAGAGGAGTCGATAAGGGTAAATCCAAAATGAAAACCAAGCCCCTACTGCCCCCACTTAGACTAGGCTCCTACAAACATGAGACAGACAAAAGAGACCGTCCATTTTTAATCCATAGATTTTAATACCAGAGTATTAAAATAAGTCCCGAGAGGCACGTTATTTACAAACACTGTGTCCACATACGTGCCCGCCATTCAAATAAATTCCACTACTTCCCCAGTCTCACACACCATATGCACATTTGTTTATGAATAATATTCTACCCGCCTTTGGACTCTCTCCGGATTTATGAGGCCCATGATATGATGTATAATTTTATGACTCGAATGTTCAAACTCTAACTTGTTTTTCATTCCCTCCCATGAAATCAGGTAAAAGAGGACTGGAAGTACGTAGCCATGGTTTTAGATCGTCTTTTCCTCTGGATATTTTCATTAGCTGTACTCGCGGGGACGGCCGGTATTATCCTCCAAGCTCCAACACTCTACGATGATCGTGTTCCCATTGATGTTCGCCTATCTGAAATAGCTTCTGTGACCGCCAAACCAAATGGAAATACGTATGTCTCGCTCCTACATACAACTACAAAACTATTAGAAAATAAAATATAATAAAAAAAACTATGCATGCATATACTGTAATATATACCTACCTACCAACCTATTGGATTTATTGTTGTGGTCAAATTAAATTACCCATGCTTATATTTATAGAGCTCGAGTCAGTACCTTACCATACCAAGCGTACATGTATAAGTAGAGTTGTACCCCTACCCCCAAAAAACCAATGGGAATATCAATGGGCTTTATATTAATTGGGATTTTATTTGATTTTAAATTTACAGGGTGTACAGAGGGAAAGGATAAATTTTACGAGTTCAAGTACGAATGCAACTACTACTACTACTACTACAACTACTGACTATATAAACTATATATATATGAACGATTCGGAATCGGAGCGTGACCGTGGAACTGGAGAGGAGCTAGTTTTAAATTTTGAACGTTATTCTTCCGTAACCTGAAATGTATTTGGTTACGCCACTGCCACTTAATATCGACCCTTTAAATCTAAATCAATCTACAACTATACACAACCAACCAACCAACCAACTCGCCAAGCAAATAATCCCTTTTTACAATCTCAACCGTAACATTTACATTATTAGAAGAACCAGACCGCTACAACTATAGATATAAAAAAAATAAAAATTATATACAACTATATACAATCTTCGTACATATTTAACATTAAGGAATTGAAAGCATTAGACACAGTTATATGTAATCGTACTCGAAACATGTGAGGGACACACACACGGACTATAATATAGAGTCAGAGAGAGATAATATTATTATATATTATGTTGAGTGTGAAGGAGGGAGGAATAAACAATCAAAGAAACCTATAGCTATAATATTATTAATAATTGTTACTTTTTTTAAAACATGTAAATGTAACAAAATGTGTGCTCCTTGCCAATAATTAATTATTATTACATTTTTGCTTTTTATTTTCAATTATTATATTATTATTATAATGTAATCTAAAAATCTACAATATTCAAATTCAATGCTCAAAGCTCCTTGATGAAACATTTTTAAAATTTTGACAAAACTCAACTCAACCGCCGCGCCGAAGAAACCAGCTAGAAAACTAGAAAAGAAACTGACGATGAGTTGAGTGTTTACAACAACTGTGTGTAGTGCATATTATGTACAAAACAAAAAAACAAAAACAACATATAGGATTTTTTTTGTAAACATTGTAAACTAAATGATATTATAATCCCATTGAAATATAACTATATACATATATATTTACCAACACCAATACCATTTTAATAATTGAAAAGAAAAAAAACAATTTTGAGAGCATGATTATTACTCTGCTGATCCCCATTATTATACAGTCCATAACAAACCCAGAAACAAGGTCCTTTGAAAATATTAAGCTAAGCCAATAATATATTATACACTAAATATTGTTATAAACTACACGGTAGTTGACTTTCCATTTTTAAATTGGCGTTTAAAATTCATTGTTGATGTGGATTTCGAGTAATGGTATTGATATTGACAATGACGACAATGATACCCTACTATATTGAAATGTTCTTTCTATAAACATAATTGTTATTGTTACCCAGTGATGCAATATAATCAAAATAGTAATAATACTAATAATAATAATAATAATAATAGTGTGTACTCATGCCTGATTATCAAGTATCAAAGATCAACTCAGAAAGATCTATATCTGTATTCTGTATAATGCTACTACCACTACTACTATATGGGATGTAGTATCAGTGTATGATCTTTATGCGATTGAGACCAGCGTGGAGTGCGAGCGTCATCTCTGAGGAGATGTGTGTACTTACAAAAATACAAAAAATGATGTTTCCATTACCTGTGTCCGAAATGTACTGTAGATAGAAGCGAAGAAAACAAAACTTTTCACAGAGAAAACCTACAAAATGAAAAAAATCTGTAAATAATCAAAAAAAAAAGAAGAATACTACAATTGTTATTACATTAAAGTAACGTGCATACAGATGTAACTATATATATATTTCCAATGAATATCTCAAAAACAAAAACCCTTGCGTACCTATATTCACATTTCCTAAATACAATACTTTAAGCATACATAATTATATAACATTACTAACAATAATAAAACATTTCAATTTTGATCCGTATAGAATTTCATAATAATTATTATGAATGAATTCCAATCTGTACTATTGTAAGTGTAATCACTGTAATTTTTTGAAATATCGTAAACTGTAGGAGCTTACATATACAGCCTACAAAGAGGATTACTGATATATAAACGAATTTCCAGGAATTAAAAGTGTCTATATAGTCACAGTCTGCGGGGCATGCCTTCCTAAATAGTAAATGATGGTTGGCCAATTCACCTATAGATAATATATAGAGCAAATAATGTCCTTTGTTCAATACATTATCTCGACTCATGGAAACTGTATGCTTTTATTATAAGGATTTATGGCTGAGCCATCGACGTCGCCGTCGTCGTCGTCCTCCTCACCAAGATTACGATTACAACTTTTACCACGTATTTTCGCTGTAGTGATACGGTCGTGGTGGGGATGGGGATATGATATAACTGGGCGTGAAGAAGCTAACAGAAGGAATAAGTTCACTTAAAAAGATATTATTTGCACTGTCACTATCCATTTCCACCATCGGAGAATCCAGTGACGTCCCAGTTATTTCTTCCATGGCTCTCTCAAATTGGCTTGGTCACCCGGCAAGCATGTTGACGGGGGGAAAGTTGGAGGTTCAAAAATTTAATTCATCACCGTAGCCTCATATATATATAGTCTCTCTCAGCTATTTGTGTCTTGTCTCATAACGTGGGACATTTCCAAAGATGTTGTTCTTGTAATGTGTAAGATAAAAGGAGGATGAGAGCCGCGGATCGAGACTGTGGGTAGACTGCGAGAGATATGACGATATGACTTGTGTGACTATAAGAGGGCGAAGAATTCACTTGAAGATATAGTGACACTATCACAGTATTTCATGTGGAGGGGAAATCTTGAGCAGAAGTCATAAAAGACGTTGGGTGACTGGCGAATCTCCCGATTCTGATCCATTTCTTAAGATATATAGTGGGTTGACTTGACTGTTCTTGGGCCTATTTTACAAGTCCCACCGGCATTGACAGCTTCCTGTCCAAATCCAAATGTCCTCAAGGCCATTGCCAGCCCCGAGTTAAGACATGAGGAGTGAGGGGAGCATATGTTATCCTTGTAATGACTCCAAATACTAAAGTAATGGCATCTTTAACTAAAACTTTTTCTTCTCAGGCACGAACTGAGTGAGCCACCAGTTTCAGTTTCAGTTTCAGTTTCAGTTTCGATTTGGACTTGAAGGAGGGAGAGAGAGATTACTTACGGAGCTAAGGTCTAGTGCTCATCGTGATAAAAAGCATACAACCTTTTAAAACTACTACAATTATTCATATCACTATCTACCACCCAATCCATATACATAGCTCTACACTTCCTCACTCCTTCCCCCCATAACCCCCATATTCCCCACCATAGCCATGACATTATCCGATATTATCGTTTCTTCCGCCACTTTATTTTTTGCTACACATTATCTATTTAAGGTTGAGAGAAAGTGTTGTCGTCCTCGTTTTCAACTCTGAAAATTCTAATGCTATAATTCCAACAAAAAACTTGAAATTTATAATGAATAAAAAGCTTCCACACCTTCAAATGGTCGCGAGCATAATCATGAGCCTATCTCTGTTATTGTTATTGGTGGAAAGAAGTGTGGGGTGCCACTCTTCCGTTAAGATACAATGTTATCTTTCCCACTCTCCAATTATTATTCTTGACGGAATTGGAAGAAGAGGAAGAAGAAGAAGAAGAAGAAGAAGATGAGCAACGAATAAAAAAATGAACACCATCTTTTGCTCCAAAAAACTTACATTGTCATCTCTACAGGAATATACGAATCTGAAGGGAGAAGCTTCACATTTATTCAAAACTATCAACCTCGTACAACGCATATTATGACTATGAAATTTTCCCGGTTTCCATAAACTCAGGTCTTCCGCCTTCCCTTCGTCTTCTCATCCTCCACCTTTCGAAATTTTTCAAAATCCAAATATATCTATAATATAAACAAGGACGGTTTGTACAAAGGCTGTTAAAAGGCTCCCAGAGTTTGATAATGTGTGTGGAAGGTGTCAAAAGACGCAGAAAGAGTAAAATACATGGGCTTGAATTAACATGAGTACTATGATTTTTCTAATCCTTTGGCTCAATGGTTGAAACTTTAACTTTACCCGCCACAATTTTCTAAACATTTATGCTATAGGTTATAAATATTGAAAAGTAAATATAACTTTTAATGGTAATTTGTTGGCCGTATAAAATTTCACTTCTTTAAAGAGAATAAAACTAAGAAAAGCGGAGAACTTTAGTAGACACTACATACAATCTCATAAAATTCCCCTCAACAGATGATTAACTCCCACAGTGTCGTTTGGCGTGACAGGTGACACTCAACTCATTAGGTTTGTACACACACAAAAATGAGAAAGTTATACCCGTCAGAAAAATGACTAACTTGATTTTTTTTTCTTGACATCATTTTTTTAATGATCTAGAATCGCATATAAATTTCCATATCTCTGACATTGTACCTTGTTTAGACGATACTTTTCATTTATTGTGAGTATAGCTATATAGCATGTATATTCGATATCCTTGCCGTAGGCAGGGCTTAAATTTCTAGCACGTACATAAAATACGCTTCGCTCTCTTTTATCGTTTTCCTCTTCGTTTCACATTCTTTCAACGCTCCTCTTGTCAGAGCAGGATGGGAACAATGGCAAAATCAGAATATTGAAGGGAATATGAACGGGAAGCTGAAACTAAAAATTGAACATTGCATCCATTTAGTTCCTTTTTAGGTACTGATATGAAAGCTCAAATATTCATCTTTTGTTCCGGTTCCATACCCCGGCTGTCCGCCCCTCTGGCAGTCTCTAAGCAAGCTAACTTCATAATGGATTGGCGAAGGTTTGGAAATAATATAAAATAAGCATTCGTGTCATAATAATATTATGAACTCTTACTTCGTTAGTCCTTTGCTGTATTAATTGATCAATTTCAATTAATGTAAAATTCAAAGCAAATAAAATGTAAGACAAAAATTGCAACGATGAAATACAATTTACCCGCCACCGCTTTGCCAAATATTTAAGCTCAAAATTGAAAGCTAACAATAAATTCTAAATCGTAAATAGTGTGTATGCCTATAAGTATATCACAAGAATATTGCCTTAGCCCGCTACCGTTAGTTTTTTTATTGCTAGATGATAGCAATAATTATTACGATACTTGCTTTTACTTATAATTAAAATAACGATTTCTTGTGTGCATGCTTTTTTTTAATTATGTAAAGTGACGAAAGGAAAATAAAAAATGTTCTAGTGGATATTTATAGACTGAATAAATGATTGATACGGGATGACACACATTGATGCAGATATAGCCCAGTTCTAAAAGTCACAAATAGGGAGTATTCAAAAGAAAAATTGTATGCACTTTCCCTCCATTTCCTTTCTCTTCACCTCGGTCCTCAATCCAAATCCAAAGTTTCATTATTGCGGGGAAGCCAAGTGAGTCCTCCAGATAAAACTATCAGCGTCACCTCCAAGTGCAATCTTAAAATGTAAGAGGCGTGAGATGATGCGATTGTGCTTAAGAGTCAAAAGAAGAATTCACTGTAAAAATCGAAATCGAAATGGAAATCCAATTCAACTGTTTTTTTCTTTCTTTCTTTTTCTTTCAAGCTTGCAGTTAGTATTATTTGAGTGAATTTCTCTGTGCATACATACAGATGCTCTGAAGTTAAGAAGACAGAGCTTAGCTACACGTTCATCTCTTGAATGAAATAAACAAGTAATTTCTGTGTACCCCGCCTCACATGATGCTAACTTTCCCTAGCAATAAGTATTCATGTACATACGGACGCCTAATGACACTGAGTGAGTACTGACATTGGAAGTACTTTTGTATTGCGAAAATTTCGACGAGCATTAGTCTTTGTCTTCTAGAGAGGGAGGAGTGTGGACCAGGAGGACAACGTACGTACATGTTTCGAGCTCAAATGCTTTAGTAGGTTAATTTAAGTGAACGACAATTGTCAAGTGGAATTTTATTCCAGGTGCAGTACGAGTCCCAGTAATTCTCCATCTCTCCTTGTTCTTTCGTATCACGAGTCCTCGAAATAAAATCCCCTGGGAAAGAATAAAAGTCTGATTGTGTGTGTGTGTGTGTGTGTGTGTGAGAGAAGGAAGGACAAGGGAACGAAAGTCCTTGAGACTCGTTGAGTGTGAAAACAAATGGTGAATGACCAACATTGTTCCTGATTGATTCATTGGAATCACTTGGACTTTCGCACTCCCGTATTAATCGTACTTTGAACTTGGACTTTCGACTCGGACCTCGACTCAGGACAAAAGCAAATGTAAACTGAAAAGAAGCTCCCTTTGAAGTAAGTCACCCGTTTGATGATTGCATTATAGTCCAGCGTCCTCTCTCTCACTACTCCCCTTCCTTCCAACTCCGATCCACATTACAAGGAGGTACATACGTTAAATAATCAATTTTAGATTTTATTTTCTTTCACTCCCTGTCGTCTCCACATAAAGGAAGGGTTATATAGTCTTGCCTTTATTGAGTTCAATGGGAATAAGATGTGATATCCAATCCATTGCCGTCGTTCTCCTTGTATTTATTGTCCATCTATCCACACACGCTCTATCATGGAGACGAAGACGGAGACGGGACTATGAAGCCCACATAATATGTGCTTTAGCGCCACAATGATAATTTAACTGGTCTTGGTGTTGGCTTTCCCATATGACCGCCTGCACCAGTCTAAAAGTCTAAATTTCAATCTATTCCCAGATTTGAATTACATGGGCTGAGCTCCGCGACGACCTAGTACGTATATTTCTTCCCCAAGCCCTGATGTTGCATGTAGGAGTACGTCTGTCCTTACATATGATGGTGGTAGTTTGAATAGGGGGAATGGTAAATGGTGTGGTGAAAGGAGTAAAAGAGGTGGTTGTGAAATGCTCTTTATTTCAATCCCCGCAATCATTCTTTTCCCTATGTCATGAACAGGTTTTCCAATTCGAATTCGATTTAAGCTGGGTCCGGACGGAGGGAAAGTGAATTCATTTGAAAAGTAAAGGTGTTTTTTTTCACATGCCATATTATACATGTGGAGAGTAGAGGCTTACATGGTCGTGGGATAGTGGACTGGAGGGGAAGGGAAATAGTGAATGTGTTTTCATGCCAGTCTCCCTTTCATAGTTTCCAGACTGCACCAGCACCATATAGCCATATAGGCCAGACCAGACACATGCACCGACTGTCACCCTATTCACGTCATTCAAAAATCCATTGTCAATGATGCCGAGGCTGTCGAGGAAACTAATTGTGTTGCTCACGCAGTCTAACAAGTAAACACGCTGTTTCCCTCGATGTCATCTATATTTTATTTATTGGGATAATCACGACGACGACGACGACGACAACAACGACAACGACAGCGACGACTATGCTTGCGAATAAGACTCCTCTCCCTATTACACCTGTCGCCACCAGAAACCTCGTTTCATTTATAAAATTGTCTTTTTGTCACACTCGACTGCGTTTCAACACTCAACCAGCTAATAGCTTGTCACGAGAGATGGTATGTCCTCCACTAATGATTTCATTATGGGTAGTAGTGGGCTTTTTATACACAACAAACAAGTGTGCTAATTGAAAGGAGACTAAAAATTTAAAATTAGAAGATGAGATATTTCAAACTGGATTTTGCATACCAAGTAATACCAACCAATACCAATCAAGTAGAGATGGATTTTATTGAGACATTTATAATGACAAATTGGGGGAACGGAACATAGCGCCGTGACATACTGACATGATTGTGATAAATGGTGAATTGAGGTTTGAGGTTATTAAGACATGACATGAACTTTGACCATAAATTACAATCAAAGGAGCAGGACAGGAGGAAGACAAGTTCCGAGATTAAAATAAAAATTCATGGTCCTTTGTACAGGGGCTGAATGGAAATTAGAAAGGGAAAGTAGCAATTAAGGAGATGAGGTGATATCATAGAAATTGTCATTCGTCGATGTAATGGTAAATATTTTTAATGTTTTAATTCTCTCTGAAGTAATAATTATAGCCCTCACCCGCTCGTCCCTTTTGAGATACGACAAAACACTCATATCTATACACTCACTTTGTTTACATTGCTGAGAGTTCAGCCATCCAGTTCCATAGCTCTTCCGTTCACTTGATGGGCGTAAGCCCATGAAGGGATTCACAGTGGGCAAGCACTCACACTGACTCAACTGAACCTGAAGTCGAAAGCCGAAGTAGTGGAGGGAAGCTACTAAAAGCCAAAACCAAAATGAAAGGTAAATAAGTGTACTGAACTCCATGTAGGTGGTACTACACTCCGGGTTGAGTATAGAGAATGTGTGCGTATTGGATGTACTGTAGGGACAACCGAGAGTGAGGTCTAGCAAGGATAAAGCTGTCGTTCATTTGCATGCAAAATTTATCCTTGCCAGACCTCACTCTCGGTTGCCCCTACAGTACCTACCTAGGTAACCGTAGGCCCCTTTGGTTTAATATACAACTCCAGGCTGGGACTGATTAAGACTCCCGTACTCCAGGTCCCGAGTGAGAGCAGGAGACGGAGCGTACATACTATATATGTATACATAGCTACATTATAGAGACGTAAGCACTGAGAGGATCTAATTAAAAAGCGGGAGCGTGTAGATACTCGAAAATTAGTGAGGCGGTCATTAATTGAAATTGGATGCTTACAGCTACAGATTGTTCCATAACGAATAGATAGATCGTCATCATCCTAATCCTAAGTAACACTTGTAAAGTCCTGGCCATCAAATGAATAGTAAATCAATTTTTGAGGGGTAAACAAGGCATAGTTCTCATCGTTGAATTAATTAAGATTATTTGCGGGAGACACATCTCATCCCACGTCCACAGTACCCACAGTCCTATTTGAGCGTCTGCTCTCAAATTAAAATTAAATTCATTTACTATCCAAGCTCCAAAGCCGTCCTGTAGTATCATCCAAAAGGTTTGGAAATGAAAACTACAACTCTCAGAATTTTGGCTAAGTACCGTACACATTTACGTTTCACAAAAGACCGCATACAAGTTTATAAGTATTGGTAGCAGTAAGCAGTAATAACTCGTTTTCGAGTTTGAGTGGAAAGTTATAAGTGGCTAAGTTCAAAAGTACAGACATAGGTGCCTATATTGTGTATTGTATTTGGTTTAATTTACGTCCTTTAAAGCTTTAAAGCTAAAGGATGACATTTAAATACATTTTTAAACCCATCCCAGAAAAATCAAATGTCAAGATCATAAAACGGTAAAAAAAGAGTAAAAACAGAGGTTGTTGTCAACCATAAGAATTTTTAAAAATCGCACTAAGACGGAATCGACCAAGGGCAAAATTGCACTACATCCAAATCGCACTAGGTCGATATCGCAGCAAGTCAAAATCGAACTAGGTCAAAATTGCACAAGATTGAAATCGCACTAGATCAAACACGCAATACCTAAAGCAGAATCGACATAGAGATAAACTGGCCTAGTGAAAAATCAACCTACGGTAAATTCGAGCTACGGAAAAATCATTCAACGGCGAAAACAACCAACGGCGAAATTGATCTAAAAAGGAGAAATTAAATTATAAAAAAACCGAGCAAGGGAAAAATCAACCTAGGGCAAAATCGACTTAGGGCGAATTATCCACAATGACCAGGTGTCATTTGTCGACTAATTAGCTCTTCCTTCTGCACACTGTAAACGATGTAGTATTTGTTCCGCGCACTGAATGCTATACCTATTCTCCTCTCCACGATGCCTGCCGCAAGCAGGGGTTTGATTTCTAGTATATTATAATGGACTGATATTATACGACGTGATATCTCCGAGTGTCTGAACCTGTAATGTTCTCGCGTACAAAATTGTAAATAAAAACTGACCATTTACTTTCCTCAAATGTTATTCAGAGAAGCATTACTTTTCGGGGATATGCACATAGCAGGTACGTCCATCCGAAATATATAAGGAAGAAGTTTATGTCATTTTCTAAGTGATTATGAATTTAAACACAAACTGTGTACCTTTCTGAACAGAGTTTGTTTTTCTCTCTCCCCCATTTTACTAATGAATGACAATGAATTTTCTTTTTCCCCCACAATCCAAGCTCATAATTAGGAAATTCAGTCGAGAAACTTTTGTAATCACTTTGTCTCCCAAGCATTTACACTGAGCACAAGCTTAAAAATTTTCTCATTCACTCAAAACAGATTGTGGCCGAGGGTATTATTAGTTTGCCACATACATCGTGGGTGTGAAGTATCAAATCCGTGTCCTTCCACTTTTCGCTGGAAGCAAATCCGTGTCCCTAAAAGCAAAAACGTACATGCTTCCAGTTGCTTCCAATAGCAAGCAAAAGGTTTTGCTTTTAGAGAAAATTGGAAGGACACGGATTTGAGCCTTCGTCGACGAAATGTAGTATACATAGTATACATATATAGGTAGCCCAGGATCCAGGGCTAGCCGAATGGCCCTGTGGACTAGTGTAGACACAGCGTTAGAACAGATATGAAATACGGTATACAAAACTATCATGAGTGCAGGGCGTATACAAATCAGCTGTAAAGTTTATAATATTTAATAATATATTAAAATCCAAAATGTAAAGGTAGTTTTAAGTAAAGTAATATATTGCAGTAAAAATCAAAATATTCTCTAAACATATTGTGAACTTTACCACCTCCACGTCTATAAAACTATAATTATTTACAAGCACATTTAAGTAGACGGAAATATTGATATAATTAGCTAATACTTAATAGCAAACAAACGTCAAAAACATAATGCAATGCAATAGAACTTAAACTTTTAAACTCTGAATGTCAATATAATTCGAAGTAAAATATTCCACTAAAAATCAAAACATGCATTGGGATTATTATAAACTATACCATCTTAAGCCATATAAAACTGATTATTTACAAGAATAAAATTAAATAAGCGGAAAAATGTATTCACTACGTAGTTTACAATACATGCGAGAGACATGAGATATTCCCCCGCTGCTTCCACGTGTTTACAGTTGTCATGGTCAGCAATGATTTTTTCGTACCACACCGATTAACACACCGTATACAAGTCCTAAAATGTCTTTTTGACATGCGCTTAACAACGAAGGAAGCATGCTTGAAGCACGATTTTGCCACCCTGCTGGAATAAAGGGCGATGAGGGGAATTCTTTTCGCATCGCTCTACCGTAGGTAGGTGCCTAACTTCTAGTAGTCACATATTCGAAGGGGTGGATAGAACCAGAACCAGGGTGCGAGTTGTATGAGTTAGAGTTCACTAATTATTTGATGCTTACCCATGATTTATGCAAGTAATTTTCTCTTCTTGTGGCTTTCATAATAGTAATTTTGGGCTCCATAGAAATTTACTATACTAGTTCAAGTTTCATACAGTTTTATACAGCTAACTAAAGGTACCATTCTTTGGCCGGAAATCCAATCATACAATTTGTTATGCTTTTTTGGGAAAAGAGAAATATACGGCTCTCCTCAAGTTAAATTTAATATTTAAATTTCTTAAATTCATCTCTACAATTCCATTCTACTTTTTCTAACATCATTCATCATTAGTTATAAATAATAAAATGTGACCACAAAATTTATGCTCATTATATTTACATTAATACAAGTAAGGCCAATTTTACAGTACACGGCTACTACAAAGGCCTTTTCAGTCCAAATATGTACATATCAACGTTGTAAATGGAATACAAAAAGTTTATGATTTATTTATTACATTTTTATTCAATACACCCACGGAACTCCTTCCTAAAGATGAAAATAATTCTTGCACAATTTTCAATACTAGAATATTGGTAGGGCGTCCCGCGATGTTGTAAAAACAGAGTGAAGTATTGATGCTAAAGCTCAAAAAGCAAGTTCTTGGTTTTGAATATTTATAAATCCCGGGTATAATGCCTTCAAATGGTACATACACAAATAAAGATTCTACTGCTTAAGACTGATATATTATAGCAACATAAAAAACCATGTTTATCTATTAAACTCATTTTCTACACTTCTCCACATGATAAAAATAGTTGCTACTCAAATATTAGTTTTCTATTGTTGCATAAGAAACTATAGAAGTTAGGTCCTTGACTTAGGCAAGACTGACGTATCAGCAACAGCAAATATATTTATCAAAATTTTCTAAGAAATTCATGTGGTAAGATTCTGTTTACTTTATATTATAGATATTAAACATATGATACTGAATATGGGTATTATTTGAAAATTATATTGTGTAGCTGTGTTATACAATTTAATTACGAATTTCAAACAAGTACATAATATGGTTATATTCATATAATTAGGGCCTAAAACCATCGGCACCCACATTAAGGTGTGCAACTCAGATACGTGGGTGTTTTTATTAAGACATTAATTACAAATATGTATTACAAATTAAATAACTCATAAAGTTATCAAACTCAAACTTTCCTCTTTATAAATGTAGTACTTTTCTAGCTTTATTCGTTGAGCAATATTTGGTTCATTAAATCAAACAGTCATCTGCCTCGCGTCTACTACCATCCGGATCCGACCACTCATTAAAAAATTTGTCAAATATATTCTTTATATTTTTTGTACCTATTCATATATACATACATACTACTCTACTACACTCTAATACTTCAAAATCCATTCCAGATATTTAATACAATTAAAACAGTCAGGATTGCGGCTAAAGCTGCTAGTTGTAGAATGAACATGAAGTTTCCTGAGTGGCTGAGCAGTTTGAGTTTGAGATTGGAAAACGAATTTGAGATCGGAGATCCGAGAGTCGGAAGTTTTACAAAATTGTTCATGCGTAATAATTATTAGTGCTCTGCTCCTGGCCCTATAGTCTACAAGAGTTCTATAGGATTAGCTAAAGGACACTTAATTCTTGAATACGCACTTGGACGGTCTGATTTGAAGGAGAGAGAGAGAGAGCGAGAGAGGAGGGGATCCGGATCTTTCTACAATAATAACATCATAATATAATAATAACTAAAACTTTCCACATAATCAATTATAATTATAGCTTTCATATTTTGAGAATAAACTGTATATATAATAATATCAAATAAAACTATTAGGAATAATCTCTCGAAAATACTTTACACAATGACATTATAGCCATGCTAAAGTTTAAACTTGGTTAAAATATCATGACTATATAGTAGTATACCTTCATGCATATAATTTGAGTATAACAAAGTCTATAGGTAGGATTAGGATGGGCCTATATTTACATTCATAGCTAGGTATAATTTTGAATAATAGTTTCAATACATTTTGGCAATAATAATACTGAACATTGTACATACAAAGGATAATGATGAGGCCCATGAGAAGTACAGGAGAGCGTAAAAGGAAAAGTAAAATGAAAACGAAGGGGAAATGTTTGTAGTTTGATGTTTGCATTAGAATAGAAGTTGGTCTGGGTCTCGGGTTGTTGGCGTTGGGTGGTGGTAGTCTGATGAAATGGTGGAATCGTGTTCGTCTTTTCTTCCTCTCCCTCGTCTTTCTTCATACAAAGTCATTTGCATGTTATTAGTTAATTGTACCTTTGTACCTAGGGTGGTTAGATGTTAGTTGTTAGTTGTAGTTCTGAGCTGTTGGAGTTGTTGGAGGAGAGATTGGTAACATATACAAAATATACATGTAGAGCACGTTGTTTGTTTGTGGAGCCCCCCAATGCAATGCCTCGGCATGTCTCTCCCTCTAATATGCTGAGAGGCGTTGAGGTCAAAAGCTGCCTATTTCTAAATTTAGCTGGCGGAGGGAAAATTGTGTGCTATAGGATATTTTCCTCTCAACTCTTGATGAGTTTGCGGTATCAGAGAGCAAATTTGAATCCTAATGGAGTAGTCGTAGCATGAGTGCAACACTAATAATGGTTTGGGATGGTAATAGTCTGAAGGATAGTAGGAGACTAAAGAACTAAAGAGTTGGAGAGAGCGCTCCCGATCCCGATCCACATCCTCCCCGTCTCCGTCTCCGTCCCCAACCAGTCTCAGTCGCCTATGTACTCTCCACGTCACAACATTCCCACCGTTTACAATGTATAATGTGGCGGGCATAATTTCAGGCAGAGTGAAAGCTTTAACATGGATTTATTAATTCACATAAATGTTCTCGGATTACTTGGATAGAGTTTATGCATGGCATCTGCCCGGTCCCGTGAAAGTTGAGTAGACTCACTACACCGAGCTACACTCTGTAAACTACAAACTTTTTCCAAAGTAACAACATAGTCCCAAAATGTGTGTGTGTACTTGAGCCCTCTCTTCATGTGACTGTCCCTAAAAGGAAAGGTTCCTAAATTCTTTCCACTACTCGGTCTCGGCCTCGGTCTCGGTCGTCTGAAAGTCTCTGCTCTTGTGAGAATTGGAGACTGGAGGAAAAGGAAAAGTGGCAGTAGGCAGTAGTTAGGGCAATGAATACATTATGCTACGAGTACTTTGATTAGAAATTAGAATGGGTTTCATCTGTCAGAATTAATGTGGGCCCATTTGTTCTTACCAACATGCATTGTCGTTGTCATTTTATTTGACGGGTTACTGGCTGTGGAGCTAGGCCGGGTCCGGGGGAAGCTATATGGAATTTATTTAATATTTCATACCGTCCTCCCTCATTACATTTACACGTCCTCTTTTTTCCCTTTGTTTTTCCCGTGCAAAAGTATTAATGTAAATTTGTGTTTTAGATATAGCATGTCAAATATATAGCTGGGGGCAAGTCCTGCTTCGTGGTCGTCTGATGTTACATGATGTTTTAGAAACATTTCCCGTTTTGTGTAAGCTCACCAACTAATTTTAACCCCGTCTTCTGTCAACAAAATATCAAAACGTGAAATTAAATCTGGCCTCGTCGTCTTGTAATATTAATACGCTATGAGGGATGTAGTCGTAGTCGTAGTCATTTCCTCACTTTGCATTTGTGTAACAAATATTTGATTTTATTTAATGTGGGACTTTGTCACAGCAGCATAGGGACTCCAGTAGTTCCGGAGAAAGCAATAAAGGAGGAGTTGTTGTTTTTTTTTCAAAGTATGATGGAGCCTCATGTAAATGGGAATTAGCATGATTCAGAAGACAATCTTCTCGGAAAATACCATTTGGAAAGATGGTGGTGTGGTGTGGTGATGGTACACGGTACGGCTCCGGCTCCTAGTGCGGCACGAACAGCTCATACCATAAATTTCAAAATTATTGATGTGAATGACAAGAGATGATTGAAGATGTTGAATACTTAGCAATGCTATTTACATATTATTACATGCTTAATGTCTTACCAACTCTAAATTTCCATTAGGTAACGCATGTGACATGGATTTACAGACTCTCATCCCTTCCTTGAATTATGGAACATCACACAACATGAATTTACTCTACTTTTTCTTGATAACCCCTGTTCCATTCTTCACTTTCCATTTACACCATAGGAAGCTATGTCGAGAGAGAGAGAGAGAGAGAGAACGCTATATAACTTCACTTTAATTGCTTTCCCCGCTCACGCAGCTGTATCATCATCTCCTCTCCTCAAAGAAATGACATCAGTGATGCTCTTGTTGTTGTTGTTACTGCTGCTGCTGATGTTGCTGGATTTTCTTTGTGGTTGATAGTTTCCTTGTAGATGTAGAACGTAACGGTACCATGGTAGTACCATACAATTTCATTTTCTACAATAAAAGCCTATATTGTTTACATGGGAGAATGAAAGGATGGAGCTATAGGTGCTCTCTTAGTATGCACATGCAAAATAGATACTCTTACTCCTAACTCCTAGCTCACCCTTATCCAGATTCAACAAAATTACACGGCACATTAATTTCAAAGTCTGTCTGCGTGTGACAAATATGAAGTAAAAGATCTTTTGCAGTCACGAATAATCGATGAAATGGAACAAGGATCGATACTTTTTTAAATAATACTGTGGACAGCATAATATGAATGTGGTAGGTAGATATACATATATGTTACCTATATATCTTTGAAGAGATGAATGTAGTCACACTACCTGAATTCGAATTCATTGAGGTCCTACAATGTCTACGATGACAACAACAAAGCCTAGAAGCCTATCCTATATAGCTTCGCTTCTGGTTCTGGCTTTGACTAGCCTTGTGAAATTTGAAATCATTCGAGCAAAAAAATAAACGCAATCGGAATGGATGAGTGGAGTACATTCTGGATTTTCCCTGACTGCCAAATAGGTATCCAGTTTCAATAGGGTATGGCTTTGTGGGGCTTGAGAACAATGCTACTGACAGTACGGCGACATGTCATAACCAAATTCTCAAAAACAAAAACATAATAAATGGATCCGTCCAAAATTTGGACTGACTTTGAATTTTAGAAAGAAATAATGACATTTTCAAAATGGAATAACTCCGGTCCTATGACTATGACTATACACATTGAGTGGTTTTCATCTAATTTGATAAATTGCACTCAGGGAAGAGAAAGTTGTGTTTACACACTGCGACTGGTTACAGTCGCCTCGTTATATACTGCCAAGTTACAAATTGGGTTGAGCAAAATATTTAGTATTATATCGATATAAAATATACAAAAATGTATCATATAGATTTCTAATGGTAATTTTTAACGCATAGATTATTTTATTGTACTCTTGGAAAGTTTTGGTTACATATGATTTTTTGTTGGAGAGAGGCTCCTGCTACAAGTATGAATGAGCTTCCATTTACAACTCCAGCGCTGGCTTCCATTCCTCTGCTTATCATTATTTACCTAACCAACTACATCAATAGCAAGAGCAGTAGGAGTCGGTGTACATACATAAGAGAAGCAGACAAGGAACTACATCTCTGGGAACTGGGAAGTGCCCCACAGAAAGCAGCATGACCAAAGAACATTGTCATTCCCGTTGCCACAACATATTACAGGGAGAGAGAGAGAGCGAGAGAGATAGGAAAAAATACTTGAGTCGATTCCAATACTTGAAAATAGGTTGAAGGATTTAAAAGCTAATACTTGGGTCGTTGGAGTCCATGAAAAACTCCCTTGAGAATAAATCACAAATCTTTCACAAGTTGTTATTGAACTGTTACACAAAGGAGACACATACACTTAGGTAAGATTTTTTTTTGTAAATCTCAAATCTGTTTGAATTTAGTCAGCTTTCCGTGTTATTCCATCCACCATATGCCTCCATATATAGCTCCTTCATGCGGCGAGGGAGTTGTATTTTCATCTCTGTGTGCATTTATATTTCATAATGTACCGTACTTTCCTGAGTGTGTTCCCGTACATTTTCTAAAGCACTCTATACTTACCTATAACATATAGAAAGATGTTCACACTACTCCTCCTGATGATGGTATGACGTAGGCAATTACACGGAAGCCAGTAAGCCAATAAGTACTCCTTCTCAACATCATCATAATCCTCCTTACGGGGTTTTATTGATGAGGAAATTAGAATTCTAATTCTGCCTTGGCTCCTCATCCATGCTTGAGGTCGAGCTTGAGACTTAGAAATTTATATATATGGGATGGATTTAAATTAGGAGTCTGTTTATGTTCCGGCCATGCGGAACAACGGGAACTGAATGTGACGTGACTGATTGAAAATTGAAATTAACGAAACTGTGATTCTAAAACTAATCTTGATTAGTCTCACAAAATTCATTTGCTTCCTCTACTTTCCACTCCTTGTGCTCCATACATCTTCCTGTATGATTGGATTCTATGGATCTGGATCTGGATCCGGATCCGGATCCGGGATGATGGGGACCACACGCATAGAATACGGTACATACACAGGGAGCTCCATACAATATATTATAGTCATGTCGTATCCTGAGTTCCTGGAGGAATGTGTCATTCATTCAAACAATAAAGACAGAGTTACAGGAGTATAGAACGGTGATCACAATAGCATTGTACACAGACCCAGACTCCTTCCTCCATTCCCCTGAACATCTAATGGAAGTGTAGTAGTAGTAATAGTAGTAGTAGTAGTAGTAGTAGTAGTAGTAGTAGGAAGTCGTAGGTTACAAGGAAGGCATTAGCGGGGGTATATCTCACATATAAAAAGTATGCACGTGTATACAATGAGCCAGAATTTCTTTTCCATGCTCCTCCTGTCCCTGTCCTGGTTGCTGTTTTCACTTGCTACAAGATTTTCTGTGAAGCTTAGAAAGTTGTTCAAAGGCCGAAAAAGGGATCTCAGAGAAAAATCAATCAATCTATCTATCCATTTATCTC
Source organism: Dicyrtomina minuta (assembly GCA_949802685.1). Taxonomy (NCBI): domain Eukaryota; kingdom Metazoa; phylum Arthropoda; class Collembola; order Symphypleona; family Dicyrtomidae; genus Dicyrtomina; species Dicyrtomina minuta. The sequence continues at coordinate 60,179,582 of OX461809.1, forward strand.
GACGTAGGTTTTTTTTTCATCCAGCAAACCTTTAGGACAGGAGATAGGTTTTCCATTTTTGTTAGAAGGCAAAAGTGGCCGATTTTTTCTCATAGATCGAATTCGTCTTGGAGAGGAAGCGACGGGATGGGATGTGAGAGTGGGAGAAAGGAATGCAGCAGGAGCAGGAGGAGAGAGAGAGAGACGAGACAGAGAAAGAGAAAGGGGAACACGCCTGCTTCTCAAGGCTCGACTTATCCTATTACCATGAACCCGTATGTATGTACATACACGTCAGACGCTCCCACCACCACCACCAGCACCAGTACCAGCACCACATTCCCAGTACTCCACTCTGCTCCCTCCTAAGTTACAAGAAGAGACTTGTGAAAGATGAAAATATTCTTAAATGTAGCCTCTGAATTTTATATGTAACACTGATAGAGTGTGGATTACACATAACCAAAATCTCTACAGAATCCTCAGACAGAAAGAGAGAGAGAGAGACTAACAGACAGACATGTACAGGACGTACCCATTCCAGTAGTCGTAGTCGTAGTCGGGAGAAAGGAGGAGAGTGAGAGGGATATAGAAAAGTGTGGAAACGGTGGAGAGAGAGAGAGACAGATACGCAGTGTAAACCATGTGTACTAACTCCAACTCTAAATGTTCACATAAGCTCATCCTACACTCTGCATACACATACATACAGACTACTCACACTATTTATACAGAGAAACATGTCTATTAAACTGAGGCTATACACTCTCGACTCAAGACAGATTGAGTGACACCATTAAGACGACTCAATATTATTACCCCAGATCTCAGCTCTAACTTGGGCCCGGTCTTCCCTTTCAATGTTTTTCTGACTCTTCTAATTACGGATACAGGGCATAGAGCTGTCCTGTACAAATATGGTGATCCACATATACTACAATACAAAAGTTACATACACACTCTAGTGTGCCCGGCTCCCGGCTCTCGGTAATATACTCACGTCTCCGTAGTACACAAATAGACTGTTGTAGTCAGAAAATGAAAGGACTACTCCGTCTTTTTGAGCCAGCGACATTTTTCCCTTCGCCTGATAGGTATATTTGTCAGTCAGCTACATCACGTTTGTTTGACAATGACAATGGCTATGGGACTACCACCCCAACGTGTCAAAATATCACAGTTTCCAATGTAGTGTAACCTACATAATGTGTAGTAGTTCCTATGTACCTAGTACATAATATGTATGCGGTGACGTGGAGGGTCGGAGTCGGGTCTGACTCCAAATCCGAGTCCTATATCCTAATCCATAAGCTAAATCCAAAACCAAAACCAAAGCCAGCCAGCATAATGGGAGTGTGGGAAAGAAAGAGGAAACTTCATGGAGGACGTCGTATGAGCCATCATAATGAGGATAATAACACAATAGTACTTACTTTGGAGCAAGAAACTTTTCCCACTTCGTCCCATGGATGCTACATAGTGTGATGTATATAAGCCATTAAAATTGTGGACAACTTCATTCATCACCCACACAAATACATTCGCAACTGTTGACTCGAGACACTTTCGACGTCTTCAAGTCTATTATCAATACCTAGTCCGTCTACCTCCATACTCCTCAAAACACGTCTATCCCAATAGAATTACCGGGACCAGGACTAGACCCAGTACCAGTGCCAGTGCCAGCACCAGTACGAGTACGAGTCTACGAGTCATTTCTGGAGCAAGTCTAATGTACTCCTGCCTCCGCCCCCCACCATCTATCTCCAGCACAGAGTCAGTTTTGATTTGGAGACGGAACAAATGAGCAGCGGGATTGGGATCGATTGTGTGAAGTGAGTTACGTGCAACTAAATTAATGTTGCATGTAGTTTCCAACTGTCAAAGCATAGAAGGAGAGGATGAGCTTGTGCACTATTCCAGAGTAGAGGAGGCGGCAGACACTGTGATAATTCTCTTTCCTTCTCTTTCCCAGTCTGAGTCATTTTACCATTTTAAATAATTGTTGGTTCATCCCAAGTCCCAAGTCCATGGCCAGAGGACGTGGACCAGGACCAGCACAGCTAAACTGTTATCAAGAGATGGACACGGGAAAGAAATAAAAAAAATGGAAAACTTTCCCCTCGTCCCGCCAGCCTCCATGTCTGCTGGAGTAGTTTGAGTCCGGATTTAATGCATTTCTTTTCCTCTCCACTTCATCCAAACTCATGTTCCCCGTAAATATGTATCCCAAATTCAAGACAGATTCAAACTCTGTTCATATTTCCAGTTCATTCTTAAAACTTTTGGATTTGGATTTCTCACTCTAAATCCATCCTTCAGACGCTCCGGCCCACGTAGAGCAGCAGCTCCATTCCAGTGGTGAAAATGGTGAAGGTGAAGAAGTTTGAGGACATTTCAGCACGCTCTCTCTCTCTAGTCTCATCCTGGTCTTGGTTTGGTGGGAAAGTTGCGTTGGTTGGGTACAGTTGGGCTGGGAGGTGCCTGGAGGGAAAGCCATCTTCTTCATTTCTCTTTCCATAGGAGACTACTACAGAACTACAACAACTAGTATTGCCTCCACTCCCGGAGTAACTGGAGAGGACTGGAGAGAAAGAGGAGCCTTCGTCGGAGTCCTATCTATGGAAATGGAATCGAATCGGGAGAGCTGAAGGAGTGGGTCTGTGTGTGTGTGTGGAAAGGGAAAGTTGCTGTTAAAATCGTTTACCGATACATGCATTTAAATACGAGACGACAACTGGAAACTGGAGGTGAAGTATGCCATGCGAGAGTCAAGCTATGCCCTGCTGCTATACAGATGGCAGTATACACATATTATGTGTAGAAGAAAGAAGCACATGGAGAAAACTTTTCTACTCTCTCACTCCCTCCCTCCCTATTTTGCCTCTTGGATGTTGAATGCATATATGGAAATCAGGACTCTGAAAATACGTAAAATACCTCTGTTCCCAATCCCAGCCCACATCTATAACTATCTTGTACTTGGTACTTCTCCTCTTGGATCTTGGTTACTTGGTTTAAAATTCGTTTCGTCTCGTTGGGTAATATCAAGAAGCAGCGGAGCTAGAAGTTGAATTCAATCTGTATTCATATAGATTCATATCCTCTCTTGGATCGTGTCTTTTAACTCAACACACTTCTTCTTTTTCCTAAGATGAGTTCTCTCTCTATGTACGTGCACATGCTATTTGAGTCTATTAAAAAAAGTTGGTCTTCACCATGGAATGTCTAAAACAAGGCTTATCTGTAGTTTTTCTTCATGTCGTTACCTCCGAACAGGACGGATGCAGACTGCATAGTAAGCAGATAAAATTCCGATTTCTCCGCCTTGTACGAGCCTTGCACATTGTTCTGGTTCTTGAAAATGACATAGTCTGGCGGGCTGACTGGCTGGGTCTGGGTCTGAGTTCTGATATGAAAAGGCAACGAGAGAGAGATACTCGTAAGATACGTAAGGTATACGAAAAGATAGAGAAAGACAGAGGGAGAGAGAGACAAACACACCCACCGACCATGAGATCGGAATTTGAATCCAAATTTGAGAATGTAAAAATGTTCGACTAGATGTATTAGATTAGGGAAAGAGAAAGCTAGGATCAAAATGATAATTTACAACGTTGAAATAGTTTCATTTGGATTAAATAGTTTAGTATTGGAGTTCACATGAAGTATTAGAGAAAATAAAGGGAGCAGTCTGAGAGTTAGATTGTCGAGACTAAAATAAATCACACGGCCCCTTTCACCACATAATTCCTCTCTAACCCTCTCTCTCTCCTATGTTATGTTATCAAATAATCCTATTGGATTTGGATCTTATGTCGAGCCCAACTCGTCTCTCTGTCTCTGTGTGTACTGTGTCTCTGGATGCCTCTCCACTTTGGACATGGACTTGGACTTGGACTCCACTCATCCCCTATTAGAGCCCCTTTCTCTCACATCCCATTTCTTGGAAGCAATGAGAGGAGAAAGTGGGGAGAAATAATAGTACGCGCGGACGTACTTTGACAAGTGACAATTACCTCTTTCCAACTCCCAATCTCACAATATTACACTTTCTCAAAAGCCTCAAGATTTAGGGAGGAAGGTACCTACTACAGTTGGGGAGAGTATTTTTTTAAGGGCTTCATGGAGCTCCTCTCTCTCTCTCTCTCGCACACGATTACAAGGACTTGGTCATGGTCACAGATTATGTATTTTGTTCAATGATGACTGTGACGAGAGGTTCAACGGTGGAAAAACTTTTTTTCATGAAAAATAAATGCGCAAATACAGAGTGGTGGTCGTGGGTTGGCTCATGTCGATATGTGCTCTGTAATGAAGTGTACTTGTTTCGCCTATAATACGGAATTGCTCCGTAAGCTGCTCTGTATTTAGTTAGGAAGAGATAGAGAGAGAGAGGGAGGAGAGAGTAAATACTCGAGATCCCTATAAGTCTCTGTGTTGAGTTTTGGTGTTTCCATGTCTCCCTGAATCCACTTTTTGTGTGAATCTCCTCTGTGTGTGTGTTTGTATGTGTGTGTGTGAGTGTGGTTTTGGATGAAATCGGTGAGGCGTACCGTGTAAGTGGATCAACTTGATCAAAGATTAAGTGAGCATTAGCATCCTGCCATGAGACCATTTCGTGAAGATATGGAGGTGAAGAAGCTCATCAGCGACAAAAAAGTGGCAATTTTCAGACCAACTTCCACATTAGTTGTTAAATTCATCTCATCTTGGAATTTCATCTCACTCCACGAACCACACTAGACCAACACAGATACTCAACCAAACTCTCTCTCTCTCTCTCTCTCGCTTTTCCGTAAGCCATCACCATGCAGTAGATTGACGACTCTAATATAGATAAATTGAGGGAGAGTCTGAGCTGGATGTGTGTGTGTGTGTCTGCGCGGGGAAATATATAGGGTTTCCATCAATTCCATCAATTTTAGCTGGATTCTGGATATCCACAATCTAGGGGCAATAAGGATTTGGGAAGATGTTATATTATGTAGTATGGAGGATTTCTAGGCAGTATACACTAAGGTATTTTTCAGTATTTTTATACTTTCACTTCCCCATTGACTTTGGCGTTGACGTTAACTGAGACTTGTAGACTGACTTACAGCGCAGCTAGGTACAGGGGGTCGTGTTTAGGGAGAGAGAGAGAGAGTCAAGAATAATAAGGATTAAAGAAGGATATCTGCTCCATCCAGGACTGGGATATTTGATGACTATCTTACTGCATGGTAATTGGATTTCAAAGGAATGTAGCTCCGTACGAAGGTACACTTCACTGAGTCCTCTCCTTCTCTCTCGCTCTCTCTCCATTAATTCTAATTTAACCTTCCCATTACATTTCTGTAGGGAAAAGAAATCTTGTAATTTTTGAGAATTTCAGCCGACAACTCAGTTCATTAACGGTGACATTATAAATTAAATCCATTGATTCTCCTTTTAATAGATACGCTCATGCTCCCAGCTCGCGCTATCCCTCTCTCCCTCCCTCGCCCTCTCCCTCCCCCTCACTCATCTTTGATCCAGCCTCACATCCATAATTGAAGGGATAGATCGACACAGATGAGGGAATCTGCTTAGGAAGTCACAAATGAAAATGAATGTGCTTTAGATGAGAATCAGAGTCAGAGTCAGAGCATTGAATTGTAAATTGGACATAACTGTAGCAAGGGAGGCGACTGCCCTCGAGGAGAAAACAAGCCCAGCCATGTGGTTGCATGAATACCAAAAGGTAGTAGTGCATATACAGTGAATATAGGAGCTCACCTGGCCTGGCTAAGCAAAAACGTGTACTACCTACGAACCTATGCTACTTCCATCGCTTGAGGGCAAGTTAGAGTTGTGTGGAAAAGTTATGAGAGAAAGGCCTCTGATTAACACCTTTTGTGCTCCACACTCATCCTCAGTATTGGATTTCAATCGTCTCTATCATCTTTGAGGGTGTCTATCCCCCCATATGTGTGGGACCACGGCATGGGCCAGAGCCAGAGCCAGCCATCTCTACATCTGTGTGTGAAGTATTGGCATTGCCATTAGTATTGGAAAAAGTCCTTGTTGAGAAGTACAATGAGAGACAGACAGGGAGACAGGAGGACAAACGATGGGGTAGGTTGAGTAGGTAACTCGGGAGACTTAGAAACATGTAGCGGAGGAAATGTGTGAACTGACACACATGCTGCTTCCCCAACTTCCATTATATTATTAACTTTGACTATTATGAACCTATACTCATAATGCTATGGCGACTGTAGACCATTCACACAATAGTCGCTCCTCCTCAATGTAGACACACAAAGAAAAAAGTGCTCCAAGCTGAAACTATGAAGCCCTAGAGAGAATCACTGCTGCAAAGCTCCCCTCCCCCCTGTACACGCTTGTAGTTGTACATGTAGGCACTTCCTACCTACACCTACACCTACACCGACTACTACTAACCCATGTACTAGTTGTGTAGTTGTGCTAGTCTTGGGTCGTTTTCCTTTCTTTTGTGTAACACCGATAAGCAGAGGGAGCAAACGGCCGTAGTCATGGGAAGCTGAGTCGTCCGGTGCGGGAGCCAAAGCCGTATAGAGCCATATAGAGCCAGCAGCAGGGCAGGCCAGCAGAGAGGCACAAGTCATAATGAGGTTATTTTCCTGGTGCACAGATCTGCGATGCGAGGGAATCCATTCCTGAGAAAAGCATTATCGATCGTTGGAACGTCCCAATTTAAGCACTTCCGTCAAACTCTAATGGTAAGGGACAAAGACACTAGTGAAGGAGACTCCGACTCCAAGTATATAGCATCTACAGATATGGCGTACCTTCCCTAATAAAACCAACTACTACGTCAAACCTAATATAGGCACACAAAGAAACATACACACGTATCTGTATGAGAGGATTTCCCTTACCTCCCAAGTTACGTAATGACAATGACATGCATCCACAATCCAGTTTCAAACTACTGATATTACTATATAAAAATCCCACTCAACATCTTAAGTCTACTTCTCTCTCCCTTACTATTTAGGTACTACAGAGACACAAGTCCAAGTCAAGTAGTGACAAAAAACAAACTCAATCACATCTCTCCGCCCTGTTCAAATTTACCTTTCCTCATCATTACAATTAGTTCTCTCCGCTCAAGATTCTTAACATGTATGGATAGATGATCAGTTCCTATTGAGCTCATTCCCATTTGTGTCTTGTAAACGTAAATTGAAATAGGACTCTACTACCTAGGTACATCATCCTGTCCGTCTTCATTCACTATCTCAGCCTTGATAGCAAATTATTTATTAAAATCTTTATTACTTAACATTCCATGCACGGAATCAATAATAGAGCCTATCCCATATGTATAAATGGGAACACACAACACAAAAACAAATTTCTCCCCGCCCTCTCCTTTCTTAACTTACCTCATCGCTTATTTCTTCCTCGTCCCTCTCAAGTAATGAACTGTGTCATAATGTATGTGGAGAGTAAGTAATTACATTAAGGGACTAAAAGTCTTAATAAGCAGACATCAAACATTCCACACGCTCCTGTCTCCCCTCTTTCTTCCTATTCATTCTCTTAGAAATTAATGGCTATTTCTCATGAATACCAAGAAAATACAAGTAGGTAGATTATACTATGTAGACTGGACGGATAGAAAATAATGATCTGCATACAGTGGATTAGTAGGTGTAGGTATACGTAATTATTCATTCAATTCCATGGATAACACACCCAGTATAGTTTAAAGTGAATATACATATTATGAGTAAACAAGAAGAAATATAAAACTCAATAAAACAAGTTGTTCAATAGATCAAACGTATGTGACGTGATCTGTGCTCTTCTTAAATGTCATGGATAAAAAATGAATTTCAAAGGAGACGGAAAAATCAATCCTACAAAATCCCTCTCGCTCACAATCAGAGCAAACAAATGGGAAATGAAAATAAAACTATACAGACAATATCATGAGATTTTGTTATATCGCCGGCGAGATAGAGCTACTAGAACTAGAGCCGACATTTATGTGTGGTGTAAGTACCTACCATATTATGTGTATTGGAACAACTGGGATTGTAGTTTGCTTTGTGGGATTCTTTTGTCACGTACGTATTGAGAGTGGGTTTGGGAGGTGGGTAAACATGCTTTTAAGTTGGGCTGTTTGACAGGAGGAATGTACTCGCTGTTTGAAGTTCCCACACACACACACACACACAGCCATATGTAGGCAGTTACAGGAAAGGGCTACTTCCTACACACACACAAACACAAACAGATACGTTAACAGTAACGGTAAGAGTAAGGTTTCGAATAAAATTTTAATTTTAAAGCAAAAATAAGAAAACAAGTCAACATATCCCCCCAAGAAGGAAAGATTGAAAGAAGGAAGGAGAGGAAAAAAAACTTTTATAAAGTCTTGACTCAGAGGTTCTTTTTGTGAGTGTGTAGCCTATATACATACGGGTATATAGATAAAATCCTGTTATCCTCCGTCCCTCTCTCTCTCTCTCCTCCCTGTCCCTTCTTTCTTTTCTTTTTTTTCGACTGTAAAAGTAGAAGCCACACGTACGAGTACGACGTACGGTCGGCGGCATACACTATACTGTTCAGTGTACAAGGTACACGGTTCGTCCACATTCCATTGTAGACAGGAGCGCGATAGTGGATAAGTAGAGCTGAGTTGCAACTCTTAACTTTCACTCGTACTCTCGTACTTTTACTGTTACTATTACGATCACTATTACTATTGGAGCACTCCTCCGGTCTCCTCACTGACTTTTTTGTTTCTTTCTCTCGCTCTCTCTCTCTCTTCCCTGTCCCTCTTCTTCTTCTTTTTTTTGCCATCTTCCTTCTTTTTTTACTTCTCTTTCTCTGACTTTTTCTGACGGATAATACCGCTAGACTTGTTTTTCCTTTGGATTACTTGGATCGAAATCAACACAATTATTGATCCAGACATTTAAACGCCCATTACTTCAAGTCAAGTGAGGCAATAAGACAAGGTTGCTTTGGATTAATATTTTAACGTTCCTCCTCATGTACTCCTCGTCTCTACCTTCGTCCTAGATCAAGTGAGTGAGAAAGAGAAAGTCAGAGAAAGTGAGAAAGGATTTGTAAGTCTCTACAATGCGAATATAAAATACTAAAACAGTGATAGTATAATACAGAGGCTGTTCAAACTAATGGAATTGATACACAATAGGCGTGTTAAAGGTCTAGACTAATGCTAAATTTGTGATTTAGCTACGTGAAAAATTAGGAGGAAAGTCAAGAATGGGGCTGTGGCGTACTTTTCTCTCACTCTCTCTGTGAATAGATAGCCTTGAAAATCTGAAAATCTAACTGCACAGATAAAAGTGTATAGGTTTCTGACTTGTCGAACTCTCAAAACATCTACATAGATTGAGATTGAACATAGGATTCTAAGGCTTCTTCCAGATTTACAACGTAATTCAATGGGACTCTCCTAATGGCTCAGTCTGGGTGGGGACAGTACCACTGGTAGTTACCGTGTTTACGCTCTCGGGTTACATGTATGTTAGTACGTGTTAAGTTTCTATTTAAGTGAGACTCTAAAAGTCAACTTTTATGTATGAACGAGAGCAATTTATTTTCATTGAAGGTGCAGTACTAGTTATGCGGAGGCTTTAGAGGTACAAATCCAAATATCTACATCCTGCCCCTTGTAGTATAAGCACAATATGGCCAGAATTGTGCAAATGAAACCCGAGGATTTTAACAGAGAGCTAGAATTTTATAGATAATGTCATGCTTGAACAAAGAGCGTGTGGGCTATTGTCTTAATTTCAAGATAATTGAAAATCTTTTTGCTTCGAACTGCGACGATGAGAGTAAGAAGTCTCGTATTGTATCTTCAAACTTTTTAAATCCATATATTACGGTTCATGTAACAATCATTATATCCATATAGGCACGTTAGGTCATTAAGCGTAGATGTAGAGGGGAGGGGAGGCGAGGAGAGAGGCGACTAGGCGTGTTGTGTTGGTGTGTAGCCGGTAGTGTCAGTGTGTATGTCTTTCCATGAGTTGGATTTGGATTTGGCTCCAGGGTTTTGAGACTTGTAAATTCTCCACTTTCTCTCCTCTCTTTCCTACATCTCACAGTCCTAAAAACCCATCATCTTACCTTCTTTTTCCAGAGTTTTTTTTATGAATTTTTCAAGTAAGAGTTTGTTTTTGTTTATAGTGTTTAAACTCACTCAGACTGACTGGAATCTGGATGGGGAAGGACTTTGAGGAGGGAAGCAGACAATGCGATAAGAAAATAAGAACAAAAGGGCAGGAGGCTGAGCCACTATAAGATGAAAGCATAAAGCCATCTGAGTGTCTTAGTGAGTTGAATAAAAAACGAAGAGAGAGTAGTAAAAACCTAAAGACTGGAAGTGATGGTAGAGTAACTCAAACACTCTAATCACCATTATTTATATATGAATCATAATGAATCTCGAGCGTCGACTTAATGTGCCTCCTGCCCTTCTTTTTCTTTCCCTTCCTCTCCATTGTACTCTAAATTGCATTGTACTCTCATCCTCATATACTCCCTTTTCCCTTTGGTTTTGGCTTAGACTTTGGCTTCGGTTTCGGCCACGGCCACGCGGTGTTGGTGAGGGAGTGGAGCGAGAGAATGAGAGAATCTAGACTACAACTCTACTGGGTATGTCCATCACTGATTTGTCGGTTTACTGAATGGCGAATGGAGTCTCTCACTCCGCTACGTCTGAATCTGAACGAAGGAGGTGAAGAAATGATATGATGATGATGATGCGAGAGCCGAGACACTGGCTAAGATAAATAGTTGCGAGGAAGACGTTAGGATTCTCACGCCAGTTAGATTTCTTGAATGACTAGAGAACTCTGACTCTACAGATCTAAACTCTATAATATCATGTCAGTCCATGTCCATTCATGTGGCGTTTGGGAGAGTAAAGTATTCTTGTATTTATTCGAATTTTAGTATTTGTTGACGGAGTAGGGAGAGGAGTCGCCTTGCCCTATATTGGAGGAGTTAACGGGCCCGGTAGCGATTCTTAAGCTCTTTGGTCTCCCTTCAAATTGTCAAGTATTTTGTTCAAATTGAATGGTTTCGACTTGCTAGCCTCTCCACCTATAGGCCTATAGTACCTCCACATTCAGATTCAGAGCCAGATCCAGATCCAGCTCCACTTTCCCTTCCAGGCCATACTGGTCTGGACGTCTCGCTTCACTTTTAGATTTGAATTGGAATTTGAAAAAAGAAAAAGGTTATGTCTGTGTGAGTGTGTACTATGTGTGTGTGTGTGTGTGGAGTGTGAGTTGATGTTGTGTGTAGATTGTCCGATCGGCTCCCTGGACGACGACAAGACTGTGAAAAATAGTTTAAAAACTTTTTTTTTCCTGTGGACCTCACGTGAGAAATGCACTTCACTTGTATTCATTAGCAATAGAACCACGTCCCAGGACAGCATTTTAACATTTCTTCCTGGCACATTTTTCTTTTCTACCGTCCTTCTCTACGACTCAACTCGATCTTCATCACGACTTACATGGAGTCTGTCGACCCGAATACCAATTCCAGTCCCTCTGATTTCTCTACTCACCAAACAATCTTTGCTTTTTAAGTTCATCCAGTCCTCAATTCGACTTGGGCTTCGAATTCGACTTCGACATTACTACATCCCAACCGCTCTCTCTCTCTCTCTCTCTCTCTCACTCCACTCGCTCTCTTAACTTCCATGCTTTCGAACAAACTGCACTCTGACAAACTTACAATATCGTATGTGAATGAACTTGATGAAGTAACTTTCTCTCATCATGGCTACATTACAAATCCCATGAATCCCGATACCCACGTTTCAAAAATGTATTTTATTTTATTATTATTATTATTTTGTATCCATCCCCTCCTTCAGGGGTACCACTAGAACTGTTGCAATCCAGCTACAATCCCAGCTGCAATTGCGGCTATAGTCACAACCAATGTCGAAAACTACAGTGCACCCTGTCTGTAACTACATAGCTCATCCTCATCATCCTATAATGGTATATTTTACTTCCCCCGGCAAAACGCGCCTGTCTTAACATCGAAAACTTTTGGGCTTTAGTGGTATTTTTCATCAAGCAAATTTAGGTGCAATTTGAAATGTATTTGGTAATTTTATAAATATTTGATATTTTCCAACAATATAATGTAAACTCGCATTACAAGTCATTGAAATTTTAAAATCAGCGATTTGTATTGTAAGTATGTAATAAATTTATAGTTGCCAAAAAAAGACCACTATATAGTGTGTAGCGATGACCTCTCTATAATGGCGGCATAAGGCTACTATAGACAGGTTGCACCGTATATAATATCAAACTAGGTAAGGACGCTCCGTACACTCTACTCTACCCTGTCCTACATCTCCACGTACTCAAACACATACTACATACCGATGCCCAATGCCCTTTCTTATTGAACGACTGAGTTCAATGGAATTCCCTGAGTAGGCTTCATAATGCACCTCATGCCTCATACAAAAGCACCCTCCTGACGTGACAATATTCTGAGAAATGGACTCTTTATTTGAGTTGGTGAGTGAAGCGAGAGAAAATTAGCAGATGTAGTCAATTCAATTAGTAGTTTTCTTTTTCAATTAGCCTCACTCTCCCTTCGCCCCAGTGAGCAAAAATTTTCTCCAGCGGACAGGTGTGGAACTCACTCCAACCTCAACCACCAAAAGGAGCTCCCCAAACAAAAAACCAATGAGAGTGCAATTACATGTGTAGTAAGTATGTAGTGCGTCTACATAGCATAAGGAAGTATGTAGCTCCACCTCGACCTCCCAACCAACGCCACCAACACAGAGAAAAAGAATGAGCCAACTTATTGCTGGAAGAAGAAAAAAGTTGTCTTTCAGTTCCAGTTAGAAAAGGAGTTCATAAAGCCTTTCAACTTGTAACTATAGAGACAGTGAGATAGTCTCTGTTTATCTCTCTTCAGTCTATCTCCGTGGGTCTGAGTCAGTCAGTGGTAGTTGACCATCTTCGTATTTCCGTCTTTGTGTAGTTGTTATTGTGAGTCTTAGCTGTAGCCGTAGCCGTAGTAGTTGTAGTTAGTATGCCTCTCTTTCTTTTCCCAAGGTTGTAATCAGGAAGTTTTTTTCTAAAGAAACGTGAGGGAGGTGTTGTTTTTGGAGGTTTTAATAATATCACAAGAGAAAGGTGTGAGACTCTTAATCTTATCTTGCCCCGGGAAATATGGGAGAGACACTCCTATAGTAAAGGCCAAGGGGCAAGACGGTGGGGTGGCTCTGGGTACAGTAAAACCAAGTTGTAGAAAATAAACGCGTACACACACCCATACACACACACAAATAGCTGAAGAGATTGACTAAGAGACTGACGATAAGAAGCAAGGAGGAGAAGATTCATTGAAACCTATAGCTTGAAGTGACGGGAAGAGTGATCACTACGATAAATCCACCAGATTTGGTTATTATAATTTAGTGTGAAAGCCTTGTTTATTGATTGTTTCTATCCTCATCCAATTCACGTGGTGTCTTGACTAGGTGAGCCGTATCCGTATCCGTAACCGTCTCAGAATCAGAATCAAAATCAGAATCACAGCATCACCACCACCATCAGCTTATCGCAGCGTATCCACAGTTTTTTTTATCCTTCTTTCTCCCTGACAGTCTTTTGTTTTTATTATTCTCGTGTACATATGTAGGTCTTCCCGTACATCTGGATTTGGAGGATTTGGTCAAAGTTTCTCTCACTCTCACCGTCTCCCCCAATTCAATTTTGCGTTGAGGGGATTTTAGATTTAGATACGGATTTGGATATATTACAGCTTTCCCTCCATTTTTTCTAATATCTATAAAACTGGACCATCTAGTGCCTGGATATCTGGGGAGTATGCGAAGGGCATAGGTATGGGGTACGACGTGTAGTAAGAATGAGGTGTAATTATATGTAATAAATTGTGTATAAAATAATAGAACCCACCTAAGTAGTAAGTCAGATTTTTTATAGGAAGTAAAGATTACATTTTGTAGATTTATTTACGACCAAATGCATTAATCCGTTTTATCTGTCTCTCCATGTATAGGCTCTTTTTTTGGCGTCGTATATGAACAGTATACAGAGAAGAAATAAATTAATCCAACTTGAAATCTAGGGGAACTAAATGTAAGTTTTAATTGCAGTTTTAAACTCGTCCGCTGTGCTTTAGACTGTACAAGGATCATATTTTTATTGGTATTATAGTAGAGAAGAACCACCCAGAGCTGAGGATAGTGCATGGACCATATCACCCTGTAGCCATGTATAATGTCCCTACTATACCATTCACAAGGGTATTTTGAAGATGAAACTTTTTTTTTTGAGAAAAAGCTCAAGCTTGGAAATAAAATTCCAACTCTGTGAACATAAAGAAGTACCTAGTGAAATAAATGTGTAGAGCATAATTTGTCGATTGTGGATAATGTACATAAAACGTCAGTTGAGTTGGAGTTGGAATTGGAATTTAAATGAATGCAAGTTGTACTCAAAAAATAAAATAAAATCCTAAAGAGGCTGTAAAGAAAGTCACTGACCGTCTCTTGGAGAAAGTGAAGTACCTACATTTTTCCTCCTTTCTCTTTTTTTTTCTTCTTCTTCTTCTTACTCATGAAATGAGGATTGAGTTTTTGGAAGATATTTTCTCTTTTTTTTTAAAAAAAGAAAGAAAGAAAGAAAGGGCTTCAACTCAGAGTCAAACCCAACCCAGGTCATATATACTACTGATATTCCATACTCCTTATATGCATACGGCTATATGGTGTAGAGTCATGGTCATATGTAATGGAGTAATGGTAGGTACTTTGGTATATATTTTTAAAATGTTAACTCACCTACACGATGATACTACAAAGTATTCTCTATTTTTCTTCTTGTATCTTCAATTTCAAGCATCTTGTAAAAGAGTGTACACATTGAGCGTTGTAAGAGTGAATGGTCTACTCAGCATATAGCTTCCACACGTGGACGTACATATGTCACCAAAGTTACTTGAGTCCCCAGTGACTCAAAAGTTAGACGGGTTTGTCATGAGAATCCAAAGTAGATTTTCAAATTTAATAGAATCAAGATGTGATTGTATATATAAATTTTTTAACGATTTCGCATGCTCACACAAAAATGTAGGAGCGTGTCAACATATTTTTTTTTACCATCCTCCATTTCCCCATTCCCGTCTCACTATCTCCATCTTTTTTGGCTGACTGTATAATGTATCTCCATTTCTACCGAGAAATAGCCTTCTCAATCCCAAACACTTGACATATTTATTCACAAAAGAATTGACTTACAACTTGTAAGATGCTCTGTCTTCAAACCCATCATCTCAAGACACGTTTCCATTGACATTGCTTAATTTTTTAGCGAGGAATTCCGAAGGGAAGGGGGAGGAGGGGTTTTAGTTCAAATAAAAAAAAGAAATAAAATCTTTGAAAAATATCGTTATTCTTGGTCAGCATACGATTAGACAATACAAATAGAGAGCTTGATTTCAAATCCTACGGAATTTGTCTTTCAGTCTCAACAAGCCAACAGGCTCAGATTTCAATCTCAAGAAACTCTTTCAAAAATAAGAAGTAAAGAGGAAGAATAAAGAAGAAGACGAAAACTTGTTCTGAAAAAAAAAGTTGATTTGGCTAAAAAAATCGGAATCAAGATTTTCAAATGGTCATAATATATAAAGTCTGATAAGTTTTCCACCATGGAATGCTATGGTGGCATGAACAAAAAATAATGTCGTCCAAACATACAGGAGGAATAATACTTTGACATTGGAAATATAAAACCAAATATGTGTGATAGGTACTAGAACTAATGCTCAAACCAAAATTTGAAGCAAAGTCATAGAGAAGAGAGAAGGAAAAGATAGAAACACGTATTACGCAATTATATATTTATACGGAAACCAAAGAGGAATTATACACATACTACGGACAAGATTCACTCCCAATGAAAATGATTCTGTACACGAAAGCTATATATATTTTTTTTTGTGGGAGCAGCTTACACTCAACGTACAGAAAGGGAAATCCCTACTGAAAACTTTCAAACTTGAAAACTACTAATCCGTCTATTCTACAGTGTGTATCCACAGATAGTAGTAGTTCCTTCTGATATATTATAACCCCATGATAACATTACATAGAGCAAAGAGTCCCTCTCTTTTCCCCCTCTTTCTTTCTTCCTTTCCTGTGTAGACAGAGAGAGAGAGGGCGAGAACCGCAATCATAATACGTATACGTATGTACGTGTAACCTCAATGTATACATTGGTCTCGCTCGCTCTGTCCTCCGTTTGGCTGTCTTCTGTCTACATATGGCTAGTGCTGGTTGCTGGTAGTGGGAGTGTGTGAGAGGAGAAAGTTCTCTTACAAAAAGTGTAAAAAAAATTCCATTGAATTCCATTGACATGGGCTGGAAGGGAATTCAGATGAAAATATGGAATATACCATGATACATACGTAGGAAACATACCTAGGTACCTACCTTGCATAAGGAAAAAGAGGAGGGGGAAAAATCGAAAAAAATCGAAAAAAAAAGATATAGAATGACAGAGTTGGATTTTGATTTGGATTTGGATTTAGATTTGTATGAATGTCTATAAATTCAAATCGTGAAAGTATTGACGTGAAGGTGAGAACAGTAATCGTACCTTTAAGAGAAAGGCGTTCGATGAGAGAATCATCTTGACATGAGACTGAGATAAGTAAGAAGAGACGGAGAAAGAAATAGAATTGGAGCAAGAGAGAGAGAGAGGGAAAGAAGGATAGAGAATGGCTGGTTGGTTGATGAATGCCCTCCGGTTTGATTGTCGCAAATAAGGGCTTTCGTGGCGTCTGCGAATTTGGCTTGGCCAAAGGCAAAGCTTGATGGGTCGGTCGGTTGGTTGGTCGGTCGATGGATGTTCTTGTTGGAATGGTATGGTATGGGGAGCAGAGTAGCGGCGGAAGGAGAGTGAGAGAACGGGAGTGCGAGTCCTGGCTTCCATTTCCATCCCAAGACTTGTCCTAGTCGGAGCATCTTTCACTCGACACTGTCGGCTCCTCCGGTTTTGCAGAACGCGGAATCAGTCGAGAGCCAAGAGTGCCTTCGCCATTTCTTCTCTTGGTTTACTCACATGCACACGGACCCACACATCTCTCCGCTTCACCCGACGAAACCGTCGCTTTCTCTCTTTCCAACTCCGTTTTTTTCCTACGCTGCCTCTCGTCCTCGTCCTCGCTTTCTCTCTCTCTCTCCTCTCTACCTCCCGCTTCCTCCATTCACATTAAACATTATCATCTCAATCTTGTCGTCCCTTCCCTCGTCCCATGTACATCTCTCACCCATCTCAATTTCAATACAACACCAATTCCAAGGCTCTATGTAAAACTACTACTACTCTTACGACTTAGCCTATTAAAAGTACACTAGAACAATCATCAAATCACCTCTCACCCACGAGGCCACTATACTTTCATCCAGTTCCAGTTCATCCAGTAATCCAGTTGGAATGTGAACAAGAAAATAGAAAGAAAGACTTTCTCAAGTTTGTACATTCTACATTTGTAAGTTGACCGTTGTACGTCTGCAGTCTGGAGTATCAAAAAAAAGCCTAGTTCTATTTTTTTTCACACTAATTTAGTTTACCAAAGTGTTGTGTGGTTTTTTCTTGCTGTTGAAAAATAAAAAGAATTTACAGTTGTTCCTATTCCTATATATATAAAAAATAATAATAATATTACACAGACATGAAGGACTGTTCAAGGACAGAGGAATGTACTCATTTCAGAGCTGCTAACTTTGGTGAGATGTGCGATAGGAGTGCAGAGCCAGGAGGAGATGGCGAGAGAAAACAAAAGAAAAATAGGAATACCACAAAGTAGGAGGAGGAAAAAGTGCGGTATGTGGCTGGGAGTCATGTTCTTTCTCATTGTTTTTCTGTAACAAAAAAAAAGTTCGTTATCCTTCATAGATAAATAAAATTTAAAAAAAACAAAGGTTTTAAACACGGAAACATGTGCGTTCTGTGGATCGTGATTATAACATTGGCGGGAATCTGGTCACCCGCATTTTGTGGGAATCCAGATGCGAAACGTTTGTACGACGATCTTCTCTCTAATTACAATAAACTCGTCCGACCCGTTGTCAATACATCGGATGTACTCAAAGTTTGGATAAGACTGAAGCTGTCCCAGCTCATTGATGTGGTAAGTTTATTTACTTCCCTCCGCCCCCCCCCCCCACCCTCCCCACACACCCTTAAAAGAAACTTTGCGAGCCCATCTTTTTACTCCTTTCAGTTATGTTCCGTGCCTTTAATTTGAATCATTACCCTCTGATTCTCCACTTTCACTTCCTTGTATGCTACGTTGGTATAAATTTAATTATATAATCAATAAGCCATATAAATATAAGTAACAGTCAATGTCATAAAGCTCAAGTCACAATTAAAATACTCAGGAGTGGCAGTTAAAACTTTTTGTTTCTCCAGTCGTCGCCGTCACTCCCTGTCCCCGGTCTGCCAAGAAACCAAGGATAATTTCAATAATCATTTCCATTTGGATCTGTAAATAAGGCCACATAGTTCTGATTGGTGGGAGCGAGGAAGTGAGCTCTCTCCCCTCCTAGACTTCACATTAACTTCTGCTTTTATTGTTTTTCAAATTATCTACTGATGTCTCGCCTGCTCATCATCATCTCACTTGCTACTTTCTCCTGTCTCCCAAGTTTAAGTCCAATTTCCCCAAAAGTCAGAATAAGTTCATTCCCTCCACCATCCACCCAATAAGATGGTTAGCACACAGCTGGAAATCACATTTGAGCTGTAATAGGATAATGAAATGAGGCCGTATATGGAGGTGGGTTGTAGGGAGATTCGATTGTTTTCTAACTGACTAAATTTGACGGCTCTGTTTCCCGTGTCTCGTCTCCTACACTCTTCGTCTTTTGGGTGTACACACAGTTCTCATTTCATGGAGTAGATACTAAAGAAAATTACAGGAAGAAGTTCATATATAGTCAATATGGTCGGTGGACTGAAAGTCGGTTAGTTATCACATCACTTTACTCTCTTACTTTCTCATTTTATTTTTTGTCTCGAGTCTGTTCCAAAAGGAAACCCTATACTAGCAACTACGGTACGGTTCTCGTTCTCGGGAGGTGTGATTTGATTTTCTGTCACTTTCACCCTCCTATATTTCCTATATATATACATATATATTAAATGTGTAGACTATATACTGTACCCCTCCTTCTTCTCCTATTCTGTGTAGCTCTCAGTCTTAATACGATCCTCGAGAGAAAGAATGAACCAACTGTCAAAAATACTTTCTAAAGACTTGTAAAGATAGTTAAAAAGTTGGGAAACTTTTGAACGGGAATGAAATGAAATGAAACACATTTTTTTCCAAATCATCGGCATCGCATCGCATCGTCCTCAACTTCGACTTTGTCTTCGTTTTCGTCTTCTTCGTCCTCTGTCTTCGACTCACTCTGACTTTGACTTTGGGGGAAGGAAAATAGTCTACCGTATCCGATGATTTTCCAACTAGAAAGTTGATAGAAATGGAAATAGAAAAGAAAAGAGCTGGGAGATGTTTTGATGAAATTTGATTCTTTTTTAAACTTTGGACAAAAGTATGTAATAATATATAAAAGAAAATTATATATTATTATAAGTATATCCTATTAGCTACCACTAATATTATCTAGCCATCCAGAAATATTAAAAAGTTACTCGGAACTTAATATATTATATATTCAGTTCTACTTTTTGAAAGTGAAGGACTGGATTGGTACTGCCATCGGAACCGGCATCGGCTCCGGCTCCGGCACTGGCTCTGGTACCGGCTTCGGTACCGGCGTCGACACCGTTACTAGTTTGTTTTTAGCATTTGTATTGGAGCTTGTATTCAGGGAAGACGGAAGGCTCATTACTAATGCATTAGGTACATAATTAGGTGAAAGTAACTTTTAGTTAGAAACCCATTCCCAGTCCTGCACCTTCCTCGTATGTAGTAGGTACTATATGGTAATGTGGGTGCAGGTAAGGAAAGAACAGGACAAGGAGGGTGCGTAACTAAGGTTAGGAACTGAGGAAACATGAGTTTGCCACACGCCTTGTAGCTACTTGAGATCAAGATTAGGAGGAGATGGAGAGGGAAGATGGGATATGAGGCTGCGGAAGGAAAAAAGAGTCAAGTTTTTTTTTGTGTACTCCTTATGAACTAAGTTGGTGGAACATCTGTTTCATGTTGGGGTGTCTCGGGGAATGAAATCATATGGAACACACCAAGTGGCTTCAAGTTACATGGAAAAACTTTTGACTTTTTATGTCTTACATTAGATGAACCACATAGGGAAGTGAGAGGAAAATATTCAAGGGAAGGAGAAGAGAGAGCGAGAGAGGGAGAAAAAATAGGGCTCCATGTTACATCCCTATATTATGTAGTGAGTGCACATGCCGTGCTATAGTAGTGCTTTGAGATAGGCAGTTAAATAGACAAGTCCTACGTCCTACGTCCTACATCCTACATCCCAATGTACATATGCCTTGACTAATAGTATTACGTCTCCAGTTTCAACATCCAGCGTAGAAATTATAGTCTGTCCAAGGCCGAAATTACCTATTTGAGATACTCAAAACATGGTGAAGGGGGCGGGGGGAGATTTTGGGTGGGGGGAAGGGAGAACTAATACTAAAAGAAAGAATTGAAAACGAGTCAAGGAAGAAAAAAAAATTAGAAAAATGTGAGGGACAAAAGTTGAAAGGGGAGAAGAAAAGAAAGTAAGTAGAACAACAAGCAGTTTATATGTGTCGCTCAAGATGAATATCCGAGGAGAAAGTCTCCTCACTTTCTCTCTCTCTCTCCCTCTTCTCCTCACCATCTCAATGCTCAACGCAAGACAAAAACTCAATATGTATCTCGTCGGATGGGAGAAAGATACATGAGTATTTATTGTGCGAGAACCATAAAAAAAAGAAGCGCAGCCAGACAAAAATATTGGAGCCTTCCACCTTTTTACACTTTCTCTCGTAAATGGGAAGCAGTTGTGTACACACTGTGCATATGTATCCGTGTAAAAGAACTTCACATATATATATTGCCTCCCTGCCCCTGGAACTGGAACATAGTGTGTTCAGTGGTGGTAGCCGCGACGAAGTACGAAGGCGGCTTGTTAGAGAGGGTGTTGAGTTTTCTTCTGACCATCTATTTTTTTTCAACTCTAAAAAAAGTCTTGGGCCTGAAGGAAGTTGGAATTACTTAGAGTTCCACGTGCTCAAGTCTTTCACTTCCTCTTCTCAACTACTGCTCAATACTCTCCCCTCACTTTGTTTAGACAGACACGACGTCATAGTTTACATGTAAGATCTACAAGTACAAAAATAAAAGTGCCTACCTACACAATTCTCCCACGGCTTTCCATTTCGTTCGTTTTTTTTTCGTCTTGTTCAATCCAAATCCATCACCCGACGGTGGACAGGTAGAAGGAGTGAAGGAGTTGAGTGTGTGTGTGTGTAGGAATAATGTTGGTTGGTAGGCTGGTTCGTGGGTTCCAGTTTGTTGGCTGGTGGGTATAGGTAGGTACGTGGAAGGCACTAAGTACTTGTATTCCATTCAACTGGAAAATAGGACGAAAGGGAAAGGAAGTGAAAGACAAGAGAGCGAGGTAAGAATAAGATGAGCTGGAGCACTCGTATCCCAGCGACACGCATGTATAGAGTGATGAGAGCAAGTGGGTAGCTATCTCATAGAAGCTCCACCATCACCAACCTCGCACCATGGGTGACTAGTTGAAGAGAGAGAGAGAGAGAGCGAGGAAGGGAACTCAAGAAGAGTCTAGACTCCAAGTTTGCACAGTGGATTGAGAATCCCCAGAGTGATATTGATGAAGTCGTTGTAATCCCATCAGATAGGGTCGTACACTTTCCTTATTATAGAAATTTGGTTGAGGGAGAATCATTTGTTATTTGATGAAGCTCAGGGTATGAGCAAAAATTCCGGGGCTATTTCCACGGAATTTATCTAGAAAAATGTATCTGTATGTATTGATCTACATGAGGGAGCGAGTGTGTGAAATTTCCCACGCTGAGGTTGGGCTTTACTAATTCCCCCGCCCCTCTCCTCCCCACACTATCAAGTATATACCCCCTGTCCTGTATATACTCAAAGTAGCGGGGTAGGAGGGGGAGGTGCTATGTGTACTGATAGCTAGTTTTGGTGTTGATAGTCCTGGAACTAGGACAGTTGTTATTATTGGTGTAATACGGTAATGCATCATGGCCTGGTCTGGTGCTGGTACTGGTACTGCTCGTATGGAGCTTGCTCATGCATTTTTAGTCTTACGAGAAGGGGAAATGGAGATGGAGGGGAGGGAGAGAGAGAGTTTAGGTTAATATTAATATTAATATGCTCGGAGGTATGAGTAGACTCGGGATATGGATATGGAGTAGACATGCTGAGATGAGAAAGTGTGGAGCGCTCCGTACAGTGCTCCTACTTGAAAGAAATGATCAATTTTTCCATACTGCACCCCGCCATGTCATGTTTACAGAGCTACTACACATGTATGAATCCTTCCTTCCGTCACCGTAGCAGTGTCCGTGGCCGTAGTCGTAGCCACAGTCAGAGCCGGAGCGAGGCGAGACTCAAGGCGAGGATCCGTGGCTTGTGTATGTATGTGTGTAGACAGGTCCTTCGCTACTGTAGGTGCGGCGGCGGAGTTGAAGGACGGGAATGGAAATGAAAAGGAGAAGGAGAAAATGTGAAGTTGCTTTTCTTTCAGCATGACTTATTTCTCTGAGTTGAGCCAGAAAGGGCTCATCGTTAGTTCTCGTCAAAATTCTCCTCTATAACTTTGTGAGTAAAATAGAGGTGACGGAAATCCAGAATAGTAATGAATTAAGAGAGCTCAAGCAGGACGTTGATCGGTAGACGGAAACGAAGCACCATAGATAATGTTTACTGCCTCCACCTAGATATCTCGACGATGAACATGAATTGTAGCATAATCTGCGCTCTTCCTCCTCAAACCTTTCTAACCTCCACTCGCTCCTACTTCCATACTTCTCCTCACTCCACTCGTACACACCTAAATAGTCATCCATAAATGGGAGCGGGAAGAGAGAGATGTGTATCTATAGTGTCTAGTCTTTGTGCTGTGGGGATCTAAGTATCTAAATCTAAGTATTTATGTAATACGCATGTGATATAGATTTAGTCATGGAGAAAATTAAGCCTCTCTTTCTCTATCTCATCTCTCTCTCTCCGTCCCCTGACGGGGTCCTCGTGTCCTGGCCTCGCCCCGACCGTCGCTTTCTTATAGAGTGAGGCCCATGAACATGACATTCCTTATCTGTCCCTCTTATAAAATGATGAGCTTGACATTGACTGATAGTATTGAACCATTTTTAAGATTTGCATCGATCGTGTCTTTGTGTCATTTCAGAATCTCAAGAACCAGATCATGACCACCAATCTATGGGTCGAGCAGGTACTTATTACAACCTCATCATTTTTTCACAGTTTTTTTTCTCTTCTTCTTCTTTAATCATCTAGTAGCCCGGAAACTTAAGAGGACGGAAGTGCTATGGGCTTTCTTGCTATGCTTCTGTGTTTGCATGAATGCATGCGTGTGTGTGTGTGTGGGCTTGTGTGTGTGTGTGTGGCGGGGATCCTTGGGTGCGGGTGCACGTCCAGACATAGCTCCACTACTCGTATCATCAATTATTACTACCGCAGAGAGAGAGAGGCAGAGAGAGAGAGAGAAAGAGCACAAGCTTTTCTTCACCGCCCAAAATTCCCGGAGTAAAATGCGACGTGTAAGATTAAATGATGCACAACCGTCTACACAAGTTAACTAATGGCTAATGAGGCTCTGGGCTCCATTCATTTCACTAATTACTTCAATAGTGATTTATCAGGCTGACTTGGCTCTTTACTCGGTTTGAAAATTTCACTAGAATGTCCCTGTGTCTTTAAGCATACCTCACATATATAATTTCCCTCCTTCACAGCCCCCACTCTACATACACTCCAGAGCAGTTTTTTTCTCTCATCTTCTCTCTCTCTCGTGAAACTTCAAGATTGAAATGTAAAACTAGTCTTTACTTTACTTTACAACCTCCTCTCCAACTCCGACTCCAACTCCGAATCCCCATCCAGATCCAGAATGAGATTCAGCTACACAAACTACAGCCCTCTACTTTCTCTCTCTCTCTCTGTCTGCCTGCGTACCATTCTGGAAAAAAGAGGACCCATAGAAACATAAGTATCCCAAACCATTCATCTCCATCTACTTTTTTTCGTTTTTTTTTTATATTTCCACTATTTTTTCTCTAGCTTGATTTTTTCCCTCTTCCTTTTCATACATTTTTTGTTGCACCCATGCCATGAAGCTCTCATTTGGTGATGAAAGCCGTTTCTTTAATAACACGTCATTCTCGTGAAATTTCATCCATGGGAAAATGGGGAAGTTAAAGAGAATCAGAGTTTTAGAGCGGCAAGAGTAAAAAGGCTCCACTCATCGTCAGAGGGACAGGGAGAGGATAAGGCTGGGTGAGTGAGTGAGTGAGTGAGTGGGTGGTTGGGTGGGGAGAGGAGGGGAGGGGGAAGGTTGCTTGGGTGGGTAGGAATGAGTGGCATAAATCATCATTAATGGACATGCCTTTACTTGGGCGCTATCATCATATATAAAGCAAGCAAAATTGCGGTCGGGTTTCAATGAATGCATATACATCTTGTAGTTGTAGTCTCTCTCTCTCTCTCTCTTTCTCTCTGCTTTTTCTTGTCGTCGTCGTCACACACAATGCTGCTGCTTTGTAGATTTTAGATGTAAAGACTGAGCGTTCTGGTCTGCTCTAAGTTTTTCGGTGACAGCCGCCGTTTCTACAAGACAGACAAAGACTTGTGCCAGATGGAAAATAAAATAACATTTGTTAGGGAGACAGAGTGGGAGAGAGAGAGAGAGAAAGGAGTACAAGCCCCAATGCGATTTCGTAATAGAAACGCGTATTTAACAAATTATTCTTGTTCTCTTTCTCTATACACTGAGCACATTGGGGAAGTAGTACAATCATTCTAATTTTCCAAAATTGTAGACGACGAAACATTCTTATTATTAGAATATTGGTTAAGTGTGTCTTAAGACGAGGACGGTAGGCTCCAAGTTTTCAGAGTTTCTCTGTCCTTCTCTCTCTCTCTTGTGAGTTCCTTCCATTCTCCATCTTGAGACTTTAGATCCAGATCCAGATGCCAGAGAGACTGAGGAGAGGATGAAAAGTTGGGACGTGGATTATGTGGTGATAAATTGTGACAAACTACTGTACTCTCCATTCCTTGTTATTCGTCACTTTTTACTTCACTCTCTCTCTTTCTTCCTCTCTCCGCAGTCATAGAAACTTGCACATGAGATAACAAGCTGGCAACCAATTCGTCTTTGCTGAATGTCTCCCTACACGCTACTATAAACTTACAAGTACAACTATCTGTACTACACAGACACACTACACTACACTGCTGCAGATTCACCTGCCATCGCCATCTCACACTCTCCCTACCTCTTCCTTTTTCTTTCTTTTTCTATCTCTTTACTTTCTCCCTGCCTGTCCCTCACTTCCCCCATAAACATAAACAGTGTTCTTCTCAAGACGGCAACGGCTCATTCAAGTGCATACTATACTCTTCCATTCTCGTCCGCCTCGACTCCCTCCACGTGTAGAACAAGAGGATG
Source organism: Dicyrtomina minuta (assembly GCA_949802685.1). NCBI lineage: Eukaryota > Metazoa > Arthropoda > Collembola > Symphypleona > Dicyrtomidae > Dicyrtomina > Dicyrtomina minuta. The sequence goes on from OX461809.1 coordinate 60,205,293, forward strand.
AGAGGAATAAAAAAAACTTGTTAACCTATAGACAAGAATATTTCTCGAGGGGAATTGCTATACGGACTAAAGTAACACTTGCGGGGATTTTAACCCACAACAAGGATATATTCCAAAGGAAAGATCATTGTTTATAATGACATGGGTAATAGTCGCCTAGATAGTGTTATGTAAAGATGTTACATTACAAGAGGCCATTTTGAATTTCCACGCACTCACGGACTCCTTCCTTCCACTGTAATCATGGAGCCCTGCACCTACCGTCTACTTTGTACTTTGTGTGATGCGCAGAAGGAAAAGACGAGGAGGGAAAAAATCTAAGAGTGATTCTTGAAGAAATAGGAGAGAAAGAGAGAGAAAGAGAATGCAGTAGCGGATGAAGATAAAATGATTTTTTTTTCTGGAGACTAGAGTAAAGTATCGAGTAATAAACGTTTACGCTTCCATAATTGTGAATGGTGAATGGAGTAAAGATTTCATGTTGTTCTGGTTACTCAGAGAAGCACTCGGGATGAGCATGAGCATGATCATGATTATGATCATGACCATGATCGTGGAGGATGAGTGTGTGTGTGTGACCGTGTGGGGAAGGGAAGCTTCTCGCGTTAGCACTGTATTTTTTACTTTAACTTACTTCGTCCTCATTGTTATTTAGGTAGAAATACCGGATATGTTGGAATAAGAGCCGGGGCGCTTATAAACTTTTTTTTTGGAGCAGCTACAGCCCATAGCGTTTATTTGAGAGTTTTGAGACCCGGCAGTTATTTAATGTTTTGAATTTTACGATAAAAAGACGAAACTAATTTATACAAAATCATGTCTAAATGTACACACTACAGTAAAGTTGTTGTGATATTTAAAAAAAAATACATTTGACAAAATAATGTACAGGGATATTAGAAATTACTTTTGACCAAAAACTGAACTTTCTATCATTTAGATATTTTAAAAATATTTTCCATAATTCTTCCACTACGCCAAGGGTTTGTTTATAACCCGGCGCTTATTCGGTCATTTACGGTATTCTATAGTCTAGAGCAATGAAGGGGAAAGGGGATCGGGAGCTATGGGCTGAGGCCTAGGAAGCAAATACTCCCCGAATGACACTGTCACAGTTTCCTTATGTTATGCATATTTCATCGTGCATATGAGGAACTGACGTTGTTTTGACCGTGTGGGGGCTACCGCTCTTTCGCTCACTCACTCGCGACAAAAATCATTTGGCGAACCCACCGTTTCCGCCACATCCATTATCGCTTCACAACTACCTACCTACATATAGCTATCACTGCGGTATATACACGAGAAGATCCGTCTGAAGCAAAATAGTCCCATCTTTCAATCTACAATCTACATCCAAACACACCCACACATAGATGCAAAGAGAGAGAGAGAGAGAGCGAAGCTCAGCGAAAGAAGAAAACGAAAGTAGACAAACACAAAAAGATCCGAAGAGGAAAAGCTGAGTCGGGGCTGCATGGTTTTGGTTCTGGTTCTGGTTCTGGGTGGGATTTGGAGAGGAAGAGATTCCGCTTTGGTTTCGGCTTCGGCTTCGGCTTCGGCAAGTTGTTTCAAGGAGGAAAGTGAAAGCATTGACTTGTAACTAAAGTCGTGAGAAAGGCTGCGAGAAAGAGAGAGAGCCTAGATCTGGGCAGGCATATCCTAACGATAAGTATATAATGGTCATGTATTACAAGCATAACAATTCCTACTCTGGCTATCTTGCACGATCCGTGCACGAACAACGAAGGAACGAACGAGCAAAGGAACCATTTAGGGAAGAAAAAAAAAGGATAAAATACCATCAACCACTCACTCCATGTGCACCCCAAAAACCCACACACACACACACCCCGTCCCTATGTATTTATGATGGTAGTTAAGGGTACGTCACATGACACGTACATGACCAAAAGATCTTTATAGTGGTCAGTAAATTGTTCTTGGACAGAAATATTGAGGGTTATGTATTTTAGAATCTTTACCGATTTCTCAATGACTACCACGTCACAGAGTCATAGTCATCCTCTAAGGAAACTCTAAGTAGCAGTAGGGAGTTTAGCTCAGTCTCACATGTCAGTCTCCGTTTATCATTTAGCCCTCTTATATTATGTATGTATGTAGGTAGGTAGGTAAGGTACTTGTAATCTTGTAAATGTGGATTGCGGAGTCTTGAGACGAGACTGCGAGGCTGGGACTCTGAATTTAGTGTTAGTCTATAGGCTATGTTATTTCAATTTTTTCTTGTTGTTCCAACAGTCCTGGTATGACTACAAACTTATCTGGGATCCCAACGAGTATGGCGGGGTTAAGATGCTTCACGTGCCTTCCGATCACATCTGGCGACCTGACATTGTCTTGTACAACAAGTGAGTGGGCCATTTTTGATTTCTCAACCTATTTCCTCCACCTTTATTTTCATTTCATGTGATGTTATTTTTCTTTCTTTTTTATGACTCGTACTCGCCATGAGCAAATTGTATAATACTTTTATATCATACGAAATCAAAATAATGTTCCCCATTCCCCGGTCCCATATAAACAACTATGACCATGATGTATGATATTATAAACTAGGGGACAAAAATATTATTTTAGGACATCATTGATTTTCATTTTTACGTAACATGCTGGTAAATTATGTGATAAGGACGGACCCTTACCCTAACTGAAGCAGGTATCTGACAAGGTGTAAACTGTAAAAGTAATTGATTTTCTTGTTACCTACTTGAGATTCTGCTTTTTTTTGTGATCTGTAAAATAAAAATAAAAGTTAATGTTGTACTGGCTGACTGACTGACTGACTGACTGACTGACTAAAGTACCTACCTACCGTATATCCTATAATAATGCGCGGGTCTGTAATACTACGCGGGTCTGTAATAGTACGCGGGTCTGAGAGGTCTCTGTTTAAATAGTACGCGGGTAAATTTAACACGCTATTAAACGGCAGTGCGCGGGTCTGTAATAGTACGCGGGTCTGAGAGGTCTCTGTTTGAATAGTACGCGGGTAAATTTAACACGCTATTAAACGGCAGTGCGCGGGTCTGTAATACTACGCGGGTCTGTAATAGTACGCGGGTCTGAGAGGTCCAAATTTGGATAGTACGCGGGGCGTACTATTACAGGATATACGGCACCTACATTTTGGATCGATTGTAAATGGGAAAAAAAGGCGAAGGGAAAAATAAGGTTTTGATTTGACGTCATGTTTAGTTTTCTTTTTTTTTCTGGGGTTTAGAAAATCGCCAAAAAAAAAGATATAATAATAATTTCCATTCTGATTTTCCGTTTGGATAAAATAGTGCGGATGGAAGCTTTGAAGTGACTCTAGCCACAAAAGCAACTTTACATCACAATGGACTAGTTGAGTGGAAACCTCCAGCGATTTACAAATCATCATGTGAAATTGATGTGGAATACTTCCCATTTGATGAGCAGACATGCATATTGAAATTCGGAAGTTGGACCTATGATGGATTTAAAGTTGATCTTCGTCATTTAGAAGAAGTTGACGACTCCAATGTGGTAGTCTATGGTGTGGATTTATCCGAATTCTATCCATCTGTGGAGTGGGACATTTTAGAAGTTCCTGCGGTGAGGTATGTATTTCATATTCGTCAGTCTCGTCAGTCCGAATCAAACTTTTGAAACTCACACACACACACTTTTTCCATTTACATTTTCACTCCTCTCATATTTCTTTTATTTTTTTTAACTCAAAAGCGTATTTTTTTTACGATTTCTTTCTTGTCATCAAACATCATCGGCAGAGATGTAGAGCTGAGCTTCAACTCATCTTTTTTTTGGCATCATGTACCATGTGTGTAGTCATAAAAAATATAAACAGAAAGTAATAGTAGGCAATTCAATTTTGTCGAATTTTCAAACCTAGTGCGCTTTGGTCTAGACCCATGATCTGAGTGAGTAATGTAGTGAGTAGTGCGGACGGCTGAGCCAAGGCTGCTCCAGTCATAGTTTATTCATTATTTATCTTTTGTAGTTTTCTTTCCTATGCATGCATTCATTGATTTTCCTAGCTGAATAGTTCTATCTCTCGCTCAACATATCCCTCCTATCTCCTCTTTTTTTCCCCTGTCTACAATTTCTGTCTACGAAACGAACACCAACACCGTAGAGCTGCTTGCACAAAAAATAAATCATGGATTAAAAAAAACGTATTCATTTGAATTATGATATGATATGCCTTTATGCATGTGTACCCACTACTCAACTCACACTATACTTACCTACTTGTAGTACTCACTCAGTTACTCCTATATACTCAAAAGTAATATGTACTGCATTTTTTTTTCAAAATGTACAAGATTATATACAGTAAAAAAAGTAAAACGTGTTCTCCTTTTTTTTGTGTGTGGGTAAATAGGAATGAAAAATTTTACACCTGCTGCGATGAGCCGTACTTAGACATAACATTCAATATTACAATGAGACGGAAAACTTTGTTCTACACAGTAAATCTCATCATTCCATGCATGGGAATATCCTTCTTGACCGTCTTGACGTTCTACCTGCCATCAGACTCGGGAGAAAAGGTGATTTACTTTCCTTATATATTTCCAACAAACTATTCCCCCTCATCTTCTTTCTTCCCACATCAAGTCTTAAAAACTTAGCTCATATATTCAGTACAGATACAGTAGAGGAGTGCTAAGATGAAACAGACCGGAGATAGCATATTCTTCACTAGTTAGTTGTTAGTTGGTTGACTGTAGTGATTCCTCCAAGACCTCTCTTCCTGCCCTCCACAGTAGACAGTGATAGTACAGTAGTTCAGTAGTTGTTATCAGGCTGTGGAGTCGACGAAAGTGTTGGGAACTTCTAAAGGAGTTCTAAGCTGTAGCAAGTCAGAGTAGACTTAAGTTCGTATGAATCACTACAGAAAACTAACTCTTTTAGACTCTTAGACTTGTCTAAGCTCCCTTATTTCATTTCCAAGGAAAAGCAGAGAGAGAGAGAAAGCGCGCGGGGAAAAAAATAATATTTTGCTCCCGTTTCATCATTTTATTAATATTATATGAAGTTATCTTACCAGGCCATGGTCCCGTCTCCCATTTACGGTCTAATGTTATTGCCTTAAATATAGTGTACATTGTATATATATAGCGTATTTAGTACAAGGGTCATAGTTATTGGTTACATAAGGAGTTACTGTACATACATGTAAAGTAGTATAGAATTTAACTGTATATATGGGCAGGGGATAACAAACAAAAGAAGAGAAGGTAATGTGCTTATACTTCCCTTCCTTGCGGTGAACAAGTCTTCCGAAATGATATAGTTTAGATAGTTAAGGGTGGCCGATAATCGTAATAGTCCTTCCAAATGTACCAAAAAGGATCAATTTCATTTTGATGAATTTTTTTTCAGGTAACTTTGGCAATCTCTATCCTCATTAGTCTTCATGTGTTCTTTCTCCTGGTCGTTGAGATCATTCCACCAACAAGCTTAGTCGTTCCACTTTTGGGAAAATACCTCATTTTTGCTATGATCCTCGTCTCTATCAGGTTTGTCATTCTCCTCTCGTCTTTGTGACGAACATTTTCTTGTCTGTACAAATTATCGTCAGTTAATGCATGGCTGAGTCATTTATTGTCAAGAGATAGGGATGATGCTCTCGGCCATTGTGTTCCAAAGAGAGAGAGTGAGAGAGAGGGAAAAAAAGAAAAATGGAACATTTTACGGCGAGCATAAAGTTACATAAAAAGGAAATCAATAGAATTTTGTACAAGCCGAAGCTCCAAGTGGGACTACTATAGTAGATTTAAGATGCTCAAGCTAAAATTCTGAGACTTTTATTTTTTTCCTCTTCTACTTTCTCCCCTATGTCTACACAGCATCTTCTCCATTATTGTATTGTGTGTAAAAAAAAAAGATAAAGCTAAAAAATAGAGTTAGAAAACTTGAACTGGAACTATGGGAAACTGGGTTGCATTTTTGTATTGATACATGGAAGCTTTAAAAAAAACTAACTGTGCTTTCACCATTTCTATTTTATATAGTATATGTGTGACAGTCGTAGTCCTCAACGTTCACTTCCGTTCTCCTCAGACCCATACCATGGCGCCGTGGGTACGTTATTTACGATTTATACACAGTTTTTGTGAAATTTAGATATTAAAAAAAAGAAGAGTGTGTGCCGAAAGTATATAATGGTTAACTGAAATCCTATTTGTATTTTATATTTTTACCTAATTACTAATTTTATGAGTTTTTATTGTAAAATTATTAAAAATAAAAAATGTTTTTACTTAGAGCGAAATATAAAGTCAAACTTTTAATTTCAAAGTTGACTACACACTGCTTTTTGAGAGCGCTGGAGCTCCTTTTTACAGGTGCTTTAGCGCTCCCACAGCGCGTACCGCGCTTTTGTGCGCATATGGAATGTAGTTTTTTTAACATTTCTTGTGAGATGACTCATCTCTTTGGAATGCAGATAAACCACATTCCAAAAGATGTGTCATCTGACCTTACCTCCTTAAGTATATAACTAATAAATAGTATTAGCATATACATATCGTCTGTGAAGAACCAAAATGACCCATATCCAATTTAAGCTACAACCAAAATGAGCTATGTCGCAAAAACAAAATGAGAAACATGCGTAACAGATTAATTAGGACTTTTTGAAAGTGCAAAATGTTCTGTTTACATGTTTTTAAAAAGTGCAAAATGTTTTATTTACACGTTTTTGAAAAGTGTAAAATTCTTTTATTTACATGTTTTTAAAAATTATAATTTTTTTTTATTTACATGTTTTTGAAAATTGTAAAATGTTCTATTTACATGTTTTAGAAAAGTGAAAAAAGTTTTATTTACAAATTTTTGAAAAAATGTTCTATTTAAATGGTTTCAAGACATATTTTAATATTTCTTTAGATAGTGGACATTGGTTATAGCTACAAATGGATATGGGTCATTTTGGTTCTTCACAGACGATATATTTAGTTATATAAAAGTAAAAGTAGTAAAAGTATTGTTCTGTTAAATATTTTCATAACAGGTACGTCGGGTGTTTTTACATATTCTACCAAGACTTCTTGTCATGCGAAGACCTCATTACTGCATCGAAACGCATCGGTAAATATTACTTACACAACTGTACACATATATTTACATATATATCTTTGTCGCATGAACCAATGTTGTATTTGTGTAACATATGCCGACTTGAGACTCCTTCAGTAAGGAACGAACTATAGTCAGCCTCTCCCCTCCTTTTCTTATCCTGTTTAAATAGAATACAAAAAAAGAAATAGAAAAGAAAGTGGAGAAAGCTTTCTCTCCCATCAGTTTCCCATGGTTTGGATAGATATGACAATTTTCACGCACACATAAAAAATTTCATCTTATGTAGGCTTTTTTTCTTTCCTTTTCCCTTCTTCAAAAGGAATCAACTTACGTGTTCTATGTAGTAGGTGTGATTTTAGAGGGAGAAATGTAAATGGTAAATCCGGACAGACCCTGTCCTTGTCCCAGTCCCCGTCCCCGTCCCCGTCCCCGTCCCCGTCCCCGTCCCCGTCCCCGTCCCCGTCCCCGTCCCTCTGAAAATTTTCAGCCCAAAGCCTGTTGTGACTATATTTTTTGAAGAGTCGTCTGTCATGAATAGGTCAACTCAATAATGCATCAACACAGCTCATTACTCTCAATTGCATCATCCACTAGGTTCCCACATCTAATTATGAGTTGGTCCATAGGCACGTCTCAGCCTATTGATCCATTTACTTTATAAACAAAAGCTCACAAGATCCATATAACCTATATGTAGTTGTAGTATGTAGAGCATTGGAATTGGGAAATGGAAATCAGAATTGGAATCGCTAGGAGGGAAGCCAAAACTACACACAAGTATTTGGTATTCAGAAGCAGAGCGAGAGTCTCAAGATATTAAAGGTAGAAAGAAGTCACCGAGTTCCTTGTCTGTATCTATAACCCTTTATAGTATATCTGTAATGTTTGTTGCACTTGGTCAAAGCTATTTGATTTTGCTGGTTGACTTTACTGGCTCCCTGCTTCTACCTCCCCCTTTCTGTCTCGCTCCCAATAAACTATAAACTCCGTCCATTATATCTGAAATCCCGTCATTTTTGGGCCTATATAGCTAAAGCTCCCTACTACCAAATACCTACACCTACATTTAAAGACGAGGACATAACACGCCGTTTAATAATAATAGTTAGAGTAATAATAATAATACTAGGAGTCACAAAATGGGAACCCGAGCATCCTGGAGACATAACCATGGCATGGCGCACAATTTTGTACAGATAGCCTCATGCTTTTCCTTCCTTGTACTGAGTACCTTCCAGTTGGTGAAAGTTGTGTTCCCTTCTTCTCACTCCGCCTGCCACTGCTCAACGAAACCAAGACAAATGCTCATAAATCCTGGTCTGATTTAATGGGCGATCTAAACCTTTTCGCACATCCCAATCCTATTACAGTCTCAAATTGAACCTTCTTTAATAAAACATTGTCTAGGCACGCTACGAGTGTGTCCAATAAAAAGTGGTGTAGTGTGTATGTGTGTGTGTGTGCCTTGGACGGGCTCAGAAAATACGTCTCGACGTCTTTGAGAGAGAAATTGTGAAAAGAGTAGTATGATATGACAAAGTGTTTTGCAACAAAACTTTGAGGATACTCTAAACTAGTCGAGAAGAACGAGAACAAGAAGACAAAAAAAAAGTTTCCATCTTGAAATATCTCTCCCGATTCAGATGCACAGAAGAATGGCCACGAAAGAGGAAGAGAGAGACAGAGAAACAGGGAAAGAGCAAGAATATTCTCAAAATCCAATGGTGTAACTTATAGCTTATAAATGCTCGAATTTTGCATTTTAAATACTGACTAGTGAGTGTACACTGTGTGTGTGTGGGTGGGTGGATGTGTGTAGGTTTTGAAAATCTTTAAGTGCTTCTTGGAACATCAAAGTTAGCACGTTCTTTAAGCAAAGATATTTTAGAGTTTCATCTCTGTACTTTTTTTTGTACCGTCTTTCCTAAGACTTTCTTTCAGCAGCAACCGCACATCGTTTACTTCTAAACGAGTTTTCTGCTGGTGTCTTCCTTCGCTTTCTCCTCGTACAGCTGGCTTCGTCTTGTCTATGATCTGAGAGAGTCTCCTTTGTGATACGCATTGCTACGTACGTGAATAGCGTGGTGAGCGAGGGACACTGTAGACTGTAGACACTCCACCATAAAACATGTATAAATACCCTTTTATATCTCGAGATATAACTTACAGCTCTCGTATAAATCCTCTATCTTAAACTATATACATGATATGGGTTGGACATTAAAACTAGAGGCACTCATGCATGGAGATTTCTATGAGAGAAGATCTATGTGAAAATAACAGTGCTAATATATTTCCGTGTGGAGGTTTGTAAGTCAGTGGAAGGGTAGTTGTAGTTTGTAGAAGAGGTGGTAGTGGTAAGTGGTATGTGTATGAGTAGATCTCTGGGTACTCTGGGATGAAAGGATGAAAGACACAAGTGAAGGAAAATGTACAAAAGACAGAGAGAGAAAGTAGAGCTGAGTTTTCCCTCCATCTCCCAACCCAATCCTGGATCCACAAGGGAAAGCCTGGATTTAGAGCTGGTAGCGGGTGGATGGAAGAGATGGAAGATATTTTGTGGGCTGGAAAGACGACGGAGAGACAGAGGAGAAAGAGAGAGAGAGAGAGAGAGCAAGAAAATTACTCGTTGAGTGGTCAGAACGGTAGTGAGTGAGTGTGTCGTAGGAAGTCGAGCTGAGGGAATAAATAAAGTAGTAATAAGGAGAGTGGGTACAAATATATAATAGTGTGGATGGGAGTTCAAAAGTCGGACCACCGTCTTCCGAGGTCTTACCATGTGAAACGTGCCGTGGGAGAAGAATGAGAAAAGTGGTAGGAGAGTCGAGTTGCTTATCTTCAACTATGAGTCTGCCAGAAGATCTAAGATTTAAGAGCCCAGTCTATATATGACTCTGAATATGTACATACATAAGGTATCTCCATACGTATTTATGCTGGAACGTGGCATGATGGCATGACACACTTGGCTGTTTTAGTAGCACACTGATAACTCAGACTGGGACCCGGACCCGAACCCGGTCCCGGACCCGGACCCGGACCCTCACTCTTCTCGGAATGAAAATAAAAATAAGAGAGTAAAAAAGTAGAGAGGGCGAGGAGGAAGGGAGAGAGAGAGAAAGGCGGATGACGATGAAAAGCTAAAGCTGGGGAAGCTGAAGAATCAATGAAAGTCGAATGGAGAAAGTCTCTCATACATATTCGCATATCGAATAATTCCATTGTTCTTGAGAGAGAGAGAGAGAGAACTACAAAATCTAGATGCCGTGAGTCTAGCAGTGCCAGTGTCAGTACCGGTACCGGTACCGGTACCGGTATCGGTGCCAGTACCAGTACCAGTACCAGCACATACATAGCATACATAAAATCTCTGTGTATCCTTAAGCCTTGAGTCTCCGTTATTCGAGCAGGAAATCTGAAGAGTGAAGAAAAGATGAGATAACGAAATATGAGTTGACTCTCACTCTGAATCTCTCTCTCTCTCTCTCTTTCTCTCTATCTATCTGTGTGTACACTGGAGTTCCTCGTCGGGGTTTTTGGTTTATACAACTGAATCAATTGTGGCCGCTTTTCATTTCGATAATAGATTGTTTTCTCATTCCTTTGTGTACAGAAATAAGTGGAAAGAGAGTGTGCTCATGATTCGTACTGAGAACAGTTCCACTTTTCACACGGATAGTTTCTGGCCAGACGACTCACCAAGTGAAATCCCACCACGCTCCCAGTCACCACTCGAAGCCTGCTTACGAAGGTATGTTATCCTTATTAAAAGCTCTTGAGCAGCTCCCATATTTCTCTAACGTAATTACCACTCTACCAATATACGAACGTCAAAAATGTCTATACTACATGACACTTCGCTCAGCCCACCCTCCCCCTTCCCCAATCATTTTTTTTGTCGACATTTATTTACCTCCTTTACTCTCTCTTCTTCTTCTCTGCATTGTTGTACTCTATCTTATCTTACATCCATCCATCTTTTCCTCGTAGCTAGAATATAGTTGAAGAGAAGACGAAATAGAAAATAGAACCACATAGATCTCTGACTCTGACTCTGACACTCTCACCATCAAACGAGTTTATACGGAGCTCGTGAATAGTATTATCATAATTTGAACGACTCTCGAGAAATTCTATACAATTATAATAACTTAAGCCCCTTAGAACATATATAGAGGATATTTGTGCTCAAGTTGGCTACGGAAATACTGAAATTAATTCCAATCAATTCCATCATATCACAAATTCTGATTTCAACACCCGCTCCCATCAGCTTTTGTCCCAGCAGCCCCAGCTCTCTGTAATCCTCTGAAGCAGTTCATCCAGAGACTCAACTTAAATCCATATATCCTAATTTATGCTGATACTCTCCCCATTTCCAATTATCAAGTCCCATCCAAATGCAAGGAAAACTAAGCTTTCCCTCTCTCCTAGATATCCATGCATACACAGTATCCTAGAGCAACACAATATACAACACAAGTTTGCTGACATAATTCATTTATACTTTGTTCACATGTAATATATATACAACAAGGACAGCGGCCCGTCCTGCGGACGGAATGTAACAGTTTAATTTAACTAAATCTGAATTTATTACTATATACTTTTAAAATTTTAAAGCGTTGGTACTGTAACAAATTTTGATGAGAGAAAATAAGCTTAATTAGCAATATGCAAAATTGGCACTGTTCAACAGAAACTTGACAAGCTCAATTTTTGCCAGTACCCTAACTAATGCGAGACTAAATGCAAAATATACTTGTAGCCAATCAAAATTGCATCTTGGGCAGCTATAAGAGACATATTTATATGATTTATTTAAAAATAAAACTTCTTGCTTCATACAATACAATTAGATTGCATGCAAGTAAAAGCGATTACGCACTATAAAACCGAGATATTGAACATCAAAATCAAATGCTATCGCTAAGTTGATAGTTCATTTATAGCAAAACCCAAATACAACCATTTGATACAGCAACCAAAATTACATGGTTTCTAAATTAGGGCGGTCACATGTGGGTTCCCGGACAGAACAGACCCCGGACTCCTGACACAAAAGCTTCATTTGAATTTGACTAATATAGACGGATTATATTTGTACTGAGCTACTGTTTTGCTTGAAGGCCCTTTTAAATCAACGATACGACATCCCACGTTATGTACATGGCTGCCGTCTAGCTTGACTTCAATTTTGTTGGTTTTTCCACCCTTCAGGGGAGGCGCTATACGACTACGACTACACCATGCCACTCTTTTGATCTGGAAATAGCTTGAACAGTAGAACACCGAACTTAAACTAACAATGACATAGATACAACGATCAACTCAATTTTATAAACCGTATTTCCTGTAACAGTACACCCTTGTACTATATCATAAGACCCTTTGTACAGCCATATTTTAATCATATACATTACTGACCCATGTACTATAATGGGCCCACCCATATGTGTGCACAATCAGAGGAAATACGGTAATTATATTTGTAGGTTATTGCATCGATGTACTAGTTTAGTTAGTGTGTGAGTACAGATAGACGATAGGTATTAGTGTGCGCTAGTAAATCATATTATTAGTTTTAGAGGAGAGAGATTCGGATGGAAAGAAATCACGAACGGATGTATTCAAAGGAAATTAGTAATTAGTTTCGTCGAAATTCCATCCAAGCATTTTGGGGAAATTGGAATCCAACATTGTTACTGTGTTATGTGAAGAGGGAAGCGTTAAATGAAGGAGGTATTATACCCAAGGATTAAGGTACACACTTCCCTAAGCGGGTCCGCTCAAATCCCATAAATAATATTAGTGTGTTCCTACGTGAGTCAGTGTGGAAGTTAATTGACGCTATAACTATAATCACATATTCAGCACCAAAGTCCCTTTTTTTGGTTGAGGTGGGACAGAGCGTAGTCACCCGGACCCGGTATAATGAACTCCATTGCGGATCCCAAATGAATATATATGCACACATAATATATTCTGTACATAGGAAACCGAAACGTTATAACGATTAGTTAAAGTAGCAACAAAAAAAATCATAATAATGTGCTGGATGCAGTAGAGCAAATCGATACATATGCTATTGCGCAAATTACAGTAGTTTACTCGGGAAACAAAAGAATAGGATTGGATATGACAGTGTTTGGATTTGGAAGTTGGATTGAACTTCTTTGGCACGTCCCTCCTTCCTCTCTATTTTTTTTCTATTAGATTCCACACCCAGATTTAGAAACGTAGGTACTAATACATGTTCTTGAGGAAAAAATTGAGCAGTGGAATAGTGTCATAACTTAGGTGTGCGGGGACATACTGTCAATCCCAATTGTTTTTCATGGAGAGACGGAGGACAAGAGGGGAAGTAAACTAATAATGATAATAGTAATAATAATAATTTGGCTAGACATAGACCGGGGCTACAGTCTCCTTCGATACGGGAACGTTGATGGATATATTCCATTGGATTATTGTGTATACATGTTCCTTCATATCTCGACTACAGAACTACAGACAGACACGGATCTACAAACTACAAATGACATTTGGTCTCGGAGTCTCGGAGTCAGAGTAATAGTTGTAGTAATAGCATGAAAGGAAATGAGATCTGTACAAGAAGACAAAGGAAAGGAGGAGGAGGAGGGGGGGGGGATTTAAGGGGAGAGGAGGATACATGAGTGAGGATAGGAGCTATGGCTGTATATATATAAGAAATAAGAAATGAGAATTGAGAATGAGGGAGGAAAATAAAGGCATATAGAGTACAATCATTTGTGTGGCTATGTATGTTGACTTGCCGCAGCTTCATGTCCAACAGAATGGGAGACAGTGGTGGAGGTTGCCGACTGCATGGTGGTTATCCAAGTTACGATGGCTCAACAGAAAGTTGGCTCCCGGATGATATGCTTCCATTGCCATCACCGCTTATTCCTAAAAATACAGCACCCTGTTCTAATCGAACTTGCGTCCCGGATGTCCATCGTGCCTGTGCTGGCGTTCGTTTCATTGCCAGGCACACTCGTATTCAAGAAGACTCGACAAAAGTTAGTTCAATATTTTTCTTTTTAAGTCATTTCTCGATTCTCTCCCGTCTCCTTACTTCTATTACTACAGTACTCCTCTCGTATATTCCCATATTCCTTCGTACTTCGTACCCACCAACCAACCAACCAACGAAACGAACCAACCCCCAGGGGAAGAAAGGAGACTCATATGGTTTTATGCCTTCTACTTCTAACCACGAGCTCCCGTTTTCTTTCATTTTCTTTCCTTCATTCACTTCTCCTTTCTTCTTCCCCTTGTTTCCTTCATTTCCTTTTTACTCTATGTTTCCTTTCTCTCTTCTCTGGAAATACTTTGAATGCTTACAATGGGGGGCTATAATGAAATTAAATAGCATGTGTTTGAGTAATCTAATAATCCCAGTACAGATACATATATTTGAAACTTATTCCCTGGCCAAATATTGCAGTATAGAGGGTGATGAAAGTCTGGAGAGTACACATCCGTCTACAGATACACTATATAAATGCATTATGTAAGTGGATGTGTGTAATTATATTAAGGTCAAAGAGGACTGGAAGTACGTGGCTCTCGTCTTGGATAGACTATTCCTATGGATTTTTACATTGGCCGTATTTGTGGGGACAGCCGGTATCATTCTTCAAGCTCCATCCCTCTACGATGATCGTGTACCAATTGACAAACGATTTTCGGATGTTGTGGGATCCAAAAATTTAATTCGAAATCGTGGTCGACAGTGAAAAGAAGGAGTAGAAAGAATGAAGTAGTCATACGTCAAGATTATTAAACTTTCACGTGTGTCACGGGAACTTCTGTGAAGATATAGTTATAGTTGTGTAGAGTATATATAAAAAAAAACAAAAACCGGTGAAGGGATATAATAATATATATATAACAGGAAAAAAAACTTCACCTCATCCCGTCATCCTCCAACTCTCATTCGGAAACTCTCTCCGATCAGTAAAGATAAAAAAAAAAGAAAAAGTAAAGTGTGTTGTAAGCGACCAAGAAACATTGTGTGTATACTGCCGAAATCTTTTCAAACAAGGATGTTTCTGAGTTATACAAAATACTTAATCAAAGTTTTACTACCGGATTATACTCATGTGTACAAGGTTGAAATCCAAATTATCTGACGGAAATGAGATGCGTCTTTTTATGAGTTCATTTTGGGGGAAAAAACCTGCCGCACACAGAGTGAACAGAGGTTTTTTAGAATTGGAATTTTCTTCATCTCCTCCTCGGTGGTCGAAGTAGTCGTCGTCGTCGTCGTCGTCGTCGTCGTCGTCGTCGTCGTCGTCATCGGTCTGCGCTCTTTTAGACTCTTCTTCTCTTCATGAACTTCCCATTTACATCCATAACACGTACCTACCTCCTCTCCGTACGGGCAAACACCAGGGTTCGTTACTTTTAAATTGATTCAAGATTCGTAAGGATGAAATCACGTATACATATATATGAAGCATATATCTTTCCTCCCCTATAGTCTACACATACATGACGTAAATAACACTCTAATTCCTATCTTAAAAGCCCAACTTTATTCACCCAAGCCACTACTATATACCAACTACGGAAGAAAAATTTAATGAAAGTGAGCTCAGGTTGTTGATTATTCATATAATTTCTATGTGCATAGTACAGTAGTAGCATAATCAACATTTTCCTCTTCTAATACGAACCTCCAGAAAGTGGGCCTCAAAATCCTCTCACGCGGACTATATAGTCCCTCACCTACAAAGTATAACAACAACAACAACAAAGTGATGAAGTGTCAATAAAATATGAAGTCTATCATTACTCCTATATGCACAACTCAAGATAGATACTACACAATTTTAGACTAGATACACGTCTGACACATCTGCTGCTCAAGATAATTCACGAAATAACAAATTTTGACTTTGAAACTCAACCTAATCATGTTATACTGAATGATGAAAATATACACATATAGCTCTGGTTCGGTTCGGTTCGGTGTCAGTTCCATCAATGACATTTATTCAACAGGGTTGACGTATTCGTCGTTCTTCTCCCCTTTTTGTATTTGCTTCATGGTGAGGAGAAGAGTTCACAAAGAAAAAAGGAATCAAAATCAAAGTATAGGCAATTTTTTTGTTTTTTTTTGTGTTTTTCAAAAAAGTTATTTTGCCAAACTTGACAATTTCTGACCCGTAGACATTGAAGGATGAATGATCGTCTTTTTCCGGATCCTTGACAACCTTTCCTTCACTAACTGTCGTTTTCAATCTATTCATTCCATATATTCTATTCTCTCCCACGCCAAAGGCAAACACTGCTCCATGATATCGATACTCGCTACTTCTATCCTCTCAATCCTCTCAATACTGTCAGTGAAATATGTACAAGAAAAATCCATTCTCAATGGATATCTCTCGTCAAAATCTTTGGTTTATCGTCGCAGAGCCCTATACACACACTCCGCCGTCACTATACGAAGACGAACGAGACAACTACCCCTCAAGTCAACCACACAGCGGAATAAAATTATACAGCACATCGTGTGAGAAGCCCAACTTTTTTCCCAGAGACACCCCCCCTGAAATGCATTCACACAAAGAAAAATCCTGTAGTATATATTACATTGTCAGTACTACAAGAACTATACATTTCTATACATACATTATGCATTCGCGGCGGTTTCGACTTTTCAGTAAAAAAGGATTTTTAAAAAGGGTATAAATGGGAAGTAAATCCCCATCACTTGGATGAATTCTCTACTTGTCACTTTGAATTATCGACAGCTGGGTGTTTCTAGAATATCAGTATGTATTACTCACAACTTTAGAAACATTTGTATCCCCACACAAAAACTTTGTAACCATTACTTCCGACAAAAACTTTGGTACAGTTGAAAATTTCACAATTTTACACTTGAATGAGGATGACGAGAGACGAGAACGAGAGCAAGAATGAAGACAAGGGAATGGAATGGAATTGAAAGAAAAGGAATGTCTCTCGAAATTGAACTAAAACTACATAGTAAGTACTATGAACAAACAAAAAAGATGTAGCCTACAATGAATGAAGTACTGATAGTACAAAAGGATCGAGAACCGAGAGTAAATCAAACGAAATTTAGTTCAATGGTCCACGCAGTCCAGTCCAGTCCAGCCCTCAAATTTCAGTTTCAGTTTCAATTCCGACTCTTTCAGCTTAACTAAGACAGACAGTCCGCTTTGGTAGACCATCCACAATCAAAATCAAGAACAACACAAAGTTACAAACTTTATCTTCTACTGACACCGAGAGAAAGTCAAGAAAAACAAAACTACTGCAACAGCAAGATTCACTCATAACCTACACTTTTAAATGTGGAAAAACGTGATCATATAATAATTATTTATACTGTACGGTGTGTGTGTGTGTGTGTGTGTGTGTGTGTCAGAAAAATCCGAGAAAGGTTTCAGCAAGTAACTCCTGTAAACTTGATTAATTTGATTTATAAATTATAATTAATTATCTATTACTATAAAACAGCGCAACACACTCTCACAATCTCCAAGCAAGCAGCAGCACAATAAAACAAGGAAAGTGGAACAGTGTTCCATGCGAGCAAAATGGATTGTATTGATTATTAACTAGTTGAGAGTAATTTGAATTTACCGCTAGGGAGTTACTGTTCCAACGAGGGAAGCAAACCAAGAAAATCAAAGTAGTCAACATTTTAGTAGTGATCGGTATAATTTCCTGTAACTCCAAGTGCTCCTGCTGTGTCGGATCGGCATCGGCATCGGCACGTGTGTGTAGCAGGTGTGTGATTTTACTCCGATACAAAATTATATCTTGAGTCAGCACATACAACCGGAATAATACAGGAAAATAAAAATGAGGGAAGAAGTTCATCCTATTACATTAGTTTGCCAAAAAAAAACTGATAAATAAACAGCTACAAGATATTCTAAATATCTATATAATATACAGGTAAAAATATAAAAAATAAAAATATAAATAAAATTAAGGTTCCTTATGTTTGTTAGGAAACTTGTTATATCTTATATAAACATATTATATATATATATATACGTAAATACAAAACATAAACATAGGTGAGTTCACTAATGCTAATGGATATAATGGAAGAGCATCTCTGATCTACCTAAGTGATATTTGATGTCAAAAAAAATGTATTTGTACACAGTGCATACCGAAAATGCATACGAAACATTGTCATATTGATTATTGATAACTAAACTAATACATATGTTAATTTACCTGCTAGTAAATGTAATTATGGATGAGTATGAGATATACACCTACATATAAGTATACAATGTATAATATACATATTACGGAAAGATGTGAGAGATATAATTACAATTACAGTTTAGGAGTATACAGGTGCATATAAAAATTATTATGTAATTAATAATTATTACAATGAACAAAATTATAAGTTAATATTCGCTAATCACAGTTTTTAGTTTTACTTTGTTTGATATTATTTCCTCTATTTGTTTTGGATCTTCATAGATTTCCAAAAACTCAAAAAAAACTAGTATAATCTTCGATACTTATACCTACATAATATATATCTATGATTTAACTCTGTCAGCTGTGGACTACAAGGAAGAAGGGGAGGAGTTTAGTAAAGTATAAAAATGCACACTTACAAATTATTACAGAATACTACAGATACTATTATGATTACGAATAACCAATATAATATATACAACTTACCTGTACGAAACTTGTATAAAATACTCATACTGAAATGTAAACTGTAATGTGAACAGATGAATAATATATCTGTTGTCAAAATTACTCAAATGTCCACAATGATATATCTCCTCAAATTCCTTTCATGGCATTTTATAAGACTCAGAAAAATTTTTTAATAATGGTATGTAATAGTAGTAACAATTCATATTATTACATGGACTCTGTATATATATCAACACCTTTCCCTATGTCTGTAAAAAGAGCATATTTTCTTGCCTGAACTGTAAAGGTGATGACTATCAAGTATGGAGAATGGGGAGAGACCAAAAGCAGCAGATAAATAATACTCGTCATTTTCAAGAGGGAATTTACAGGCTGAAGTGAAAGCGACCTCATATTAATAGTATAAAGGTATAGCTGTAGTCATAGTTGCCGTTATCGTAATGGGAAGAGTGTAGGTAGTACAGTGTACAGTACAGTAGTAGGATAGGAGTATGTAAAAAGTAAAAAATGCAAAAGCAAGCAAACTTGAGCTACAAATTCCAGTGTAGGGTCTCTAAAGCAAAATCCTGTGCTCGCAACTCAATTTCTCCTTTCCTTGTTTATTATCGCCCAAGAGAAGAGTTAAAATGTGCACACTATTACACATTGTTCCTTCGTACATGTGAGTATATGGATCTACGGGCCGAGTGTGTGTCTCCTCCACTCCTACGTATTTAGGTGGTTATGATGTTCGTAATATAATATTCCCTTGTATGTCCAACCCCCTATGATATTCCACTCCTGATATGTACTACAGCTAAAGTATGATAGCCCAGGCTTCTGGGCGAAAGTCATAAT
Organism: Dicyrtomina minuta; assembly: GCA_949802685.1. Lineage (NCBI taxonomy): Eukaryota > Metazoa > Arthropoda > Collembola > Symphypleona > Dicyrtomidae > Dicyrtomina > Dicyrtomina minuta. The sequence goes on from OX461809.1 coordinate 60,224,931, forward strand.
AATATATATAGGGAGACGTGGGGCTAAAGACTCGTATTTACATCTAAAGAGCGAAAGTAGCTCCGAGCCTTTCTATAGTTGTCTATAGCTATACATATATAGGTTTCTAGTTTTCTAGATTATTATTGTGTCTGAAAATATAGAGCCTTGGAGGAAGGCGGACTAACAACACTGAGAGACTGAGACAAGTCCCTCTGTTCTCTTCACGATAATACTTACACAGGGAGTACAAGTCTCCGAGTTGAAAGTCAAGAAATGAAATAAAATAGTAATCATACTGGGGATCATATAATAATAATATAGGGAAATTCATAAGCATTTTCTGAAGGGAACAAGACGACGCAGAGCTCCCCAACTTGGAAAGTCATGAAGGCAAACAATGCATTGAGCATTGGGGATGCTGACTGGTGAATGTCGACGTCCACGTCCGTTACTCTCCTCGCGTAGGAGTCAATAAACCTAGCTGTACATATTGTATACGCTCAGATTTAACAGACTACCTTACATGCTGTAATCTTGAGTGAAAGATGAACTTTTAGATGTATTCCCTTCTCCTTCGTCCTCGTCCCCCTGTCGTCTATGTATTTATATATTTGGCTACGTACTGAAATCTACAGTGTGTGGAATTCAAGTGAAGAATCTCTCTCTCTTGAATGGTCTGCACCATCCGTTCAAGTAAGTAAAAGCAACGAAGCAACCTCTCATCTCCGTCTCCCCTGTCCTGGTCCTGGTCCTGGTCCTGAGTGGGTCTAAACAGCAAACAACATGAAAAACCAAAGTAATTCTTTTATCTCCTCCAATGTCAAATATAAACAAGGAGGAAAAATGATTACAAACGACTATGAAGACGGAGCTGTAGTAAGGAGCAGGGAGCGACTAGTCTAGCCACTAGCTCAAGGTAAATAAAAGGGGAATGGTAAACGTTGACTCCGTCGCAGTAACTATGTCCCAAAGTATGTAGGTAAAAGGTATAGGTTACACAGCATATAGGTCTCCCATTCTACATTCTACATGCACATCCAGCAAAAGCACTGCCTTCACCGTCTTATTGTTAGTATTCAGAGAAGAAAGGAACTCGTGTTTTCATGAACATAAAAAGAATGAGACAACAACCAATTTCTCTACGCTCACAAAACCACTATAAACTATAAGTGATAAGAGCCGGGGAAGAGGGAGAAAGTAGACCTTGTTCAAAGTCGTATTCGGAGAATGTACGCGGAAAACGAAAAAGGGTTAGAAGACAGAGAAGAAAAAAAAATGTTTGCACATTTTTAAAGTTTAGATTTTGATATTATGCATCCTCCACATCCACATCCACATCCACATCCCCGATCCACGTTGTCCTTGTTTCTGCCTTTGCCTTTGGCGGATAGAGCCATGAGGAAGATTGGAGCTTCGCTTTCGGTGGATTCGTAAATTCGTGGACGCGAGATTACTGTGAAGGCATTATACATTTGAATAATGTATAGTTATAGGTATAGGTATACACATATGTAGTTACTACGGAGGGATCTCACTTACCTAGAGATATATATACCTATGTGGTGTAGCGTGTAGGTCCTTCCCTACGTGCTACCTTACGGAGGTAGGTACAAGCATACCTCATCATATCCTCCAACAATATGTACATGGATATATATGTAGAGCGGTAGGAAGGAAACAAATGAAATGAATGGGATAAAAGGGATACCGTAAACCTAATTCTTGTGTCTGGCTGGAATGGTGAGGGGAAGGTAGGGAGCGGAAGAGAGAAACTGATAGAAGACCAATAAAATACGGGAGTTTTTGAAGAAGTGTATAAAGGGAGATCGATATCGTTTTCCCAACTTTATCAGGTTCCTTCTGGATTCCAGTTTCTGGGTCTTTTGAGTCTTGGACTTGGAGCAAAAGATCCAGCATCCTTTCAATCTTATATATTTACATTTACTCTCCTCATCTCTCCCCTTTTGTTTTCTTCCTTATCATTCCTCTGTTTCCCTACTTCTCCAATTCAAGATTCTAGACTCGACTTTTCCTTCATCCCTATGCTCTACATCTCCGTACCTCTCCTGTATGCAAATGAGAACCTTCTTCTCTTCTTTCTCTCTCTCTCTCTCTCCAACTATTTTTTTCCTTTTCACTTGAGATCATTCTCAACTCCAATTATTTTCAAATGTTGTCAACATAATGTAATTGTTGACATAAGAATCCTACCTCCCTTCATCTCCATCTCGGCTCTCCGTTATTCATCTTTTGAGCGAGAGAAAAATTTACTTACGATTTACCTTACAACATTTTTATTTATACCTGGTGAAATTTTTTTTGGTCGACTCTAGACTTCTCTATTACTCGGGGCTACTTTGTTGAAATTCGAAATTCTCCTCATCCTCGTTCTCGTATTTCTCCGTCTCGGCCTCAGCCTCTGTCTGGGTGCAGTCATCGTTGTTGTTGTTGTTGTTGTTGTTGTTGCTGTCGCTCTCAATATCCTCGTCGTTGTCCTCTCGTTACATATTATGTATATCTCTCTCTAACTCTGTCTCCCAGCTTATTTATTTATTTATTATTGAGAAATAGACTTGCTCATTACTCCCCCGTCTGACTTTTCATCCAAGGCGGCTCTACAGCTCTCTCCCTCCAACTCTATCCTCCAACATGAGTCCGTCTGAGCAATGTTTGTGGAGCGTTGGAAGTGAATAAATAGTTTACCGAGTCACAGTTTTAATTATACAGTGAATTTTCGGGGATAATGTTCTCATCGCTTATCTGATTCAGTCCCGGGTGGCTTAAAGTTGGAGTTGTTGTTGTCCGGACGAGACGTGGAGCACTCTTTGGTTGGGTACATTACATTGTTTGGGAGGGAGGTTTTTCGAGTCTTCGAGTTGAGATACTTGAAGCCTTCTAACCTTGAATGTAATTGTAGAGATTGGTAGTTGTTAGACTATAACTATGTATGAGGCTTAGGTAAAAGTGGATGCTAAAAGAGGGAGTAAAAGGTTTTATTCAGAAACTTAAATGGGAAAAATTTCAACGACTTCCATCAATTGTTTTTCTTGTCGTCTTCCTCCACTTTTCATTCCTTAACTTGGCCAGTAAAAAGAATAGTAGGTATGCAGTGGGCACACACACACATTCTACGAAATGTAATGTGAGTTTCTGTTTGTTTATATGCTTATGTGTGTGTGTGTGTGTCTCAGTGTTTCTGTTTGTTGGGTTGGGCAGAGTCATCAGAGTGGCCGAGTTCAATAAAAAGGAAGGGGGGAAAATCTGAGACTGCATGAAGTCATGTTTTTTTTCTTTTTCCTTCTGGGTCTTGTCTGCCACTCTGAAACTGGACCCGTTGGTTTTTTAGACTTCTCAAGAAAGAAATACGGAGGGACGGACCGGACGGGACACACGGAGGTCTTTCACTATGTGTATGGAAATAGCTATATATGCTCACTGTCAACTGTGTTTCAGTTCAGACTCCAGTTCCAGCTCCAGCTCCAGCTTTAGCTCTGGTCGAATTCAAATCTGGAATGTACCTATGTTGGTGGATAAGGCTCGAAAATCGACTAGGAAGGCGAATAGGAAGCTGACTGTCTCATAAGTCTGTCGGCAATCGAATTCTCTCCGTCTCCAACATGGTTTCACTTTACAATTTCCTAATCTCAGTGAATCAACCGAACGTGAGATTCCTTGCCCGACTTGATCATTCATTCAAGGGATTTTCTCCATCTCCACCTCTCAACATAAAATATTATCTACATATCTACATTTCCAACGTTACCGTCACCGTCCCCGTTACTATTACAGTCCTCCGCTGTCCTCCCCCGGCCCGGTCCTTGCCTCCGCTCCGATATGAACTCAAATGTATATATAGATATACCTACATGGGGAGTGCACAGATTACACATGTATGTATGGAAAAACACTCTGGAATATATGATGAGCTCAGAAACTATGGAAGAGTTTTAGGAATTTACGTAGCTCCACACTCTAACTCAATTTTAGAGTCAGACGTTCGTCTGGAAGCTATGTCAAATTCAATTGGAAGGTTCAACCTCTAACTCTCATCCCTATAACTCTTTTACCCGCCGAGTATATACACCCATATGGTTGTATATATATGGAGCATGAAATTAATTTACGCTCTCCCTCCTTTCATAGAACTTACACTTACCTACCTACCTACCTACCTACCTACCTACCTACCTACCTACCTACCTACCTACCTAAATGCATCCCGATTTGAAAAACCCCGACTTTCTTCTCCAGAGCTTCAGATATCTGAGAGCCATTGCACTCCTCCTGCGTACACATATATTCCATACCTTACCTATAATATACTCCGGTGTAAGATTATATATCCAGATGGAGATGGAGACGACTGACTGAGAGAGTAAATCCTAACGTTTGCAATAAAATTCACAGAATAGAATTGGCAGCGTCTGGCTGGATAGTCAATTTCGGTTTTAGGAGACCTATCCAACTAAATTACTCAACTGCATGACATCAAATTTTATAGTACAACTATCACTCACCCTTTGAGTTTGAATGAATATATTTTTTTCACACCAGTTCACCGTTTTTTTTCTACGTCTTCTCCTTCTTCTCTTCATACAGTCTCTCTCACAATCGACTCAGTCAGAGGCTCAGTCTCGCCAGCTTCAATTCGATCATGAAATTCTAACTGACCTTTTTTTTTCAATAGGAGCTGGAATAGGAGTAGTGTGTGGTTTGGAATTGGAAACTCTCAGCTTTTCCTCGGCACCGTAAATCCAGATAAGCACGCACTTCATCATGGTTTACAATTTACGAGGAGATAAATGGAGAGCACTGTGTGGAGTTAGTTCTGTGAGAGTTCCAACAACTCCAAACAACTTGTATCTATTTTGTTTTATTTGTTTACGATACTTACAATAATTGTGAGATGAATAAAATCCAGGTTGCACTAAAAATCAAAAAACCAAATGTATACATAGGTACCTACATATTATGTATAACATAAAAACAACAAGAAAAGTCCCTTCTTTCGATTTTCAGAATTTGTCGATCTCGTTGCCCTCTGAACTTTGACATTACAGATGGTGAGTCACTTAACAAAATTCAGTGTTAATCATCTCTTTTTGCTTCAAGCAACATCTCGGGGTATTTAAATTGCATAGACTTTGACGTTGATTATTACGGGAGAATTTCAAATTTGGAGTTGACAGTACAGTGTGCTGGGATCGTCAAAAGCTATTACTGAGGAAAGAGGGCGAAGGCGCGGAAGGAAAAAGGAACTGAACAGGAAAATCGTTTACGATTACGTTTAAAAAATGTGCCGCAATTTTTGAGAAAAATGAAGGAAGAGAAAATTCCCTCCAGATTTGTGCCTCAGCTCACTCCGAAGGCTAAATAATTTAAACGTTCATTCAAAAGCCATAGTCTCTCTCTCCTCCTGATTGCTTTACATTTACAAAGAAGTACCGATCTATATAGCATATCCATTGGTCCATTGTATGCAGGGGAGTACGCAAGTACGTATATATGAGGGGATATGGGAGTAGGTAAGGGTCTTTTACTTCGGACTTGGATTTGGCCGAGTACATCTTGTACATGAACATTTACGACACAACATCACCTTGTTTCTCTGCTCTCCCATTCCCAACTGTAGACAATGCACCGCACCGCAACTCTCTCTGTATAAACTACCGGAGAGAAAACAATAGCAATTACCGATCAGAAACACTTCGTTCCGCCAAGCCACTAGCATTACAGACCCAATTGCATGAAGGTTAAATGGGACATGATGAGCCTCCTGCTCCACACGGCACATGTACTATAACGCGCACTCTAAAGAAGGCTATTTGTTCCCAATTCTCTGAGGTTAAGAGGTCCAAAAGGACTTTCGTTATTTCTTTCGTCTTTTTATTTTTTTTGTTGAACCATGCCACGGAGGGGGAAGGAAGCTAAAAAGCATGGGGGCTGATCAAATAAATCCTTGGAATTTTTTGTCAAGATGATAACGTCTTCATATTATACGTTTGATATTGGTCGGGAGATGGGAGAGATAGAAGTCAGAGTAGTCAGAGAGATTCAGTGAAAAGGGAAACATGGAAAATCACCCGTGGGGGACCATCATCCAGAGAGACTCTGTGCACACGGATTGAGTTGTAGCCAAGTTGGTATGTCGGAGAAATGGGAGAATTGTACCTTTTGGACACTAAGCTCTTTCCATGTAAGTAAATAAAAATGCGTGAGTCAAAGTGTGCACAGGAGGAAATGGGGAAGGACAACGAGAGGAGGAATGAATGCTGCTGTATAGTAACTCAACTTTTTTCTTTCAACTCTTCTTCCACTTTTCAACATTGTGTACTCTCGTATGTGAGCAAAAATCCTTCTCCCTTCGTTCCCATTACCATATGTGCACACTCAACAAATAATATTACGATCCATGCATTTTGACTCGGAATCCGAATCCAAATCTGTAAAAAGCTAGAATTAATGTTCACTCGGTTTACCGGCCTGTCTCATCTGCTTCGTGGGAAAAAAAGAATGTGTGAGTATTAACTTTCCTCCACGGATTTATATTTTTGAATTTGTGGTGAAGGAAGCTGAAGGTTCACTCGGATGTCCGTGTTTCTGCATCGCCTTCTGCGAGACGTCACTATTGGGAGGGGAAAGGAAACACATGGAAAGAGCAGCTTCTTTATGGAAGATGCAATTATGTAAAATTATGTAGTGCGTATACTGCTCACATAGAAGCAATCAAGAATATGTTTAAAATTTCGTGTGATAGAAAATCGGCCTCTGCCGATTTTCCTAAGGGGTAGACGGTGCCAAGCGATTTGCGAAGCCAAGCTTGAGTGTGAACTGTATCGGCGGCAGTCGAATTCGGCTGCGGAGTCTTTTGGTTATTACTTTTAACTCTCGTGGGCTGTGTGACTTTGGGGATTCCTACGGATATGTACGTACACATAGGGTGGAATGAAGGTACATGTATCACGGAACTGCTCACTAATTGTGGAGCTACACCTACAACACTAACCTCGAAAAGGAGAGTATAATTTCTTTTATGTTTACGCAATACAAATTGACTGGGTAATCGTGCGGAAGTTGGATACAAGAATAATCAAAGACCTGGAGAGAGAAGTTAGAACATGGAGAGCGAGGAGCTTTGGCTTGGCGGAGACTTGCTAACACGAATAAACCTCGACCCCATTACTCAGAGTTTCTCATATTCTCTCCCGGCTCACATATATATAGTTCACTCCGGCCCGGCTACGGCTCGCGGAATGATATTGTAAATTATAGCCTCACTTACATAAACAATCTCTCCTTGTCCTCGTGTGCTAGTCGGGAGTCAGCTCTTGGAATCTCCACACTTCCAAAGGTGGGTATATATAGACGAAGACAAACGAGAGAACTGCAACCTGCCATCATTGCACTACTCCTTCCTACCCATATATTAAATCTTCATTTGAATTGGCCGAAAAGGCTTTTATCCCAATTGGATAGCGAAGAGAAAGGAATTGAAAGCCTGGAGATGCGATGGTTGTAGCGTTTCGAACGCACTAAACCCTGCGACGGCAACCGCTTTACAGTCAACAGCCTCAGTAGCCTCACCGTCGTATTTTCTTTCTCTTCATCCCACAGCCGCTACAACAACTACTCACGTCAGTTAGCGCGTAGGCTTCGTTCGGTTCAGAATGCATTGTTCCGTGCTTACAATTTTCAATTTTAGTTAGTAATTAGTAAATAATACTAAATACTGACTAGTGTTAATACAGTACTTCAGTGTTCATCAGTGGTCCAGTCATACATAATTTTTGAGTCCAAATTTCACACCTGTACATCCAGTTTGTAGTTACACTAGAATTTAGGCCCCCGCCAGCGGGGATTTAAACGCGCCTAACGTGGTCCCTGGCCAGGATTACCCACTGTCACCTTCCTGTAACGTGTCTAGGGTTGATGACGGTGTCTCACGCATAAAAATCAAGCAGAATATTGTTTAAAAATGGGACAATGGTGTCGTATTTGGGTCTGCACTAATCGTCACCAACCCTAGACATGTTACAGGAGGGTGACAGTGGGTAATCCTGGCCAGTGACCACATTAGGCGCACTTAAACCCCTGCTGGCTGGGGCCTAAATTCTAGTTGATGTTAAAGTTAAAACATAGTAGTGCACAGTTTCAGTATAATGGCACATGCCTACTACTTATTCGACAAAACAATAATTGCCAATTAAGTTAATCTTTTGCTGTCAACTTCAGTATACATTGGAGAATGTGATTGTAAAGAAACTTCTGTTTGTAATCAATGATTTTTAAGAAACTAATGTATTTAATCAAGTGTTATAAAACATACCGAATTTTATTAAAGTTTGTATCAAAAATTTTATCATTTTTACAAATATTGATATGAAAATGAAATTATAAGTCAAATAAATTAGCAAGATCAAAATCATCGTCGTCATTCTACATTTAGTCTTTGATTTGTCTCAACAATGGGTTATTGTTTAAAGGAACTACAGTAGGCATGACAGGTGCAATTGGTAGAGGTTGAACAGGATTGGAAGCGCCATGCGCTTCAAGTTTAAATTGCTCCATCATTTCAAACTTTTGGCGCTTGAATTGTTTAGCTTTCTCTCGAAACGCCAAACCACAGGGTCTCGGAATACCGCAGTATCTGCAAAATGCTTGGTTTTCTGGCATTGGAATAACTTGGCATGAACCACAGTATGCCCATCCTAGAGACAGAGAAGGAACTGGAAGAGCTTTTGTTAGCAGCTGTTGACACACTACATAGTTGCATCGAACCCACGGATTTTTCATAGAATTTCCACAGCATCCACAGTAGCAGTCTTTATGTTTAGGAAAATCAGTACAGTCAAACCTTAAAACCCAGTCCTACTTGGGTCCATTATAACCTATAGCCACCTTTAAATAAAATCAGTATTTGCGTAATTAATTAAAAATAAAAAACTTGAAAATTAGTAGTAAACCAACAAACCTAACAACTACTGTGTTTATAATATATATACGTAGCAAAACAAAATGTTTTAACTTAAATAACATGGGATTCATGTTCACTTAATGTTTGGATCGGATGTAGGACATTTTCCTTCGATAAATTTTCCCTCCCAGACACGTAACTCCCTGGAAAATTTTCTCGGAGTATCAAAATTAGGTAACGAAATTCAGCGAGTTTTCTTTTACAGAAAAGTTTTGGTTGATATTTCCAGAAATATGCTACAGTACTAAAATTAATTACTAAAAGGTTTGCCTTTTCTATTTATTTTTGAATTACTTTATGATACTGCGAGGAAAATGTCCTGTTTACAATTTGCGAGGAAAGTGTCCGAGAGGAAAATGCCTAGGAGGAAAATGTCGGGTGGAAAATGTCCGCAAACCCGTTCGATCACCTATTGATTATGAACTGTAAAATTAAATACTTTCTATTAAATTAATTAAATGCACAAATTGCAATTAAAAATCAAAACCAAACTAACAATTTACACCTAGTTAAAACTCTAAATATATACTTTATGCGGTTTTATTTAGTTGTTTTACACTCAAGGCGCATACATACAGACGTTTCACCTACCTCGTTGCCCATTGGTCCGTCTAACTCACTAAAAGTTTAATTGAGCACAAAAATAAAATTATAGAAAGAAATCAAATCTTTTTTACTTCGTTATCACCGTGCTATTTCAGATTGTGTCGTGCATTTTATGAAAAAATAATTAAAAAATGAATATTAACAGTATTTATACAGTTGTCAAATATTAAACTTGAGTATATATTATACGTTTTACGTCACTAAGGTTTTCGTACCATTACGATACTGAATTTTCAGCCCCGTTTACAGAACAAGAACTGGTTAAAACTTGAATTTCAGTGGATGATCTTAAAGATGCATAATGATTTATTTATGTTATTTGAAATTGGTAAATGTAACCCATGTTTGGGTTTAGAGTCCTGGAAATTCGTTGCTTACGTGAATTGAGCTTCAGTCTAGGAAAACAATATGCTTTGTGTTATTTGAAGTGACTGGCTTTATTAATGTACGCAAACGTGCGAGATATGTCGTACTAAGATCAAAAACAGAAGACAGAGAACCACTTGTGCATGAGGCTATTAATTTGTTTGAAATGCCAGGGGGTAAAAAAGCAAAATAACTAAAAAAGCGCAACAGAGCTGTATGTGTTACCCGCTGCTATAAGCTCTCAAAAGCATAGCTTTCTTAGTAATTCTGCTAATTTGCAGGCAAATGAATTCTTGGCGCTCAATAGAACTTCCATTAATATAGTTTTACGCACGTAAAATAATATGCAAATTTCTTTTTTAATTGCTATTAAATGCGAGGTTTACAGAACTCCCACAAACCGACCCATGATTATTAAAGCGTACTCAAACACCTAAACAAAAAAACGTAAGTGGTGTGTTATCTGCCACAACGACGTAGTTGGGACAAACTTAAACCAGTCAAAATGAATAGGTTTTTATTTTGGAAAGTGTTGCATTTACGTTCACATTGACTGTATTGGTTTACCATTCTTGACTCAAAATTGAGCTTCTTCCTTTGCACTATTGTCGAGTTTAAAATAAAAAGTACGGTGGAAGAAGATACTACATTTTCTAGTTTAAAACTCCCAAAAGCAAAAAAGGTTGTCTTGTTTTGCGCCGGAGAAAACGGCAAAAGACGATTATATTTATTTGTTATATATTATATATTTTCTAATACTCTTACTTGCGTGTTACATTGCGTAAATTGTAGCATTGTAGCAAGCAACTCTCTTGGAAGATTTAAGACCCCACTGAAGCCCTTATTAATCCATGATTTTTCATGAGCATCTTTTCTGAAATTTCTCAAACTCCGACGTAAGGCTTGATTCGTGGTATTTCCAGCATCAGCCATGTTAAAATTTTTTCTAAGAAATTAAAGCCACAAATATAGTACGTAGGAAACTCGGTAGGTATTACTAGGCTAGAAAATAGTACAGTTGTTGAAATATGGAAGGCAACTTTTTTACAATTTATCAAAACAATGACAATTAAAAATTGTACTGCAGCAACAATTAAAAAACTAAATGTGAAAAAAATAAACAAAAATTCTTCACAAAACAAAATTCAGTTAAAAAATGAACAGATAAAATTGAGACAAACAATTTTCAAAATAGTAAGTTTTAACCGCAGCCAGAATCTATGGTTACGTGCTGAGTGGGAGAGTCAAAGATGACAAATGGTGACAAACGCAGTTCAAAAACTCAGCACAAAAAAAAGATTGCACCACAAGTGCAATCTCGCCAGTCCACCTGAGCAGCTGACCAGAACCGAAAAATGGTAGGCACAAAATCTTGTGGTAGTTTAGAGCACAGTAGTTGCAGTCCTGACTCTTAAATTTCAGGCTTAAACAGTTCAGTGACACGTACAAAGAAAAACAGCAGGTTAGGATAGCGCACTATAATCCTTCAGGTTGGTTCAGGTTTCGTCGAAGGACTACTTATATTGTTAAATATCTTATTGTCATTGAAGTTTTTCATAATAAAAAATTAAGTTTATTTCACAATACCATCAAAAGTAATAGTTTTGGTTTCCATAGTTTTTAATATTCTCTCGTATTTTTAATTCGAGTTGTCAATCATGACTATCAATACAATCATTATCAGTATCAATAATCAGTGTAATTATTCCTTCGTATCAATATTTCCATGTTATAACTAGAAATTATTTTTAATAGTTTCTACGATTTAAAATAATATTTGTAGTTCAAAACAGCAATATTTAAACTGCATCCATAGCATTAAACAACAAAAATCTCCAACAAGTGTGTTTAAAGACAATAGTCCATTTAATACTTAATAATTAATGAACATTCCATGCAATACTGCATATTTTATAAGACACACTACAGTATAATTAATATGTAGGGGTAGGAAAGGAGCATTTTTGCGCAACAAAAATTGATATATGATTATGCTTTTTACATTTTCTACCAATTGAACAGCATTTCCAAGAAAGAAACTATCTCAGATTTAGCACACGGGTTTCGAATAAACCAACTTAGGCAATTGTCTCATTTTTTGCATCATACAAAAAGGTTTACACCTTTAAACTGGTGTGTCTAGACAAAGAAAATAAAATTACTCAATGCAATTTCTTATTGTCTATAACAGATGAAGATTTTGGAAATTTGTCTTTAATACGTGTACATGGTCAATTCATATTTTTTAAAAAATTCTGAATTTTTAAAAACTTGTCTCGTACTCCACCCCTTCTATCACCAGTACTCAGCACTAGCTCACACTCACTTAAACCGGTGGTATTGTAACCAATCCCACTTGAAACACCACATGTACCTGAACCACTGGTACCAGCAAAGATCGTACTTACAAGCAAACCACTTACTATGATGTTTCGGGATCTGGAAAAGCATAACCAGAAACGTTTCCTTGGCCCTCAGTAACAACGAATAGTGTAGTAACTCGAGTGCATTTTGCGCGGTGCTTCAGCAGTAGCCCGCAAAAATTCAAAAAAACTGAATTTTTTAAAGTTTGCCACGCTGTAACTCCTACAGTTTTTATCTGATTTCAATAAAACTTGCATTTTTGTAATGTTCAGATTTTTTTTCTTTAAAGTTATTCCTCAAAATTTTGAATTTTGATTTTTGAAAAATTAATAAAATGTCTTACTTTTTAAACCTAATTTTTAATCAAGATTTTGCGTAAAAAAAATTAAGTCGAATTTAAAAATTTCCAGAAATTAGTTTTTAAATAAAATCATGAGAATCACAAAACTGCAAGTTTCATTTAAATCGGACACCAACTGTAGTAGTTACAGTTTATTTTTCCTGAATATATTTTCTATGCCGTTAATAAGACGAAAAAGGATTCATAAGGTTGTCGTATTGTCATATGATGTAATGTTGTACGATGTGATGTACTGTTTGTAATGAAATAGTTTTGAAACATTGAAATAAATTAGTCGATTCATAATACGTACGACTTTAGTAACGAATAATTCGTTCTCTTCCTCTTTCACTCTGGGACCTGGGAATATATGAGACTAAGGCCAGGCGAGTCCATGTATAGTAGTACGATGCGGGTGATGGCAATTACTACAAACGCAACCCTTAACCAACCAAGTGCTGACTAATGCCTCCAATCCTGGAGATGACAATTCCTGACTGCTTACGAATAATAATATTCCTATATTATTATGAAGTAGGCGAGGATGACAATAAATGGTAGGTGGTAGAAGCGAATGTGTTTCGTAGTTTTATTTATTTAATAAAACAGTCCAATGTGAAATACTCAAAATACAGAAATACGACTTTGCAGAGTGAGAGAGTTGAAGCCAGTGAGGTCCTCGGTCTTCCCGGAGTGAATGGCTTCCTTACTTGTCCATCTCCTCTGACTTCAACTACTCAGCTCAGTACGGCATGGTTACAATTTACATCATACAAATATATTTAAATATGTTGCGGGGCTTGGGACTAAACCAAGGATATGTAGATGGAGTAGTAGTGGAGTAGTTATGACGGAGACTAGTAAGCAGTAGCAGTATGCAGTATCCGTTATACCCTCCCGCTGGTAGAAAAAAAATCAGGCACGGATTTTTTCGGGTGTCAGAAATAAAAACGGTCGCTGAGGAGGAAGTCCAACAAATTCCGCCTGGCGCCTATTTTTCCATCTTTAAGTGATCCAGTAATAGAATACTTTCCATGATCCATAAGTCTAATAGTCCCAGAAATCCAGATGTTGATCCAATGAGTTTTCAGCAATTTTCTTTACAGCTGCTTTTCTTCCAATTGGATCTGTAACACATAAAGCACTACCGACTCCATGTCGGAAAAATTTAAACATTCAGCGCAACAATACGCAACGCTTATTTTACATAATCAATTAATTCACATTAATTTTGAACTCTTTACTATATCGAATTACTTTAATGATAAATAACATTAGTTTTCTTCTAAACTTATACTTAATGAATTAAGTATTTATGTTTGCAATTTCTACATAATGTACTACAGAAAACCACTCTACAGAAAAATAATTATTATTACCTACGTAAACTATGGAATTTATCGTTGTTAATTTCAATTGATTCAAACTATCCATGGCTAAATATAAATTATAATTACAATATGCTGGCTTGATGGACCAGCTTCGTGCCAATTACTGCTGCACGGTTTGTGGTTTTTCCACCACATTGACATAATAATTCTAGCTTTATATAGCCTAATCAAGAAATAGCGCTCCCACGGAACGCTCCTACTTTAGCGTAACTATTTAACTAATTAGTTAAACTAAATTTTCTTAAATGTACCATGGCCTTAATAAACTGAAATATCTTAAAACTCGACTATGACACAAATAAATGTTAATTATAAATTAACCATTTTATGTTAGAAAGAAATTCCAACGTTGTACCAATGTATGCTGTACAACTAACAGTTTCCCACTGCGTTTTTGTTTGCTATACATAATTATAGAAACTCACTATGTTGGCTGGGTCTACCAACGTTGTACCTATTACTGCTGTACAACTATGCAGTTTACTACTGCATGAACACAAATAATATTCAACCTTATGAATACTGACTGGCTGACAACAAGGATATACATCTAATCCTAATGAGTTTGTATTCCAAAACTCTGTTCGGTGGCCACCTAAAGTTTTAATTTGTCAGACCTGTGTTATGAGAACTATGTAATTTAAGGATAAATAAAACTGTAGGTACTGAAACATCTAATGTCTACGATAAGCAAAATCTAATGTCCCATGAAGTGATCAAGTTCATGGTCAATTGCATGCCTAATTTACAATTAGTTCGTAACAAATGTTTAACCTAAATATGTTAGAAATTATCAGTTTCTGAATAACAATTATCCTTTAAAGACTTACCATGTTCTACATGCCCATTTTGTTGAAGATATTCCTCATCTACAACTTTTAAAATGTACATACGTACACTTAACGTACTTTGCTATTCCTAAAAAACAGCTTGATCTAATTCATTCTTTTGAATTAGATTAGTGATTGCATGTTACAATCCAACCTTCAGTCAATGTCCTATTTATCTTAAGCATTTGCCTAATTTAATTACCATGGATTGCATGGCTTTACAAACTTGTAACGTTCTGAACAACAATACTTTACCAGAGATACAACTACAAAGACCAACGAGAGGCTTGTCTATGAAAGCCTTAATTTTTACTGATTACCAATCTTATTCTTTGCGTCGGCCGGCCTTGAACTAAAACTTAAGTAAATACACTAAGAAAATAACTCGTGTCGAGATATAATTCTTATACTAAAGCCTTACCATGGAAGACAATATTTAAATTAAACGAATAATCAAATTCTTATTACTTGTGACTTTTCAAGTTTTTATCCATGAAACCTTTTTACACAGTAAGGGCTTACGATTATAGTTGCTAATATCTTCTCTACTAACCTCTGATTTTTTATTGTAGAACTTTATTTACATGAAGATGTAAATTATCTTGCTAGGACATGACTTCACTCAAAAATATTTACGTTGCTTTAAATAAATGATATAAATAATTTTATATTCATGACCTTTGTTCTTATCGCTACGGAACACTCAAGTTTATTTTTTTGCATGACTAACTATATAGTTAATTTTATTCAACAAAAAACGCAACTAATTATTCACAACGAGTGCGCATCAGAAAAACTTGCAACACTCGACAAAGACTTGTTCGTAGTCTTATTTTAATAAAATCTAACCATTTTATTTTATCTCTAGATCTTTTTTGGTTGTCACTAATTTAGGGAATTTAAATATGACTAAGCTTGAACTTGGCCTTATGCTATTGTCTTTAAAAGCGTTTGCTAGCTCAGGAAACTCAAGTACTTTGACTACTAATGATTTTATCAGCCAACCTTTAAATACCTATAAGTTCAATAGCTTTAAAGTTCTTGTAATATTTCCATGGTTTATTTAAATTATAAACTTAATCTGACTCAACCAAAAATAATATATGACCTACTATGATTCACCACTCGACCAACCTTCAACTTTAACTTTAACCTCTCTTATTTTTAGAACTAAAAATATTCCAACTTTGCATAGGTAATGCATTGACTTACTAGTTAGCTACTGTCTAATGACTAATCTAACTATAATGTCAAGTACCTGTCTCGCAATTACTATGTACATTAATACAAGATGTACATTATTGTGCGTAAAATCATAATTGTATTACTTAAACGTACTACGTAGACTCAAAAAAAATGATTACAAACTTAACAAAAATTTGACATGTCTCGTAAATTATTACTACGTTAAATCACATTTTTTAAAAATTACGTACAACACATTAAACCATGGCAACATATTTAACAAAACATTACTATAGGACACCTAACATTAATAATAAATGAATGCCTTAATTAGTAGCGCTCCAACGGAACGCACCCTTAGCGCTACAACGTAACGCTTAGGGCAGAAAATTATAACAATAATTTGCTTTTGTCAAGTTACCAATGGTCAATACTACCCAGGTTTTGTTTGCTGGTTTAATTCGGTACTCCATAGACAATGATACACCAAAATGTGGGTGACTAAATCCAGGCGGTGGTGATTCGGCATCGATGCCGTCTTGATTTTTGATCCATTCTGAATTCGTTGATGTTGATCAAGAAGATTACAGATTCTAAGATCCATGTCACGTGTCGCCATGTATGAGACTAAGGCCAGGCGAGTCCATGTATAGTAGTACGATGCGGGTGATGGCAATTACTACAAACGCAACCCTTAACCAACCAAGTGCTGACTAATGCCTCCAATCCTGGAGATGACAATTCCTGACTGCTTACGAATAATAATATTCCTATATTATTATGAAGTAGGCGAGGATGACAATAAATGGTAGGTGGTAGAAGCGAATGTGTTTCGTAGTTTTATTTATTTAATAAAACAGTCCAATGTGAAATACTCAAAATACAGAAATACGACTTTGCAGAGTGAGAGAGTTGAAGCCAGTGAGGTCCTCGGTCTTCCCGGAGTGAATGGCTTCCTTACTTGTCCATCTCCTCTGACTTCAACTACTCAGCTCAGTACGGCATGGTTACAATTTACATCATACAAATATATTTAAATATGTTGCGGGGCTTGGGACTAAACCAAGGATATGTAGATGGAGTAGTAGTGGAGTAGTTATGACGGAGACTAGTAAGCAGTAGCAGTATGCAGTATCCGTTATAAATAGGCTGGAGAGGAGGCTTTCCTCCAGTCTCGTCTCTCTTTGACTTTTTAGTGAGATACGCTCGGAGAGTCCGTGTTGAAAAACAAGGGATATCTTCCCAAGTGGGCGTTCAAGCTCATCTGGGGCTAAAGATATTCGCATTATATTTAAGCCATCTTGGCTTCATATAATATATTACTTATCTGGACTAGGTGAATTTAAGCTCACTTCTGCTTCTCTCTCTCATTCTGGTCTTATCGCGGAAGTAAGTTAAGTTGGAAGATATACGCCGGCAGGCAGGGCATAATCGAGACAGACAGAGACACTAGAATATATTATAGCGATTTCCTCTCTCTCTCAGGCATAGGCTCTTGGTGAATCGGTCGACATTATTATACACCATTAGCCCCATAGGCACGTAACAGAGAGAGAGAGAGAGAACTAACTATAAGTCATGATGCGATTGCGTTTCTCGCGATATGGCTCCCTGTCTACTTTTGAATATCAGTCATCTGGCATATCTTATTAGTGGTCCTGGTGCGAATTGTCGCAGAACTTGGAGTACGTCAAAACCGGAAAGCTTCAAGTGTAAAAACTCTCTATTACTTCACACTTCTCTCTCTCCCCTTAAAATTATTCCTGCCACGACTCTTGAACGTCCTTCCTCCTCAAGGTTCCAACACTCCTTCCCCATAAAAGCCATTAAAAATACCATCTTGGGACTCTGGTTATAATAGTAATTTTGGACAAAATAATAATACTTGACTAATTTCAGTTATTTTAGTTATTTTTATTTAAAATCTAACGTTCCACCTTCTTTAATACGGAACGTAGAAGTTATTCAAATTTGTGGTACAAAACTGCCACACGTAGTATAAAAAAGGGCGATGCATATAATTTTAATTTCCAATTTTGAAAATAAATTCAGGATACAAAATGAAACGATGATATGAGTATGAGCCCGCTACCCGCTTTATGTTGGTATGGTTACTTATGAAGAATCAAATAAGCGAGTAATTGTAATAAAGCAATTTAATCAATCCTATTCCAAAGTAATCTCTATGTTGCTATGCAACTTCTCCACGAATGAGATACGTTTCATAAAGTGATAAGCTATTTTCGATAAGCATATAGCTACACTTTCTTTGAAACCTTAATAGGATTTCCTTCGTTTCCGCGTCTGAAGCATAGACAGTCTTACTCCCATTCAAAGGCGGATCCAAGGGGGAGGGGCTACGGTGCTTTAGTTCCCTCCCCTAAAAAGAAATGTTTAACATTGTGGGGATAGAGGCGGCCATTTTCCAAGATGGTCGCTTAACATTGTTAGCCCCCCCCCCCAGCATGGGATATTTCTGGATCCGCCACTGCTCCCATTAAAAGTTCCGAATCAATACGCCCGGTCCCAGTAACCTACAACATGCATGCTGCATAGTCACAAACATATGCAACATAATATGTAGGTACCTAGGTATTTACCTACTCAACTTGAGTTGAGATTCACAAATCTTGATTTATTTGTTGACATAGGAACATCAGGATATTTTTTTTCTCGTTCTCAAGTGTCACGTATATAAATCTATAACTCATACAAACTTGCCATTTAAAAAGTGAACCTTCTACTCGAGCTGACAGAACCTTTCTTCCCATCACAACTCAGGAGGAAACTTTGGATTGTTCCACAAATGTAGTTGAGCTCGTAGGTCCTATATACATATATTTGAGGGGGAAAAAACTTTTAATCCGCATGGGATGTGCAACATAAAATAAAATAACAGTAATAATAATAATAAAAAAAAGTAAACAGGTTGATTTGATTTAAGGAGGAAATTCAATGTAATTGTAATACATGTATGAAAAAATTGAATAAAGTACTAGATCCCCTGATGCGGACCTCAAATAATTACTTCCATGATAAGGAGAACATTAAATAAAATAATCAGAGGGAGGATTTCTTTATTTAAACAGAAATGCGCCATTCCTTTCCATTAAGCTGAATGGTAATTCAAAAACTTTCCCTATAACCATTCAAATTTTACGCTTGCAATTTTGCGAATTTTCTTTTACTTTTGAGCACGAGCCATGAGCTATATACACAGGACGGAGAGAAGTGTATCCCAAATCCTTAGTATAAATAGTTACATTTCATTGGGCTGCATTGAAAGCATCACTTTAAGCTCAGAGACTCTCTACTCTCAGGTCGGGGTCTGCTCCGCATCAGATTTTCTAGTAGTTTAGTTGTTCAACGCACGATTGCCTTGCTAAAAAAACGACGGATCGATATTAAATACCTAATGTTTTAATCTTGCGTAAATGTGAGAGTGAATATATAGCGGGGAAGAGAATATTGAAATTGAAAGATTTTAATTAAATTCAAATTTCATGACTTCCACATGACACATGTTTGTAAATGTATTATTTAGTATGGAATCTCAATTAGAGTGCTGCCCGCGACGGACAGAATATAATCCAGCATAATCAATCTCAACCTATCGAATTGTTGGCTGAAGTATGCAGAAATGCTAAATGTATATTTATACCTGTAAAGCTTCTAATAACTCCCGAGGGGTCTCTAATAAATCCCGGGATCTTTTACATTGAAGTATAATATGGAGTAGATTCTGTTTTCTTTTTAATATCTGGTTTCTAATAGCTCCCGGGTCTAAAGCAAAGTTTGATTTAACTTTTCCTGGAGTTATTAAAAGCTTTTCGATACTTACAATTAGATATTTACAATTAAAATTAGTTATAATTAAACTAAGTGGCAACAGTTATATGCATGTTATGTATTAAGTAAAGAGTTGAGTAAATAATGGATTTTGGAGTTTTCGAATTTAAAACGATACAGTTTTGAGATCGAGATATTAATTAACAAATATTCATTACATGTGGTCAAATATTAATCTCTTTACCATTTTCTATATGAAATAGCATTCATATATAGCAAATATGAACGCGGAGGGCAAAAATGTACTGCAGCTAGTAACTAATATACTTTGATTCGATGATTCGACTTCGCCGCGGGTAGATGAACAGAAAATATGGCACTTCGTGACCGATTTTTCAATCATCGAGTGAATCACTTTACACTTGCCTTAGATTCAGATTTTGCTCAGTAGAGAACCTTTAGATTTTCCACCCGTTTTTTTATGTACTTTATTTTTCTGGGTTTGTTAGTTATACGAAATGTTTTTGAATATCTCAAGAAGAACAAGGCATTGTTCAAAAGTTTTTTGTTCACACAGGATATAACTATAGTACAGTGTCACACCGTCACACTGTTTATTGTACTTATGCGTCTAGAGAGGTACCTCTCCTTCCCATATCTTTCCTTCGCAGCCTCCGCTTCAGTGAATGTCGCCGTATGTTTCCAAGGTATAAAATTTCTTCTTCTTCTTCTTCTTCTTCTTCTTCTCTCCCTTCTTTTTTTTCAAAACAAAATCTCATTCCGCGTGAAAACTTCTTAAAGTTATGTTCACATTTGCAGACCTGTATTAGTATATATTTTTTGGATTCTGTGTCAAATGTAAATCCAGGCTAGGGAAGGGGAAAAATCCTCTAAAGGCATTTATTTTTAAAAAGTTGAATAAGAAATATGAAATCAGTGAAATCTACTAAAATTTTCTTTTCTTCTCTCTCCCTCTCTCACTTTTTCTCTCGACTGTGTTTGTTTCGGTCGAGACATTTCACGGCAAGATTCAAATATGAAGTCATACGGAACGTTACCCCTGAAAAGCAAGAACGACAAAATATGAAATGCTCCGTGTAAGAAAAAAAAGGCTTTATTTATCTACTCAGGAATAATACGTATATATATATATACTGTGTGAGAGAAAGAGTATGCAGTGTAAGTAGGGATATACATGTACGGTCACATCAAGCTCTACACGACTCTACACAACTGAAACCATAAGCTTCAAACAAATCATTGTAAACCCTTCACAGCTGTAGGGAAGGATACACGTAGTTACATTTTAGCTTCTACGTATTTCATACTTTCACAGATTCACTCCAGGACACTAGCTGAGAAATCAATTTTAGTTTCCGTGGCACTGCTCCCAAAACCAAAGACCTTCCGCTCCTGTTAGACGTGCAATAAAAATAAATATCCTTATACAAAGGCTATTTCACTTTTTTTCCAACTCTCACTCTCTCTCCCTCTTTCGCTTTCTCTCTATGAGCAGAAGGAAAAGGTTGGTGTGGATTTTGTGGAGACTGTGGTTATGGTGTAGAGAACTGTTAACTGTATCATGATTGTGGTCTCCCCCATGTAACCACTTTTGGATAGATTTGAATGTCAAAAGGTCGATACCATGGAATGGGAATGGAAATTCTCAGCCCCCACGGTTGTTGAGCTGATCTGAATTGTTCAAAGAAGTTCCGTCCTTATTTTCCCACGTGTAGAGTCTAGACAAAGGAAAATTAAAATTATTCTGATAAGGGGAGAAGATTGGATCTCGGGCTTTTATTAAATAACATTTGTGCTGGTGCTATATGGTGGTGGTGGGCTGGTGGGGCTGCCGGTTTGGTTGGGAGATTGGCTCTCATAGCATTTCCAGATTCCTACAGTGGAAGTTACGTTACGTGGTTACTACTCTGTCTCCTCCAGTTCCACAACTACAACCATGATAAATTACGAAAGTTAAGTGATTGTGGGGAAGTATTTGTTAGGCGACCCCAGGAAAATACATAGTACTACTCAATTTCCACTAGATGCTAACTAGCTAATATATATAATTATCCATGTGTATAACTTTAGACTAACACAGAATTTCTAATTGGTGACACTTCTCGAGTCCCAGTCAACCACAGGTACAACTACTATACTTCAAACTTTTATTCTATAAACCAATTAAATCAAAGGTTATATGGAAAACTCCAGGAATTGAAAAGCTTTGCCACACAATTCAATTCAATTGAAATGAAAATATTACCTTTTTTCAATGTTATAATAATTATTTTAATTATCTTTGTAGGAAAATCCAGGAACTCTAGATATACTATATGTAGTCTGCTTTGTTTTTCTTTTGTGGCCATTCTATGGGAAATATTTTGAATAATAAAGAGAGGTGTACTGCATTTAATTTTGGGAGTGAGATAAATGAAGTTATGATGAGCCAACTGCTTTCATCTCACTCATAATAATTAATTAACCCAGTAAAATATTTAGCTTGGGCAAGGATGAGGATGCTAATAAAGGGAGTCGCGGTGTCACAAAAGTCTGGCTTGGTTTTGTCTTCAGATGTAGTTATCCACTGTACACATGGACATACATAAAGACTCTACCCACTTATCCTGTTTTCTACTTTTGTATGTGTGTGTGTGTGTGTGTGTGTGTGTGTGTGTGTGTGAGGCTCCAAGATTTATAATTATTTTATTTGATCCTATATAAAGCTTTTGTTTATTTAATTACAGGAATTAAAAGCCAATTTGTTTATGCAAATGGAATGAAAATGTCTCAAAACTGTATGAATATCATACATGGTGACAAATGTGGACTCAAGTCTATTATATCCCTGTTAAATGACACGTGGCCCTCCAAACTTCTTACGAAACTTGGTTGGTACATGTGAGACAAGACGAAAAGGAAAATTAGTTTTCTAGGAATGTCAGAGTCGGCGGATGTGAAGCGCATCAGCGTCTTGATCTTATCCAAGATCCAAGACGTTGCTTTTCAATTATCAATGTCAGTCCTTGTAAATGATTTGCTTTTCCTCCGCGACTTCAACTCAACTCAAGGCACATACAGAGCAGCGACTATCTGTACAGCGTAACGCGACTCACTCAGTCTAATATCCTTCACATGACAAGTTTATTGAACAGGCTGTACATTTTCTACACACATCATCATCACTATCCAAGCACTCCGTATATATGTACCTATATATACAGTATATTGTGGACCAAGAAATAAGATGTATATACTGTGTATACGCACTATGGCAGCAAATGGGATTCCCTCCCACAAAGCGCGACAAGAGAAAAGTTTCCCCATCATGGAAGTCTCACACAGTCCCATCCATCCCATCATCCAGTCATATAATGTGGACATATGTATGGATGCTCTGCTCCATGCATCAAGAAGTTCTATCAGCACTTTCCACTTTCATCGCATAAACAATAATTGACCTGTACATGTGCTGGTGAATCGCACTGAGCGTCGCGTCTCAAAGCATAATAATATATACAGTCACTACTGCAGTACAACTACACACACACACACACACACACACACACACACACACACACACACACACACACACACACAAGAACTCATAATATGAGAACAAACAACAGGCTCGTCTTGTCTATTTTTTATCATGAGCCAAAATGTACAACGGGAACAACATTCCAAGTGTCTGTCTGTGTAGTCTCTGTAGTTTGTACACTGTACGTTGATGAAATGGATGATGTGGCTACTTAAAAAAATCACAAATTGCACTTGAGAACTATAAGTAGGTACATAGTATGTACAGTATATATAGTATAGTATAATATATCATGTATGTAGGTACCTACTTGAAACCCAGGAGCGCGGAGGGATATACCTTAACACACACACAAGAATCTTAGTCTCAAACCATGACCCACGGTGCGTCTCAACTTTTGGACCAAAAGATGGAATTTCCTTCCCCGGACACATCAATCTATCCCAACAAACCTTTGATCTCAAAGAAGATTAATTAATTGTGATCTCAGCAGGACGAAAATCTAAATCCGCAGACATCCTCCCTATTTCTCTTGCCAACAACAAAATAATTTTCTTCTCTCCGTCCCAACAACAAAGTATATATTATAGGGACGTGCATATGCATTCCTCGGCTCCAATTCCCTCTCATCTACTCATACTACCACAGCACAGGAGATGAGGAAAATGACTTGCGTAATAGCTCCCCGGCATCTTAATTCCTCTAGTGCACTGTCACCAGTCACCAAAGTATGTTCAGAGTACCTACGTATGTGGAGACGGAGACGTGTGTATAGTCCCGAGGAGCGACACAAGGACATTAGAAAAAAACCGGTCCGAGAGAGAGAGAGAGATTCGGAAGTAAACAAATAGTTGGCAGCATTCAAGAGAAAATACATATAGGGAAAAATACTTCCCCATTCTCAATCCGAATCTCAAGCCGCCACTGTTATTATACCCATTCTCCATTTTGAAAGATTAACATTCACATTTCACAATTTTTAGCCTATCACTTACTCACTACTTGACTCTCTCCGACTATTTCTACTTCATAATTTTTTTTGTATGTCTCTCTCTCTCTCTGTGAACACTAAGACACTAAGCAAGTCCCCCCACACCACACACACACAAATATCTGAGCATTCCAAGAGATAGACTTTTGAAGGATTTCCCTTATTCAAAACTTTCACGGGGACGGGGAGAATGATAAATACGACGAAGGATGAGTAACGGTAACCTGGAAATAATTCCCTAAAGCTCCCTCAAGAATTCCTGACCTGAATACTTTTTACATGAGATTCTGGCTGATTTTTTTCCCCTTTTTTTGGTGGAAATACTATAAAATCAATCTAAAGGGTTCTTGAAGGAGGAGTACTACGAGAGAGACACGACCTCATTTTTCTTTTCTTAAACAACGTGGGAGGTCTCTTACATTGAGAGTGCTATATTATAGATATCTTACAGCTTCATTGGAACTTGGGAAGTGATACATTTCACGTGGATTATTGGCATTAGAATAAATAGGAATTATATTATGTGTCCCATGTACCATTCCCATGACCATTTTTTTGTGAAAATTAACATGACTGAGTAATTCATCAATGACATTAATTTTTTGTTTTTATGCATAATACATGTAAAGTTTAGCTGCTACATATAGCCACTACATATACAATTACTATAGGCAAAATCTCCTATGTGCATTCTCCCACTCCCGCTATCACTCCGCACTGCATCTGTCCATATAACTTTGGACATTTCCATTCGCCTTTCTTAATCTAGGAAAGTCATTAAACGCTATCAAGGGGCTATCAAAACACCTTTTATGATGCCTCGAATTTTTCACGTGCATGTTCATAGGAGCGTCAGATATTAAGTACTGACAACTCACTCAACTAGACTAACTCTGACATGCCTGGCCTGGCAAAGATTGTATAGAGTAAGGAGACTACATACTTACATTATAGGCATATAGACTGCAGGGTAAATCCTACGTTTTTTTGTTTTGTCAGGCTATATACCACCTACCTAATATAATGTATTAGGTAGGTGGTTCTAAACTCCACCGTATTTGTACGATTATGCCATATGTGATGTTTTATTTCATTATTTTTTTGAAAGTACTTTTTTTCTTAACACCTTGGAAATTATTTTCATTTTGGTTGAGCATTAAAAATAGAAAATATAAAATCAATACTCTCTCTCCATATGGCTCTGGGAGACACGGGGGAAGACAAGGGTGTGCATGCTTATTGAGTGGGTCTCTGGAATGTGGATTGGGATCCTTGAAACTCAAATTCAAAGATATGTATATATAATATACCTGATATGGGATGCACATGGTGTTCGAGACATGATGAGATGAGTGGAAGTAGAAACAGTTATTATCGATTTTGTTGGGTGTCTATATATGTATGTGCACTGCACTGGCTTAATCTAAAGACGTAAGTTCTCTCCTCTGAATATGTGTGAATCAGATGGATTAAAATATCACGGGACGATTAGAACTCTTGAAATATACGGAGAGTTTACACATGTTTTCATCATTAGCACGAGGTTTTGGTGAAGGCTCAAAATATATAATCATTACAAGGAGGTACATACAATCAGAGAGAGAGAGAGAGAGAGAGAGAGAGGGAAATCCGACTAATGTAATAAAGTTATGTATGAGACTGAGTTGGCGGGGGGAGAGAGAATGTGGACTATTTCAATTTCTCCCATGTTTCCAAAACTCTATATACATGTGTGTGGATCCATTAGCACTCGCTTCAGGAGTTTCATAGTCTCGCCTCAACCCTCTCTGAAAGCACACAACAAAGAAAAGAATTATTCGGGAATGTATCAGGAGAGAAGTCGTGATTTGACAGAGAACTATACTTTCGTAAAGCGGGAAACATTCGATAAACTAGGACATTAAGAGGAAGAAAGGGAAATGACAGGATAATGAAGCAGTTAGCATGAGAATAATTGTGTAATTGCGCATAAATTTCCCACAAGTTCAAGAAATATTTTCATGCTATTTCAAGTCTTATGGCGGAATTCCCTTCATAATCAGATTTGTTTGAGGTGAACCAATGAGAGATCTATTGAATTGAAGAGTTGGAGAGAGAGAGACTGAGTGGAGTAATGTAATGCAGGAGAGAGAATGGAGGCGATGCAGTTTAGTGAATGTGAAAAGAGACGATGATTAAGCATTGTAGTCCCTCTCTCCCTCTCTCCCTCCCTCTCCAGGCAACTCAAAAGAAACTGATGATGTTACCAGGGTAGAAAGATAGAAAGTAAAAGTATTATCAACTGTCAAATATTAAGATTGCGTTCCAAGGATGCCAAGTTTCAGGCCTGCTGGAAGTGGGGAAGTGGAATAGTGGGGAAGATGTAGAGAGTCCTTCATATTATCCCAAGACCGTCGAGTCTAATGGTTAGCCAACACCATGAAATTCACACATAGGAGCATCAAGACAGATGTATATGCATTTGTAGGTGGAGTCATACATATTCGTCGTGGAAGAGGTTCTAGTTTGGTTTTAGACGTGGGGACCTAGTGGGATCCTGTGTGTGTATGTGTGGAGAGAGAGAAAGTCCTGAAGCCTATGCCTTCCAGTTGGTGAAAGAAACGAAAAAGGAAAATAGAAGAGTGAAGAGGCAAAGTGAAAGAGAAGACTCAGGGGAAAGCAACTTTCCAAAATGAGTTGCTTCTATTTCAACTTCCCTTTGCCTCCTTTGCCCTCTATTCCATTCACAGTTCGTGCATGCATTACCCGTCACTTATACAGGTCCTTTCTCTTGTCTGCCTTCCTAGTTCAAGCTCTACAAGACTCTCGTATGACTCGGCATATGTATGCAGCAGGACTACATGACTACAGACAAAAGGAGTGAGAGAGCCCAGGCCTGGTTGTTAGCGTAAAGTAGTGTTCGTCAGGGAAATGACTGTGTTAGTTCTTGGGATTCAAGGGGTCTAAGAGTCTAGAGTTGAGTTAAAGGAAAGGCTAGCCAAAATAAAAGTAGGTAAAGGAAGAAGGTCGGGTTTCCCACAAAAGACATGTAGACTCTTACGTGTGGCATGTCGAGAATGCAAATAAAAAGAAAGACAGAAAGGGCAGGAAATCTATAGATCCGTATATTTCATTTCTTGCACACACACACACAGACAGACACAAGGCAAGGGCGAGATTCGAAATATTCTAATAGTATAGAAGCCTCTCTTCCCTTGTACATCTTCATAATATTTCATACCTTCCATATATATAGTCATCCGTACTCTGTGGCAAGTGGCAGGCAGGGTGTACCCATGCATGTGCATACTCGGAATAATATCCTTACAGCATCATAACTATATAGTCACACATCCCTATAGATCATGAGGAGCATCCTTTCTACGGATCCGTACGAGTATTCTTTATTCCTTACGTATGCTTTGAAGTAAGGTAGGTAATTAAATATGCATTCTACATGCATCTCTATCTATACTCCCACTACTATGACCATAATATCTTTCTTTTTCGACTACATATTTGTGAATGGACTTGATCTTTATTTTTTCATGTCTTTTTAATATAACGACGTCCCACTACACACACACACAGTTCTCAGTTCTGAGTGGAAGTATCTTTCTAATTATATTCAAAAAATATTTATGCAAATCCTTCATAGCTACCTATATATCCTGTTGAGTACATCATTTTCAGAGCACATTTCCATTTTCTCTCTTGTACTCAACCCATGAGGCATACGGGCAATATGAAATGAAAACAAGGCTTCCAATTCTCCTCCTCGTCTGAGCCTCTGAACTGCGTGGAGCTGGAATTATTTACATAAATGATATTATATTCTGCTGGTCTCTTTAAATTCTTATTTCTAATTACGAGTAAAATCGGAGAGAAACATGCGGCGGCGGTGGCTAGCCTCAAGGAAGAAAGCATCGCCAACACTTGTAATGTTATTAAATGTATCGAAATGCACACCATCCATTCCTTTTAGACGGCTCTATTACTAGTGAGATTAGTAAAGTAAAGGCTCTATTACTAGACCCATAAAAGGGTTCCACTCCACTGTATATTATGAAAAGACGGGAGTAACAGAATACGTCAAAATTATTGTTTTATTGTCTAACTAGAGCGCTATCTTTGGGAAGAAGCCACTAAGCTGTCACCGGCATCATGAGAACCAAAATTCAAATTAGACATTCCATATTTTGTAACACTATCCTACGGAGGGAGTAATACAAATAACGTCATCAAAATTCTTCACATTTTGGGAGCCCCTTTCGATTATGTGCTTAACATTGCTTTACATAGGGAATAGGGAACCCTTATGGGAGCTCCCCTATTTAACCAATAGCGCCACTTGTGTAACCTCCCGTCTAGTGCTGTGAGTTGGTCATTTTGCTAATGTTGGTGAATCCTTATAAACTTCAGTGGCTTTTATGATTTCGTATTTGGTTTGGTTGGAATATTGTAGGAGCAACTAGCAAGTGTATGAAAAGTGAGAGGTTCTACTACGGTAAGTTTAAAATTACAGCTGTTCTTAAAGACATATTTGCTAAATTCCGAAAATTTAGCTGGAATTAATTGTTACTAGTTCGTAGTTCATTTTGTATTTAAACGAAAGTTTGATTTGGTCTAAAATGCATATGTTTTTTTATTAATTAATAGATCGTATTGTTATGAAGTGTCGTTCATTGCGTATGGTTTGCTAGTGAGTGAGGTAGTACAGTTTCTAAACAGCTCGAGTTCAAGTATCGGGCTGATAATTGAAGAAAAATGGGTGACACTGCGGAGAGGCAGAAAAGGAAGTCGGCACTTTATGCTGAAGTGCACCGATTTTCTCAAAATTCGGACTATGATAAGATGCTCAAATCTTGTAATAGACGTAAGTAATGTCAAATGTTAATAAGCTATGGATAAAAATAATAAATCTACAAAAAAGTGAACTACCAACTGCAACTACTAAGTAGACAGATTTGTTTTTAAACTTGACACTGTCCTCCATTGGATAGCCAAGAGGACTTCTTAATCTTCGGATCATGTGTCATGTTTTGAATGGTGGCTTTATATGAAGTGGATTTTGGATTTTATCTTGATTCATATAGTGTATATACTTTCTATCTTCTCGTGTCTTTAGTTCTACACGAATTTCCGGATGAACAGACTGGATTTGAAGCTAAAATTGTTGCATGCATTCAGTTGTCGAAGTTTAAAGAAGCTTTAGATTTCATTGGAAGAAACCCAAAGCTTGCCACGTAAGTTTCTGAATAATCATATATATATATGCAGTGGAACCTTGTTATAACCACATCTCAGGGGGAAGGGTGTATTACGGCATTATAGAGAGGTGACCTTATAGCCTAAAGCGTCACATGCTGTTACAAAAAGTATCAAAAATTAAAATTCAATGTGAGCTAGTAATAATGTTAAATGAAGCATGGTTGTATTAGCTGTAATCTTGTTAGGCTGTCTCAATTTTCGGCTAGCAGAATCATTTCTATTTTCTTTTCAATACTGAAACAGCAGCTAAGATTAATTTATGAAAACACTTCACCTGAGTGTCCTGATGCTAGTGTAAATCACACGCAATTAAAAACCGATTTGTACTGTAGGCTGTAGAATTCTTAGAATACATGTAGAATACAGAGACACATCTTATGTGATAAATCCTATTGAATAGACGTGCAGCAATCACATTAAAATTACAGAATTTATAGAATGTGGCATTTCACTGTTAATAGTATCCATACGATTATAAATTATAAGTAGCTATATGTCTTGCATCCATAAATTGTATAAAGTAATTTTTGGAAGCTCCGTTGCCCGGAGAATACGATTACAGTAGCACACCCATATACAATTGCAGTTAGTCTTGGAACTAAGGATACGGGGATAGTGCTTTTGAGAATATTTGCAGGTTGCTTCAAAAACGTAAAATAGCAAATAGCTATAGCATATAAATTATTGTATGGGGAGGTGTGATCCACGGGGCTATAGTAAGAGTGACCTTATAAAAAATGACCTTATTGTCTGGAGATTGACCATGTTAAAGTGTAGGAGGTTTACCGAGGGCAAAACAAGACGCTATAACATTAGTGGTTATAAAAAGGTTCCACTGTATATAATATAATATCAAATTAAAGCATTTGAAGATCCTGAATTCTGATTAAAACTGATGCTGTATATATCGTTTAAATAACATTTTAATACAATTTTGTATGCAGTAACTTGTCTTTTGAACAATCTTATTGCTGTTATCGATTAAATGACATCACTCAAGCTGAAAGTCTTCTACGAAATTCTTCCGAAGATTCGCCAAGAAAGGTTGAACTGTTAGCTCAAATTTACTACCGATTAGAACAGTATGAGAAGTGTTATGATTTGTACCGTGAAGTTATCAAGAATTCTAACGATGAATGGGACAGTGAAAGGCAAACTAATTTGTTGGCGATTTCGGCATGTTTAGAGCTCAATGGAATTGTAAGTTAGATAACATTTTTGACAATTATTTCTTAAAATTTCATGTTTTATACTACTTTGAAGTACTTTGTGCTTCTGTTGGATACTTGTAGTTACTGTTCATAGCTAAATTCTTCAGGATGTAATCTTTTCAACTGCCAATCAGATCACCACTTGCAACGTATTACTATCATTTAATTTTTACTACGAACCTCGGCAGTGAGATATTTCGAAAATCTTTATTATACGACATGGTGAAGTGCTTTTCCAACCGTGACCAGTTTCGGAATTGTCACGAAATTGAAAATCAAACTCATATTCCCAATTAAAATAACTTCCAAAATTATAATAAAATACAATTTCATATTAAAGTTTGCAAATTAAATCTTTACTGGGTTGGAAAAGTCTATCCGTGCGCACGCACCTTAAGTGACTAATAATAGTTTTTTTTCGAATTTGGGGAAAGTGGTTTAGTCTGCTTCTAATCAAGTGGTCGGCTGTTGGATTTTCCCTATTATTTTATATGTTCAAAAATGTCCGAAATTAGATTTTACACATGTTCGTAAGCTTAAACAATTGGGTTTATGTACCTACGTCACCACTAGTGAATGAATTATTTGTTTTATTTCATTTGCAATTGCATAATCTTCTTTTGGATTTAATTTCAGAAGAAAAACATTCCTTGTCCTAAGGGAGATTCCTTTGAAAACAGCTATAATACTGGTTGTGTCTTGGTTAGTAAAGGGGAATATACAGAAGCCGAAGTTGCTCTCAAAGAAGCTGAAACAATGTGCATTCAATCTCTTGAAGAAGACGGTGTGCCAGAAGATGAAATTGAGGATGAAGTCAGCATTATAAGGTTATTTATGTAAATTATATTCATTTTCTGTTGACGATTTCCGATGTTACAAACATGAGATTTTAAAGCAACGTTTCTTCTTGAACTTGCAGAGTCCAAAGAGGGTATTGTGCTCAAAAATTGGGGCGCCCGAAAGAAGCCATGCATATTTATACCAAATCTTTGAAAACTAAACCTAGTGACATTGGCCTAGCAGCTGTAGCAGCAAATAATATTCTCAGCTTAAACCGAGATCAGAATATCTTTGATTCGAAGAAAAGAATTAAAACTATTAATGGTGAAGGTGTGGAATCCAGAATTACAAGACGTCAGTTGTGTAATATGCGTGTCAATCAGTGCCTTTTCTTTTTGCATACTAACCAAGTAAGTTGTTGGTTTGATAGAATTTAACTTATTAATAGTTTTACTAATACAGCTTTATGGCTTTTCATATCAACATTGTTTGAAGAAACATTACTTGAATAAAGACAATTTTATTCAAGTTTAGTTTTGAATAAAGTTGTCTTTGAATATTTATTTAAATTTAAATATATTTTAATTTATAGTACTTTGTTTAACCATTATAACAAAACGTAAATTGCGCGTATCTTGTAAAGTGCGCTAAATAGCAGCAGCAATATTTAAAAACCAGCTCAGATAGGCTAGAGTGAATTGTGAGGCTAAATTTTAAATGAAGTACTGGATAGGTTTGGGGGCCGAATTGAAATTTCGATGATAATTTTGTTGTAGATGGAAGCTTGCAAAAATATTTGTGAAGATTTGCTGAAAAATTATCCCGAAACGAAGGAAGAAATTGTCCTGGTAAAGGCAGCGGTAGTTGCTAAAACTGATGGCATTGAAGAGTCAAAGAAAGTAATTGAAAGTGCTATCAGTGAAGATCCCAAAGCTGCTCTTCGTGTCAGGCTTGGATTGGTGCAGCAAATATTAAGAGGAGTGAGTTAATCTTAACCAATAACTTTTCATATGCGATATGCATTTCTGTATAATTATAGTTCTTTTTAAGCATAAAATACATTTTGATGATATAATAGGGTAAGCGAAGTGAAGCTATAAGTTTGCTGAGGAAACTTGGAAAAGACATGTACCTTCCTGGCATTGTGAGTGCGTTAGTTACTTTGTATCAAGCTGATGGGGAGAATGACGTTGCCGCTAAGTTGATTCGGGATGCTATTGAGTATTACCGACAAAATAAGGTATACATTACCCAACTCGTTTTATTTAATTACTTTAATTCTGACGATATTCTCTTTAGTTGTTTACGTATATGTAGAGAAGAGAAAATTAAATATTCCTATCTATTTCTGCTTGGCGATTATATTTTAATACTGACTTCATGTGTTTAGACCGGAAATGAGAACATGAGTGTGCTGTGGCAACAGTCTGTAGCCCTAATGATGGAAAAAGGAGATTACGCTGATGTAGTGAAGAGCCTGGAAGAGCAGTATAAACTGCAACCTGATAACATGGCAATATTGGCCCAGTTGGTTATTGCATATGCCAAGGTAGTTTAAATCCTATTGTAAAAACTTGTAAAATCCTGTCTGTCGTATTGAACTTTATATAGGCGTCAAAAATTACTTCGGCATAAGATTTACACACAAAATTTAAATATCAAAATTTGATCACCTTATGCTCCATACTGGTGTATCTATGCATGCTATTGTTTAGACCTTAACTTAAGGATATCAAGTTTATTAAATATGGTGTCGTAATTTAAAACTATTGTATAATTTGAATAATTTCCTGATAACAGATAAACTTATCAAAAGCTGAACAATTAAGCAAGCGTTTGCCAAATCCTGTTTATGATGCATTGGATGTTACAACACTTGAGTCACCTAACTGGCAAGTCAATTTGAAATTGGCTAAAAAGACCCAAAAAGGTGAATCTGCTCCAACAAGTCCAATCAAACAACTGGATATTGAATCCCCAGCTGATAATTTCAGGAAACTGAAAAAGAAGAAGAAAAAGAAGAAGAAGCATATTCCAGCAAATATTGACTCCGATGCTGGTATTGATCCTGAAAGATGGTTGCCTAAGTATGAAAGAAGTGGCTACAAAGCCAAGAAGACACGTAGTAAAGGGAAGGTAGATGTGGGGAAAGGAACCCAGGGTGGACCGTCTGAAGCCGCGGCACAGTTGTAAGTTTGTTTTACCTTTTACGCTTAAAAATGCAGTTTTGCACGTACTATGAAGTGTATAAATTTCTCAAGTAGTATATTTAAAAATGTGAACAATAAGTATTAATAGTAAATTGAAATTAGTAATAATCAAAAGTCGCATTGAATTTCCTTATAAACCTGCAGTAACATAGTTTAATCGATTCTTGTTCAACTTTTAATTTGTATAGTGACATGTCGGCTAAAGTCAGATCATCTTCAAATCAGCCTCCGGATAGTCCTTGTGGAGACGGTCCATCCGTCGGGAGCTCAGGTGGTGGTTACCGGAAGGATCACAACAAAAAGAAAAAGAAGAAGCGTTGATACCAAGGTTTAGATTATATCAATGTATATCGCTTCAATAAAAGATCGATTTTTATGCTGGCTTCTAAAATGGGTGTTTTTGCTGTAAATTCATTACGCATAGTCTTCAGATTGCAGTGTTTTCAACTTGGGATTGATCTAAGTCGAGTGCTTCTTTTATCTGACCGATATGGAGTGTTCTGGGTAGAATAGTTAGTGAATACTCCGTTCATGGGTCTTTGGTGGACTACTATATGAACTGAATACTATAACCTTGTTGTTATACAGGTTTTTAAAATGGCCAAGCGTAAATGTCAGGCTGCTTGTAATTGCATGCTAAATTTTTTAGCGGAATAAGCTTTACTGCAATAATAGATTAGATCAGACATATAGAGTTGGAGTTGACTTGAACGTAACCAAGAGTAGTTGCATTGTCCTGTACATCAGTTTTTAGATCGTTCATTACAAGCTTTTTAGAGAAACGTATTATCGTAGTGTTCTATGGTATGTACTATCATCACTGATTCATAAATAAACGATCTGGGCGAATTTTTGTGTTACCTCAAGTCGCCTGTCGCCTACCCATCAATCTTCAGATTTTCGGCCAACTTATTTGCAAGCCTGAGAAAACGTTCAGCTGTCCTTAGAAAGCAGCGTAGACTCTACAACACATGAAAAATGAATTATGCATATTAAAATAATCTGAGTTTTGCTAATTACTCTTAACGCTTATACAGACAGAATAGTAAAGTGAGTAGTAATTTAATTCACGGAAAACTCAAGTTTTGGAAAATTGCTGACGGATTTACATTAAATTTGAGATTTTAAGAGTGGCTGTGGCGTAAAGGAATTTGCAAAATATTCTAAAATACTAAAATTAAACATTTAACCCGCAATTCCTAGTAGTGTCTTAAATATGGTAAGCCTTTTTTTCCCCTACAATGTAAAATCCATTGATCACGTAGACCGTGAATATTATAAGAAGTAGGAAGACTAATAACTTCGTGTATTCTGAACTAAGCAATAGTAAAAACGAAATGTCCTATATGACTATGATTTTTCAAATTCTAAATATAAATACTTATGAAAAATGAAAGCTGGCAGTTAAAAATGTTTACGCTGTCACAATAATGAAAATAAATAATTTTTGCAAGCAAAAAGAATTATATGAATATCTTTGGTTCATTTTAATCATTTTACTCGAATAAACGAGTTCTCTCAACAGTCGAAATAAAATTTGTGAACAAAAAATATTACTCATACACAATTTAGTTAATCTAATATATAACAAAGAAACAAACAAAAATTTCCGCTTCGTTAAACTCGAAAAGTCAATCGGTATTTTTCTCCCTCGCTTTCAACCCAATTATTTGATATATTAACTTAATATATGTACATATGTATGTATGTGTAAGTATTTTAATAGCATGAGTGAGTGAGAACTCTTTCTGATAAATTATTTCACAAACATACAACGAGTTAAAGTATTAAGATCATTTTTTCCTTGATCCATGCTCATTCATCTATACTGTATACTAATATGTTACAAGGTACTTATGTACAAGTTAAATAAACAAAAAATATTTTTTATAAGATTATTATTAGTATGTGTATAATAGGCTGTGTCCACTCTTAGTAACGCTGCCCACCCTGGCCTATTAATACACATTTAACAATTGCACCAGTATCAACTCTTATCCGTTTTCACTAACTTCCATTGAGTAAGACGCATTACAAATAAATTACTTGTTTGCACTAATTATCTCACGAATCCAATAAGTCAATAAGAGTACTTTCTTTCAGAAAGGTACTGTAGATTAAAGTAGGGTTGGCACTTTGACAGAGGAATACACTCATTTGTCGCAATGATTGTATCTCTCCACAAAAGTGCCAGCCTCAATTGTATCTGCAGTAAGTAGAAGTATAAAATACAATAATGTTAATTACATAACATAGGATACGTATAACTCATTCAATAAAATGGTGATAGTTTTGAAGTCTTTACATTCACAACCATTCTTACATGACATTTGACAGTCTGTCACTGTTCTAGCTAGCTTTCTCTCTTACTTATTTCTTTTATTTTGCTATTACTATACTGCCGCCAGGAATAATAACCCTTCACACCGTATCCTCTTCTAAGACTATTTTGTACATTAATGACATTATTAGTTAGGTAATAATACTATGGTTGATACTAACAATAGTCATCATCCTTAACAATTATATTATATTATCATACAAATACAAAAACAAACAGCTTCATCATCATCCCTTGCGTAGCAGCACATAGTTAATTACACTAACTGCTTGCGCTTGAAACCTCCCACACATTCTGATAGACTCTTTCACTTCTTTCTCGTTTCTCACACACTCTCTGCATATTTTTTCCATCTTCCCAAGATAGCCTTATACCAAGTTGTTTACGTCTAGCATCTCTTGCTTACGCTACTAAAATCTCATAACAGTTGCTGAGCTTTTACAATTCCTATCTCCCATATCATAATATAGTTAACTAGATGTCGATGTACTAAAACAAAACTTGAGTAATGCAAGTTTTCCATAGTACAAAAAACTATTTTCAGGCTGACAAATAAAATTTATTGTCTAAAGCGCAACTGACCAAGAGCTTATGAGTTGTTCTTGAACTTAACTGCATAAAGAACCAAGTTCTACCAGTGTTCCAAAAAAACGAGAAAGAAGTAAATAATTAATTTGTTCAATTCACACATACTGACCACGAGAATTTAAAAACTAGTTAATTAATTATATAGTAGGTAATAAAAAACGACACCTTCTCATTAATATAACTTTGGAGTAAATTACACATATTTCATGGATACAGTCAGTATCTAAGTATCTACAAGCTAAAAATAACATTATCGGAGTTGGTAGCACTACTATAGGTTTTGATAGTACAGTTGCATTTTACTAACAATTATTAAATAAATAAGTTATATTTGTTACAGAGAGAAAAAAAATATAAATAAAATGTGGTGGGTTTTTGAGAATGAGCACCAAAGACAAGAATATACAGTTTTTAATGTTTCGCAACACCATGTCTTAATCCTGAGGACAAGTTTCGCGACTTCAAAAATTAAAAAATTAAAAGTTAAAGATTCGACAAAGTAAATAATTCAATACTAACACAACAATAAAAAAGCATATCACAGTCGATTGAAACTGACCCTACTTATAAAAATTTACTTGAAAAGGAAACAAGCTACAATTTAACTATCCCTCTTCGTATGCTAAGCCTATAACCTAACATCTCTAATTAACAATTTACAACATTTTTGGTCAACACCTTTTCCCTAATATCTAGTCATACATTGCACGTCCAATGGTGCCACTGCCACTAAACTCAACAATACTGTTATATACACTTCAACTTCCTCGTCTTTATCAAAAAATATTCTGACTGTATATAATTACAAATAAATTATTATTGAAGATTTTTTATCTATGAAACAAACATTAATCATGGATTACAGTATCAATTAGAGATATATCGAAGAATATAATCGTTCCGCCACTTTGAATTTTGATTTGTAGGTCCCATGTATGTCCCGATGCCGGATGATGACTTTCTAAGGATTCTTGGCTTTATTTTGAAAATACACAAATGTTTGCTTTAAATATTCCAATACGTTGACGTAATCTCTAAAAATTAACCAATCACGTAGATTTCGAGCTGTCCTGTCATCCAGATCTCGGTACGTCTGAGACATGATTTCACGGGTGATGTCTTCGTGAGAAATTGACTTTTCTAGCATTGCAATTTGTAGCTCACATAAAACCTGTACACAAAAATACAAAACAAGTTTGCTGTTAGTTTTCATTCAACCTTTTTAAATAATAGTAAATGTCTTTTGATACTGAGATTTCACTGAAAGCCCGCCCTCGACATCAATTAATCTGACAACTTTTATTTAGGTATAGACTCTTTAGTCTTTTTATTGTCTCCCAATTTTTCTGTCCTGTGATGAAAGAATGAATAAAGGCTGCCAGCGGTTGTTCACCGCTTGATTCTGTAGCCTCAGTCTCAGTGCATGCTCATGTACTAACTTACATGATTGGTACCTAAACTAAGTAGGTATGCGAGTCTCAAAATCCCCATCCCATCCTTTCAGGTGTGCTTCGCTTTTGAGCATTCTGCCTTCCTAATGTGCCTGTGTACGGTATGTAAGTAGGTAGGTACGTATGTGTTTTCAAGCCATAAATAATCGCTCCATGTATCTAATCATACTGGTTTTCATCTTAAGTCCGTTCCTAAATTACCACTCACATTCTCAAATTGCTTTCTACTATTGACTTTGTAACGTAGTAATTACAAACATTCAAAAAATATGCCAGTTTTAGTCTCCTACTGCCTTTTCAACAACTCAAAGACATTGTTAGGGCCTCTGAGGATATTTAATGAAATACAAAAATCAAATATATTACTAATGGTTGGAATAACAAAGTGTTGCGTGGGATCCAATGGATTCATCAGCCATTTAATATAATATCATTGTACCGAACCTTGCCAGTAGTAGAGGTACACGATTTACAGAGGTTTATGTTTTCATGATTTTAATTTACGACATTAAATTAAATTGCACATTTGCTAATCACTACTTGAAGTGGAAACTTCAGGTATACGAAATAGGGGCACTGTGATAGAGTGGCTTGTTCGTGCATATGTGCGAATGACTAAACGATTTGGGGAAACCCAAGAGTTAGTTGAAAAGCCAGATCTACTTTCAATTCAACGTACAAAGGTTTACGTTTGCTATCCGGTATACAATAGTAAAACTAAAGTACGGAAAGTTATGACGTCCAAGCTTTGATTTCATGCCAGTAGATGAGCCAGAAGGAGCTTTTGGGTTTCGAGCGATAGGGATATCCGTTAAACTGGAATTCAAGGAGATTCTAAGAATTCACTGTTACGCACATTTACTATAACCAGGCACAAGATTCTTAATAGTAATGATAATTAGAGTCCAGCAATTCAAAATACTTTTTTAAATTTATGATACTTTTTATGGTGTAAACTGAAGAGTTAATTTAGATGTGCCTAAAGAGTCAAGTTATTGTGTTCTGTTACATGCAAAGAATCAGATTGTCCTCTAAATAGATAAGTCAAGGATCGAGGACAGTGATCATGCCTTTATGTAACCACGAGCGGTACTTTTATGACGTCGTTATAGTATAGCTAGACGAATAAACTATAAGATCACAATCTGTAAATCAAGTTACATAGTAACTGAATCATAGTTTGTGAGAGCACGGACTATTTAATTTCCTACTCAACTCATTTGTTCCAGTTCTAGAATTGGTAAGCAAAGAAACATGTCAGGTGGTTCGTGTACTACTATTAGTGTGGTGCATATACACTGCAAAGAGGATGACAGTCTTTCTAACATGCCTCGAAACATTGTCCAGGTCAAATCGAGCAATCCCATACTATCATAATAGTAAACAACAAACAATAAACGCTTATGAAGCGAGTATCTAATTGGAGGGTAAAAAGTGGGTATTGGGTAAAAACTTACGTATTTAAGCTGGAACTCAGCCTCATTGAAATGCTGATGGAAGTTGCCCCCATACACAGCTTGATCTAGAACAACTTGCTCGAGACCTACAGCAAATTTCTGAAGACCTTCGTACATTGTGCGGAGTGTATCTTCTACCTAAAAGTAACAAATAAATTCATCATTAATTTTGGACCTATACGGCCATGGAAACGTGGACACTGCACTAGATCCTTCCATCCGTCTACCATCTTTGTTTAGGAAACGATAATATTTCAAGAGCGACAGTTTAATAGGAGTGACAGATGATACAAAAGATCTATACAGCATTAGGGAATAATAAAAGCAGCGCTAGACATAATTAATACAAGTAGCATGTCTTGTTAAAGGATGTGATTACAAATACTAATAGATTTTAACTGGGTTTACCAACACGCACGCTAAAGATTTCAAGAACATCATTAGATGAGCCTACGTAAAAGTATATTATGACGGACAAACGAGAGGGCTAATTAGTATCGAAAAAAGGTAAAAGACAATTTTCATCGCGTAGGTCAGAAAGAAGTAGTGACGTAGTTAGTAGTACATGGTATACGGATTTGCACGATTTTGGCTTATTATTTCGGTAAGGGTGTACGCAAGAATATGAACCAATTCCTTACTGTTAATTCCTTCAATTTTGCAGGATCAACTTGTTCACCTAAATATTTCCCAATATTTTCTGCAATATTTCCAATCCAGTCTTGGTGTATATCTTTAAAGTTATCTTTTTGTAGTTTTGTCCCAAAAGATTCTTCAAACTGTAATCACATAAAATAAAATAAAGTAATTAGTAATCATATGGTTTAAAATCCATTATTCACATGAAGTCTAATTTTTCTTTTTTAATTTTTGGTATGTGCAATGTCCTCAAGGTACAACTGTCAACTTATGTTTCAAAATTTATATAATTAGATACGTAATATATAACACCTATTTTTTAATCAATCCCCACATTGAAAATTGTTGAAAATGAAGGATCACTAATAATTATTGCTTTTTGGATAATAGAAATACAGTTACTAGTAAAACGTATGAAGTGATGCTAATGTGCCTAATTATTATAGCCACTGGGTTGTTTTTCAAATCTGAACTAGTTTTCAATGGGTTATATATTGCTGAATTGAACAGAGTTTAAACTACAATGATGTTGAGATACGAGACTAATTCTGTTACAGAGGTAATTCTTTGACTTAAAATTTTTGAAGTCATTAATAGTTTATCCAGCGTATACTTCGAAGAAAATGGCAAAGGGAAACAAGGTGTTAGGAATTAGTAATTATACAACAACTATATTTATTAATATAATAACCAAGAGACAAATTACCGAGTTGCATGCCAGACTTTTAGACTACAGTGCTGATAATTGAAAACTAGCTATCATTTTGAAATACTAACAGACGACTGTCTGCTGTAAAGTTGTTCGTTCTTACACCCCTGTACATATTATGCCCTCGAATTAAACTGAGAAAACTGTAATGATCGATTAAATTAGCTACAAAAGAATGTATTAATGCAATATAGAACAAAAGTCCACTCGACTTGTTACAAAATGCAAGATTTAAAGTCAAACGTTGTCCAGTAGAAGAGGATACAAACATAAACATGTTTACCCCTGCACCTTGCAGTATACGTCAAGTGCATTGCTTGGGGTAAGATTGGTTACCCAATCTGGAACAGGAAGACCGTTGGTTTAGATGCCGGACTTGAGTAGGTGGGGTATTGGAGGAATGCAATAAATTCGCTTTGTCTCTTAGGTCAGGCCGCTTCATACATCTTTGTGTTATGTGTACCTAAACACAATGTCCGTCGGCGAGCTTATGAGATCGAGATCATTGTGTCAGCAGATATACGGAATGTACTTTACGCTTCACATGAATGATATTTTCTGAGGCACTACCATTCTTACGCATTCAGTAGTCACTATAGCTGGTACCCTCGCTTCATTGGTGCACAGCGTTAAAGCTATTTTGTTGAATAAAGTTATTTTTTCCTCTATGAACTTGTGAAATTCTGAGTAAAAAACTGAAATACCTAATAACCCTGATGTGGAAAGTAACCATGCTGAGGTCAGTGTAATAAGAGTAAAGAGACTATATGCGGTTGCAAGAATAAGCTTAAAGAACGATGTACAAATGAAAGAATCACATGGTGTCATCGTGATGTTGGTGTGAATCTGGATAATATAACCACTAAAACACTGATTCTAAATCACCATAATAAACCAAATGAAGTATCAGGTAGGTTTTTAAGGTTCTATCTATACCTGTTAATACCCTCACCTATGATTACCCTAA
Organism: Dicyrtomina minuta; assembly: GCA_949802685.1. Taxonomy (NCBI): domain Eukaryota; kingdom Metazoa; phylum Arthropoda; class Collembola; order Symphypleona; family Dicyrtomidae; genus Dicyrtomina; species Dicyrtomina minuta. Next base: position 60,266,893 of record OX461809.1, read on the forward strand.
GGAGACTGAGATTGCAAACGTGTGCTTGTCTTGTACACTTCGCGTTGGTCTCCCTACCTGAAAAGTTAGAGGGTAAAGGGAAAACCTACCTTGTTAAGCTTTTCTACCCATCCCGACCTACGTGATTACTGTTACTGTCGTTTCCCTATCCAAGTATACCATCAATACTAACAGTCAGATCATACAGACCGACCCTCCTGATACAAATACTTATTATACATGTCTTGAAAAAAAAAGTAATTGGGTAAAAATGCCGAACAAAATACGGAGCTAGTCTGATATAAACAGAGCAACGATGATATACTTTGACACACTGAACAAAAGTAGTGTTTTTAATGTCACTGTTGTGGAGACGGAAGCTTAAACTAGCTAAAACCAAAATTCCAAATGTTTTCTTTTCATTTAATAGGAGTTGTGCTGGATTATATCGTTTCGTTTTGTATTCGTAATTTTTATATGTACCTACTGTGCAGTGGGCTACCGACACAAAATGAAGTGCTGTGACGCTGTAGCAATCATGAAAACATTATACTTGAGTCAGGACCATTCAGATATAAATATGTAATAAAGAATCTAGCGTACTCCAGTTGACTTGAAATGACTTAACTCACCTCCTGATGTGACTAAATTTTTAAGCTGTCTAAAGCACTACTACAGCTTAAAGCCATTTTTCCCGGCTTAAACGATTTTATTAAGTCTAAATCCCGAGTTTTTTTAAAGGTTTGACCAATGCTGGAGTGGAAAAAAATTAGGTTTTAGGTGCATTGATTCCCGGGCCCAGCTGGACATGAGCTATGAGCGGTCAGAGTTTACTCTGTGATGGCATAATGGTAGTCAAGAAGGTTGATAAGAAACACAGTGCACAGCGGCATATGGTCACAAATTACAGATAGAAACTTGAGAAAGAAGTGGATTTCTATGGAGGATGTTTCTCTCTGTAATCAGTGTCGGGAGTATGACCAAAATATTTCATTCGTTTCAAGGTGGCAAACATGCTGCTTGGTTGTCGGCATCAGGACAAGATGCAGGTACAAACGTTTTCTTCAACTGGTCACTAAGGACGATTGAGAGCAGAGAAAAGACGAAAAAGACCTCACACTGCACCTTTCCCATTCTCTACAAATTTTTTAAATGAATCCTCAACTCGGAGCCACATTCTTTAATTGCATTCTATCTCCATCTGTTTCTCATCTTGCCCTTTCAAGAAGGTGTCTATTAGTCATCCGCCAATTGTCTCCAATTATGAAGTACTCACATTGTACACGTAGTAGAAAATAGTAGACAAATCAACTCAGCAGTGCTCAAGTACCTAAAGGCTACCTACCTACCTAAATCGACTCAAGAGTAAACTTCCGCTCTATCAATGAAAACCTCAGCGTACATGACGCTCACTCGCACACAAGACAGACCAAAAGTTTTGAAGTTGTCTGTGTCCTTCTCGTGCCGCGACAGCTCCGGCTCAGCACAAGAATTCATCCATATAAATAATAATAACATTCAATACCTACCTAGTTAATCTTTGGTTACTAGGAATCAGAAAGATAAAAAATAATAACACAATTTATCGGAACTCGCCCCCTGCGAGCATTCCATTCCAATACTCCACGAATGAATTATAAAAGGTAAAACATAAGCTTCAAAACTACAGCTACAACACTGGCTTCTCCGCAAATTATTTCATACGTTTTTTTTATTAGTCTGGCTACGTCTGAGCTAGTCTGATTCATCCCAATAGTTATTTTATGCCGTGGAAGTGATTACATTGCATCACGTCATACTCTTCACACATACAAACTGGATGTAGAGCACATAAGAGTATATACAATCCCAACCTAACGCTTCCTAACCCGTTCAGCATTCCTGACCATATGTAGTCCTGCCCATGAGGATTTTCATGAAGTTTCAAGCTGAATTTACAACAGGCTAATTACTGCATTAGCAACATTTTTCTTCGTGACACACGAGATGCAAATAGGTATATAATACCTACGCTGCCCACGCTTATATATTTACTTTTTACAAATATTACCAGGTACTTTTTTCCACCAAATACCGTCATATGAATCAAAACTTAACTAGCTGTCAGCTAATAATAATGGATGATTAATATCATTCCTACGAGGTTGTATCTGTATTCTTGTAATTTAATATTACTGCTTATCATTAAAAAACTACCTGGTAAAAATTAAATTGGGTACGCATCTAAATGACTACAGGAATTCATTCATTCATTCTCTCCTTGCTCAAGAGTATACTGTAGGATACTACTTGGCTTCAGCTTTACCTCAGTCATATATGACGTGACTAATACCAATACAGTCTCACACTATGGCTCTAACAGGTTGTCTACGTCAGTCAGTCAAATAGTCAAACTGCATCTTTTAATTCTCAGAAAGTGAAAGTAAATATATTGTGACGATTCCAAATATTATTATGACGACAACATGTCATTAAATTCCCATGCATTCTCAAACGTTGTGTGTACGTGTGTCCTGATATGATACTAGAGATACTACCTACATCAGTCAGTACACGCTCACATTTCATTCATATCATGTAATCACCTTACGTTTCGTAGGTACAACGTTCATTTTTTGTGCTTTGTCTGCTGCTGCTACTATCTCAAAGATGAAACTACACGGCAGACTGCGTGCATGTCTTCTGTATTCCTATTGAACCTCAAAAGATTTGACCTTAGGAAATTCCGTCCTCTACACAATTCTATGCTACTCTTGTATAAATCATAGGTCAAACAGCCTCTTTAACTAATTAAGATCACTAACAATTGCAGGTAAATCCATGCTTTTTTACCGACTCTTACTCGTTATTTTCTGATACAAACAGGTCAGAACAGCTGATTATGTGATTAAGTGAATCGAGAAAATGCAATAATCAATGATTACGATTACATTCCTAAGAAGGTACCTAAAAGATATGCTAACAGATTCCCTGTGAATCCGCCCACGGAATACTGAAACCGTACACGAAGCATACATGCAGACATGGAAAGCTCGGTTAAACCATATGATTTAAATCATATGATTAGTTTAGTTATAAAAAAAGTATTTAAAAAAAACTGTAACTTTATGAATGAATCACTTGTTTCTCAACTTAATATTTTGACAGCAGTCTAGGTTAATAAAGTTGTAATCCAGTCGTTTAATCCTCGTTTGTCAGGATATCATATCACTATATATTTGTCTGCAGTAAATATAAAACTACCCTGTTATGGTTTGTAACTGAATCGCTCTACAACAACAACAATCAGTCATAAACCAACAGTTTTATAATTATGATAAATGTACTATGTACAAAGAATGACGATTGATCCTTCGAAGCAACTTTTGCCACCGGTGCGTGCGGTGGCATGAAAACGAAAACTGTCCTAGACCTCTACCTTCCTAAACTAGATTAATGTACAGTGCAGTTCACTACTGTCGCACTGTCATCATCATGTAGGCTCGACACTCGACTACACACACAATGACTCGGTATTTTTTGAACAATGAGTTTCAGTTTTAGTTTCCTACTTTAAAATGACGTAATGCAAAGAATGCAATACATTTAATATCGATCATAATATACTAAATTTGAAATGTTTTGAAAGTCTGCCGACTTTTAGCTTTAGTCAAGTTATAATAAAGCAGTTAATTATGACAATCATTACTTTTAACAGGGAGAAGGAAGAGCAATGAAATTAAAGAATTAGAACTTACAAAATTTCCCATAAAATTTCGAGCCTGATGTTCTGCTTTACTGACTTGTGATAAAATATTTTGAAACATGTCAGAGTCTGACTGCTGCTGAACATCAAAATGTGTGTTTTGGCTTGTAGGTGAGATTGGAATACGACAAGGGTTAATCCATTTGGCGGGTCTCTGGTGACGAATATGTTCCCCAGTGTCTGTAGAGCTTGAAGAACCTGATCCATGCATCCGCAGCGGGCTTGACATCGTGGTTGGAAGAAAAAGCAACAGACCTAATATTAGATGCAAACAAGGCCCCCACCCTGTAAAATGTACAAGAAATTAAAATGCATTAAATTATAAGTAGTCATACTCCAGTCAATTAATTATTTTCATTTCTGATTATTCCTATATCAATGTTTTATTATCTAGTTTGAATTGCTTCAAAGTATATATTATGTCATACTTTAATACATGTTTACTCTTGAGGTTAAGAACAACTTTCCTGATTTTGCAAAATATAATTAGTTCTATAAAGATTTTAGCAAAATCAAGCACGTCATTCTTCCTTGCACCATGTAAGTACTACTACTGTTTTCTCTATATTTCTACAAAACCCTCACAAAGTTTTCTTTAAACCGGCTTCAGTCGAAACACACTTATTAGTACGAACTAAACGGAAGCGTAAAAAAATGGATTGGGAACCTTATTGGTTATGAGTATTCATCGAAAGGGAAGTGGAGCAAAACTTATTTTGGATAAGGATAAACATAAACCGCATATAATACCTATTTACAATTTATATCAACTACGTAAACACTACGGAGTGCACACATGAACTTGATATATAAATTATCCGTTTCGTACATTCATTTAAGTACTTCTCTATTTCACTATTTGGGACACTATTTCACTAAAATATCGTTGCTATGGTCCTCCACTTCGATTTATATTGTAATTGATAGTTCAGCAGGGGTAATTATACGGTTATTAGTCCTTTGGATATTAAGATCAACTTTGACATACAACATAAAAGATAAAAAAATACTACGTGTGTATCGTTGAATGAATGAACTAACGTAAAAATAGTTGTTTTTGATAGAAATGTTGTCATGCTTGAAATATCCGCTTATCAGTATTAGTCATCATTTCATATCCAAAAACAATAATAGGAAATAAAACAAACGGCTTCACACGATATGAATGATAATGATAATATAAACTGATGTAACACTGAAAACTGTCCTGCAGTACAGTACACGACAACCGGCGGAAGATGTAGTGTCCACACCAAACTAATTCCTCACAATAGTAACGTATAATTATACTTAAGTGAGATGCCCGAATATTTAGTTCACAATAATTATTCGATTACATCTAATACTAATTAGAATTTGACACTATTCAATGGAAATATAATAAATCGTCTGCTAAACGAATATTTTATGAATTGTTTACACATATATTCGCTTGGTTTTCATTATAATTCTATCGATATTTTGTAGAAAACAGATATATACATGTAAGTAGTTTCACGAAAGCTTCAACCATGGCGCCTTTACTTCTACTTCTTGCTATTATGATGGGCCGGATCTCATATTTTTCACTTTGATTTTCGTAATACATGCGGGATGCTTGTTTTTTTGAAATTAAGAACAAGCAAACGCCCATCATCAGAATTAGTCGAGTAACCATATGAATATTGTTATTTTAATTTAAAAAGTTTTTAATCCTTGATTTTATTTTTGTATAAAGTCAATAATTTTTCCTTTTATTATTTGTTTATTTCAATATCCCATATTATACTGTGGGTTCTTAAATAATTTAATGACACTATTCATATGGTTACTTGACTTAGGTAATTCCAAGAGGATACTGAAATCCCAGAAAGTACACAATCGGACAGCAGATACTTAGGTGCTAGTCCTGGTAATAATAAGAAATAATATATAGGATATCTCGCTCACCTCAATGCAAATGGCTTCAACTTTCTTAGGAATATAAAATTAACCCAAATGATAACACTACTACTAATTTCCTACGAGGGGCATAATGAGACCACATGACAGGAAAGAATATTGAATACCTAGTATTATTTATAAGATCACCACACACAACTGGAAGTGTGTGTGAGTCAAGAGTCGCTCTTTACAGCGAAACGAAAGAACATTAAAGATGATACTGGAAGAGTATTGAGAAAAATGAAGAAACAAAATTAACACAAAAGACTAACCCAAGTCTAGGAATGATGTGGTTTGTTTCCGAGATGAATTAGATGATAAGGAACTATGACAGTCGCAACTGGGTAATCTCTGTTTTACACTGGATTTGGAATAATGAATGTGAGAATAAGTATTAGTATTTCTACTAATGGAACTGGTCGTGGTTTGGTTTGGAGGTAAACAGCAACTGAGACACACTTCTGAGAACATATTGGCTAGTGAGGAAACACTCTTTGTACACTTGGTAACCAAATTGGAATCAAAGGATACTATGGGTATCGATGACGGTGAGTCAGTGAGAGTACAATATTTGTAATAATAATTATTCGAGTAATTATGGTAACTCATTGGATGAAATCCGTTGGGCGAGATGGGTATAGAGAAGGTAGTCACTTTTTTTTCAATAATGATGATACTAAGAGTTAGTTATCACTCCTCTTTGGAGCCTATGTAGGTAATTAGGTTTCTGAGGAATTATTATTATTTGTTAAGTTGAATGTGTGGACACGAGATACGAAAACGAAAGACGTTCAATTAAACGCTTTGTTGTTGTCGTCGTCGTAAGTCACAGAGACAAATAGTACTCAATGAATAAATTTGTATGTAGAATTTGTGTGATTTTTGCTTCACTTTAAACTTACAAGTCAAGTTATAAGTTAAATACTTTTTGTCTTCTTCCAAGTTAAATACTATATAGGAGCTTCACAGAGAGAAATGGAATGACTAATATTCACATCACACTCAACTACTTGCTTCCTTGGCTTTTTGTTACATACTAATCATGCGGTCAGTGGACAAGATCGTTTATAAATGAATTCGGAATACAATTTCTTCCACCCCGCGAAAACCTTTTCTGTCACCTATACTACTAGTACTCTGTGAGACGAGACAAACACTCTACACGATGAGGATGATGATGATGTAGCCTGGCAATAAGGTACCTACTACACAGGTAGGCCCCACCATTATCTCAAAGGACTACTACACACTATACACTATACTACTCCTTCTGCGCCTACCAAACCTCACCAGACACAAACACACACACACACATTCTTTCGAGTAAAGTGAGTGAAGTTAGCCTACATCCTCGTGGGAAGCGGGATCTATATGTGTTTGCCTCCTTTTGCCTCATGTCCTCAACTCACATCAAGCAGGAGCCCCATGACATCACTCCTTCTGACTTCATTCATTCAATTTCCCCGTAACGTTCTGACGTTCCATATATGTAAACATGCAGTTAGTGCAAAGTGTACATAAACACTTACTGCTCTATTCTCTTCGGGTCATCTATACTACCGATCATTAACCATGAACAGATTCACAACTCCCAAACAAATCCCGCACACACACACATCTCTTCCTAGATCTGTACTTACTTACTTCCTCCCACAAAACTCCATAGCGCTCAAATCCACGTTTTTTCTGGAGAAATTTGGCAGGATACTCCTCACATCACAGGATCTTCTCCTATTCTCCATACATATTTACATTTACTTTTATAGTATGTAGTATTTCCTTCTCTTTTTTTTCTCCTTTCTATTGAGATGATGTTTTTTTGTCAACTCCTGACTCTTCTATACAATATACTCCTACTACATATTTTTAAGAGAATTTATTTATTCGACTTTTCAAATTTTAAAAAATTAATTTTTAATTATTTAAAAAATTTTTTTTTTAATTTATTGGTAATGCTGCTAAACTTCATTTTATTGATTTTTATTTAAAATTCATATATTCTAAGTTCAACTGAGTCAAGGAGAATGTATAGCACTAAATAAAAATGTAATGGAATGCAATAGGAGAAGGTTACAGTCACAGTACTCCAAACGTTTAGAAACGATTGCATGAGTCCGCATCTACACATTTAAGCCTTTCGAAAGATTAGAAGGCGTTTAGCCGGCGCCTATCTCATAACAATGGATTACTAATTCTCTGCCGGCTAAACTGCTCGCAGTAATTACTTAATACACTAACTGTGATAATTTTCATGTTTCGTATAGGGCCTACTGTATGTACATATGTGTTGGTGGTATATTAAATATGAATTTAATTTTTCTCATTTTTGTTTATTATAGCGTTATACAACAAATTAATGCAGTATAATGATATTGTATATTTTGTGGTAAATATTGATCGTGTAAAATATATCAATGAGTGAAACTTATTGTGTTCCGTACTCATATAGTTTTAGAATTAATAAAAGCGTTTTTTCCTACATGCGAATTCCGCCTACGCCGGCTAGGAAATCCTGTCGTCACTGTCCTGTAATTTGTGTACAGTGTACACGCGTCTACTCAAAGAACACGAGTGTTTAACTTTTCAATTCCGATCTTGACGGAGTCGAGAGGTGATCCGTCTTACACTCTTATTACAGCTGATTTTCAAGTCCGGATTTTATTTTAAAAGGCTTTTAACTGTTAACAATTTGACGAATATACTCGACTGGCTACGGCTACGACTGTGCATGCCTCAGACATTATATACTCATAAATCTAATGATATATTCGAGCAAAATGAGTCTGAAAATTATATGTGATATCTATCTCAGTGGTCGCTTCATCCCACGCATTTTTCATTAACGTTGGTAAATTGACAAATACATATGCCGCAAATGACCGAATAAGTGTCGGGGCTCAAATAAGAGCAGGGTTTTTAGTCCAAACCATTGAATAAGCGTCGGGTCTCAAAAGTGACCCGGGTTATAAATAACCCATAGGCAAAGTACAGTATTATAGAATATGTTTAAAATAGCTGAATGATAATATAATCACATTAAGGTCAAAAGTACTCTTTAATATAGATACATTTTTATTTTATTTTGCTTTTATTAAAAAACACATTATTTTGTATGAATTAGTTTCAATTTTTAACCTTAAGCATTAAAAAATTAAATAAGCGCCGGGCTGTCAGTCCAAAAAATTCGCGCTGATTAGGCCATTTACGGTATACATGATTCATATGTTGAATTTTAAATACAAGTCGTGGGAGTATACTTAGGAAACAGGTATCTCCTAAATTAGATTTTTGTTAGGTTTGTCATCTACATTTTTTAATGTGACCAAAGTTAAAGTACTTTTAAAATATAAATGCAGATATCCTAGCCCGTGTAATTTGGGATATACGTTTAGCTTATTTTTGAAAAATTCTAATAAATGTGGCGTCAAAAGGGCAAAACTGGAGGGGGGGGGGGAATTGGAGGGACTAGTTGGAGTAAGCATGTGTTGTTGTTGTCAATATATATTGCAAAAGCTAGATTTTATGTTTAGTGTCCAAAACAGCCTAATCGACATTATATCCCATTTTATGTAATTTTATGAGCCTAGAAGTCACGCTATGCATGTCCAGAGTTCCAGAGGTTTAGATAATTCTATCGAGTTGAGTAATTTTTTTTTAAACTCGGGGGAAGGGTGCTTATAAGTACGAATATACGAGATATTGCATGGAAATACTTATTCAATGCAACCATTGCATTGGATGGAAATATTGTAAATTGCTAATTTACAATCAGCGCAACCTCAGTCATGAAATTTTGAAACAAATTTTAGATATACAAATTAAGCATCGTTAACTTAGTCTGTAAACACTCAACTTAAACTTCTTTCAGTTGATCATGTTTCTCATTTTAAAAAATATTAAATACAAATAATTTAAATTACCTCAAAATTGAAAAATAAAATTTTCTTATGGCACTTGCCCCACCTGTTTATGTCGTACATTGGATTTGTAAAAACATCCAGATTTATGACGTTTAAAATACTACTCAATTTCTTTTATAATTTGTACTATTTTGTACATTGAAAATAATCTATGGACGCAAATGGGGCTATGTATTGAACTCAAAAAATATTTTTAAAACAAATAAAATAATACGCAGGCAGGATGGCAACGAGTTTATTTTTGACCACCACCGGCCGGCTCAATTTTTGGAACAAGTGGCTTTTGCTATTGTGTAGGCGGAGAAACACTCACATTAAGTAATGCGCTACACGATGTAAAATAAATAACCTGCTCTTTGCTGCACTATAAAAAATCCTTGGCCGATGAAGAGGTTCCATTTCAGTTTTAAATGAGTATTTTATATGACTATCCACTTTTTAAAAATTTCAAAATAACGCTAAAATAGTAAACACACGCATATGCGAAAGAAGTGTAAGTGTTTGTAGACTTTTCGTTTTAAAACAGTATGCATGCATCAAAGCAGTGTAACTTTCTGGAATTGTGTACAAACAAGTATTTTTTATGTAACTTCAAAATCAACATACAGAATTGTATGCAAAACTAATTAATGGAATTAATGTCTTATTTGTTTAATGTACATCTAACAAAAACAGAAAAATATTACAAATAATATGTGTAAGAAAGAATTTTTGTTGGAAACTTTGGAAATCTCCAAAGTTTTCAACGAAAATCCTTTCTTACATTATACACGTGCGTGCGGGCACTCACGAGTCACGAGACTTTTGCTCTCTAATTCTTATCGGAGGGGATCGAACGACCGAACGGAGGTCTTAGAACTAATTTTTACTGCAGCACGATTGATTTCAAAATGCCTATGCTGATGCACGAAAAATTCTAAAATGCTAATCCCTGGACAGATATATAGTTTTCTGTTTACCCACACGGCATTATTTTAATTACATCTTGTGAAATTCTTTTCGAATCGTATTTTAAGTATCAACCTCATAGCTTAAGTATGAGTCTACGTGTACTCAGAAAATGATGTATATTATTGGCTCATTTAATTCTTTCTGGAAGGAATCGAACCTTCTTCCAATGGGCTTCTATATAGAAGGATAATATATAAAGGAATTTGTTTTTAAAATGTTTGAAAATGGTAATCCTTGGACATTTGATAGCTACCTACATACGCTCACAAACGTAGGTCACTTGAGACCCATATGGCTAATGTACACAAGTACATTTATTATTTATGGTCATGCCGTGAAAACACAGCATGATTGAAGTAATGTATACCGCTTATAATAACAGCAATTAAAAGTATTCTTGGTATACTTTCAAGAAACATGTTATGTTACGCTATTGATACAAAATCTCCTAGGTTTGTAAAAAAGTAGCAAATTGACGGGTAGCAATTATCCGGGTAGCAAAATTTTTGTTGATAAATGCGAGATATTTCCTTAATTCGTTTTTTTATGCTATTGGTTTTTATGCATTTCAATGTAAAACTGATCAGAATAAAATCATTATAGTTATGAATATCTATATATTGTTATTGTATTTATTTATATACTGTCAATATTATTGACCGTATTAAGGTGTCAAAAGTAGGAAATATATTTTTATGGATTTTATTGAGCTTAGAAAATTTACAATATCAAATAAAAGGGATTAAAATGGATTAAAATATAATCGCTGCTGAAACAGTATTACTGGAAGTTTTTAAGCTTTAAATCTCCAGAATAATAATCTAAAATTCTACAAGTTCTATTCACAACCTTGAACTTATTTCAGAATCATGTCATTCAACCACTAAAGATATTCAAATAGGACGTTTTGGATTTTTTTTTAATTTCAAACTATTCTAATTACATGTTTGTGAGGAGCATACAATGAGGAAATTGTATTTTTCCACAGGGTGCACATAGATTATGTAGTTTGAATTTTGTTAAAATTATACTATCAAATGAAAGAAACACTTTCAAGAACGATGATAGTTTAGTAGTTACCTATACTACGATTTGACATTCTGAAAGCGAAAGCGCGTGCAAGCTTTGTAATTAGATTTCCTCATATAATATTTCTCCATTCTCCACTTCGGAGTTCCAGGTATGTAGGTACATGTACACAGCTTTAATAGTAATAGCAAAATGGCGTTATAGAAATATAATAAATAAACAAAATATTTAGCAATAAATTCTGGTATTATTGTGAATACATCAAGTCAATGAGTCGGTGTCGGTACTCACTCCCACTTGTTAGAAGGCACATTGGCTGTTATGAAACTAACCTGACGGAGATCGCGCCGTGTCGCGTGTAGACAGTGTAGAGAACACCCCAAATCAGTACCAAATCCCTTACTAACCAACGTTCAGCATTATAACCTGTGCACAATACCTCTATATACCTATATAAGTATAGTTCATAAATTATTCAGTTCGGTAGAGGCTACAAGGAACGTTTTATGTTGTATAGTTAGATATAATTTAATTTTTGGGGTTTAAAATATGTATATAGGCATATGTTTAGGTACTTGTACGCACGTATAGTGGGAGCATGCAAACATTACGTCACGTAAAATCTCTATATTTTGACACCCACCTCCCCTACGATTGCGGGACTGAAACTTGTGATTCGACAATAATGTCACTTTCGTTCCCCCTTTTTGGAGTAACCACCCCCCCCCCCTCCCCATAAATCATAAATCTAATAACGTAATTTTTGCATGACCCCTTAGTTGATTTTTACTGTCAGGAATGCAACTACCTACTATAAAAACACAGGATTGTAAGTCACAGTAATGCAAGGGCAGATGTACGTAATAAATTGTGATTGAACTTGAGTGGGGATTCTACCGACAGTATAATGATATAAATATGTATTGGCCAAGTGTATGTTACCCACTCTATTAATATACTTCTAGTTTTAGTAACAAATCACTGTAAATCATTAATAAACAGTGCATTGTTGCCAAATGTGACTAATGCTGTTTCATTAGCATTACGTTGAATTCTAATGTACAATTCAAAATGGATTGTCCACGTCTTGTGAAGTCTAAAGTAAGTACCTACTTAACTCGATAAGATAAAATATCTAAAGTAAATAATGTAAGCTTACCAGTGTAAGTGTAACGCTGGCGTCTGGAATCGTTTCTTTATTTCTTGTGATGTAGAGTTTTCCGCGGGTAAATTCCTTAATTTTAATTCCTGGAACAAGCCAACAAATAATATTAATGACTAAAAGTTTCATTTAATTTCATCCTCATTCACAATTTCAAAGGTATTGCAATCAATTTCGATTTAAAATAGACAAGAGAAATTAACCATGATATAATCACAGTTAAGTTGAAAACTTGAAAATACGTGCAATAATTTTCTAACTAATCATAAGAATGTTAATTCCCCAAACAAAAAGGTGAATAATAGGAATATAAATTGTTTTATAACATTATGGGGATTAACAGCGAATCGGTATGAAGAATAAATCATTGAAATTAATCAATACCTGGATTTGAATTTGGAAATTCCTGGAAGTAGCGTGCAGCAGAGGAAGCTATAGGTAATTTGTATGGTGTAAATGCTGTTGAGTCCTGGAAGTCCAATGTCCAATGGTAAGAAATATATATATTTTATATAAAATAAGTTTCAGTAGTTCACTCGTGACCTGCGATGCAAACAAGAGAATACCTACTGGAGCTCTTTTTCTTGGTTACTCTCTCACCGATGACGGGACGAGTTGCTTTAACTTGCAAGTTTCCCACCCGGGTTTGTTGTGTCGTATGTTGCGAGGAAGAGAAGGAATAAGGTTAAATGAAATGCACCTCCTCACTCTATGACAGACTGCCAGCCTACAGGAGGCAGATATGCTTTACTGATTTTAAAGAACTGGGATGAACTATATCTTATCAGCAAAATAGCTTTTTTTATCGCTTGACTTTGGCACTAGTCCCGCTGTGTATAACCTCTAACAGATGTTGTTAGGTTCCGTAGGTAGGGACTTGAGTTTTTCTAGACTCTTCGATATTATAGAACAATTGAATGAAAACGAGTACGAATTCCTTCCTTTCTTTTCAGTTGGCTAGGAAAAATATGTGCAGAAACTGATGAGCAAAAATTATATTAGCAAGAAATTTTCTCAAATTTTTGAACAGAGCTTTTATGAATCAAGTTGTTGAGGCCGACCATGAGAATCAACTGAACAAGTTGGTGTTGTATTTTTTTTTCAATCCTATTTTGTGTGTGAGACCATAATATTCCTTTGTAATAGATGTAGGAGTTGGATTGGAAGCGGAATGAAAACATAGCTGTAGTTTGCAATTATATTTGGTATACATGGCATGTGACCTCGTATAAGACAGTCACTAACTTAAATATTTTGGCTTAGACGTCGCCTGACTCGACTCGCTCGTACGGCTCAATTCGTGAATATTCAGGCGCTCATGCTACGATGAAGTACGAATTATATACTAGGCATATAGACTGACTTTGAAGTTCTTACCAGTCAGTAATAAATAAAGCTGCACATAGCAGAACTGCACAAGAGTTCTTTTAACAGTATAGTCAGAATAGTCACACTATAACTGTATGCATGGGTATATTTATAGCACTTACTATTATACTACAACTACAACTACAATATTGGGCTTTTACTTAAGTTTGCTTACCTGATACCTGTTCTATTAGTGCTTCAATAAGGCACAAATGGATCGTATTCCTCAGTCGAGACACGCACACGGCTCTATTCGCTCTTATACTGTATTATGTAATGTAGGTACCAGTTTTGGTTATTAGTTATTAGAGAGCTACTCAGGCAAGTATTGCCTACACATGTACGCCCACAGAACACGCTCTATAAACATTGACTCAGGCACTACAACTACAGCCAGAATATTATGCATCTCGTGTTCGCCTTCTATTTTTGAGATTCCTCCCACTGCATTCGCATATCTGTGACATTGCGTGGAGAACATTGATACAAATTGGAGCTAAAAGGCACTACATGTATAAGTTCAAACTACATTCGGATTTGCTAAAAATGAAAACTAAAAGTAGGCTGAAACAAAATTTTCAGGGCATTTACGAGATGATATAACATATCACTGTTAATAAGGTAATATGTGTAGTGTAGTAGCTACTTGACGCTCTTTGAAATATGCAAAAACGAATATCTGCATTTTGAAAAGATCCATTGCATAATGATGACATAATGATGATATTTTAGTTAGAAAATTGCACTGTTTTGAAGGCTTTTGTATCTACTGACAGCATTTTTCAAATGCTCAAACTTTCCTATTTTAAGTGGTTCAGAGATGCAAAACATGTATATTGCCCTTTTATCTTGCAATGGAGATATGACGTTTTGTATTTCGTGCGCTATTTATAGATGGTATTTTTCGTTGTTAATTATTATTCCACCGCTAATTATGCATTAAGTGTACAAATCAAAAAATAATGAGAAATTTAACAAATATATAATTGCGTGTAGTAATTTTGTTATATACATAAGCACAAACGTCTAAATGTCTTTTAACGGTACTGTGTCCGTGTACCTCTAGGTATAGTAAAACAACGGCATTCATCATATTTCCCAATCCTCTGACTACTACACAAATTAACATCTTGCCGGACAAACTGTCTGGAAAAGTGGTTTTGAGTAAGCATGAAGCCGCTTTAATTGTAATTATGTAATAATAAGCAGTCTCTTGGAGTTATTAGGACATCATACAGGTAGGTAAGTTGTGTAACGCAAGCAAAGGTGTAGACAGCTTTCCAGAAAAATTCGAGTGTGATATTCTCTAATGGGTTACTTCGTCTCCTTTATGAATGTGAGGTGCATTGATTCCATTGTACTTTTGTTGCTATAATGCATCCAATAACCAGAACCAGACCACACTATACTATACACCACCTTTTTGTCTGTTTCGAGTTTGGAGCGAGGCAAGTTTCAGTTTGAGGGACTCCTTCCTATCTCTGTATTTCCTACTACTTACTTACGACTCACAAAGTGTTTATATAGACATTACATTGTTTATAGAGATAGAGTATAGTTGGTACATAATACATAGTATTACAGACTATAGATATTAGTAATGCTAGGTAAGAAGTGTGGACTGTGGAGTGTACATATTATTTGTTTGAAGTTTGACGTAGGTATATCTACTCTGAAGGTCACCACTTTATAAATTTACTATGAATGAAATGAGTAAGCTATGAAAAATTGTACATTATTTACTGCTGTCAGGAACAATAAACCAGTCGAGAATAACCGTTAGAGATTAGCATAATAGTATGAGTGCCCTATAGGTTTGGCATGTGCGTTTTTATACTGTATTTGTAATTTTAAATGCATGTAAACTACCTATGCCTATATGTACCTATACTTGAACGATGATGCTGGTCTCGTCTAGTGGAGTAGAACTACTAGAATAGAATAATATGAAAATATGTGTACCTAATTTTAAGTCTAGATTAAATGTGTTCTATAAGCCTATGAGGATATATAGTTTGCTAGTATAAACATGCATATGACCTACACGTAAAAGTGGTAGAAACAACTTAACAGCGGTAAGAGTGTATAATTACCTATATTTGCAAAGTAGTTAAGAAGTCATCTTTAAAACTTAATGCATTATGACGTATATTATAGCCTCAGTGCTACGTTCGTTTTCTCTTAATATACAGAATTACGGATGTACTGCTACCAGATTACTGCTTTCATCTATTTATAATTAGCACTTCAAATAATTTGTATATATTAACTGGACGTTTTTTTGTAGCAAATGCTTGAGAAGATATGCACATTTTTGCATGGAATAAAATTAAGTGTGCTACTTACTGCACGTAAGAGTATATTTTTCTGTATTAATTATGTAGAAAAACATTATATATCAAGTTGTATTTCTTCTATTTTTTTTTGCCTCCGCTCTGTTGACTCAGTATCAGTACCCATAATCGCTACTTATGATATGACAATTGTGTGTGAAAACAAAATATTTATAAATGTCATATATTAGGTCGTACAGCATAATATATAGGTGAGGCAACTAAAAATGGAATGGACCGATGAACACGCTTTCAAGCAAAAAAGGACATGTTAAAAAAAATGTACATTCTACTATATGGAGCTATATATCGATATACTTAGTTACACATGTCAGTCACTGTGTACGGTCGCTTTATATAGAAAAAAAGGATGATGCTGCTCGGTATTTAACAATGCATTTGACAGATGAAATAATACTTATGATGATTCAAGTATTACATGGAGGAAAACTGTACATGCTCACATGAACGTAGGTAGACTTTATATAGTATAGTTTAATTATTACTTTCCTTGTTGAAAGTTGTGCATTCAGTTCCTACGGGTAATAATAATTGCCATTGTTTTGCTTACAGCTATAGGTTTCTGATTCGGAGTACATTCAACTCGATCCCAAGATTCCTGGTACTGTCTCAGCTCACCCCATTAGTTTATTTCAGGGCTCTAATTAATTTCTTGTACTGTATATTATATCGAAGCCTTTAGATGCGTGATGTAAGGTATGATTCTTTTTGCAGTAATAATAAGATCCTGGTGAGTCGCTCTCGGATACATTCCGTGTACTACCAGATGATACTTCAAATTTTTCGTACGATTTTTGCAAGTTGAGTACATCAAAATGTTAGGTGTAGCTAATTATATCTCATTTATACTGGAAACGATATCATTTTCCCGAGAGTAGGTAAGTTATTTTATCTATAGCATCTAATTTAGGTACATACACCTAGGTACCTTACATACCTACGTATCTCTTGTATATAGCTATACATATTTACTTAAATGCAGTGTTTTTGTCTCAGTCAGTATTTCATTCATCCTGGTTTCCGTTCGTATAAAGAGTCTGGGAATTTCCTTTGTTTATTGTATTTTATTATTAAATAATTCCCTTAATATTATTCAGTGCTATATGTATTACACTAACGGTTGGAGATGACAAATATACCTAAAGTAATGTGCGGAATGTGTGATCGGTGCAGGATAAAACATGACATTTGTACCACCTTGAATTTGACTCCGAACATCATATTATATGTAATACCTATATCCTGCTTTTTGCGTTAAGAGAGCCCAATATAAAGGAACCACTGCCAAGATATTTCTGTGAGGCGGCAGCTCGCACTCGCCGCCCTGTTGATGTGTGGAATAATATTCTAATTTACCATTTCGCTTGTCAAAACTTGAAAAGAAAACCTTTTCAAAAATTCGAAGAACCAAATACTTTCACTGCTTGGTAAGTGTAGCGGTGTTGTTATTATTTGTTGTCTCTATCTGTTAACACTACATATTTGTAGCCATAATACACATAATATGCGTTGAATACCTACATGTATTTGACTAGACTGACAACGAGTGTGTGGTATTTGGTTCAATCCTGGTCACAGAGTATAATTATTGATGTGGATAATTTTCGCACGAGCTTAAAATTTTTTTCATTCATGTAACTATGTACCTACCTAGTTTAATATGGTTCCTATCAAGTAATAAAGGTGTAGGTGACAGCGGGTGAACTAACTTTACTCTCCATTCTCAATACTGTATATTTACTCATAAATATTAGGTGGGCGCCACAAAGCAAAAGTAGTTTGGAGGTATTTTTTTAAAGCAGGATTCTTAAGGAAGTTATTAAGCACTATATACTGCTACTATACCTGTGTATATTATGCATACCCAAAAACTAATATTGTATTAAATACCTAAGTAAAGTTACTAGCCCTGTCTAAAAGTCTTGCTTTAGTCAATGAGATTTCCCTATGTTTACTCATGTGTGATGCTTATTTCATTCATATATAGGAAATTGAAACAGTGTTAATCTGGGAAAATTTCAAGGTTGTTAGTAGAGGATAAGAATTAGGAGGGGTAAGCCCCATGAGCAGGGGTTTATGTAATTGAGACGGTCACTATTCTTTATACTCTCCTGTGATAAATCAATACTAAAAATTAAATACATGGACTCATCAGGTTTATCCGCACCATTGTTTACTTATCACTGTGAGTAGTTTGTCTTTTTAAATGTAAGAATGAACGAATTCCGTCAGAATGTGTCAACGCAACGTCTTCACATTACTCATTTGTATGGACGAGGGCACACGATCTATAGGATGATTTACAGTTGAGCAAACCAAGTTGATTTAGGAATTTAAGAAAACGACGACTTGATTTCTGTGAATTAAGAAATATTTAACAGTGGCTTACTTACTATTAAAAGATAGTCTTTGTTAGCCCATATAGAAATCTTGTCAAACATTCCTGTGTAACGTTTTTAGGTATATAAAAAATTAAATCAAAGTGTAGTGTTCATGTCACAAGTTTGGCTTCGCCTGCTGCCAGAATTTGAGTTTCATTAGAAAAAGCTATTTAAATCCATTCATTTCATTCATACTCACACTTACATTATGGGTGCAGGTAGGTAGGTAGGAGCTATATGAGTTAAAAATTTTGGGAGGTGTAAAAAAATGTCAGGAATTTTAAGTAGGAGTGCGAGTGGGACAGAAGGAAAGAACCTCATGGAAAGTGGAAACGAAAATTTTCATCAAAAATATTTCCGTGCCACTACTTACTTAGTCTGCGGGGAAGTCTATGAAAGAAAATGTGTAGTCCAAGTCGAAGTCGAATATAGGATTTAAATTTAAGCAGGAGCCAGACTCTGAGAAGCTCCTTCAAAACGTATGTGCAGACTGTAAAACGGTGACAATATTAGTCAAAGTATGGGACTCCTTCGCTTCATGGTGGGGGACTTATAGTGTGTGTGTAAAACCTGTTCTACGAGAGAAAGGTAGGGTTTATAGGCAGAGAGAACCGCCTTACCTCTTGTCGGACATGAGCCAATAGACAAAATGGAGTTGGGATTGTTTGTATGCTTATCACCTGTGTGATGTGATGTAATTAATTACTCGTTGAAAGCCAGAGGCAGCAATCAAACCTTTGCCGGTATGTCAGGAGCCCCATTGGGAGAAATTTCCTAGAGATGTTCTCTCTGTTTTTTCTTTGACTGTATACATTTACCATGAGATCATTCATTTGTGTATCTGCGGTAGCTCCTTGAACAAATATGAGATGAAGTGTTGGGGTTTTGTGGATGCCATTTTCAGGCCGGTTTCACGGAATTTTCCTATTGTTAGCACAGAGTAGCTAGTCATCACATAAAATAAAAAGTCCATGCAGTCTATAGCGTCCAGCAGAACGTCTTCTCCTCTCTTATTTTCTGTATGTGTATAGATGCACACACATATTAGTAACATCCTCCTTCACAAAACCTATAGAGAGGTGTCTCATCTTTCCCAAAGAGACTCAGCTGTATCTCTCTCCTCCATCCTTTTCACTCACCTCCAAGAAAGCAAGCACTACACACACAGGCTTGTCAACCGACACGATATCAGAGAAGAAGAACAAGAAGAAGAAGAGACTTATTGACATCAGCTTATCTTCTCCATGTCCGATGTCCGTCGGGGGAGAGAAAGAAACAGACGTTGACACTCTAATAACGTGTTTGTGTAAACCTATGAAAGGAAGAATCATGTGAGATCCATTGGACTTGCAATGCAATCCCCTCCAATGATGCACTGCCATCCATCTATCATTAAGTTTGCATTTGCATAAATAAAACTGTGGATGCAACAACAACGTCCAGACTCACTTATGTAAAATATTTTCTTGGCGGAAATTGAGTGGACAAAATAGTAGACTCGGACTCGGATGTGGTAAAAATAGGTGGTCAGTTGCTTGGGTAACACACACAGACACACACACAAGTATCATCCAAGTCAAAGACAAGAGTACCAGATGAAAGGGCGAGGATTGGGCCGTCCATCTGATTACACTTATTGATAGCACAATTACACTTGGTATATCAAGGTGGAGACGATCCCTCACTGATTTTCTCAGAATTACGTCTGAGAATCCTTTCGTCTTTTACAAACTACCCTCATCCATTGGTCATCTAAATACAACTGCATAAGTAATTTTAATTTTGTCCGATTCCACACAGCCGCTTCAGTCAGTACAATTCATATTATTCATCTTTCTGGATGTTCTATTTTAATTACATTCTCTCAAGCTGCATTAAAGACTTTTCTCAATGCACTCCATCCTACAGAAACTGAACTACAGACTCGTGACCATCACTTTATAGTCCTTTCATTCTGATTTCATTTCTACCCCCACATAGTTTATTATCAGGACTCCATCCCTATATTCCTTTTTTTCAACTCCCAGTTTGCACAATTGAGGAAATCTGTGTAGGCCTTTTCATTCCTTATATACAGCTATAAAATTAAAGTACAATTCAAAAAGAATAGAATTTTTTCTCCAAACTATCCAAGTCAAAGTATATAGTATAATATGACTATAATTATACACAGTCAAATCTCAGTTGATTAAAGCTAATTTTAACACCATGGTCGATGAGTGTTGGGAAAAAATAGATTTGTGTTATGTCACTCCAATCAAAATAAATACAAAAAAACTTCATTTTTACACGCACAGTCTTTCTAACCGTCATCATTACATTACTATGAAATTAGCTAATTATAGTTTTCCTTTTCACCACACTAAATGGGGATTAGGAGGAAGTCTATAGAAATTAACTGACATATAGCGTCATCATAAGATTATATTGGCACTGACGTCATTTTGAGCGAGGTGTACGTTCCAAATTATTGACAACCGTTCAGTTCCCTCAAATTCCTGGGAAAGTGTAATTTGGGGATTTTCATGTAATAATCACTTAGCCGGGATATTAAATGGGCGATATGGGAATGGACTAGAATATAATGTAATATGCAATGGATATTTGGGCGATCGTCCATCGTGTGAGATTACTGCATGAGTTAAATAATACTTTTGTCCTCGTCATATCATATACATCTTGTCAGTATTATTAGCAACATCAGTTTTTTTTATACAGTAAAGGCAGGATGGACGATGGACGTACAAAAGGTGTGTGATTGTGTCGGTATTGATGAGGATTGAACCAGTAACTTCCTTTTGCCTCTTCGGCTTCGGCTTCGGCTAATCGTTCCCATTCTTTTTACCTCCAACACTAGCACAGTACAGCACAGTACAGTACAGAAAAAAAAGTATTTTGGTCAATATTATGATGACGCTGTAAGGATGTAATTCTTGAGACGTTCATCTGATCTGCACCCGGATCAGCTCATCTCTCGCTATTTGTCCATGATCATCTTTCTGCGTGTATAATCAAAAAAGACAGTGTAGACAGCCGTAGCCTCGTGTGCAGATCTCGATCTCAGGTATTGCACGTTACAGATACTCTCCTCGTTTTATGATGAATATACTCTCCGCATTGTGTACTGTACAATTGTAATAGGTAGGTAGTTTGAGTTTAACAACTCGAAATATCATAACATTGTTAGATATGTGCAATAGTGGAAACAGTGGAAGAGGTATTTATAACTATGCATTACTTGTGCGTCGGTAGTCGCGGTAGACTGCGGGATGAGTACACATGTTATATAGGTACATGTAGACCACTGCCCTCACAGCGTGTCCGGATGTAGGAAAGACAAGAGAACAGAAGCTTATTGAAATTGAGGGATAACAGATAATGATGAGCTCAATTATTTTGATAGAGAGAGAGAGAGACACACACTGCTTCAAATTATGTGTTACAGGTTGTTCAGTTGTTGTAATGGAGAAGTTAGAGAAGTGATAGAACTTTCTGTCTCCCTTTCATACCTTATCTCTCACGTTATGTATTAATAGCCTAATATGAATCGTATCCCCGTCGAATTACAATACTACGCAGTGAGTGCGTGTACGTACACATAGGGTAAGATGTCATATTTGAGTTGGATGGTACGCTTTAATGCAAATGAATAATTTGAGGAGCAAGAGAGTAAATTTCTCTGCTCAGCCGTTTCGTTATATTATGTTATGTAGCTGGCAAACACGGACATATCAAGAACACAAGAGATGAGGATGAAATGGTCATGGGAATGGATTGAATGTGATGTAATGTAGAATGGATCTGCAGTCTGCAGAGAGAGAGAGAGAGAGATGATTTAAATCCACATGATATTATTAGGCACTATACAAGAGAGGACAGTCCTATCAATCTATACACTCGCAACTCCCTACTTAGATGCGATGTGCTTCATCACGATTCCAGGAAAAAGAACTTTGTGTGGTTAAAAATCTCGGAGGAGCGCAAATATACGAGAGAGAGAGAAACAAAGGAGTAATGTTTTGTTGTCCACATTATATGTACATATAGCCTTCTTCTTTGACTAATTAATTTATGCTATAAGAGGTTATTTAAGTTTGTCTTATCATGGGCTACCATGATATGACGAGCTATATATGTGCCCTTCTCCCGTATCAGACAGACTTTGGCTGTCCACGAGTTACTCACTTGACGTAGAGGAACCTACCCACCTACTACTATCTTACTACGTACCTACCTAGGTACATATGTAATAACTTTTGAATTCACTCCTCGATCAGCTCATGAGGAGATAGCAGTATTTGTAGTGTGTGTGTGTAAAAATCATCGTTAGCGTTCCTGCACAAATAAAATATATAATGAGTACTGCATGGCCCGTATCCGTATCACTCATTCGATTGCACTAAGTGAGTGTGAAGGATGCAAACTGCACTTGTTTCCACTGGAAGACATTTAAAAGAGTTGTTTTAATTCCAGTCTTTTAATCTTAGAAACCTTAGAGTGTGACATTTCTTAGGCAATAAGGGGTAGTTGTGTAAAATGACATTGTAGTGAGCTAATCAAATTAAGATACTGCAAATGTGAGTGCTACAAGACTGGTGCAGAAATAGATGTGCATACTATGTAGATAGGAATATCTTTTACTTGTTTACTTATAATTAACTATTTACGTAAATAAAAATATATCATACTTAATTAATCCATGGAAATGGTCTACGTGTCAGGCGGCAGGGAATAATCAATGACAAGAGAATATCATGGCCACAAAAAAAAATACAGAGCGTATAATATAGAGGAAAAGTGATTTTTAAGTCGTAAATTTTAAACCCTTTGTACCTTACATGCCACTGTACAAGATAAGATAAACTAAGAAACCTCTTTTTTTTTCAAGGGTGATATAATATGAGTTAAGTAAAGGAGTATGGTAGTCGTCCAGTTGTGGACCAAGTGTGAGAACAAAAGGTTGAAATGAGCCGGTGACCTGAATTGTAGTCATGAAACAAAATTGAGGGTTATGCTGGAATATTTTGTAATGTTCAAATTGAATAGTAGTATATAGAGGATTGTTCATTAATGAACGCGAGAGGAACGAGGAGGAACTTTACCTTTTTATGATGCGATGGCGATGGCGATGGTCTTATGAACGACGACGACGACCACGACGACGGAGTTTTAAGCGGTAGCTTAAGTTTGATTGCGGAGCATTTTTTTTGCACAGGTGACAATAGTGACACTCACACTGACGGATGACATCTAAAACGCATAAAAGTCACAAAAACTGACTCCAGGGAGGCCTCTAAAATGTGAACAATTGGGACATTAAATGACAGAAAAAAACTTTACATTCTCAAAACGGGTATTCATCCTTCCTTCCAAAGCTCCGTATTCTTGTGTCCACGTGTGAGGTAAGTTATAATTATTGGGGGAAAAAAGTAGATCAAAGAAAGGATATGAGCTGTACAGATTGATCAGATCCGCGTATAGTAGTATATTGTTTAAATTAAGAGTGTCTTCCGTAATGGAGAGAAGTTGCGTCATAGTGTTTAAAGGATTATCTGTCCAAGTGTCTCTGTGTGTGTGTCATGTAGTTTTAAATGTCTTTGAGAGGATGCGATGATGACTCGTTTTCGTTTTCGTATCATGATTACAATGACTGGACTGTATGACTGCGGCATCCTTAAGTTTTCGAGTATAGCCTATTTAATTTTATTAAATTATAACGGTAACTGAAAAAAAAAGTATTCCAAATTCCAGTAGTTCGTACCTGCCTGGTGATTCTTATCTAGATTGTTTAATTATTATTGTTATAGATGGCTATATAAATGATGATGATTTTTTGCTTCTGCTTTTTAAGAGTGGAACATCTCATCCGATCCTTTTGATACGTATAGAATCAACCAAGAACAGTTTCAATACGTCCATTTCTCGTTCTCGTACAGGTGACTTCTCTGAACAAATAAATACTAGAAATTAAGTACATAATATATTGGAGCACAATTGAGTCCCATGTTTTCATTTGGTCTCGGGCCCTACAGAAGAGCCACGTGTCAGGTACGCGGATAGCTCTTTACTTTTTTAAGATTTTTTATTAACTCTTTCGTCGGGTCCTCTGCCCTCTCTCTCTCTCTCTCGCTCTTCCTAACATTAGTATGTACGAGTTTTAAATGAAAGGACCTCAATGTTATTCATTCCATGAGGTATTTTACAACAGAGAGAGAGAGAGAGAAAAAGCAACGGTTTCCTTGACTGAACCTTTGATATTTTTACACAGCAAAAACAGGATCATCCATCCTCATTTTCCGTTTCTTTGCGTCGCAATTGATTGATCATACAATGGTCCAAGCAGCGATACAGGTAATATTGAAATGAACTCAAAATACATACAGGGAAATAAGCGGATTGAGACTGTGTGGGCTACTACACAGATAGAGGGTAAAATCTATATCATTACGTATATAGCCTGATGCCATGAGGTTTTTCCGTTTTTCTTGAAAATTTTACACTCTTCTGTTCTAAAAAGGAAGACAGACGAGCGATTATATGTAGTCACATATGTAATGTATAACATTTAGTAATGTTATGGTATTGATTTGGGAGGATTACATTGTACTAATAATAAACTCACACAAATCCCCATAAGTTGTTTCTGCAACAAGATTTAAGTTGTCCTTCTGAGTGAGTTATCTAATAATTATCCCATATGTGTGTGTATTTCATGTCTCTCACTTTATGCTAAATTGATGCTAAAGTTTATCCCATATAACTATTTAAAATTTTAATGTCTCGTGCAAAACGACCCATCCCGTGTGAAAGGTATTACCTTGAAGCGTAAAATATAAGTAAAAATTTGATCATTTAAGGTAGGTGTAGAGGAGAGAGGGTAGGGAGTGGGGGTGGGGGCGGGGGGAAAGAAATTTGTCGGTCGAAAAGAGAGAGACTGTGAATAGTTGGGCTTATGAAAGATGCATGTAGTATGTTGAAACGATATTTGTTCAAGGTAGTGTACGGAATGATTTAAGGTTCCACTTGACCCCTTGCTGAGTCTCAACAAAGCAATCGAAAGTCAAACCTCTTTAATTTTCTCTCAAACCGGCTCAAGTCTTTTTCCCGAAAAACGTCTCTTTCAAGCGCGCGGCATCAGTCGTCGTCGTCGTCCTCCTGGTCTACGTACCAAAAACAACTGTTTTATTATCTCGCGACAGTTTTGATGTGTTCAGGAACATGCACTTCATATACACATACCTCATCAATGCCCACACCCTCCCTCCCTCTCTCTCTCCTCAGACTCCAGGATTCCATAATTCCATCTCTCCATGTAAAAAGGAATCATCTATTTTGAAACGTAACAATTCCTTTCCGCTTATGTATTATTGCCTCTCTCTCTCTCTCTCTTTCTGTGACTTTTCACTTATTTTACATGGATCTGTTTCTGGTTTACTTTCCGATCCGTCTCAACCTCCTGCATCCTCTAATACTATCAGTATATGCACTCCTCAACATGTAATTATGTATATGATTATATGGATATCATACGGGACCCTTCAACTTCAATTGTATATTTCTTTTTTTTTGGTTTCTATGTATATTTTAAATTACTGTATATGTAGAGAAGGACCAAAGTTTTTTGGTATTTGCTGGTGATGGTGCTGGTAAAAGTCTATACCTTTGGATGATTTGAGTAGGATATGTTTGCATTCCTGCCTCTCACGATGTACATACCGATGTGGGTAGTATGTACCTTACATATAATTATATTGTTTGGTATTGCTATTGATTATTTCCCCATTCTTGTCCTGGTCTCAGTGCACTGGTTGTAGTCAAGCTCATTCTTGTTCTCGTCAAGAGTCAAGACTCGCGCAGTTAAACCTCCATAGACTCACTCCTCAAGAAGACAATATATATGTTACATGGGTAATCGCTATACTGTTTCAACCAGAATATTATTAAATGTTACCCTCATTGTGCTCTATTGAATGAGAGTAATATATAGTTAGGTTAAAAGTTGCCATGTATCAGCTTATAACAAAGGCGGAGGAAAACAATTGTTTTCCATGTCAAGAGTCCCTCGCAGTTTTCCTGTATTCTGTCCCATGTCTACTATGTATAGTGCCCAGCAAACTCCGCGCTCTCCTCAAGTTCAGATTTCCAGCAGATCGTTAAGGTCCTATTATGTTCATTATATTATGTACAGGTGTAATGACATGATCCTTCCACGGGGGTGATGGCCAATAGGTATGTACACACTGTATATTCTCCATTCCATCGCTTCTATCATTGAGCCGCTCCGCGGAGGTTTGGAATTCCTATGCTCAATACAAAATATGTAGGAAGAAGGAATTTAAACAGTCAATTAGGTAAAGTATCCTTCCTTCAATATAAGTAAAGTTCCAAGCACTGGAGTTTAAATAATATATTATGCAAGTTTGATTTAGATTCTTCCTGTTCTATTCCACATGTGAATTAGTCTTAGGTACTACTTTATTATGCAACCTGATTCATAAAATATCAGTACAACTTTGTATTTGGATCTGTAACGTGATTTTCTTGTGAATCATAATATAATATGATAATCGCAAGTGTCGTCTTGTCGCCAACATTTTTTATCATTGGATTTTTTTTCTATATTATATTTGCTGATGCAAAAGGGGAATGGAAAATACAAGACCGTGTGGCACACTCACAAAAAAAAGTTGAAAGACATCATCAAATAAAAAGTGTACATTTGTCTGAGGGTATTAATAACGTACCTACACGAGGAGTGTGATGATTGACGTTTGAGGTTATGTTATGATAGAAAAGTTAAAGCATGATTCAGTCCTACATCCTCTAGTGTGAGTGATCCCAGGGAACAACGGAACCAAGTCAAAGTCTAAACTAAAAGAGCTTTGTGTCCTGTCTTGTATGAACTTTCGCGACGAATCAAAATTTGAATGAATCATTCCATTCCTGTATGTATGGCAAGGGAAGGGAGTAGGGAGTGGAGATACTCTGTAAGTAGTATGTAAGAGGAGATTTTGTTCCAGTGCCAAAGGGAAGAACGCGTCTTCCAATTACTTGCTCTTACATTTCCGTTTTCCTCCGCGTTGCTTTGCGGAGGAGGATAACGATGATGATCAAGTTTGTCTCTGTCTCGACAAGCCGGCACGGGAAAAGTATGACGAACTGCGGCAATGGGTTTTTTCCGCTTCCGCTTTGGAACTGGTGTATATTATTGTGTTTGCGGGGGAGTACCCGGAATCCCGAGAGCTCACTTCTACACCGACCAAATCTCAAGTCTGAATCATTGTCCAGTATATTTTACATTGTTTAAAGTTATAGAGAGTTAACATTGGAGTGTATTGCAAATATATGATACTCAAGCTGATTTTGATCTGTTGACGATTATATTTCCGCTATGACACCATTATTATCTTGAGCATCGGTCGGTAGTGGTAGTGTGTGTGTAAAGTATCTTTACTCCTACACTTTCCCCCATTATTATTTAGAATCTAGTTCAGATGAGTGGGGATTTATTAATATCGCGTGTACCTACATGCTATTCTTATTGATTTCTTAGTAATTCTATGTTCAACACAGCAATTAGATTATGCAAGAGTGCATCACTGATTGGGTTGGGAGTAAAAGAGTCCTGCTCTTTCCCGCTTATCGAAATCTCCTTCCAAATGTGAAAACATTATCTTTGCTCTACAGCCAGTATGTACTAGTATGAAGTAGTAGAAAATAGACTCTAGACTCTATATATTATGTATGTACTAGTTTTATTCTGTATCGTAACTGTAATCGTAAGTACATTCATGTGGCATTAAGCTAGTTTTAGTCGTCGGACAGTGAACGAGGCTAATTATAATACTTAGCGTGAATTACAAAAGAGACGCTCAAAGTATAAGACGGTTATTGTAAATCGGTGGATGTAAATCAATTGTTTTCAAAATGTTATTTAATCATAAATAGCCCAATATAATTATACATCAACTGTATTAAGTTCCAATTTCACATTTCAATTTTTTGAGGGGCAAATTCATTCCCTGTAAAATAAAATAAATTCCCTGTATTAGTAGGCGGGTCTGGGAGGTTAAAATTGGAATAGTAGTCCCACGGGTCTGTAATTGTACAAAGGGTTGTGACTATGTATGAGTTATTTAATTATTTATAAATTTTAATCCCTTTCCGTCAGTCACGTAAATTCTCTAGTATTTATAAGAAGTACCTAAGTAAAATAAAATCCAGCCTAAAATGGTTGTTCTAAATTCAAATGTTAAATATTTCTATTACGTTAAATGTTCGAATTTATTCTTCCGTAATTTACAATAAATTGTACCTTCAGGATCAGTCTGTAGAAACTGTAATTTTATTCTTATCTATTTATTTTCAAATAATTTTGCAAGGGCGTTAGTTGGATAATTAAGTCCGAGGTAAAATAAAAAATTTGCCTATACTCTGGGTGCAATTCAGATTTAAAAAGTAGTTAATTTTTGTTGCGATTATTGTACGAATAAAAATTGAATAAATACAATTTTGCATTTCTGATATTTTGTAAGTTTGAATTTATTTTCATATGCACCTACTATATTACCAGTCTATGTACTTTTAAAACAGGACAACTTGAAATTAAATTTAGTAGGCGGGCCTGTAACAGTAGACGGGTCTGGGTTTGGAATTTGAATAGTAGACGGAGTCCACTATTCCATGAAATGCTGTACGTACTGTAATGAAGGACGCAACAGTATAATATATAATAAATAATTAATAATGATAAATTAAACATACCCCATAATATAGTCTGTATAACAATTTTAGGACACAACTATAAATAAAAATTTTGTTAGAATTAGAAAAATTGAGTTGATTAGAAAACGTTTTAAACCACCGGCAAAGATGTTATGTACAATTTATAATTACTACCTATTTACATAATTTACTGGAATATTTTGTTTATATAATATAACTATTTCCTTATTTCTTACTGTTCCAATAAATAATTCCGACCAGGGAACGTAATTAAAATAAATATTATCAATTAGGGAAGGCTGTCCAGTATATCCGTAAAAAATCGTAGTAACTACGTGAAGAGAGGGACTGTGAAAGTTTTCAAAATCACATAAATCACATCATCTAAAATTCACATAATATTCCCATTTTTTATTTATTTTATTAAGTATTTTGCAACGCTAAGACATCTGATTTTGAAATTTTAGTGATATATTTTAGTACTTTATAGGTATAATTATTAGTACCACATTTTAATTTACATGATAGCTTTAAGAAGCTCAGCGGTGAAATGGTTTGAGAAGTGACAAGAACATAATGGTTCAGACCTATAATGTCTTTTTAGTATTCCAAAAATATCTTCACGTTTCTAAAATTTCTTATTACTACTACTACATAATAATAATAATATATACACTAATTCATTCACAGTCGGTGGGAGGTGCTAGTACTATATTTCAAAACAAAAGAATTTTTTTTGAAGTTCAAGAACCGTATGTTTTATGTATGCATGTAGTAGGTATAGGTCTATCAGATGAGGTATATGTTTGCCTCTTAATGAAAGTTAAATATAGTTGCCGTCCTAGCTTATATCGTATTGTGTCGTGGTGCGTCAGGGAATATTAATAAAGTTATATTCTGCATCGTATAGCTTTTTTATGTATATACAAGTACACACATAATAATTGGTACATTATATTTAATTACAAACTTACAGAAGCCACTGACAGAAGGAAAAAGAAAAGAAAGTCAAGTACCTAGATATACTTTAGTTAATGTTTTATAACTAATGATTGTGTGGGCAATGACCAAAATTGACTTAATAAATAATTAAATCCATGATTAATTCATTGAAGGTTCTCCTACCTATGTACTACAGGAGTGATGCAAGCAAAACAGATTTGTATTCCAACAGACTATGTTATATGCATACGAAAATGCTACAAGGACAATGTTGCACGGTACCCCATGTGAGCAATGAATTGCTGTACTGTCTGTACTGACTATCCACTAAAAGGAATGATAAAGTAGATGGATGATTCTTTACTTTGCTTTTGCTCCAACTTCACCTACCAATTTGCATATTCGTAGGTATTAGTACCTACCTACCTATACTTGATTTTGTCTCCGTTGGTTATACGTTGTGCCCAAGATCAAGAGATACTTGTTAAGTAGCCAATGTCCTAGCGACACCTGAGAGAATACAATAATGCCAATTAATACTAAATACATATTTAAAAACAATTACTTCAATTACTTTTAACAGTAATTATTATTATCCAACTCGTGTCATAGCAATTTCATTTTGTACACTTACTTACGAGTAAGTAACTTAGCAGTTTAAGGAAATCCTTACATGCATGCAGTATGAAGTATGGAGTATGGAGTACAGTACAGGATAGGATAGATGGATATGCCTGAGGTTACACTTCTGAGACTGGTCATAGAATCAAGAAGCACAGGTCTTTAAAAAAAGATTTTTTGTACGAAGGTGTTGTAGTTCCGTAATGACTACGTAAAATATTGGAGCTCAAAACTTCATTGATAAATGCGCATAATTAAATTTTGAACTGTCTTACGTCACCATTGTTGAGTGGAAACCCTCTATGACGTTCAGAGGCTAATAATAGGTAATAATAATATTTTTTTGCGTTAGTATTACAGCCAATTTACAGATATGTAATGTTATTAACTAGAAGGGATTACGTAAGTATATTTACTAAAAATGCATCGGGAAATGTTTGTTTCCATAAAACTTATGGCAGTTGTGTGAACTTCAACCGGGGCTCTTTAAGAATATTGACCAAGGGTACTGGTCCAAATGATCAGTACTCACGTAGTACCTCCTAAAGGATAGGATATTGACTTTAGAGAGCGTGATAATTTCATTTCCAAGAAAACTTTGGCATAATTATGATGGCTCCGGACTAGATCCGTTTCCGGGATTACAAAACCTGTTCATGAACCACATTGCACACATGCAATCTGCTCTCTCCTATGTGGAACTTCTTCTACACAGTTATACTTTTGATCATGTAGTGTACTCACAGTGCAGTAGCGTCAGAAGGTCCGGTACATCTTACGTGCGTACTTCATCAATATTGCTAATTTCGCCGTGCATTAATGCTAATAAGATAATGTAAATGTGTGAACTAATCGTAAGTCAAACGCTGTCACATCAAATCATTCATAGTTGTTACACACGCCAAGACGCCAACAGGAACTTCATCAAATATTATACTACTGAATAAACACATGGTGAATCTTATTAGTTGGACTAGGCGTCTAGAGTCTAGGTAGGTATTTCCTGTGTGTAGTTGTGAGATCACAATTTGTGCCAGTTTGTTGAAAGCCAAGGTAATTTTATTTTAAGCGTATGTTCAGAGCACTCTATGGTCACCGAGAGGAAGGCATCGGAACGGCTTGAAAGTTTAAATAATGCAAATGACACGACAGGTGCAAGTAGACGCACTTGACGCTAGAGCTCACTTATTTCGGTATGGCTAACTGTAGATTGGCTAGACGTTCAGTTGTTCACGATTTGACTAAGGAGGTAGATACATACTTAGGTTGATTACTTGGCCACGTTTATTTTAACAATTCATTAAACATAAGTTAATTGGAAATCATCATAAAGTATCGTAATATCGTATTTGCGTTGTTTATTCGCTTATGCTAGAGTTGAGACTACTTCTAATTTTTATACAGGTACGTCCAGTAGGGAGGTCTTAAATGCAGATGCTTACGCGTAAGTAAATGCGGATGTAATTGTAAATATTTTATTCTGCTCTACCTCCTTTTATCTTTAAAAGAATGTCAATGTCTAACTGGAGTGTGGTTAATTAGTGTTATGTTCTTTCTTCGAATGTTATAAGTCAAATTGCAATTCCTTAATTTCTATTTTTAAATTCAAGTCTTAGTTGTGCGACATTTTCACCCAGCCATTCCCCTCCCCCCTCAGTAATACCAGAAATTTTCCCCCCAAACCCTTACTTACTTAATTTACTAAAATACTCATTGTTGTAGTACAAAGTTATGATTTATTAATGGTAGCTAATAAGAAAAAATGTCATAATAAATTATATTACTCGCTAATTGTAATATTTCAAAAATCTAATGAAATCTTAACTTTATTAAACCCTAAGCGTGGTGTGTATACATAAAAAAACAAATTTAGCCTAGAAAAATACTGGGAAGAAAGGTAAGTAGTTTAAATTATATGAAATTTTTAAGGTCTAGAAAGTATTGACTGGTTGTTTAACGGCAAACTCATGTAAGTAGTAGGGTTTGCCCTAATTTTGAACAGTTCCCAAATGGTGATCAGTAGCCGCCGTTCAAATACTACGGCCTATAAAAATCTGTGTTGCTAAAAATAGTTGTGTTAAAACAAAAATAAAACTGCTATAATTTCAAAAAAATTAATTTTTTTCTAAAATGTTTTTGAAAACCAATTTTTTCGAAGGCACTCAAAATACCCCAATTTTTTGAAAAAATATACATTTCTAAAATTTTACACATGTTTTTAGATAATGTCCTAGAGATCACAAAACTTCAAATTTTTCGAAAATCGGACGAAAATTGTAAAAGCTACGGGGTTGCAAAGTTGCGAAAAATCGACTTTTTAAAAATTTGGCGCGTGATTGTGAGCGAACGGCGCAAATTACAGTCGAGTTATTTTACTCGGGATCTTGTAGTAACCAAGTGCGGCAAAATTAATTTTGGGTATTGTTTTTAAAATCGAGAGAGTACATGCGACGGCATTCCCTTGTCAGTAGCACATGTTTTTAAACGCAGGTTTTGCGTTAAAATATGCAACTGTTTATTTCACGACACGGTAGCTAATTTAAGGTACAAGTTTTCATTAAAAAATCAGCGGAACAGTTTCTTTACACTTTTCAGTTATTGAAAGTAAAAGATTTTTCCAGAGCCTTTCTGAATTTTTAAGCAACCCAGGCATTTGATTTGTCGTAGCACGATCATTTGAGCCTAGAATCATCTCTTTATATTTTGGTTACTAAAGCGGTAGTGAATATTGTCTAAAGTATTTTTGAAACCCCAGTTTTTTGACGATTAATATAATAATATATTATATTAATGTCTTTATCAAACGAAGGAAATTATATTTTATTTTTAGCCATTGACCTTTACAGCGTTTTCGATCGACATTTGAACGTAAATCTGTTTGTTTATTTTCGAAAACATTTTGTGAATGCGGTTGGTGCGTTTTGTTCTTTAAATTTTACTGTTTAACAGAGTTCTGGTTCTGAAGATATCACATTATCCGGTAAAATTTTTCAAATATTGCAAAATACCTGTAAATTATATTTAGATATTTAGTACCAAATATTTAAAATGAGCCCTCACACGGTCAGTGGACAGGCATTAAATTTAGATCCAATTATCCAATATTGTAGTTCAACTACGATTTAAAAGTTACATCTGCATGTGAACGACGATGGTGTTGTCACTCGATTTTCATAAAAAGTTAACGCCGTTAATCAGTTCCCTGATTGGTCTGCTGGTTTGAACTTATTGGGAATTATTTATAATCCTAGGCATTTAAAAGGAAATCCCTTTTCTGCTAAAGATTTATTTGTAATTCCCTTAGGGGAATTAGATATAATTCCGAGGGAATTAAAACTAAATCGTGTCCACAGACTGTAACAGGTCCTTTTACTTTGACTTTTAATAGTCGATTTCAGCGACTTTTTAAAAATTGTAGTATCGCAAAAAGTCTTAAATTCGACTCAGCATTTTTCCAAACAGCTCACACTTTGAATCAGAGAAAAATTTGTTTCACTTTAATACCAGTTAGTTTCTTGTTGCTCAACAGGGATTGTCAGGAAAAGACTGAACTCACATGTTCGTAAAATTAAAACAGTAAAACATTTTTAAACAGCACGTTGTCACTAAATATCAACCCACCACAAGGTATGATGACTAGCTCCTAGTTGTCTATAAATATTAACTTATCACAACTGTGGCGTGTATGACTTAATTTGTGAACAGCCTCTTCTTGTTACTAAATATTGACCTTTCCCTCAAGTATAACCTCATTATTGAAGAATCTTGTGGTTTTACAGAATTTTATTAATTTTTCTTGTGCAATGTCATTTGTGAATATCTTTTTACTCACCCTTTTATTAAGCGTCTCTTGTAGATCCTTCTTAGCTTGGTTGTGGATTCACAGCAACTATGCCCAACCATATCGAACTTGAATAGTGAACAATCTGTTTTGTAATTAATAATTCTTTATCATTTAAGATTAATGCCCTTTTCAACGTTTGCATTATTTTGTCAGAATATGTAAGGTACAACCTCACGGTAGTGCTAAAAAATGGCAGGTTTAATTTTAGGGCTGTGAGAAAAATTCCGGGGAGAAAATGAAATGTCCAGATGTCCGTAAAGCATTTCTTTCGCTTTGAACTCGGATATTATACAATACTAATAAGGATTGTTTGTTGCTTGATGTCGTTTGTCGCATGTGCTTCCAACTATATTCCGTTTTGCGCCACAAAATCGTTTTTTAGGGTAACTTAAATATTTAAGGTAGTGAGAAATTAGGCCTTTTATTTCGATTTATAGAAATTAATAAAAGTGAATAATTGTGTGCACCAGAATGCTGCAGTGTAAATTTGATCGTACCCGTAAATGATGACATGGGTAGGGTCAGTGGGTCTAGCCGGATATTGATGACGTATCTTGGTGTAGATAGCTGTTTACCCAATGTTAAAGTTATGACATGGGGGTGGGGCGCTCCTAGAAGAGTTGTAATTTGGATGACATCATTTATGAAACACCCCAAAATTGTCTTCTTGCCCAATTTGAAATACCGCAAATACCCAAACTGGCGCCCGGGCGTTTATTACATTTTTTGGATTCGCAGCCTGGCGCTTATTGGAGACTCGGCACTTATGCGTACTTATAACCCTGCGCTTGTTTGAGGCCCCGGCGCTTATTTGAGATCCTGATGTTTATTAAATTATTTGGACTGTACGATACCCGGCCCCTATTCGACTATTTACGGTACTTGTCGGAAAAAACGTTGTGGGGGCAAGCGTGGATAATCTTGGATATTTTGTAAATAGATGCAGGCTCTGCACTAAAATAATGCTTTCTTTCGCTTCGTCATGCAGTTTGTAATTTATAATATTTTGGTAATCAAAATTATTGTGGTATGAAGTGCTATGATAGCCGTCCTAGCCTTGCCCATCAGTATTTAAAAATATGTTTTTCCCGTAAATTCAAATGGCGGAAACTGCTTAATCTGTTCAATTAAATAGCTTACTAAGCATTGCAAAACTACTGCTTAAATTGAATTTTAGTGGCAGGGTGAAATGTAAGTACATCCAAGTTCTTGGAGAGCCATGGTAGTGCCATCACTGTCGCTTATCGAGAAATGTTGATGCCAAGTGTGTGTAAAACGAATTAATTAACGGTGACTAAAATACTAAAATAATTAAACAGGACGTTAGCATCTCATACTGTGTGAAAATAATCATGGGATTTAGTATTATTTACAATAATTTTATTGTTGTGCACCGGAGTTACTTACAATCATTATAGTTATAAATCAGCTACATGTACTTAATATTAAAACTTATACGTTATATAATATGATTACACACATTTTTTTATGGTTATGGGTAAGCCCCTCGGTTTGATGGTTCGAAAAATGGCGTTTTCATAGACACACTCCTGGCAAGAGAAGTGGCAGCTGAGGAGGAATGGAAAATGTTGGTGGTGAGCCGTGGTGAGTACGTGACGGATTT
This sequence comes from Dicyrtomina minuta, assembly GCA_949802685.1. Lineage (NCBI taxonomy): Eukaryota > Metazoa > Arthropoda > Collembola > Symphypleona > Dicyrtomidae > Dicyrtomina > Dicyrtomina minuta. The sequence continues at coordinate 60,303,461 of OX461809.1, forward strand.
GCCACTAGATGAGGGCATGGGGGGTGGTGGCGGTGGGTAGTGAGCGGACTGGTGGCCTGAATGAGATCTCTTTTGACTCTGAAGAGTCCCGTGACCGCGGTCGCTCAGTGTCGTAAATATAGTTGAAATGGATCCATTGTAGGCTGGGCCAGCATGCTGAAGCATTTCCTTCCTTTTAGACATTGTGTTCTGCTTACTAATAGTGCTCAGCTTGGGGATAAAAATTGTAAAGAGGATGATGGTGGCGGATGTTATGAATGCAATTGAGGCTGTTGGTTCTTGGAAATGAGTGGGAGCAAAGAAAACTATCATTGTCCACGCGATAACGATGGGGAGTGATAGGACAGCCGCTAAAGTCACCCACCGAGCCTCATTGTAATTCCTTCTGATTTTTAAAACGGATGTTCCGTAAATAAAAACAAATAGAATGAGGATACCCACGTAGGAATGGAGGAGCAGATATGTTTGGTGAGGATGATTGCACTCATTCAAGTCCGCGGGCATGAAATCTTCTAAATGGTGTCTTGTGAGAAACCATTGGAGATTAATGGACAATTGAACGGCTACAATGAAAAGGAGAGTTACGAACTGATTGAGAGAGGAGACTCTTCCTCCGAGTCCCAGAGCCACAAGAGATCGTAGCTGCATAAGTTTGAGTAAAAGAATTCCATAACACATTGTCACGGCGAGGGAGGGAAGGAAAACTCGCAAATTACACATGAGTGCACCAGGCGGTAATACAAACATGACAACGCTTCCGTACATCATCATGACTCCAAGTAAAAGTAATATTCCCAGGACTTGATTTCCATGCAATGTTCCGTCACACATACGGAGCAAGACATAGACCAGTATGTAGAGTGTTAGGAAAACGCCTGTAATTCCAACAGCGACGACCACCATTGCCCAGACCCGTGAAATATAAAATTCTGGAGACATTCTTCGTATGTTCACATGATCCTCCATATTCTGTGTTAAGTATTCTTGGCTACCAGACCCGCTCTTACCCATCCGAGGCCCGCGTCCCCGGGACATACTTTCAGAGGAATCTGACAAATCTTGGAGATTGGAATCCGAGAAAATAACTGTATTTGGTCCGAGCATCATGTCAAGCATTAGTCCAGTTTCTGGCGAATACTGACCAACCTAAAGAATTTCAGAATGACAATTTTGTAAAATATGTCTTACGTTTATAATATTTCTGAACTTAATTGAATGCATCCTTACTTGAGAGATTTTTCCATTAATTCTGCACAAATACAGGTCATATCGTCGACTAACAAGCTTTCCTTGTTGGTTAATTCTGCCTCGGGTGCCCTCTAATTCATGTCCTACAGCAACTGTAGCTTCTGTTGATCCGTCTTCATCGGAACCTTCATTTCCGTCTCCGTGCACCGGAGAAGGTTCAGCTGGGAAATTCAGTTTTCGCAAGGCCTCCGAGACTTCGAGCGAAAGTTCTGATGGATTGCAAATTGTCTCGTTGGTGCAAGACTCAAATTGAGCTAGTCGTAAAGCTGCTGAATAGGCTGAGACAGCACTCACTATAAAGCTCACCTGAGAAAAACAAAGAGCGGTTGTTGAAACAAACAAATGATTACTTTCTCAAAGTTCAATGTAAAACGCAATTAAAACCACCCATAGGATTAGTGTACTATAAAAGCGGGTAATTACATCGGCCTCTGCATGAAATTTTTGAGCAAGTGTTTCCTTCTCCAGGCTCCCGCAAGGTGTAAACGCTTTTAGAGTTCCTAGTGTGCGGCTACTTGCCCAGTGACAGTGATATATTTTTTGAATATACTCCCGAGTTTCATCTCCAACTTGTGATGATAAAAGGGCCTCCTGCAATTAACGGAAATAATGTTTCATTTTTCCTCCGAGCAGATTAGTCATTTGTACAAAAATTGATCATTTTATTGACATACTAACCTGTATTTCTGCCAAAAAGTATTCTTGAAAATCTGGAATGCTTGCAACATGGGGCTGCATTACTAGTAAATTGGTCTTGTACTGAGAGCTCCAGTCTCGTGCTAAATCTTGATCTACGCCCACGGACCCAAGTACCCATGCTTTGTTTGTAGCCAGTCGTCGGAATTTTGCAATATTGACTTTGTTCCTAACCATGCGTTCCAGTTCAGCGGATTCCAGGAAAAGAACAACACTCTGAACTGACCCCTACAAAATAATGTTCAAATTTAATTAGTAATATAATACAATTATTATTCGGTGCAGGATGCATTGTATGGAATTCAATATGCGTTTGTAGTCATGTCATGCTTTATTCAATTTTTGTGTGAATTAAAATTTAATAAAGTTATTACGGCTTCTCCTTCAAGAAATTTAATAATGGCATCAAATATGAATGGGTTGTCTTTTTGCAAAACCAAGTAATGCTTCGCTCCAATCAAATCCGTTCCAGCTAGACTTTCGAAACGTTTTATTGCATGGGAGCAACTTGAAATGACGGCTACAGAATTACTTCCCAACTGATGAATCAGTGCGAGAATAGCCTATGGAATGCATACAAATAAATTCAACATTTTTTACTCATATATTTACAAATCTTTATTACTATACTTCGTTACAACTGATTGCCCCGGACCAGAGGATTTCTGACAACCCTTCATTACCCTCAAATAGTATTTTGGGCTAGTAACTACAGTAATTTCAGCTATCTGCCTGTACATATTATGTTATTTGCAGCAATTTTACGAGTGTCCCGAAATAATTATTATTAACAAAAAAGTTCCATTCTTTAACTCATTCATCTATTATTATGCTGTCGTGTGGCATTCAGCGAGCTATACAATTTTAGTGGTAAAAAGTTATTTTTATCCTCTGATAACTTTATTTGAATCGGTATTTATACTTTCAGGTTATTTCTAAAACTCACGCTGGCTGTCATTAATTATAGTCTTAGAACATGAAAAAATATGTCAGTGCAGTCGCCTTAAGCTCACGATTACAATCATTACGTGAATATTTTCATATCGGACTTCCTCTCAGACTTTTCTACCCGTACACCAACGTAAAATTCCTATACATTTACCAAATTATAATTATAATTTAATTATAGGTAAAAAAAATAATAGTTGTTAAATGCAAGACTAAATTCATTGTGCAAATTCATCGTCATCTGTACTTACGTATAGGTAATAACAATTTGCAAGCATACCTGGGCTGTCGATAAGAGAATTCGAATTCACATTGTGTACAGTTTTGTAACATGAGAAGCAAGAAAGTAAGAAACTTTGAGCTACTATAAAAAATATAAACGAAAATACTCTCTGTTCTTACCTCAGTCACGCTGGAAATGTCCGGAGAGGTTGTAAAAACATTAGGATGCTTGGAAATCAAAATTTCAGCCGCCCTCGCTGAGGTTACAATGGCAGAGATATTTTCTTTATTCAAAGTTTCGAGAGGCTTGTCGATTATTCTTTCATTGTTCATACTTCCGATTACAATCACACCTGGTAAACAAATTCGTGGGATAAATATAAACAGGAAAAAATACTATATATAAACAGTTTCGTACTGTTATTTCACGTGTTACGATCCAAACCGTTGTTTTCATTTTTATGCAGTTTTGACATTTGATTAGATTAAATTATTCTACATCGTCGTCATTAATTTGGTTATATAGTAGTATGCATTTTAGTATGCAGGAAATGTGCGTGCAGAAATATGTGCGGGGCTCTTAGCGGAGCTTGACAAAAAAACATCCAACCACTTACCGATTAGAGGAGCTTCTAAATTTTGTTTTGCCCATTTTACGATCTGGTTCGTCTCTCCCACAGCAATACTGCTCTCTCCACACGTGTCATGAACTACTATGTCTGCAAATGGGTATAAGGTATAGGGATTATGAAATGTATATATATCCAATTAATATTTTTAGATCTAGTGCATGATATATATTATATATACACATTCATTCATCTGAGGCATTCGGGGTTCATAATTCATTATTATGTCAGAATATGTATATGTATAGAAAATAAATACAAGTAGTACTATACAGTAGTAAAATGTTTACCTATAGCAAATTCACCGGGCCAAGATTTGTTGTTGATTAGTTCCGCCGCCCATCTAACAGCTGCGAGTTGCTGGAAAGCGTGAACATTGAGAGCACCGCATAGTACTCTTGGGGTGTTTTTCGTTCGGTTTGGCTGACTAACGGCTTGATGTAAATCAACTAAAACACCTGTACAAAACCATCCATATATATATTATAGTAAGGTAAAGTAATAGGAGTAATCTCATTTTCATACAAACGTCCTGTTGTGCTCATAGACGAAAACAAAACTTGGATAATTTGCGTTTCCGTTCTTTCCTTTCCCATCTTTATATTTTTATACTACACAATATATCTATCAAATCGACACGTAGTCTCAGACCCTTTACTGTATTACACACACGTCCTTTTCCACTTGTAAGTAAAAATGTAACAAAATTTTAAATGACAACATAAATAAAAAAAAATGTCGTGGATCTGCATGAAGGTGGATTATATAGCTACAACACTATGTACTGTACTGTACACTATACATGTGCCTACTCCAATCTCCTGAGTTGCCTATTTGAACTCTGCCAGTCAGCATGATAACAACATAAAAACATGGTTTAAGAATTTTGTAAAAAGATTACACACTGATTACAAATATACTATAGGATGATATGATAATAAGGAACGTCCCTCTGCTCTGGTCTGTCTGAGCATTGCTTCTTAAACCTCAAAAACAAAAACAAATGATAACAAAGACACGTGACGTCTGCCGTCTGTAAGGTGGTGGGTGCGTAACTGTTCCCATAATATAATAATATACTTTAAATCCGTCCACACTCGACACCTACAAATGGAAAGCTCAGGAGAGTTCAACCACAATTGGAACGCTCTCATGAAAATTTCTTTGCAAGTGAGAAAAGAAAGAAAAATGTTCTACTCACAATTTTAATGTAATAAAGAGTGATTGTCAGTTACTTATAGAATGTTTTATGGGATAAAAGTGAAACTCCGTGAATTTTGTATTTGTATATATGTAATATATACATGTAGTGTAGTCATATATGTATAGGATGATAAGAGAAAATTAAAAAAATGTATAATATATTTTCTTGACGGTTAATTTTGTACAAAATCAAGGTGGAAATACTACAACATGAGGCTCAAGTAAAGCAGGCGGTTCTCACTCAAAAAAAGTAAATGTTAAGATCATTTTTGAACTCTGCGCTATGCTTTTATTACATTAATATCCACACACAAGTGTAATTTGTGGTGGGTTATGGTGAGAGTCTTCCACTCTGGATGAAATTGAAAGAAAACTAAATACAGCCCATAATATAGTGAAGAGTCTACCTACTTTATTTTTATATTCTATACCAAGTTTTATCTCTGTGTCCATCACTGACTGACTGACTGACTTTATCAAAAATATTGCCGGACTTACAAGACATTAAAATACATCGTCTGTGAGCATACACGTAATTATATCCTATTCTGAACCGCATGTTTACTCACAACAACAAGAGTCACAAAGTTTCTAATTCTATAATAATAATTTCAAAATGATCTGATTTCTGCGGCTTGTTCTTACATATACATACGTTAGTCTTGATTGATGGCGATCTGTGATGATACAATCAAATACCTTGTAACACATTAATTTTGATAATAATTGAGGAGGAAAAAACTATTTGACTATTTCATTCAAGTGAATTAAGATGTACAAGTCCCGATTCACAAATCCAAAACCTACCTACGTACCTACCTACATTTATATCCTTCTCTCTAGAAACTGTACATACTGGATTTGGATTTCTACGTCATTAAATTAAGCTCAAATTAATGGCAAGTTAGCACAGTTACCATTATGTCCCTCTATTGGAACTGTGTTTACATTTTTGAATGTATTTTTAAAAGTATGAAAACTTGACTCTTACCGACAGTTGCACGCTGCTGATGAACGGACTGAGCCACTGAAGAATTCCAAAGGAGGAGAAAGCCGGCAAGGACGGGAACAAGAAAAGATGACAGCATGGCGTGTCTCTTTGTCACTTACATCTGAAAGAACAAAAGACATTGTAAATGATTTACTCTTGGCAATTGACAGTACGATCCTTAATAGTTGCGTTCATTTTTAAGTAAGTCATCCTCGTTCAGATCTTTGTGTTTGGAGAGGATAGACGCAGTTGCTGCTACTATATAAACGTAAACGTGCACTATATTTACCAGTTCACATCTTTCTCACAATGGAGAGAGAGAGAGAATCTATGGACAGTAGTGTTATGGTTTATTTCGCATGGAATCCAAATTCAACTGTACGTTATACTATATATTTTTATGTACACACGGGTAAAGACACTTGCTCCCTTAAACTACACTTTATACTTTTTTGACTCAAGTCATTTTATTCAGTATTTTTTTTTAGCCTTCTTACTTGTGTTAGGAAGAGTAACGTCAAACTTTGGAAGGTATCTAACGATTTATATATATATATTATAAACAGCTATAAATTTAGCTTTTGTGTCGTCGGGCTTTTACGCTCCTCAGAGACACCAGAGCAGAGACAAGTAGAATGATCACATTATATAAACTCGATCCATTCTATAAGAACATCACTGTGTCTTCTCCAAGTCCAAGCATCTGTAAGTAGTTGTTGTCTGAGTTTAACCATGCACTCCTTGTCATCTCATCAGACAAACGTTAACGTAACATGCTATATTCGAGTTGGGGTTTACGTATTTTTTTTACAAAATATATATATACGTAGTGAGGGGGGGAGGGGGGGGGGGAAGGAAGCTTCTGAGTGCAGGGATGCTTTTATATATTATGTACCTACCTACCGTACACAAATAAATGATACATCCTATCCTCAATTAAATCTTGTGTAACATGTAACATTACACACTACGCAGTTGTTTGAAGCGGAGGGATGAATATTAAAAAGAGCTATATGCATCCACCACATTATTTATACTCAAGTCTTCCTAGAACACACGAAAGAGTACAAGCACACATGAGTGATTACATCTTTGTATTATTCAGGGGACTACACATACATGTGGATGACAGACAACAGGAGAGTTTTAACTTAAGAGTGGCTCTTCTTCAATGGGCTAGACACACGCAGAAGAGAATGAAGTGGCACAACAGCAACAGCTCTTTGGGTCTTGAGTTCCGAGTCTAACTTGAGCCGAATAAGACTTAAACTTCAACTGAAAAATAAATGAACCGAAACAGAGCGGCTCAGATCAAACTTAACCTTAAGCGTATGTATAGTACCAGACCTATATGTAATTATGTACATTAGCTACATGCGGAAGATGTGTCTCTCGTCGTCGTCGTCAATCGTCAGTGACTGCAATCTCCAATTATCTCATCGTCCATTATCTATATGTATATTGACGAAGCCATTCAGTAATGCTCTTGCATCTCGGCAGTTTTTCAACTTGAAATAAATTTAGGAGATAATACGTATTAAGTTACGTCCTACATCACTGAGAATCTAAATGTGACACACGGGGTACCAACATATAATTATTTATGTAATTATGGATGCAATCTGTGTAATACACGCATTACAAGCATGTAAGTAAGGAATCAGGTAAAATCGTAAAACAACAACCTCATTACATTGGACTCCTCATGGTCAATTCACAAAAACTAATTTCCCCCTCTGTCTCTCTCTCTAATGCGCTATGCTATAGTTGCTTCCCATTATGATTATAACATTTAACTCACAGTAGGTTATATGCTCATCAGCATCGATAATGATCTCATATCTGAATAGTACAGGTACATGGGCAGTATGCAGTTGAAATTTATGCTTTGGTTGTAAATATTCTGCAACTGCAATAATTATACTGGAGAGTGGAGATGTGATGGCATTTTTATAGGAAAACACTGAATTAAAATCATAAGGAAACTTAAAGAATATTTAATGGAGTTGTATTTATGTTAGAACAAAAAATTTGAAAAAATAAATAAATAATAATATGCAAGAGATATGTTACTGCCCATAATCTTTCAATTGCGTCATACCCGATTTTTTCCTAATGGCATCCTCATGAATACCTGCTATCTAACATCTCTTCTATATGTAGGAGCATCTCTGACGTCGTCGAGTCGAACGAAACTTTAAAGAAGAAAATAAATAGTAATGAAGTAATACGTTTTATATTTCGTAATGGAGGAGATTGGCATTGGAAGTGCAGGATTCATTTGATGATGTTTATTATAATTAAAACTATACGTGATATTGTCAGTCCGTATCCGTAGACTGTATCGAATATAGAAATAGACAATGTTGTAACGCAAAGGTGTGTGTAGTCACGGATGATTGAATTCTGTGATTCCGATTCCAAGAGCAAGACGAAAACTTAAACATTTTTTGTTTTCAGTTGTTATATCTGGAGGGAGCTTAAAAGCTGTGTATGTATCCTCACCGCAATTCCATATGATTTATACATTATTTTCCAGTAGGTATATTGTTGTTCCCCTGCTCGTGCTTTATGGACGGACTTTATGGATGATGTATTATAGGTGTAATTATATAATGATGGACACAGAGATAATAATATTATGCTCATGCAAGTTTCCTGCTCACTCGCTCTTTGGTTAATACGTACGTCGATTTGGTTGTAAGTGTATACATATAAGTGCGACTACCATACTGTACATATTAATTTTTTTGTTGAATCTCTGCACAGCAACGACGATGAAACCAATAACCAGAACCAGAACCAGAACCCAACCGCAACCATGCTACAACATAGAACAACTTAAATAAGCTATACATAATTATCGAGATAAATTTAGTCAATCGAGTTCAATTGAGCTCACTTAATCGCTCTAAATGTATTATGTAGTGATGCAGCAGGAGCAAGAGTAGGGGCAGTAATCAATTGTTCACAAATGATGATGACTATTCAAGGAAAGATATGCAAAGATGTTTTCAAGAAATTTCACAAAAATATCACAGAAAAGGAGTATACTTTTCCTACCGAAAAATAAATTGTCCCCATGAGCAATCTCCCTCACTAGACTATTCACATAGTTCACTATTACAATATCCAACTTCACAACAATATATGTAAAATATTCTCGAAAAGGTACAAAGCCCACACTTTCAAATAGTAATAAACAATCACGCGTTAAAATAATCCTTCAAAACATTTAAACGCTGATTGAAACCTCAGCTTTGGAGGTGTAATCCGTAAAAAAAAGGTGACATCACTATTGAGTAAAAAAAATATTATTTAACAAATATTTTGTACTATGTGCTTTTGTATAATAATTAGTGCTTGAATTTCGATTCTAGAAGCTTATCTTACGAGAATGTACTGAGACTGAGGCACCATACCGACACTATAGAGGATGCAGACAGACTGTACAACCCTTGCATGGACACTGATTTATGACTTGAATGCATTTGAATCTGAATAACTCGAATTAATTTTTTGTTTGAAGAATTTCTTGTGTCCCGTGGTAGAAGAGACGCAAGGAATGGACACTATGGACTATGACTCTAACTATGAAGATACAGACTCGTGTTGGTGCTGTCAGAATTAATAATACCCCTCGGTCATTCAGAAATTATTCACAATATCTTCAAAAGTTACTTCATCCTCCACAGTCATCATTCTCCTTTGCGTTTGTAAACTTTATTTTTGTACACCAGAGAGAATCCTCAAGTAAAAGGAAATCCCTTTGAATATAAATCTTATAGGGAGCTATGTGACTGTGGACATGATAATTATGTATGTAATTATCAGTACCTATAGGCTCAAGAAATAGAGAGAAAATACTGATGCACCATTACCTTTACCCATCGCACTCCCCACGCTAAATTTGTATAGTTGTAAGGTACAATAGTACCTGTGTACCTTTTATTACTTTCAAGGCTTTCAACTCACGTACCTACTACTCAACGCTCTGTTTACGGGATGATCATGGATGCGGACCAGGAGAGTGATACTCCATGAAAAGTGAAGGAAAAACGCAAGAGGGGAACTAAATCACGTTTGCCTACAGGTGAAGACAGGCGACTGATTGTGTCTGCTTGATTATCTAATCCATCGATGCGTAACACTCATACGCAAATCCATTTACCTACCAAAATTAATCCTCTAAACAAATGTCCACAGAATAAAGAATAAAAAAAACCTTCCAGCTGCAGATGTGCATCTTAAGTGTACCCACCACATTCACCCCTATGGTTTCAAAATTTATATATAAACATTACAGCTTTCAATTCTGAAGTAAACTCATCTCATCAGTCAAATATCAGATACACAAACAACAACAACAACAACTATGTTTCTGCTTTTGTTTGACTCATGAAATTATTCTTTAGGATTTCAATGAATGGGCAGTAGGAGATTAAAGCGAAGTGCAATAAAATTATAAATTATGAGCATGTACTCACATATTGTTCCATAGTTTTCGACATAATTGGTATTAAAAGCCAACGAACGTAGGTAGGTACTACCATTACAATAATACAATTGATATATCTAGTCATATAACTAGAATATTTATTCGTAACGTGACAGTACAAGGTAGAGCTAATTAAGAATTGTAGGACTAAATCATTAGTACTGGTGACAATAGCTGCAGCAATTATTTTCTAGAAAAATTACAAAACGAATGTTTACCCTGAAGAGTGAGAAATTCTTTTTCTTATCAGTAGATTAATTATGAGATAGATTAGCTGAGAATCAAATTTAAAATGGTGTATCGTTTTATTAGAGCGAGCACTAGTTACTATTGTCCTACTGTTCTACCCGCCCACTATACCCACTATGCTAAATATATATAAAAATCTACACGGATCCTCAGAACTATATCTGTCTGTCATGTCAGGCCGGAGCCAAGACCAGGTTGTAGGACAGTTCAAGGCTTTTTGTCACCTCGGAGATGACAACACTAGCAAGGCGAAAATAGACTATGACGCTGAGAAACTGTGGTTACATGCTATACACTGAAATGGAAGATTACACAGACACACAGCATGTATAAAAGGGAAAAAAACGTCTATATATATGAAGGCTCAATAACACACTTTCTTAATGGTTCATCACTTCCATGGGGGTACAAGTGAAAAAACTTGACTCCGTCAATATCTATCCATGGGATTAAGTGTCTCAGAAATTTGAAGAGAAAAGACCTAATTCACAGTATTATAATTTTTCTCACCCATTCATACATAAATCAAATGTACAAAATACATGTATTGTTTACACATTCACATGTATCATTTACTCGTGCCAGTGGGTGTCAATAGAATTATTTTTTTTCTAAGGCTATATAGTAGTAGAGTCTGATCGAGTATATAGATGTCTATATAGATTTAAATAATAATATTGGTCATATTAAAATACTTCTGCGTACATGCCTACACGTCTCCTTCAGTAGTACAATATACCTGCCTACAATTAGACTAAGAAAAAAAAGATCGTAAATCGCTCATGTGTACACACGAATCCATATAGGAGTAGCTTGGTAACGTGATTAATTGTGATAGTGCATTAGTACACACTCTAGACATGTATGAGAAGTCAATCTCCAAGTCCTTTGAAGAAGGAGCAAATAGGAGCACTAAGGTTAGTTTCTGCACTCTCAATAATTACTATAATATGGCGTCAAGTCAAGTCAAGTAAAAAAAAAGTGAAGCGTGTACTCGATGACGATGAGACGAGGTTGCGAAATACTTAATAATAACTCTACAATAATTCTAATTCTAATAATTTATATTCAAGTACCATCCGTCCATCAGCAGAGTAATAATAATAATAACACTACTATAATAAATAATTTTTAGATATTTACAGAACTATACATGGTGCAAAACAAATGCAAAAAAATAATACATGGAAGAACGCTCCGCTCGAGTTGGAAATAAATCTATGGAAAAATGAATTAATGCAATCATTCAGAAGAAAAACAATGTATCGTATTTCTTGAGCTAACGATAAGATAAAACAGAACTTGCATTTTTGTTTTGTCGAGTACTACTGGCTCATATCGTAATGGATTTTTTGAGTTGCTTTTATAACAGGGTCGTTCCCAGACACAACTTCCTTTCTTTCCATGCTTCTCTCCCATTAATAAAAAAAACTCAGACCGTCCAATTGCCATAAGCTAAAGTAAAATATATAAAAAAAAGCTGAGCATATAGTGTATATATATATAGCTTCATCAGCTCAATAGATATACATGGAACATGAGCCTGGACATATGGAGCCACTTCTCGCGTATGCATATCAAGTCTGAGTGGTTATTGCTCACGTGGATAGGCAGTATAGGTAGTACAATAAAGTCCATAAGATTTTATTAAATTTTTGCAATCAAATTATTTAACCTTTCTCTCATAAATGGAATGGCTTTTCATGAAAATGGAAAATACTTGTGCAGTTGAAATATTTTGAATATTGCTCTATATATATTATAGTCCTATTATATTACGTTACATGCCATAATGTACACAAATTACAAATCCAATTCAGCTTTCAATGTCATGAACGTGTATAAACTGTGTATTTACTGCTAGTACTCACTCAATGGAATGGGCAACTCTACGAGAGTATTTTCTTATTTTTTTCATTGTGTGTACTCCAATATAATTTATGATCGGATCACAACAACAACATCAACGTGCCGCCGTAAACGTCTGACTTGTTTGAAACGAAATAACCTTTAAATGTAAATGTTCCCATTCCAACTCCAAATAAAAAGCCATTTCAATATCCAAATTTAAGCCCTTGTTAACGTGTTTGAGTTACAAATTATAGAGGCAGTTAAAATTGAAAAATGGAAATATCCACACTCCGTCGTCAGTCATACTGTATACTCCTCTATATTGAGCTCCATTAATTTTGGATTTGTTTATTCAACCATTTTTTAAAAAGTTCTATATAGTAGTGGTAATAAAGGGTTAAAAATGTGATGATGAGCACTGACTGTACTGGGAGTGTGTGATGGTTGGCGTTGGTATTGGTGGACGGGCGACGGGTAGAGAGAGATAAACCGTTTAAATGTTCCTCGAGTAGTCACTGCATTTATGGAGAGGTAGGTACATAGTTTTCCGAAGGATTTACACATGAAACACGCGGCTTATCCATATTTGTACAAGTTGAAACATTAAAATAAAAGTGAATGTGAGAAGTGAGCAGTTTAACTCTATAGTGAGGGATTTTCATGTAGTAGAAATACTTTTTGATTCATAAAGTTTACCCAGCCATGTCACTCTAAACCTGAGCTCAACTCCATAATGTTTTCATAACCTTCAAAATTTTCGTCTGTGAGTTCTCATTCTCAAGTCTAAACAGTCTAGGTACTTTAGTACTCACGCTTGTAGTACATACAGGAGTACAGCATGATTAATGGAAGCTATATGCACTCACGTTATGTATGTAAGTACCTACCATAGTTACCTCCTATTATTCTGCCGTCGTCATTTCATTTTCTTTTTTATCAAAATCATTTTTATGTGTCTTCAAACTGGATTTATTCTCATTAAATTTATTTCATAATACAATACTCTATTCTCTTTTTTTTATTTGTGTTTTCTTCTTTTGTAGACAATACACACATTCATAGATTCATAGACACACATATACTACAAGGAGGAGGCATGGCACGACAAGGCATGGTAATAAGACGTGAACCCAAACAGTCCACCTATAAGTCGTATTACATTCATTGGTCTTTTACTATTAGGTACATATACGCGAAAACCAAAACCAGAGAGTAAAAAGTTGCTGCCTCTTTGGACTTAAAGTGAGTAGTCTCTCTCTCAGTTTTCAGCCTTCTCATCATCGTTAATGAAGAAAGGATACCACATTATTGCATGCTCTTCGTTCCCACCAAACCAAAACCAAAACCAAACCAATGCAGCGAATAGGACCGAAGTCATTTATTTCTATTTCAACAGCCTTGACGCTATACGGATCAAATTTGAAGTAGACACACACACACACACACTATGTGTAGAATGGACAACGACTTTAAAAAAAATACTTTAGCCCTGCCTCTTGTTACTCATATTATTATAACTCATATAATAATAAATTTGTCTTACTTTGACTTGAAGACTTCAAGTTTAAATTTTAAGACTGTCTTAAGCAATTTTCATTCATGTCTAAATTTTCACACTACTGTTGACGTCATTGTCATTAAAATAATAGAAACGAGAGATTTATTATTCACACAGGGATATACGGTATACGGTGTGTACAGTACCAGTGTATGTACATAGTCGTGAGTCAAGAGCCCCACACACAAGATATATTATTTCATTACTCAATCTGCCATCGATAACGGTAACGACTCGTGGACTTGGTAATTAAATTCCTTTTGAGCCGTCCTCCATTTATTTGTAATGTTTCAACTGAGTGAAAAATAAATGTAGTGAACGCGTCCACAGCTTCTCACTTCACTTCACTCCACGTCGTCACTCATGATTTCATTTCAATAATTCCTCCAAGCGAACGAGTGACGACAACAACGATGACAACGAAAGCGAAATGAGTGCAATTAGCAATTAATTAATTGTCATCAGCAGGATAATAAGATTATAGAGGACTCAGAACCGCAAGGTACAACTTTCAATTTTAACATTATATTTTTTTCTCTCACTCATCGTCAGTCTTGATGAGACTTGATGGAGAAGGTGTATTATGAAAGGCGCTCCTGGCAAAAAGTTGAGTTTGAATTCCAATTTCTTATTTTATTGACCGTAATCATCATCCCTCTGTCTGCCGTACATAGGCTAAATTTAAATTAGATACCTATCAATCTATATGCATTGACTATTTTATGTGGAATAAAATAGTGAAAGTAAAATTGGAAAATAAGTTTACACACAAAAAACAAACAATTTATCATCATTGTATAAATGGGATGTGGTCAATACAGAGATATTTCACATCTGAGTGAGATTCAGATCATCAGTTTTTTTTCAGTTGAGCGCAAAAATATTTATGATTTTATTTGTTTCTTTCTGACACACGACTTAATTCATTCATACAAATCATGTCAAGAAATTGACCAACAAATCCAAACCACGAGAAATAGAATGGGCAACATTCTAAAAAAAATACCTATAGGTATGTTTGGTTTTTGTAGACGCCAACATCAACACAACGAATAAGGCTACACATTTAGGTACATACCATCATCGTCATCGTCATCCTTTTCGTTCTGATTCTGAACGCATGATTACCTATTACCTCCCATCAAGACGCATATATTATATACACTATAAAAATCAATGATTAATTAATCTAAGTTACGGCTGAAGGAAGAAATTGTAAAAATCCCCAGTAGTTTTGCAATCCACAGGGCAAAAAGCATGAGGAAGGAATGATATCATTTTTATAGTGTCTATTCAATCTATGAGTCTACACCTCTCTACACAGTTTAAAAGAGTCTAACTAGACCTATAGGGACATAAAGTTTGCCTATTGTTCCAACGCTCAGAATTCTATCCGAGTTTTATATGAGTACAAATATGATGATATTAATGTGCCCCTAACTACATTACATAGGTACATAATATCATTGATCAATTTTATTGCCCATGAATTAAATGAGTCGGCTCTTACATATATTTATGTATATTATTCGTAAGTATTGATCAATACGAAGGGAATCTAGGCTGAAACGCTCCACTAGTTCCCACTCCATATATCTCCGTATGTGACCAATAAGTATCAAGAATCAAGAGGAAACTACGGAGGGATACTCATCCAGTTTATGGTCATATTGTGGTCAAAACTGTTACAAGTTTTACGAGGACATTTTTACGGCGTTCCATTCAATAAATAAAAACCTAGTTATTGCTTTTGTCATGGCACAAATGAAAACGATAAATGGACATATATGGGCTCTTTCAAGTTGTTTCAAATATGTATCAGACTATACGCCCTGACTCCCTAATTCCACAAAAATATTTATTGCACCTTGTACATAGGATAGTGCTCAGTCTCTGTAGCTTAAGATTTGTATTCAATTGGTACTTTGAGAACATTCCTCTGTCCAAAACCTCAAATACCTCTCTTCTACACAGCTCTCAACTAAAATACAAAATCAGAGTCAGCTCTGGAAATTTTGGACGGTGTTGGTGACGGTCAATATACATAATTTCTCACCTTCACACGACAGCTTCTTTTGAATGGGAAATGCTCACAATGTGGATTATTGTAGTGAGTTAAACCAACTAGAAAAGTGAGAAAGTCTCAAATTCTCAAAGGAATAAGAAATGAGAAGACAAACGTAGCCGTCGCCGTCACAAAAGTTAGTATTAAGAATCCGCTTTATGGATATGTAAAGTAAAGGGACCCTCCTCATCATCATCACATATCACTATCACTCCCGTCTTCAAATTGCAAAGCCTCCAAGTCTAAGATATTCTGTTACTCTAATATATTCTCTAAGAAAATCCTCGGATGTAATTCAAATTCATGGTATATACTACCTTCCTACCTACCTACCTACTTTATTACACAACCCTGGAGCGTAGTAGTAATAAGTAATAAGTAGCTTAGCCGAGCTTTTGAGACAAGTATAAGCTCACGTTCGCGTCAATTTATACGTTATTTACAGATACCTACCTACGCATAAGCCCTTAGCCTTATTCAGAGTTTTCCCTTTTGAAGCCATAATGGCATGGAATGGGAGTAAAATAGTAGTAATATCTATAATGCTATAGGTAGCCCACGTAGTAAACATGGAGTAAATGCGCGAGAGTACTTGTAAAACTGGAGAAAAAGGTAAAAAAATAAAATCTCATAATGGCCCCAGTCCCAGTCCCCGTCCGAGGAAAAGGCAACGGCAACTGCAACAAGTTGATGCTTCTAATTCGAACAAAACATATGGATTTGGATCCTATTAAAACTGCTCTGCTCTGACACTGACTCGTAGCCGTGCCGTGGCCGTCTGTCTGCCTGTTCATCGTTCATCGTGCTGCTTGAATCGGTGAAGTTTGAGGGAAACTCTTCCAAGCACTACAAAAGCAACTTCCTGTCAACAACGACAGCGTCAGCAGCAAATAAACAGTAAATCTACGGAATACCTGTACACGGACAGATAAGCTGTAGGCAGAGTCGTTCAAATCATTAAGTATTACGTTGACAAAGCCCTCTCCTTTACTAACGATAACGATAACGATACTTACCTTTACTAGTATAGACATAATTACTCCGGTCTATACTGTATAGACTGTAGCCTAAAAGCGTCTCTGCCGTCTCACTAATACTGATAGAAGAGGATGGAGATAGAAATGGAACTGTGAGAGAGCTTTTAGTTTAGACTGAGGCAGCAGCTTAGATGTGTTATGTACATTATATGTAGGTGGATCCTCTCCTTGGAAGGAAATGCTATATATCTGTTCTGTAGTAACTATATTACAGAGAGGAGAATGAAGGGAGTCATCGGTATCGGTATCGGTAGTAGGTATCTATTAATGACCAGGTGCGACGTGATCACGATCACCTGCCTGCCTTCAAGTGGATACGAATAGAGGCACTCTTCCTGCTCGCTCTTCCGTCCACGACGAATGTAGTGAAGTAGGTAGGTAGGTACATATTATACGTAAAAGAAAAAGACAGACTCCGCTCATCCATATGTTCAAAGATATGATGCACGACTCACGATACACTGTCACCTTTATGACTACCTATTTAATAATAATAATAATATTTCTAGCGTTAATGCTCAATTCTTCTTAATGTGTAGTGTGGGCTCCGTGAAGAGCCAGTCGAAGAAGCGCTCTACAGTATGCTTTCACGCCTTCCCTCCTCCATATTACAGGTCTTCATGCTAGTTGGAGTTGAGAATCATAATTTCTCCTGCCTGTATATAATATATATAATACTCCTCTCATCTGACGTCTGTACGGCTTTTGAAACGGAAGTTTGCCATAATGTTTTTTGAACTAAAGACTCTCCTATTCTCGTCTCATTTTTCCGTCTTCTTGATCCGCTCCTTTCTTTCATATTGTTCTCCTTCCCGACCGACCAAAACGTAAACGTGGACTCTGTCTGAACGCTTCATGAAGGAATTGAGCGTGAACTTCAATTATAATAAATAATATGCCTATACTTGTTCTTGGCGTTGGCTTTGAGCTTTGGTGTTGGGGTTGGCGTTGGTGTTGGCATTGCATTGGCGTTAGTGTTGGTGTTGGCTTGGCCAGGAGAGCAATATAACACACAGTTGGATGGAAGTTAGAAAAAAGTTACTAATTACGGTGACTCTAAATTTAGTTTGGACCTTACACTATACCACAGATGTACTCACTTCCCCTATGTGCAATTACATACATGTCAAGGTTATAGGATAGCAACTCGGAGAGAAACCTTCCTCTGCAATGAAAGTAATAATGATGCTTGCGAGGATGTAAAAGATTTTTTTTTCCCATTTCCATACAATTCACATTAACAATCCAAGAGCAGTTCAAACTACAAAAATAATAATAATTACACTGTACGCGCACTGGATAATTAACGCCTCGATAAATTATACATGAGTCATGCCCAAGTGCCATCAAGAAATACTATGGGAAAGTGTATAGAGGAGAATACAAAAATATATAGGCAATAAGTACCTACTTTACTTATATGTGCTGTATGTTCATCCATTAATATGCTCTGTTTTACACTCGTAATTGTGTAGCAAGCCATGTTTTGAGGGAATAAAAATGAAAAATAAAATAAGTCATAAACTTTGGATTTTTGTTTACAATAGTTTGAGCTGAGCAGTATGCACCAATGATAAATACTTTGTCTTCATCAACATCTCCATACTCCATGCTAAAGGAAGCTCCAGCCAGAGCGAAGGGTCCGGTTAATAGTATACCAACACCAATAGTACCAAGGATAGGACTTGTGTTTATTGTACGTGAATGGAGAAAAAAATCATCCCAGCTCTCAAATGTCTTCAGCGACATACATAAAATAACTCAGACAAAACGTGAGCATGAACGAATTCATCTCTGTGTAATATGTGTTTCTGTAAAATTATGAATGCAAAAGAACTCATGCATGTGTGATATTAACTGTAGTTGTGGAGCAGCTGGAGCTAGATTACTCCAACTGATAGTAAAGAGCAAAGATGAGAGGGCGAGCGGAGTGGAGAGGAGAGAGAACATCCAGTTATTATCCAGTAACTTTACATATATATGGAATGGGCAGATCGAGACATAGGGAGACGAAGGGTCTCGGTCTCGGTCTCGGGCTCTGGCACACTGATGATGTGGACATGATATCTTGTCCGTGAGTGTGTGTCTTCTATTTTTACTCCACACTCTCGTACATAAGGAACACGTTTGACAAGAGACCCGGAGGCAGCTTGTGTAAATACAAGTGTAAATAGGAGAGGGAAGGAAAAGTGGAGATGGAAAGAGCTTAAGTACCTACGCATATGGCCGCTGTCCTCATAATAATATGACTCTCTCCCAGTTCTATCAGTCCAAGACCAAAAACACAGTGGAGATTGAGTCCTGCAACGTTTGCTTTGGTCCTTTGCTCTATGTGATTGTGTGTGTGTGTGTGTGTGAGCGTGTGTGTGTGTGCATGAAAGTAGAAGTTACCTATTTAGACACACCACACATGCGGCAAAACACACCCTCACTCACTCAATCATTTACCGACTGGAGGCAAATATTGAAAGAGCATCGGCCGGAAGTAGAGAAGGAACGGAATATTATTACTAATAAATTTGTCTTCCATCCCGCGCTCCCATCTGCTCCCCTCCTCTCGGCGTATCTCCAGCCCCATCCCAGCAAAATATAACTCTATATACTATGCAGGGCCGGACGAAGCAATTGCTTTTAGGCAGCAATTTGTTTCCATACAAAAACCACTATTTTGATTTTATTGATGGGTTTCTTTGTAAAGCAAAGAAGTTATTGTATTTACATGTTTTAGAAAAGTGCAAAATGTCCTTTTTACTTGATTCGGAAAAGTGCAAAAATTGTTCTATTTACATGTTTTGAGAAAAGTGGAAAATGTTTTATTTCCATGTTTTTGAAGTGTGTAAATCATTTTATTTGCTTGTTTTTAAAAAGTCAAAATATTCTTTTTATATATTTGAAAACTCCAAAATGTTTCATTTACATGTTTTTTGAAAATTCAGGCTACCTGCGCTGGCCACATTATCCGGCCCTCATACTATGTAATAAGAAGGACTCGTTTGCCGGAGACGGAGACGGGGACCACTGACATTGTACTTGTACCTACCTACCTATACTTCGTTATTGAATTGTTTCAAATACATAGGAATAGTAAGTGGAGTAAAATCAGAATCCCCCCTTCATAAGGGTACGTAGGTAGGTAGGTAAATATGGGTAGGTAGGTAGGTACATAAAGACACACATGCCTTGATGCCTTCCGTCCGCACGCCACGCTCTACAGTCGCAAGTCCCACAGACTTCCCTCCCTTCTTAAGCTTATCTTATTCCTCATTAAAAATCAACTTTACTCTCACTTGCGTAGTCTCTCTCGTGTAATCCATACCGACCAACCAAATCCAGATCCAAGTGTGGTGAAAAATCCTCACGTCTCCTGTCTAATGCCTTCATGCCATGTCTTTCAGTGAGTCTTACTCACATGTAGATCTGTCAGATCTGAGAGGAGAAGGAAATTTAATTGTAGTCCTCCCAGTTCTGACGGTGAGAGGGCTCTACACAAGAGTTCCTCCAATTCCAATTCCAACAGTTCAAAAGAATTTAATAAATTACAAAGTATAAGATGAAATCTACTAAAAATATTACTACACTATATGAAATCATACCTTTTTAAGAGAACTTTATTTCATATTGTCCTGTCACCTGTCGTCCTATACAAGTCCCTACGAGAGTGCAATATAGATTCTCGACACGTTCTAAAATTTAACTGTGAATCGAAATCCAGGCATAAGAATTACTAACTAAAATAACGATAAGAATACGTATAGATGCTAGGTACTTCCATTTAGGTATTTGTTTTTACACATTCATAAGACAATCCCAAGTGCAAAAACTGCAAGTTGTAGCCAATTTATTTATTGTATTTACAGGTGTTTAGGTCACTGAGAAATATATACAGTGACGCAGATTTTGATGCGTATTGTCTAAAGATGTCCATCATTACTCAGTTTAACCTAACGCTAATAAGGTATTTAAATTAGCTGAGTTGTTCATTTTGTAATTGTATTTGTGGTTACAAGATAAATAGGAGTAATTTGAGGAGAATAATTGTGAAATAACTGTCCCTATACCGGCGTCATTTTTACATCGTCAGCCATGATTGACTTCTACTGAAAACTGTCTCCACAAAAAACACAATACACATCAAAGACTGCAAATCACAGATATTTCCAATCACGTGGAGATAGGGGTACACACGGTAATAAGAAATGATTACGTATGTGCATAATGCATGTATGTAAGTACCCGCAGATCTCTTAAGCGTAATAAGTGCGTATACCCATATATTATACTATAACGATAAGTACACGAATATTGTTGTTATTTATTCACAATATTTTTTGGTCATATTATATAATGTAAGGATTTACAATTTTCTCGTGTCATGCAAGGTGACGTTGATCATGAGAATGAAATTGAAAATCCTTTTCACAGTCCTTTGAAAATGCATTATAATATTTTATGGCTCTGAGCTCATATAGTGAGGAAA
The DNA here is from genome assembly GCA_949802685.1 of Dicyrtomina minuta. Taxonomy (NCBI): domain Eukaryota; kingdom Metazoa; phylum Arthropoda; class Collembola; order Symphypleona; family Dicyrtomidae; genus Dicyrtomina; species Dicyrtomina minuta. The sequence continues at coordinate 60,325,133 of OX461809.1, forward strand.
AGTCCTTGGATACTAATGAGTTGGCGCTTTGACTGACCACAATGGGATGGAGTGAGATGAGAAGACACCCATAGTCCAAGATGGGAGATGCCGATTCCTCTCCTGTCTTATATTCTTTTTTCAAAACAGTATTTTTAAACAGCATGCTACACACTGCTTGGTGCTGGGCATGCAGTGTGGACAGGCACTGACTGACTCGTGAGATGACATCTCGTCTACACAAGCTGATGAGTCGTGTAGCCTTTTCTATTCCTATAACTTATAGGGATAACCATGAAGTGGACATTAAGTTGTATAAAAACTGATTGAATTTTTCCCCTTTTCCTTCCCTTGAATAATACAACATATTATCTGAATTACACAGTATCTCAATAGCACTTGTTCCCTCCTCACTGTTTAGTCATAACTAGCTCATAATGTTCCCATAATTATGTAATAGGAAGATGTTATCCCCGTCCATTTCCATGCCATGCCATATGGACCTCATTGTCTCTACTCCGCATGCATGGAGAGGGAAGTGGGAACAATTGCCATTTGATTCCAAAACAAAAACTCGTCTTCTCATTAATGACACAAAGGAGACGGATTTTTACAGGGAGCTCAAATGCCCAAGAAGGAGTCATAGAGGAAAGACATAAGGTAAAGACTCATCTTACATACTAATCAAGTCTCTCGAGTTTCAGCTTTTATCAAATGTCAAATCTTCATAACAATAATAACGATCATCTGAAATCTGGAAAATGGAAATAAATGTCTGCGCGTAAAATAAAAGTCAAATTGATTGCTGAACATGGTCCCTTCAATTTACTTCTACAAAATACATGTAGCTTCTAGGTTAGTGTTGGTTGGTATATTAAACAATTGAACTTACTGTATATCCCATATCTATGATACATTAATATTTCCTATACCCATATATATACTCCATGCCTTGGCGTAATGAAATGTAATGTGGACTCCACATCTATAAGTACTGTAAAGCATCTGACTGAGAAGTAAAATAAATTTTTATTAGGATCGTTATGAGCTCTCCTGTAAATCAAGTAAATGACCCTTGGAACCCAGAGAACACACTAAATACAAATACACATGCAACTCAGCAGTGAAGATTAATGTACACTCTATGAGCACTGAGCACCATGATTAGTCAACAGTCCGAGTTGAATTCGCAAACAAACTATCAAAATAGTCCTTCAAGTTTCATAATATTATACTCTTTGATACTTCCACGATATATCGCTTAATACAATTTCCCTCTTCTATTTCTATTCTATATGACAAAGCCGCAAGTCCCCCATAGCACGTACACTTTTTTGAATTCAATAATTCAGTAAAATATTAACCGACGACGGGAATTCAAAGCTGTTCACCCCCTTTATATTATAGAAGCAAGAAAATGCAACATACCTAGTCAATGTTCTGCATAGGACGTATGTAGAGGTACATTTGTATATACTCCTCATTACATTACGCTACGCACGTACCTAATCTAATTTCATAGATTGGATCCATATTGTCCCTACATAGAATAAATGTGTTGTGAAAATGTTTGAAGGATGCTACATGCTATTACGGTTACAATATATATGTAATAATAATATAGCAATCCGAGAAAACAAAGTGCAATGTACATATATATATTCAGTCCATGACCATGGTATTCCAAGTATGCGAATCACTAATTTTAATTTATTGCATTGTGAATATGTTGTATGTTGAAGAGAGTTAAATCACCATTTGTACTTTAGTCAATTGTGCTGGGTCAATCTCATTAAATCCTTATCTAACTTCATAAATCATAATCATAAGTATAATGCTTTAAAACTATTTCATTTTAAATTTAAATATTCTGCACCAAGTACCAAGTCCATCATGACCAAAAGTAAAACAATAGCAAATGATTCTCATTATTACTTGGCAACTAATTTAGTTTGGCCGGTGCCGGTACTGGTGCTATGTGTCATGTCTATGTACGACAGGCAAATTATTTTCAGAGTTCCTTGTACTTATAACTTCATATCAACCATGCATATAGTGAGCCACTGGAGAAATAGAAAATACAAATTCAAGAAATTATGCATTCATAATTTTAGTTCGTTAGTAGCCATATAGTCTCGAGACTCGAGAGTATGTGCATTTCATTATGCGATAACGATAATTATATATTACGAGCCGATGGAACTTGAATACAGAGTCTTCATTATTTGGATTTGACAGGCCAAGAAATGCATATCTCACAATAATAATGGAACGTTACAGTATTTTCAGAATTTTCAGCATTTCCTTCACATTCTAAACGCACCTTGCACATGTAGTACTGCTTTGACTTTTTGACGGCTCAGGCAGTCCATGCGGCAATGTTCATAATATTTTTGTGTCGTCAATATGTATCTCTCTACTCACAATATTACATAATAATGGAGTAGATTTTTTTACACGTGTGAGTTCGTCATAGTTCCATTTTAACTGGAGTAACATTGAGTTGGAATCCAAATATCTTCTTATAGTAGATGAACCTAACATTGTAAGTCCCTCCGTTCCTTCTAATAAACATGCTACACAGAGTTGTAGTCTGTCAGCACTTACGCTCCGGGTTTCATTATCATAACATCCCCCTTCAGCCCTATAACATGTACCTACAAGTCTCAAGAGCAGGACCAACTAAATACACTATACAGAGTACAGATTATAGAGTGTAGACTAACAGACCAAGTTGAGGAATTCATAACATTTGTATGGAAATTTGCTGATGAGGAACTGATTATGTAAATATGCTCCCACAATGTGCACCAGGACCAGTCCCAGTACCAGTCCCGCATTGCATTGCTAGACCACTACCACTGCAGCAGTAATTTATGTGAGTAGCAATATAGCAACTCTACACTTTTTTTGTCAAAAAAGCAGTCAGTCAGTAATTGAGTCCCAACTAGATGTGTACGTATGTAATTACATACACGCTAAATTTGTAGCCCTGCTCTAGCGTAAAAAAACGTTTTTTTACACCAATAATAAAACCAGCTCTCTCAGTCAGAATATAGGAATAAGTATTTTCAATAGTTGCTGGTTGTAGGACTAGGAGTTTAGGAAGGAGCCAAAGCCAAAAATGTTATATGTGAAAAAATAGTTAATCATAAACTTGCTATAGATATGGACTTTTACACTAAAATCAAAACTACACAGTATATTATCCATATACACCGCCTCACACCCCTCGGGATAGGAGCTTAAAAAACAGCCGGAACAGGAGACTAATTCTACCGTATAGCAATGTGCAACATCTGTAGTCGTAGTTACTTCAAAGTTTATAGGTAGTTTACTATAAAATTTAAGTGTACATATTTGGGTAGGGATTTTATATACTACTACATGTGTTGGTTTCTTCATATTATACTCAGCCCGCTCAATCCATAACGAGCTAAAAAGGATGCCCGGAGGTATGACTGCAAACACTTTGCCTTTACTGTCAAAAATTGTGTATTTTCTTCTCCATGCATGACTTTATTTATTTTCATTAGTTAGTAATGAGGAAGCAGTATTGTACACTTTAGCTTTCAAGTCACTACAATTTATGAGAGTAAAAAACAAAGACACGACAAATCTCACCCGCGTGAAGTCAAGAAAATTTTGGTGAGGATTTACGGACATACCACATTGCAATGGAGTCCACACGACACCTACCCAACAACTACTGTGTACTACCCACTGTGCCCATGTGTGACTACTGACGACTGGGATGCCGTGATATAAGGAAGGAGCAGAACGGAAAATCTCTTCATTCCTCTCCTCTCCTCTGCTCTCTGCTTCTTGTAGTCCCACCAGAAGGAACGACGAATAAAAATGTCAACTCTAATAATTATATGTAATAAAATGTATTAAGGTAGATAGGACAAGTCGTAAATAAACACGTAAACCTTCAAATAAGTACGCGTTCCACCGGCTCTGCAGTCCGCAGTTGGACCCATACTACCGTATGACATGACACATAAAAAATGAATGAGCCTTTTGTTAGCTACACATTTTACAGCGCGGGCTTAATAATAGGATTGCACAAGTTAATTTTTAAACTACTTCATTATAAATGGAGTAAAACCAAAATCAAAGTGTGAAAAGAAATATAGAGCTATAATATAATGCCAAGCAAATACAAATATCAGCATATAGTGAGGGATGATTTTAACCATGTTTTTTCCGCACTGTAATAGATACAATGCAAATATAGGAATGTTGGTACCTACCTTAAACATAAAAAAAAGTTACACATCTCTATCTCAAAATCCCAACCCCATGATAACACATCTGTAGCCCGTAAATAGTAAATATACATGGAAAAATAAAAACCATAATGAACAAGCTGTCTAAAAATTCTGGGTGATTTTTCTCTGTACTGTGAATGTTTGTGGTTGAGTGTTTGTAACGAAATGAAATTTCTTTCTTTAAATCCAATATCATCCCTCATGTATATATTTGTACTTTGAGAATGTTTTAAAAGAGAATTTTGCTTCAATTTGTTTTGTTTCCATTTTAATACCGTACAAACAGAGAGAGAGAGAGAGAGAGAGAGAGAGGAACACACTCAGTACCTACTTCAACTTCAAACTCATTGAGCTCCAAATAAAAACTAGTAACTAGACTATCTATGCGTATGGCGTATGCTCAGCTCTACTCGAACTCAAGAATGTAATTGAACGCATTTACTTGCTACTTCGATGGCACTTCTCCTCCATACTTTTTTTTTATAATTCTATTCTATATATTTCTCCACGTTTTTCCTATTCATGTTTTTGGGTTAGAAGAGCTTCATTTTTTTTTCATGCCTTTTCTTCCGCACTGAACCTACTAAAAACCTAACAAAAATCCTATTTAAACTTATTACGAATTACGCATTACAAATAACAGGATATTTTTTTTCTCTCTCTCTCAAAGTGGTTAGTGCGACCAAAACTATTTCAATTCTTATTTGAACAATAAATACTATCTTAAAATACAATATGAATGTATACACAGCCTGTTTGTCTGATCTGATTTGTACTGCGGCAGAGGCGGTATGGTATGGCATGGCGGTTGCACGTGAGCTCAAAAACTCTTTGTCAGCTATACTTACCACTATATACTATCTATCCTTTTACTAAAAGATTTGATTTGAATTGAATCTCACCGGCCGTTCTGCTGAGTCTGTCTACTGAGAGAGACATAGTCAATTATTATCCTAATGTATTGCAGATTTAATATTTCTTGCTCCATATATCTCACGTGTTGCTCCCGTCGTAGTCGTAGGACACAACCGCAATGAACATTCATTCATCCATCGTCCTCGTCGTTATTGGAGATACATAAATAATGGCATATGCCTACAGCACTTTACTACTTGAATAAAAAAGTTGAGGTTCGATCAAGAATGAGAACGACGAATTATATGTAGGTACAAGTGAATGGCATTTCAAAAATGTGGACCTATTTTTAAATAGTATTAGAATGTTTAATTTTGATTTAGTACGATTTTAGGCATGTCGGTGTGAGTGTATCACTGTATAATTATAGATTAGTCTATATAATGCCTATGAATGAAATGACCATTACAAAATTGTAGTAAAGGCAGAACGAGTTTTTGGATGGGAATGGGAAGCTCTCGGAACACTTTTGTGAAACACAAGTAAAACAATATTATACGCTCGTAGTTACTTATATACTCTTAAAAATTATCATCATCTTGTAACATCAGATCCTATAGCATCCGTAGCGTAATCATAGATGTAAGGGCTATAAACAATTTATTATCTGCACAATATGAGTTTTACACTCTACCTCCACCCCCGTCTTCGTTCAACATTCAAGGAGCTATATGCATATACCTCGTCTTTTTCCTTACACCTGTGTGATCTCTGCCTCTGCTCGCATATTGACTTTTACGTCCGCCCGACATCTACACAACTACTAACTAAAAGTATATATCTCTATTCATAAAATTTCTAAAAGTTTCATTTCTTTAAGCAAAGTCCATAAAACAGAGTCAAAAATAATGAAATTGAAATTAACATCATTGAATGACGCATTGGAAATACGTAGTTTGGAGCTATCTTTAAAAGAAGAAGATGAAAAACGAAAGCGGTATTTACGAGGGTACTAAATATGCTTAATTACTCTCCGTACTCATGGACGGGTTAAAATTAAATCAGTGAACTACACACACACACACATACACTAGTGAAGATTATATTCTACCTCCTGTACAGATCTCCTCCTCATGTTGGTTTGTTTATTTGTGTAGAGATGAGTATCTGAGCTGAAAAACAGCGTGTAGAGCAGGAATGTGTACATTGGAATTCATCCTGCGAATTCAAGTTCAATTTTCTTGCTGTTTTCTTACACTCAATAAATGAGAAAGGCAATTAGAAAATCCTAGTATAGAATTGTTTACTCTTTATTTTTATTTCTTATTTTAATTTTTCACGTGATGAATCTTGAGTGAAATCTCACAAGACTAATAAAAATAAAATTTTAAATTGAAATTAAGGAATTTCTTTAGAATATTATTTTTTATTGCAGATTAAACTCACAGCAGTAGTGTATTATTGAGAGTTAGCATGCACACCGCGGTTCTGCTCCTTCGACTCCTACTTTCTTGCCCACAAATATATATAATATTTTTTTGAGCCGCAAATAATGTTTCATATTATATATAGTTTCTGATGAAAGTAAGAGATTCCATAGAATTATGAACATATCTGCTCAATTTCGTCCCTTTTTGGTACACTCAGTTTGTTAATTATTGGGGTGTATAGTATAGCACAGTGGACCTCTACGGCTACATAATATGACATAATGAATAGGAAAGGAAATGTGACGGGTGTGACCCAGCTGAAAGTGAATAGTAAGAATAATATTATACTCCTACAATTTACTGATTATGCAAAATGTGGACGTGACATATTCGCTAATGGAACTGGAGAATGAGAATTATATATCGGTTTCTATATAGGGACACAGTAGGCATCTCCCAGTGGGGTTTCCCACTCCCAAACTCCTAATGATAGTGTTGGACATGCATAGATTATATGGAAATGTTTGCTTTTCCTTTTCCTGGACATAATATTATTGAACATGTATGTGTGTGCTCTGTGACTGTACAGCTCCGGGAGGGCTATGTATAGAAATGGTCCCAAATGAAAATTTTCACCTCTCTCTCTCTCTCTCTCTCATTTCTCTCATATTTAAGTCAAAAAAGAAAAACATTCCATGGTAGCGGCTCATAATGATAGTAGTCATTGGCTTGGAACAACTGATTAGCTGTAGTTACCAATTGTAGATAGACCCTCACCGCGCCAGAGTCTCACTCAACTCTATAGATTTACATTTAAATGAACACATATGGAAAATGAAATTATAATGAAATAAATACATGAAGTAGAACATGAAATTTATTATTTTGATAAAAACTAATTAGCATATACACAGAACGAAATAATTAAATATTCAACTCCTAACTCTCGGTCTCGTTCCCGTTGTCGTTCTCGTTGTCGTTCTCGTTCTCGTTTTTTGCTCTCGTAATAATTAAATCAAAATCAAGTTGTAACTCAAAACAAAAATATGAAGCATCCTCATAAACGGCAAAAGTAGTAGAAGGCGAAATATAAGCAGCATGTACACGGGGACGGTCCTCGGTACATTCAACATTTTATAATAGTAATAATACATGTATTTATGTACAAGGCACTCTGACACATATTATGTCTTCATCTTCCCATGCACAATCGTCATTTATTCCATTCAACTCAAACAACATTACTACAGCTTTGCTTGTGGTTGGTGTAGTTGTAAAAAAACATGTAGATAATTGAAAATGCATGGGAACAGATTTTAATGAATGCATGTACTAATTGTATTGTAGTAATCCTTCATACATCATACAAGCAAAACTATGCAAGAAGACGCAATAGAAGGTATCAATAGCGTAATATAGTATTGAGTACTACAATCAATTGCATCCCCGTCAACCATGTGGTGTGGTATATTATGTGTGGGTAGTGTGGTCGTGTGTGAATGATGACAGGGTAACTCAGAATTCTGTCACGAGCATGTCGAGAATGAGGTGGGAGCTATGTTTACGCAGTGAGAGTCATACATCGTCATCATCGTCATCGTCGTTTTCGTCGTCGTTGTCGTCGTCGTCATATTATGAGGGTCGTCAAACGGAAAAAGTCAACTAAAGAGGTTGAGTCTTATGTGAACTAGTAACAGGAAAAGGGAGGTTTCAGTTCTGACACTATTGTATAATTGTGACTTCAAAAACTACAAAATAATATTCACCAAGTCTGCCTATATACCCAGGTAGATACATCATCTATGTGCGTTTACATGCCTAAGGTATAAGCGTTTATCCGAATAATATATCAGTCAAATCATCATCAATGTATCCAAGAACCAAGTTGCATGCGTTTAGCTCAGTAATTAATTGTCTCTCAAGTCCTTGTTGTCGTTCTGCATTCTGCATGCAACCCAGCTCATGGTGTGTGTGGGTAATTTACCCCGTCGAGATTTCCTCTGCTAAAACCCCACTAACCTAATCAGAATATTCGTGCAAGGTGTGGAGTGTGGAGCGGACACACATGTGTTTAAGTAGGGGCAGACATAACAGTTTGTATTTGTCTTTGTCTGCATCTATGAAAAATAAATAATGAGGAGTATGTACGGAAATGTAAAGTACCTACCTACTCATCTTTTTGTTTACATCCATTTAAAAATAAACAAATTTCTGACATTCTTTTTATTATTGTCTCTTCCGCGGTCTCAGCTTCTCTCAGCTGACTCTGACTCCTGTCCTGTGTCCTATATATTTTTATGCTTTGTACTTTTCCTTTTTTCTTTCTCACTCCGCGTGTGAATTTGTGAATCTACTCAATCAGAGATGAAGAATGGAATCATCATCTTTGATTCTAGTTCTGATATTATTTTATTTTCGAAATAGTTTTTTTTCATTCTTCTTGATCGTCGTCGTCGTGAGTTAGCCTTTATTTTGCAAAATAAAAACACCTGTACTTAATTTGAAATAGATTGAATTATTGAATGGAGGGATTTTTTTTGGGGGGGAGGGGAGTAGGGAAATTCTCATTGAACTATATTTTTTTACGAGAGCTCATTTAATCTAAAAGCAGAAGTTTCATTACGCTTCCATTTCTATTCATGCATCTTCCATAAAAAGAACTCATCCATATGTGCATTGCATATATATTGCATTACTTTTGCACTTGCAACTGACTGATGAGAGTGTCACCGTCACCGCTTTTCGTTGTTGGAAGGATTTTATTGCATAAATTATGCTCTGAAATTGTATGTGTAAAGTAGGTGTGCCAACACCTACACCAATCCCAACCAACCAACTTACCCTCGATCCCTTTTACAAGTATAGCGTGATTAATTACTTGGATGAATTAAAAGAGAGTATGTCAATTAATTACGGAGCATACGACGGAGCGTATGTACTCTGAAGAATAGATGAGAGTGTGGAGGTAAACATTATAAGTATTAAAAGTGGATTGCATGGATATTGTTAACAGCTCCCATTTATTGCACAATAACTTTAATTATTATTATTTATAAGAACCTATGCCGCCTTATTCATCGAATCCAATCTAAAGTGGCACGATACAACCAAAACGCCATATCGTCTCGTTCGTACATAGCTCTTTGAATTCACAATAATATGTTCGTAATAGAATGGGAATATGAAGAACATAGAAGAAGCGTCCCAGCTTCAGCTCATTTACGAAACCAATTCCCTACATTTTTATTTCATATACTTGTAATAATATTTTTACCTTAAGCAGTTTGAATGCAAAGTGGAAACTCTCAAGTCGTGTACACGCATTAAGAATTCAAGGAGTACACAGTACAAGTATAAATTATTTGAGTGAGAAATCAAAAAAAACGAAAGCTACAAGCACTGTGAGTACAAATGCAACCATAATAGTAATAATAACAACAACAACAACAACTCACATCAACGAGTCAGTTTATTTCCAGCTCATAAGGTTTTTTACATTACTCTGATTGTATGAATGCAAAAACATACTGTAAAATAACGATAACATGATGCGTGTGAACTTGATGTATGTCTCAGTTTAAGGGGTTTTTTTTCTGACTGTAGTGTATGATAAAAATAGCAAACTCCAATTCATGTGAAGTGACTCACAATAATAGCTCTGTCCAGATACCGTCAGAAGAGTTAACACAGAACAGATGAGAGCAGCATCCGCTATCACCATTAACTATTAACGATTAGCACTGACAGCTCTGACAATGTAATAGTTGATGATAAGGAAAGAGAAAGAGAGAGAGAGACAGGCAGGCAGACACAGGGAAAAAAAATAAAAAAGAAGGACAAGAACAAGAGATTTAAAAATCTCATAAGTAATGACTAAGAGCAAGATATATAATCCTAAGTTTTTGATATTAAAAATCTACAAAAGTGGAAGAAAATATATAAATTCCAAGTGCGCCTCTCTCAATTATTACAGAAAGTGGCTTCTGCCTTTGCCATTGCCTTTGACTATGACTGACTATACAATACGAGTTTTTTCCCTCTTAAAAATGCAATGTCCTGAACTCACTTCATTTCATATTTTATCAGAAGATAATCTGCTCCTCTTTAGTATGTGAGAAGGTATAACTTCAGAAATCACTTCAAAACTCCGTAGCTCCACACTGTACTTGTCATCGTCCAAAGTCGCATAGCCGACCGTAGTCCGTAGCGAGTGTGTGTAGGTAGCACATATACCTAAATACTTAGTTTACTTTGTAGTTGAATTCGACACGATGAAATTAGATTAGCTTGACACAGTGTTGTTGCTGTTTCTGTTTCACAGGCGCAAATTTCCCAGGCAATCGTTTTTTCCCCCCATCTCTTTATCTCTGTTGCTCACACACACACACACACACACACACACACATCCGATTCTGAATTAGATTAAACATCGCGTTCGCGTCAGTTAAGTAGAATAATGCTCAGCTCGTCCCTCGTCACGTCTTCTCTTCCAAGTCTAAATGCTTCCACCATCACCATTACGATTAGCATTACAGTTACCACACACTCGATTTACGTTTTCAACTTTTTTTTAGTTCTTATCTTGTCTACAGACCAAAAAAACAAAAACAATTCCCTACTTTATGGAGTAGAGAAGCGAGAAGCCACACATCGTGAAATCATGTAGAAACTACCTTCCGCACGCTTTACACAATAAATACAGTGCTCAACATGTATAGGTATAGGTACTATGATTAAAAATAGTTTAGTAAGACAGACGATATGAGAGCAGATGTGTATATAGGTAGGTAAGTAGCAGGGAGGGTAGGTAGGTAGGTAGGTGTAATTATCAGGTATCATCTGTTCACTGTTCCGACTATAACACCGCAAGTTTACCATTGAGCTCTGTAGTATGTAAACGTGTCTTAAACTCTGATGTGTTCTTCAAAAAACTTGATGAGAATTCCATGTTCAATGCCATTTTAATTTGGATGTTGGTCGGTTGGTACACATATTTTGAAAGTATTTAGTTTGTGTGTGTGTGTGTGTAAAAAAAGTTTACTAGATTATGTATTATGCATGTCATTCCATGATCTGATTGAGGCTTGATTCCTAAGGCGGGTACCTACCTACGTTAGTTTTAAAATTTATCATTCTCTCTCATCTTTATCACGAAAGACGTCGGAAGGAAAGCTCCGAGAGGATTTAAGTATTTTTTTAAAAATATTTTATCTTAAGCCTACTTAATGTCGCCCTTCTTAAGATTAATCAAATCATGTAAATATTACGTACAGATACACAGGATAGCATTCATAGTGGACAGGCTGTCAGAATGCATATAATGGATATAGAACGACATTATTACATTATTTTGGGATCAAAATCTGCTTGGAATTAATTTTGAAATGAAACGTTTTCACTCTGTTTAATGAGCATCCGTGAAATATAAGTTTCCTTTCTTCCGTCCTCTTAGAAACTTTGAAACTTTTGATACAGGAGGGAGTAGGAAGGAGGGAACTACACATAAATGAGTCTTCTAATATAATACTACTCTCTCCTCAAAAAGCCATAAAGTTTGAAACGAAAAACGAAAAGGACGAGAGCGAGAGAGGGAGAGAGAGAAGAAAATTGCACTCCTTCCCTTCCTCTAAAGATTGTTATTGCTATTATTATTCTAATAAATGATGTGGAGATATCTGTAGCACGAGGACGAGGAATTCATATTCATACTTTTTTTTTATTCATATTCACATAGAGTGGCAAATGAATGAAAATAAAATAAAATAAAAAATGAAATTTGATGGAATCAACCGTCGTCGCGACTCTAATGATATTTCCCTCTCGGAGTGAGTACCAATAATACTCTGTATATATATTATGTTATTTTCTGGCTATAATATTATGTGTACCGAATTCATAACTGTTTTGTTAGGGTTGATATCTTTCTTTTATTGGTAGAGCTCTTTAGATATAGAATCACGTTTCTGTTGTCGTTGTCGTCGTCCAAATATGTAGGTAGGTATACCTATATATGTATTTATTGGGGAGCTCCAAAATTCAAGGAGTGAGTCAAAATGTGTGAGTACATATAATAAGGTTCACGTTCTATAGGAAATGTGCGGGGTTTATCGTTGCGTCAAGCCAAGTCAAATGGGAGCATAGATAAATATTCATAATTGTAGGTGTTATTGTTTTGTTCAAATAAATATATATACTCTGTGTATGTATATATAGTCTGTGAGGAAAGGAGCTCTCAGTCACCCGCTCGTCGGATTATTATAAGTCGGAAATATTTTACACTCAATCATTTTAACTTGACGATATGAAAATGAAACACGGAGTTGGATTAGGATTACGACTTGGAATATGGTAAGGTGCTATATTATGTAGTACCAGTACCGGCAGTGGCAGTAGGAATATTATCCTCATCGTATTATGTTTTTATGATCTACAATGTTCAACGCTTTCCCAGATATGTCTATAGGTATATAGCTAAACTAACTTCAAGAAGAATTGTCGTAGTGCCATTAGATATAGTATCACAGTACCTTCTTGTGTGTTGTGGCTTGTGAGTGTGAGTAGACTAAAGTATAAGTACCTACCTACCTACATGAAGAGACAGGTTTAGTAATACATACATAAAAAATACAGGAGAGCCGGAGAGAAGTGAAAGAAGTAAAAAATAAAAGTATATATCTGGAGATGTTAATGGTTGCAGTTTATCCATGTATATGATAAGAGACTGTATTATGCAGATATGAAGATTGTACAGTTGATTCCTTGATTGATTGATTGAGACAGTTACCAAAGCCATTCCAGGAAAATCGTAAGAAATTCGACAATATCAACGTTATCGTTGGACGAGCAGGAGCAAAGCGGAAAAAATAACCTACGTACCAACGTAATTTACCTGGGTAAATTTTTAGTCACGTATTATTATACAGCTCCAACAACAGCACTAGCAACAACTGCCGATGCTCATATACTAACAAGTAGGTGCTATAAATAGTTGAGATAAAAAAAATGTGTCTAAGAATTCTGTCGCAATTTATCTCTAAGTCCGCCTCTCTCAATCTCAATAGAGCAGTAACCATAATCATAATTGTACTCAAATGAATAGGTAAAAGGTATAACTATAATATGACTATACGTACGACGTACAACGTCTTACGGAGAATCCTACTTCCAAAATGTAGTACATAAGGATAAATTATTGACTAGGAGGAAGGCATAGGTAAATGGTGTAAAGTAACTGTTTTTCATATTGGTTTGATTAGGCCGATGGACTTTTTGAACGCTAATAGTCAATTGCTTGTTCAATAATTGCCTATTATCATAACAGATCTCGTAATTTTGTATTGCTGCAGTAGTGTGTGTGTGCACATAGTTCCCAGTACAGAGTAAAGATTCAGATATCTATGTATTACATCATTGTATGGGAAATACCCTGTAGTACGCATATACTGTGTTGTTAGGCAGTGTAGATCAGAGTTTTAAAAAGTTAGGTAAACTTATGAGCTCAATCAGTATAGCTGTAGATGAGATGCATTCATTATGATGGGATAAGAGAAGGATGGCTGCATTAGATAATTGTAAATTGCACAGTTTTGAAAATCAAGAAGTTATGGTTTGGTTTAGTTTGTTTGTGTCTTTTGGGTGCCTGATTTTTCTCTGTTTTTTTTGTTTGGTCTTCTCTCTCTCTTTACCTATAAGACCTGTTAATTGCTTTGGCTTCGGTAGAGTAACGTAGTAAGGAGAGGTGCCCTCACGGACTACATCCACAACCCGTCGTCCACATAATATTATGTACACTCAAGCTTTAGGAAACATACAAAAGAAGAAGAAAAAAAACTTGAAGAAAACTGATTACTTCAGTGGTTTGGCTATTGTTAGGGTCGACCGGAGAAGGTGCCATAAAATTTCTTTGTTTTTTGGCTCCTGCCAACATCCTAATAATGGTCATTGTTCTCAGCTTGCTAGATAAGAGCATGGAGCTAAAGTCTACATTAGTTTATTGTATAATGAACGTGTGTCCGGTTCAGGAACTACAAAATAATAATTAGGTAATGTTGAGTAAATGAGAATTAAAGAAATCACAAGGGAATGTGATCGGGTGTCAGCAGGGCAGGAACGACTTCCAATTGGTTATAGAAGGCAACTAGCTCACACGCAAGATTCTCATCGCCTTACCGGAACCTTTTTTTTTCTTTCTTCGACATGCAGAAGTTGGTATATATGTACCTATAAGACTCCCCCTTATACACTCTCCTTACCTAACATACACATTTTAAAATCTTGCGGATTTTTTTATATCAAAGAATTTTACATACTTTTGGAGAAACTTAAACTGGAAAATAATACGAGTAGCAATAATATACATATAGGCATAGGGCTGAATTGTTCAAAAGAATAAACTTCTCACACGAACTCCCCATACTTATTTGAATGGGGAATTGGCCTCATATACTTTTTGTGTATGTTAGTATTACATTATGAGCATGCTGGGTTGGGGTATTTTGCCGATGCCGGTGCCGATGCCGGTGCCGGTCCTATTGGACCGGTATGCAAAGCGAAATAAGAGCACCCACTAACTTCATGATCACATTCTACTTTTTTTTTGCATGACTTTTTTTCATGTGGAACAACTTTGTTGACGAATTTAAGACGGACTAAATCACCGGTTTAATTCATCCCAACTGTGTTCATGTGTCCCCGTTCTGTGTTCTTACAATAAACTTTACACTATGTAATGTACAAGAATGACGGGAAACAAGATTGCTCAGTCCTACTGTGTGTTACTCACAACTCAGACTCTATCTCCTCCCAGTTGAGTACTGAGTATGGCTACAAGAATACAGACCACAGACCACAGACTGGAACATAAATATACATTAACTTCAGCTTTTTAGCTTTTCCCTTTTTAGGAAATCAGTGAAGAAAGGAGCCTCCGTGGAAGCAGACTTGTGGGTAAAGGTAAAAGTAATCACTATACACTCAATTCATAATTCTTCAATAACCTTCTCAGGTTTTATTTTTCCCCAGACAGACAGGCACATGCACATAAAAAGAGGACGGAGAAACTTGAGGAAAGAAAAAAGGAGCTTTACTTGTCAAATAAAGACTGTGTAGAACGGCCAGATTCATAATGTATTTTGACTAATCTGACATTTATGTCACCGTTGAAAAAAAACAAAAATATGATTGAGTTCAGGTTCAGCTTTTTATTATTAGCCTTTGAGCTTATTAAAAAGTAGAAGGAAATGAAAGGCAATAAGAGCCAGAGAGACTTGCACTTGGATGTTTCCGAATCCAAGATTTTCCATTTTCACAGAGCCTCTTGTAGGTTCAAGACGTGCCAATATGTCTCGCTATAACAATTACAATACATTTAACCCGGGCATTGCTCCTGGTACTTTTGAGAGTTGAAGAGGGCACAGACAATTTCTGTGAAGGGCGCGAGCCTCTCCATTCCTGAATAAAGGCTGACGTTGACGGTGAACTGGAGATATGGAGAGTGCCATGTAATTGTGTCATTGGAAGCAGTACATTACATTTTACCTGTCATGTCACCTTCCTTCCTTCCTTCCCCTGCTTGTTACAAAGTCATTTCTATGTTGCCAGTGCCCATAAAGGCACCCACTCAGTCATTCGCATGTCACACCTAAGCTCCACACTGGCATCGGTACTGGTACCGGCACTGGTACTGGTACTGGTACTGGCACATTAACATAGTCAGTCCGGGTGCATAACTGACCGTAAAATATTAGTGTGTAACTATATTATGCATCAAGGTAGAATTCTTTAGTCTATTACTGTCCAGCTCCAATATTCACAATCTTTCCCCCTAATACTAATACTACTACTACTACTCCTCACATTTTAATACTACTATAATACTACAAAGGACTTTTTGGATTATAATATTTTGTATATTATGTAGCTCCCCTCACGGGTTTCATTCATATCATCCTATCCTCTTCAATCTTACAACTCCAACTTACAATCGTCTACTACGGACCACGGAGCAGTCAGTGTATGGACAGGTTCTACTCTAAACACTCAAACATGATTAAATATTATTTCAAAAAGCTTCGCCCCATGTGATGTACCATAATACGAGTCGAGAAGTACTCAATCTCATAAGACTTAAGCTTTACTTTTATTATATCCAGTAGCCACTAACTAGGCACTATACCTCCGGAACGACGGGATATATACATGGAAAAACGGACATTATTTGATGTGTGAAGACCCTCTTCCTCTCTCTCTCGCCTTGTCCATCGCATTCAATATCCGTCAGTTTTTGGAGTATACTCGGGCAGTGACATGGATAAGTTATGACAAGACTGACTCGGTTCTTCTGGTGAGACACGTCCATTCATTTATGAACCAGTGAGAAATTTCTCTCTCCCAGTCACATGTCTATAACAGTCGCTCTATTTTAAAAAATGACAGCTTTGACTGCGTCTCTAACGATCCCATAATATTATATATTGTTATTGCTGTTGTTAGATTTAAATGTAGGCACCTGGTATAGGTAACTCCCTATATATATATAGATCATATTACCTCTGCATTTCTCGTAAAAACGTATCTTTTTTTATTATTTTGTACTACAAGAGGTAGACAAATGTTATTGGAGTGTGTACATACAGGCTCTCTAATCTATTTCTATAGTATTTATATATACCTATACATTTTAGATGGGAACACGTTTGTGTACGTACTACAAACTCCTTTTACATTAGCGTGTATCTTTTTCGATAATCTAATTTGGCAGTAATTAATTAAGACTGAGTACCATTCATGTATGGAGCATGTGTTGTTTATGAAAGGAGCTCAAAATTACAAATATTCCAATATATTATATGCATAAAAGTCGTCGTCGTCAAGTCAGCTCATTGCAATGCCATTGCCAACGAAATATGTAGTAATTTAAAAAATTAACTGTCACTTAAGATTATTTACTTTGACAATATACACATACATTTATGCCCCTGCTTTAGCACAGTGCTAAATTTTAATTTTCCCTGAAATAAAAATTGAATTTTAAGTTGTAGAATCACAGGGTTTTAGTAACGAAAGGGTAATGCCTGTATTGACCGTGCACTGGAATTTTTTAAAGGTAGCATAAATGCAAAAGCTATATAGCCAAGAATTTTGATCTTTGCCCCCTATATATGTATAGGTATAACTTTTGAATGTTACCTTGAATTGAATTTCAAGGAGGGATTTAACATTTAAAATCGCTCTGATTTCTATCTTTGAATAAATTAGGAGAATTAGAATTTCGGAGCACCGTCAAAGGAACGAACACAAATTTCTAAAATCCCCTTATTATGATTAAACCAGACCACGATCACGACCACACTCCCAGAAATGTTTCTGTATCCGCACCCTTATTACAAAAAAAAAGATGCAATTTGAAGGTTTTGGAAACGTAGTCCTTTAGCGATAAAAAGCCCATTAGCACATTCAACACTTGTACTTGTCACAAATTTGACTAAGTTTAAAAATTTGTGCACCTGTCTAAACTGGGAATTGAAAAGAATTGTTTTTTCTCTTCATCCAATTATTACATACTACGCATTCTGATTGTGCAAACGTTCTTACACCATAAACACTTGATATAAACAATAGATGCTCAAGCGTCTTAAACAATGAACAGATAATGTGTGTGCGTATACAATGACAATGCCATCTGCTTCACGAAATCTGTTATTATGTAGTTGTAGTAGTAGTATAGTGAACTCCGTCATCTTGATCGAGAAGAGAAAATAATAGTGCAATATATACCTACATAAAATTTCATGCACTTTTACATGTTCCTTCCTATATGACTACCTATATAGTTATATTGTAGTTCCGTCCCAGTTGTGATTCTGAATTGAGTCAACTTACGTAGGTACGTCCCTACCTTTACATCGTTTGTTATTGTCCGCAGTAGTCGGCTCTCTCAACGTCTCAACTTGCTGTTTCCTATTAGCAAGTGTCTTATTGCCGTACCGTATTGTAAGAATTATTGTTGTAGTTCATAATTGTCTACTTATCCGCGAAATACAACCCCTTAAATATAATGAAGATAGTAAAAAAGATTGTATTTCATAAATTGCAGGAATTATATAGACAGTGCGCATTTTACATTTTACTTTTGTTCTGTCTATCACCATTCTCCGTTGTCCATGTTTTATGATTCTCATTATGTGCTCAAGCTTATATTTTATGTAGCATATATATCTCACTTTGATGCTTTAATTTAATTCTTGAAATTGATAAATGTTTTTATCCAGTGCTGTTTTCTACAATCAAAAATAAAAGTGAGTTTTTTTTCATTTCTGACGACTACGACTACACGCTGCCTGTCCCTGTGACTGTCATTCATAACTGTATAATTTCTGTCTGCTACTCTTTCGTTATTCTGTAATAATTATTACGCAGATAAGGCTTCATGAGGAAACTACTATACTTTGGTTGAAATGAAACTCAGGAGCCGTAAAGGCACGTACAATTAAATATGCTCTACCCATTCGTATTCGTATTCGTATTCATACGCATACACGCAGCCTTAGCCTGTAACTAGGAGCGTACCACAGGAACTTACATTAATAAAAAATGAAATCTAAAACAGTAATAATTATTTAATTTTTTTTAAGTGAATGTCTAATATTAAATAGCTAAAAGAATTTCACTCACTTTATAAATATTTATAGCCGATATGATAACTCTATATTAAAGTCTCGTACGCATCGATTCTGTCATAGTAGAAATTTAGATTGGGTCTCCTACACTATAAATTTGGACCGAATTTAATTCACGTAGAATCTGAAACGCACATTTTTAGAGTGTAAGGTGCTCAGATTCCAGTAACGTCAACAAGAAAAAACTAAGAACGTTGGACTTGTGTATGTATAAGACATATATTATCGATAGGGAAGCTATTGTGCGTCGTCGTGTCTTCTTCGCGTTCGTCTTCTAAAATTGGACGGATGTGCTGTAGTCATCATGGACATGAAGAACAATGCAATGATATAGGACTGCGGCTATGTGTATTTTTATATTTTTTATGCTCTCTTCCAGAGAGACACGCAAGGCTCCACTAGGAACGCATTATAACCACCCTTATCATTAATTTTCTTATTTTTACTTCTCATCAATGTGAACCAGTCAGTCAATTTTTGTGCACGTTTACTACCTAGTAAAATATTTTTAAAATGCTCCAAGTTCCTCCAGAGAGTCACAAGAAAGCAAGATGAGTAATAAAAATAATTTTAAAAACGAACCTGGTGAGAAATGAGAAGAAGTCAAAAGATGGAAAATAATTCCTCCAACTCGTCAAATTTTCCAGAGTAGCGCTTTTTTCAGCAGTCCTGTGGATGTCAAAACTTGTCTTTTTCTTCTTTTTCTTTTTGTCCGGATGAAAAAATAATGAACTATAACTATATAATTGTATATATAGTATTTCTTATCGTTAGTTAATAATAAATTTTAAACGATACAAACTTTAAAATCCAAATCCTCGTCCTGTCCGTCGCTAAACTCTGGACTACGCGAGACTAATTTAATTATTGGATGCCACTGTCAGAGTGCCAAGTCCAACAAGGCTCTGTCCACACACACACATAGTACAGAGGAAATTGGTCTTGGTGGATGGAGTCCCTATATAATATGGTTGGACGTTCTAAAGGGTATGGTAATGGTGACCAGGACCAGGAGGAGTGCACTTTAAGACTTGAGATAATTTCCAGTGAAGATGACAAGCCGTCTTGTCTGAGACGAGGTTCGAGTCACTATAATATGGACAGCAGGTGTGGAATGTATTAGAGGACGCGTAAGAGCACATGGACCAAATGTGAGTGCGACTCGCACGCGACTAAACAGATCATCCTTTGGGGAAAAGTCCCAGTCTGTCTTCTTGGATTTCTGTTTTACACAGGGAGTCTTGGGCTGCTGCTGCAGTGCTGTTGTGGAGTTGTTGTGGCTCTGACTGGGGCCTCAAAAGAAGTAGAGACGAGAAGGTGTAGGTAGGCTGTGGTGTAGTAGTAGTAGTAGTAGTGTGTCGACTGAGAAGCTTGAGAAAAATCTCACGAACCCCCGCACGTTGATTCCTTTAACTTGTTAC
Source organism: Dicyrtomina minuta (assembly GCA_949802685.1). Lineage (NCBI taxonomy): Eukaryota > Metazoa > Arthropoda > Collembola > Symphypleona > Dicyrtomidae > Dicyrtomina > Dicyrtomina minuta. The sequence continues at coordinate 60,345,769 of OX461809.1, forward strand.
TTTACTTTACTTGTACACAAACACTCACTCACTTATGTCGTTAATGTGCCCCTCTCTCTCATGGATCTCCTTTCCTCCGAGTCCTCCTGCACTCATCAGTCTATTTACCAACTGCTCATTTCCTATATCATCATATGCTACACATATATATTTGTTATATTCTTTCGTTTCTATTTTCGTGATGTCCATGTGTGGATTTCCATATGCATAATAAGAGGGAGACAGGCAGGCGGAGAAGCAGCCTGAGCATGAACATGAGAGAAATGAATGAGAAACCCCGACGAGACGAATAGACGTTAGTTGCTCGTCGTTGGTTGTGTTGGTCGCGTAGCTTTATGGTAGTACCTACTTTGGTACACTTCCGTTCCTATCACCCACATCCCTCCCTCCCGCCTTGCACCCACTTCCGATCTGACCTCAGCAAATTGTGTACAATTGTAACCATAGGACTCTATAATCTATAATATTCTCTCTTTCTCCGCTCAAGCCCTCGAATAAGTTTAGTTTTTGTAGTGCAGAATCTCAACCTCAACCCTTCTTCTCTCTCGTCCACACATCCATCCATCCATCCGCAGTCATCCCTACTGACTACTCTGTAATAATAAGGACTAGACGAAGTACCTACCTACCGGTACCTATGTATGAGGAGCCTCGACTTTTTCCCAGTTCTACACTACGTATTTTAATGTATTGAACATATACTCCAGTAACTAGGTTTTTGAATTTTGGAGGATGTCTAAAATACTGGTAGTATATTTAGCATGTTTAGCCTTAGTTTTGGACTTTGAGGTACGGCAGTTACAATAATTACTACAACTATAGGTACAGCTGCAAGGAGAGTGCAGCTTTTGAGTCCAGCTCATGTGTTCACATTTTTCCAACCTTAGCTACGCAAGTATGAAGTATGTCATGTAAGTTGCGAACATGTGAAACGCAGTTACTGACCCTTAATTGCTTTTTCTCCTGGGACTCAACCTCGATTTCTTCACATTAAATCTCATTTCATTTTCTATTGCGAGAAAATGAAAATTTAAATCCACATATCTATAACTACAGGTAGGTAGGTAGGTAGGTAGGTAGCTTCGTTCTTGTGGAGCGTTCCTTCTATGAGTGTCTGTCTGTATGCAATACGTGTCTGTGCTGATTGTGAATTTAAACATTTCCAGTTGTAAAAATTGAAGTTCCAGGTAAAAACTGGGAGCAATCATTGCACTCGTCCGCCCATATAAGTCCTATTGCGAAATCAAAATCAAAATCCACATGTACAGTGGGAAAGAAAAGAATAGGGACTGATTGAGAAGTCAAAGTCAGACCAATAACCTTATGGAACCAACTATACTGTAGGAGCATATTTCTACTTAAAAACTAAACAAAAAATAATATGTACAACTGGAAAATTGTTGAGTTAGAAACTGGAAATTGACGACTTTTAGGTAGGTAGGTAGGTACTTTGAATTTGAATTTGCAAGTAAGCTACATACCTACATATTATAGTATTAAATTGACTTGGTTTGCATGCTACACCGTGTGTACGTGTAGTGTACAATTTATTAGATTTGCCACGATGGATGATGACCTATAATTATTGCTAAATTCTTCTTGCAACCTAGCCAACGACAACCAGTCAATAGAAACTTTTAGCCACCGTAACCGATGTTCCATGCTGCTCATCCTTCGTTTCCACTCGTGCCAGCACCGGTCTCGGTCTCGGTCTCGGTTCCGGTCCCGGTCCCGGTATCGCTACCCTCAAATAGCCTACCCTGCCAAGAGTAATCGTTTTGAAAGAAAATATAAAACTGATTCAGTGAGAAATGAAAGGAGGTGGATCTTTGTGTCCATTTAAAAGGAGGCTCAAGAAATGGGCTTGACGCTCACTCACACTATACACTACTGTATGCTATAGATATTTTCCCATTCAAATTCACGAATTCACCCTCATTCGGACTCGGATTGAAAATAAATTGATAGCTTTTTGATCCACACACGTGGATGAAACTCACATTTATCAAGGGATATTTATGTACGTGTTGAGGTGGACTGGGCTATTGTGACCCTGACGATTCTCCTTCCTCCATATGTGTGATGTGTCACATGTCCATAGTCCATGTCGCCGTCGTGGACTCTGTTAACAGTTCTAGTTCTGAGTAATGACGATGGCGTAGGGAGAAAGTGAAGCTTTTATCCGTGTAGATACATTGAAATTGAAATGGACTGAGCCATTGAATAGAAGAATAGATGAGATGCAGGTTAAAATTACAACATTGAAATATTAGATTATTGCCGGGAGCTCACCAGTACCAGTACCAGTCAGACTTGACGATTAGAGCCTTTGGAGACATATACATACAGGCACGAGAGTTTTTGTTGTGAGTTTGTAAGTCAGTCAAAGTAAAAATATACACGAACTTAGCCTATATATATTATAATCCCTATAGATAAGTAACGTTAGTGTATCTGTCTGTGTTGTTCTCAGTGTTCGGTTCGGGGAAGGAAAGAAAATCTATTCATCATCAGAATAAAAGTATGAAGAACGCTTCTCTCATTCATGGATTCACGTTCTCTTTCTAATTCTATTGACATTAGATCGTTCGTTTCGAAGCGTTCTTGAGTTTCTTTTCTTTCATCTGTCTCGTCTCTTCAAATCTATTATTCCTCGCACTCTGCACCTGACCATCTGGTGTGTCTCTGTCTTTCTCGTTATCATCCTTTAGCCTCAATGACCGAGTCTACATTTCTCTCTCGCTACCACATCCAACTCGGCAGCCCAACATTATACATAATAGTATACTCTTACGATGACTGATAGTTCATATTTATAATACCCATACACCTAGAACTGGGTACTACTAATACTATACGCTTAATTGTATCTACACATTATGTACTAACATAATACATAAAATATCGACTGACTCTATGCCTATGTACATATTGTATCTTTTTTTTATTGTAAAGTCAGTTATAATAATCCTTAATTCTTACTTTGTATTCTTTTTTCAGCGCACAATTTGTGTACTTATAATTTCATAGATATAAATGGTTACGCTGGTTGAGTAGGTGCAACATCCCATTACTACCTGTTTATGTTTTTACATTCGTATTCAGAACAATTCGTACATCTATTGTTGCTTGGGGTGCAAAAAGCAATATGTATACTTACTATTTTAAAATAGACGAAGCAGAACTCCTAATTTGTCTTTTTTAGAATTTAGGGCGTCATTTAAGATTTATTTATTTATTATTATGAAGTATTTCAATTTGTTTTATTCATTTGTTTGGACCTTTTTGAATAGTTGGTAATTAAAAATTTTGTCATTTTTTGAAAATTTTGTAACTTTTGAAAAATGTGTAGTTTAAAATTTTGTCATTTTTGAAAAATTTGTAGTTTAAAATTTTGTCATTTTTGAAAAATGTGTAGTTTAAAGTTTTTCTATTTTTCGATAGATTCGAAAACAATGTCCGTTTTAAAAAATACGTAACATCACATTTAAAATATATATTGCTTATTTAAAAAAGCTAAAATCTTTGCAGAATGTTAATCATCGGAAAGTAATGTACCCCAACGCGTATTGTCTCTTCAAATCCGAAATTCATGAGCATTAAATCCTTCTTTAATTAAAAGTAACAAATAGCATGTGGAGAATTAAAAGTCAATGAGATGGTATCTGAAAGTATGAGTGGGTATTTGTGTTTAATGGAAATTCTTTCAAATTCAATGCTGACGTTTCTTTTTCTGTAAATATATGTGTGAAAAAATTACATTAATCGTAATGTAGGAGCCCACGGTGAAATGTTTTCTTATACATATACGCATTCGACATATTTATTTTTTATTTATTTTTGGGGAAATAAACAAAAGCTCGCACATCCTAGGAGTAGAAACGAAGACGAGCTTCTAACCTAAAAGAGCACTTAAGACACTACATTTAAGTTAATAAGATTCCACAGTAGCTGTGTACATAGAGACTATACTTGAAGCTTATTGTGACAGTCAGTACCTATATGAAGTTGCACTTACTGGTACTACGTATAGGCAAGCATGAATTAAAATAAGATGTCTGAAAAAGTCGGTTGCTGCAGCTGCAATGCCGCTTTTTATGAAGCAGCAGGCAATAATATGTATCTTATTATATAAAATGTTGTATGGATTTATTATGAGTAGACTACACCATTTATTATTGCCGTCTGTAGGTAGTAGGTAGGTACTCTGATAATTTTATTGTCTCCGTATTAACCATTTCAGAACAATTAATATAATTTAGTATCACATGGAAAATGAAAAAATTCCCATCCCACACATCGCTGTGCGTTTGAAGTTTGAAGCCCATCAAACTAACGACGTGTGTGTACCTACTATAAACTCTTAAATAAAGAACTACAGGCAAAAGCTACCTGCTTGCATGCAGGTATGTATAACCATTTGAATGATTTTCGTTACTTTACATTTTACATAGAAACACATGCATCCAAAAATTTGCGAACTTTTTGTTTTCTTTTGTTCGATGTCAGCTTGAGTGGGAAATCCCATTGAAGAACTTCATTTAAGCCTTACTATATTTACTTAATGAGAACTGATTGTATAATAACAGACAAGGTGGCATTAAAGAAGTTCTAGCTCCCCCACAACCACAATAATGCGCACAATGATTGCTACCTCCTGATTTGACTCAACTCGCATGTTAACTTATTACCAACTATAACTATCGCACATAATTACCTATATTATTATGAATATATTTATTATTACTGTACTACGTATACCTTAAAATGTGTGTCGAAGCTTGTTTTGTTCATGTGAGTATTAATTCCAGAAAGAATCCTTATGTAGATATTTGTATAGGTACACGCATATTATGTGTGCAAATTATGTACATAGATTAAAAAATAATCAACTCATCCCCCATCGTCTACATTTTCTAAACTCACGGCATTTAACGTGATAGTGTCAGTAAGTGGTGTAATTATATGTTAATATGCCATAGATGAGATTGTTCTCACTCGGTTAATATTGTTCACATTTTCATATTCAGATAAGTGTACGAATGACTTATATATACTTAGGTACCTACATTGAAGAAGAAGAAGGAACGTCAACCAATTCCCACTCTACCGACCGACAGTGCCCAGTTCATCATCAAAGCTTTCATTTTTAATCCTACTCAACGCTCAACAATATTGTAGTTAATTTCTTTTAAGAGCGAGATATATATCACAATTGTACGCGGTAACTAGAGTAAGATAAACAAATGCACATAATGTCTAATTAATTATAATGAATGAAATATTTTTAACCTCTTCTCTTGACTTATAATTTGTTTTAGTCTAGATAACACCCCATTGGATTTTGAATACGTATGTACCAGGGTAAACGGACATTTTCCTCCCGGACATTTTCCTCCCAACTAGTAACCCAGGACATTTTCCTCCCAGTATCAAAATCACTTCGCTAAAACAAACGAGTGCATCTGACTACAAAATCTATATATTCGTAGCCACTCTCAATTATATGCAAAATTCGTAAGCTGAAGTGCGTTTAGTCGTATTACCCTAACAAATACTATTTCAAAATGTAAAACTATGCTTTAACAATTCACTAATAACCAATAATTTCCTTTACCACATTTCTGCCCAATGTTTAAAGGTAAGTAACGCTAATCAATTTCGTCAAACTATTATTTTATCAGTCCTCACCAAGCAGTTCGCAAAATAACTAGCAATTTTAGTTTCTTTTTTCGTGATAAGTTGAATCTGTGGTTAAAGTTATCATTGAAATGGCTCTAGAAATAATAAAAACTTCCAGAGGGGAAAAAAAGTTAGCATTCGAGGGATACTTGTATATATAAGGCACAAAGACATAACCTTACATGGTACCGTAAATGCTCTAATACAGCGCGGGGGGTAAACCTTGGAGTTTTAATACAACGCGGGTCTCCAATACAACATGGGTCTCTAATATAATGCGGGGTTTAGGATGCTTTAGCATTGCGCATATGTGGTTGCAAATGCAATGTTTTCGATACAACGCGGGTCGTTGTATTAGAGCATTAACGGTAAGCATAATAAATACTTAACCTACATTCGTTGCTCTTGATTAAATATTTAAGTAATAATTATTATACAACTGGGAGAAGAAATATTTTAGCTCTTCAGTTAGATATAATTTGTTAATGCATTTTTCGGAAACTCTCCAAAGAATCCCTTAATTTTCTGGAAAGAAACAATTGCAAAAACATCCGTTTTTTAGTAGTGTGGTTTTGATACTGGGAGGAAAATGTCCTCGGTACGCTTTGGGAGGAACATGTCCGGGAGGATAATGTCCTGGGGGGAAAATGTCCGGGGGGGGGGGGTGGGGGAATGTCCGAGAGGAAAATGTCCGGAAGGAAAATGTCCTACAACCCTCCAAAAGTGCATAAAATTCCTCGCTGCCCTTATAGCGTAACCCTGGTTGTAGGACATTTTATGCACTTTTGGAGTTCAAATTTGTAAAATTAGGTTAAAATTAGATTGGCCGTCACTTGCACATCTTTAAGTTAAATCCTATAATGTGACAATAATAGTATTAATTTAATACTCAATGGATTTTACAGTTTAAATTATTAATTATTTCACTTCAATTCGAACATTCATGTCTACCTATTTACATAATTTGAAACAATATTGAATTACTAAAACTATTTTGTGGAGTGATAGCTCATTTTTAAGCCCACGAAAAACGAGAAATCTAATATTTTCTTTATTTGCTTCTGTCCCATACAACGCTTTTTATAACGATTTTTCAAAACAAACTCAGCTTTTTGCTTTTTATGCAAACTCCATGAGTACACTCTCCGTAAATTTCATACGGCAGAAAAAGGGTTAGACACAAACGGTGCCACCCACGTTAACGGTGGGTCAGCTGAAAATAAATAAAACGCTTGGATACATAGCAGCCCAGTGGGTTGCGACTCAAAATTGTAGAATATATTCCCTACTAGTGGCTCTTAATACAGTAAACAAAATTTTACAATTCTTAAAGTCAAACCAACTTGAGGGTCCATTATTTGTTTAATGGGTCAACGTTTTTTGAACGTACGTCCAAATCGCCGTACGTCTAAATCACCGTACGTCTAAATCGCCGTACGTCCAAATCGCCGTACGTCCAAATCGCCGTACGTCTAAATCACCGTACGTCCAAATCGCTGTACGTCCAAATCGCCGCACGTTCGAATCGCCGTACGTCCAAATCGCCGCACGTCCAAATCGCCGTACGTCCAAATCGCCATAAGTCCAAATCGCGGTATGTCCAAATCGCGGTACGTCCAAATCGCTGTATGTCCAAATCGCAGTACGTCCAAATCGCCGTACGTTCGAATCAATGTAAAAGAGTCGCCACAAAACGTCAAAGCGCGTCGAATTGTACAATGAAAGTTGTAAATATTAAAAAACTGAAGGCTTCAAGGCGGTTGAAAGGTTCCTGTTAAAATTACTACTATCCTACCTAACTGCAACTGCACACTGCAACTTGTAATAAGAAGATCGTTTTTACGTAATGCTTAAGAGGGTGGCGCAGGAGGTGGCACTATTTGTGTCGTAATTTTCGACAGTCAAGTTTTTTCAGTTTCTTATGATGTAGCTACAGTACAGCCAAACCTTTGGTCCACTGTCTACACAGTGGTTAAGATTGAATGGCTTGAAAAAGGAAAATTTGTTTATTTTTGTTTTTGACTTCGGGCCCATACGCCATTTTTTCAAAAGTAGAGTCTATACTCAGTTAGTAGCCTGTCAAAAAATCGAATTTAAGATTTCTTTTTTGCGGGAACTTCAAATTGTCTTTTATTACTGTTAGCTTAGGGCATCTGTAAATACGTATGTACGCTCATGTTAGTTTAACTGGTTTTTGCTTGTATCCTTTTAATGCGTTTTGACATGGGTCCATTCAACCGTTAATTGTAAAAAACTGGTTAGCCCGATCAGTTCCGAAAACCATAGGGCACTTTTCCCTTGCATTTATGGTCGTTTAAAACTTTTTTGAAGAAAATCGGTTAAAAACTGTGACCTGCAGAGCATATAGAACAGACAGACAGAAGGACGGGCATGACCATTTCAACAGATGCTTACGCTCAGCATCTAAAATCCATTACTTTTTTGAAAATTTCGCCTAAATTGTTTTGTACGGGCCAGAGGCCTAAAAGAAACATACCTTTTTCTCAGTTTTTTAGGGGCTTCAAAGTGATGTGCCGATCGGCGCTGTCAGAGTAATGTAATCAGATTCACCTATTCATTTCAGTTTGAATGGTAAAACGTTTGTGTACCTTCATTTAGTGACATATCGAAATTTCGGCTTTAATATTTGGCGGGAAATCCATAAAATGTACTTTTCGAAAACTCAAAATCGCCTGAAGCATTTTTTATTAAGATTTACAAGTCTGCATTGAAATCGCCGCAACAGAAACTTTCACGGCTGTTTCACGTGACCAAAATAACAGTTACTACACAAGTGTAACAACGTAAAGGTCTATTATCGATTATCGGGGGATTTAACTGTAGCAGGGTGCTTAAAATATTTTTCTAACGACAATAGAGCAATTTATTACGGATTTAGGTATGTATACAATTAAAGTGGTCATTAAAGGTCATGAAAGTGGTCAACTCCGTTTTGGCTGTATAGTGCATACATTCCATGATTAACGTTAATGCTCATGCAGAAGTTGAGCCTAAGCACACTCGATGCAACCAAATCCCTCCGGCCTTCGGCAAAGTATAAAAGATAATCTATCCGTTTTCTTTTAGGCGGCTTAACGAGCCTTGCTCACTGTTAATTCGGCTAGATAACTACAAAATAAATATTTGCAACGCCCTGGTAGCATTTAATAAATATATATTTATATTTTATTTTACATTTTACAGTTCATTCGAAGTTAGTTTCGTTGATGGCCACTGGTTGTTTCGGATGAGATACATAAATGAATAAGTAAATAATAAGTCAATTTTAATAAGTAGGGAATGACTTCCCGTTCAGCACATGACAGCGCATGACGGTTTGTGGTAAGAATTCCCATTTTGAGATCGACTTCCTGTCCTAGACAACGCTTACTGTATGGCGCAAGACGATCAAACTATCCCCAAAAAATACAATGAGTGTTTGTAACAACAACCTGACGCCAGTGCAACTGTCAATGCAAATAAAGTACAACTTATTCCCCCAGCGTTTTCAATTGAACATAAAGTGTTCCATTAGTGTAAGTGAATAATTTAAAATTTATTTGTATGCATAAATGGCATTTAAGCATGGCTCGAAATCAGGCCGGCTCAAAATCGGGCCGGCTCCAAATCGGGTGGGCTTGAAATCGGGCCGTCTTAAAATCGGGCAAGCTCGAAATCGGGCCGGCTTGAAAATCAGGCCGGCTCAAAATCGGGCCGGCTCAAAATCGGGCCGGCTCGAAATCGGGCCGGCTCAAACTCGGGCCGGCTCATAATCAGGCCGGCTCGAAATCGGGCCGGCTTGAAATCGGGCCGACTTGAAATCGGGCCGGCGTGAAATCGGGCCGGCTTGAAATCGGGCCGGCTCGAAATCGGGCTGGCTTGAAATCGGGCCGGCTCAAAATCGTGCCGGCTTGAGATCGGGCCGGCTCGAAATCGGGCCGGCTCGAAATCAGGCCGGCTCAAAATCGGGCCGACTTGAAATCCGGGCGGCTCGAAATCGGGCCGGCTCGAAATCGGGCCGGCTTGAAATCAGGCCGGCTTGAAATCAGGCCGGCTTGAAATCGGGCCGGCTCAAAATCGTGCCGGCTTGAGATCGGGCCGGCTCGAAATCGGGCCGGCTTGAAATCGAGCCGGCTTGAAATCCGGGCGGCTCGAAATCGGGCCAGCTCGAAATCGGGCCGGCTCGAAATCGGGCCGGCTCAAAATCGGGCCGGCTTGAAATCCGGGCGGCTCGAAATCGGGCCGGCTTGAAATCAGGCCTGCTCAAAATCGGGCCGGCTTGAAATCGAGCCGGCATGAAATCCGGGCGGTTTGAAATCGGGCCGGCTCGAAATCGGGCCGGCATTCGCGCAAAATCGTACTAGGTCCTAAATCTAACTTGGACCAAAATCGTACTGGAATCAAAATCGACCTAATGCCGAAATGGAAACAGGAACCAATTCGGCCCCAGGACGAAATATGCTTAGAGACGAAATCGGCCTAGGGACAAAATCGCCACATGGACGAATCTGTTGTTAGGACGAAAATTTCCTAATGGCGAAATCGGACTGGGGGCGACTTCGTCCTGGCCACGACATCGGCCAGGGACGACTTCGGTGTGGGGACGATATCGGCCGACTGCCGAATTTTTTCAGAGAGTTGCCCTGCGTTTTTGACTTTTTTGGCGTTTAATATATCGTTATTCAGTTTACGCGCTATCGCTACATTCCCTGTTGTCCGTTCGCTCACTCCCTTCGTCGTCGTGCGCTAATGAGATTTAAGCTATATATGGATATTCTATCTATACTGCAAGAATTAAAGTCTTGTATTTTAATAATACACTAAATCCTCAACGTTACAGGTTGGACGTAAAATACGCGGCGCTGTGCTTTTACCCTATTGCCTTAAATATTGCTGTATTAAAATCACGGTCTGCTTCACTTTACTTTACTCAACGCGGGCCTGATCTCCGCGTTTCCTTTGTCTCTAGTATATCGTCGGTGATGTATGAATTCCGTTTCCTTCCATTTTTCGCGAGAAATTAAACCGTGTCCTTCCACTTTTATCTAAAAGCAAAACTGCTTCCTTCCGTAGCAATATCGTTGGAAGGAAGTGGTTTTACTTTTAGGGTAAATTGGAAGGAGACGGATTTGCTTCTAGCGAAGAATGGAATGAAACAGATTTGATCCTTCACTAACGATATACAATGCTGTTCAAAACGTATATAAATTAAATCAACTTCAAAAAATGGAAAGAGTAACTTACTAAATACAAATTCGTCGCAATTTCGCATGATTGATAAAAGTATAGTAGTTTAGTTTTCAACTTTTAAATTCCAGGGGTTAAAAATTGCAAAATCCCGTTTCCGTTGAATTAAGTATTTTTCTAAACGTCTCTTTATTTTCTGTATTTTTATACATTATGTTATAGTTTTTGTCAGAACAGCTCGCTAACGGATTTACTTCGTGTATATAATAAATCTTCAACTACTATTGTGTAGTTTTATCGTATACTAGGAAAACTGTTGTCCAAAAATTCCCTTTAAAATCTTTGAAATAGTTTTAGTGTAAAATTACTAAAAAAAACTTAATGGCGTTAAGACAATATACAATTATTATTACTCTTGCTTGAATATAATATTCGTAAGTCTAACATAAATTAAAGACGCTGTATCTCAAACAGTAAAGTTAATTGTGTGCATATTTAATTTATTCTATTATATGTTTGACAAAACATATTGGTATACGCGTCTAAATATACAGACGCTGGAATGGAGCAGATACTTTGTGGTTTTGGAAAAACTTAGGACTCCACCTACCTAATTCCATGATGTCATGAAGCTTCAGTGAAAAAAAAACAAAAAAGTAGTAATTTGATTACAATTACATATTACAATACCAAACAGCCTGCATATGATTAACCGCTGGGAATCGTCAGCTCTTTTATTCAACTTAAAAGTGGCAATTTTATAAGAATTCAGCCCTAACTGGCTTGTGTTTATGATATTGCTGTAAGGCATGGTTTGAGAACATTTCGATTTCAGCATTCTAGTAGGCTGGCAACTATGAATGATTGCGTGAAGAGTTCTGGTCAAGCTCGTCACTGAACTAAAGATGAGATTGATGTCCCCCTGCTATCTTATTCGTGATTTTCTTAAATTCATGTTGTTCTCACTGCATGTATATATTTGGTTGCAACTCCGCAATCAGACTGCAAGGGCTATAGGAGACGGAGACGACGAATATGTATGAATGTCTGGTTACATTTATTTATGTCTATACCGTGTGGCCGTCCTCATGCCCATTGCCCACAGTATTATTCTGTATTGTCATAATAATATATCTTTTTGCCACTTACTTTTAATTTGATTTCGTAATAGGACACCGCCAAAAAATATCTTTGCACATTAATACATGCGATGCTACGGCCACATAATAAGGAAAGCTGTACTTACTTGCACTTTTTTGTGGCTTGCATCTCAGCAGCAAAATAATAACCATACATGCACATGCAATGCACAGTTGGATTATGTAATTTAGTTTGGGAGTAACATCACCATAAATAAATACAGGCAAATTTCCTAGATTTAGGTAGCGTGTAGTGCAGTAGTACATACTACGCATACATATAATATAATGGCATATTATTGTCAAAATCCCTTCACAGTATTAATATTAATTATGGCTAACATGTAGAACACGACAGAAATATTTACGATCTACAAGTGTTATACAGGAGAAGTATTAGTAACTCATTTATTTTTAATGTCTATACTATAGTCTAACATTAAAAATTTAATCGTTTCAAGCACATGCTGGATTTGATTTGTAAGCAAGAATTCATGAATTAGAATTTTATTGATTGATAGGTTTTTATTGTATCGATTTATGTATCGAGGTTTGAATTAATATTGATTATTAGATTAGATAGGATCACTGTACTATTACGTGTACATAGGTAGTGAGACTGACTGGATGTAGAACAGTAGATATGATGAACAGAGTGAGTCGTCCTATTCAAATTGAAGTGAACCAAAATACTTAAATAAATTAGGTGTTGAAACTTGTCTTAAGTGTCGGATCATGTATTCTTTTATCGTATGTGAATACAGTATACTGAAATGCATAACTACAATTAGTGCTCGGCATGGTCTGGTCTGAGCCGGAATTTATGGTCTGGTCTGGTCCAACTTTTCGGACCAGACCAGACCAGACTCAGACCATATTGGACCAGATTAAGGATAATTTTTCGTGCATACTTTTAAACTTCATTGAATTAATTTTAAATTAACTAAATCCCTCCCATGAGTAAAAAAAATTATATATCGTCGGTGAAGAGTCATTCTGTCTTAAGTCCAGTGCACAGCTAAAATAATTCTTTCCCAAGTCCATACGATTCTTAAATTCATTCTGTCGCAAGTCCATTCAATTAGTAGATGCTCTCGAGGTCGCTTCCGCGATGTCCTTTGCATCAACGGGGGTGGGATATTGCTGGCAGAGTTGTACTCGTGACGTACACTTAGGGGTCGTCCACAAAAGACGTAATGTTACATACTGTTGTACTCATGACGTACGAGAGACTTGGAGTCGTCCACAAAAGACGTAATAAAAATTCCATTTCCATAACATTTTTCGCTTTTCAAAAACATGTTAACAGAACATTTTACACTTTTCAAAAACGTGTAAATAGAACATTTTGCACTTTTCAAAAACATGTAAATAGAACATTTTACACTTTTCAAAAACATGTAAATAGAACATTTTACACTTTTCAAAAACATGTAAATAGAACATTTTGACTTTTCAAGAAGTGTTTTTGAAACGTGCAATATGTTCTGGAAATGGAATTTTTTTACGTCTTTTGTGGACGACCCCTAAGTGTAAGTCACGAGTACAACTCTGTCAGCAATATCCCACCCCCATTAATGCAAAGGACATCGCGGAAGCGACCTCGAGAGCATCTACTAATTGAATGGACTTGGGACACAATGACTTTAAGAATCGTATGAACCTAAGACAGAATGACTCTTAACCGACGATATGGAATTCTAACTCAAAAGTAATGCAAGGCAATAATGTTAAAGTATACGTAATTTTTACTTATTTTGTATCTATAATTTCATGTATTTTGAAAAATAATTTTTAATCTGGTCGGACCATTAAATATGGTCTGGTCTGAGTATGGTCCGAATTCTTATGGTCTGGTCCGACTTCGTTGGACCAGACCAGACCATACTCAGACCATACTCAGACCAGACCACATTTTATGGTCCGGACCAGACCACGCCGACCACTAACTACAATTACGTGCTACGGCATTTCCATTAATTGAATAGTAATGTATATCATTTGGACGAATCCATATTCCATGTTGATTGTGGGTCCATTGGGAATATTTATATCGTTGTTCCTTTCAATAATATATCCAATGCTACAATATAAAAATCAAACAAAACACCCCTGAAAAGCCAACCATGCCTAACAACTAAAAGACACTGATAGGAATGAATTTATGACGAGAGATTGATATGCAGACTGAGCAAACCGTGAAAAACAAAAAACAAAACGCACGAGGAATCCCAATCTAGACTCCTCCGCTCATGTAAAAGAAAACCACCATGAGTAATTTATTTTTAACAGAGTACTTAAGTAAAACAATAAATGAAATCACTGATGAAAGTTCATTTTTGGATGTAAAAACAATTCTTAAAAAAAACCTTGCTTCATTCTATAGATATGTATGGCTTGAATGGAATCATCCCCCAACTCTACATTCACTTGCCAGAAAGTGCAGAAATGAGTAAATGAGTTCTTTATCTCGATGTTCTCATCAATATTTAATTTTTGTTTCACTACATACGCATTCTAACGCACTACATTGTGACAGTGGAGAACTAACGCCAAAGAAAGTGACCCACGACAATTGCTATAAAGATAGTAACACGATTACGAGGTACGCAGGTTTCAAGCTTCTTCGAGGTGGTACATACTTTAGTTTAATTCTGCAATGAGAAATCATCCTCTGAGACTACTTACAGATAGTGATTGCAATTTGGTAGTTTTACATGCGAACCGACACAATTTTATTACAGTAATTATTTGCGTCCAAACTTTCCACATCCATCAACTGAAATTCCTATACTCTTGGGCTTGAAAACTGAAATACTGTATATAATCCGTAATGCTGATTTATCATTATGTTTCAAGGTATTGTAACCCAATATCACTGAACAGTGTACGTAAGTACCTATACCTTCCTCAATACCACCTACAGTGCGCGGTGCCATTTCCATATATCCGTTCTCTACGTAGGGCTAAACCCATAGATCATACATATATATGCATACATAATGGATAATTATTGTGTTGAGGCTATAACGCATATTTTCGTCAACACGTTTGTTATATAATATTATAATGAATTTAATCTAAATTCTGATGCTAGTAACTACAATCTACAATACAATAAATCAAGTTTAAACTGGTCATGTAAGATGTAAAATTATAAACGAACATAATATATATAGCATAGAGATAGATAGATATTAACATATAGATAACATATTATAACATAACTACAGGTAAGAAGAAATAGATAATAATTGCGGACAAATCATCATGAATAATTCTTCCGAGTTCGGAGACTGTTGGACGTTGGAGTCATCTTCACCCGGCATCAGACAGTTCACTGTGAGTGTCCGGCTCCCTGATGATTTCACTTATCGTTAGACCATCCACTAAATAATTCTTCAACCTTTGGAACTTACGGGGTTGGCATAGACGGTAGGCCATTCGAACTGAAGCACCCTCGCCATTAAAGTATTAAGTAAGTATGTTAGGTAAATCTTTATACAAAAGTCCTAGGTTTCGACCGATTATTAACCCTAACATTAAGTTAATTAATAACACAAGATCTCATAACCATTTTCGAACTGTTTTGTGTAAACGCAAACGTTACTTTAACTCTGTAATTCCCCAAATAATTCGCGAACTCAACCTTCTTCAACCTTCAGAAATTTCAAAGCTCAACTTAATTCATGATAAACTGTTAGATACCTTTAAACCTCTTGACTAATGTTTGTTTTTATTTCTCCTAGCATTAATTAATTTCTATGTCTGCTATCTTTGGTACCTTCTTACCGATTGTTATCTCTTTGTACCTAACTCTCCTATGGTGTCTGTATCATGTATGCTTTAATGACAATAAACTATTATTATTATTATTATTATTATTGACTACTGAAAAATTCGAATGATTCCTACTGGTAAAAGAATTTAATTTTCAAGAGTTTATGCTAAAAATAAATTGTCCATGACTTGTTCCATCGTCTTTTATAAATTACATAACATATTAGAAGAACCAATATGACTGATGTTCGTCTCTGTGCGAAAGTTCTGATGCAAGTACAGAACTAATTTGAAGATCACATGGTTCAGACCAGACAATAATGCAAACGCTCTTAGCTGCAGATGTAGAACTTGCTATACATGTCTAATGTCTGTACATTTCACTTGAGCTATACAAATTGAACTTATGACACTGAAGTGAAACGAAAGTAACAGAAAAATTAGTCAGATGTGTCTATCTCTTCTCGAAAAGCAAGCCCGTTTTTTTTACCAAGTTCTCTAGAGTCTTGAAGAAAAACTAGCCAGCGTAACATCAAATGAATGGACTGAAACGATACCATCAAGACAATACAAGTTATAAGTAAACTGGAAGTTATTATGTCATGAGCACGAAACATGAAAGGTATACATACTATACCAATGTTCAAGACAACAATCATCTTAAGAGAACAGGAAATGTAGGCAAAAATTTGATCTAAATGAGTACCGTCTTGTAGATTGAAGGTAGATAGACGCATTCCAACTCCCAACAATATGCTCCATAAACTAAGTCCATTTAAATCTATATACTATGCTGTGCAGATACAACAATTTGCTTAATAAGCTTTTATGATGACCCTTTTTCAGTGTAAAAAGCTTAGTTATGGTCCCTACCTACATGAATACTACTGAAGCCAATGTGAATGAATGAAATCAGTGCAGTGATATGAATTATTTGATGCAGTATGATATTTTCTAATTAAACTACATGAAGACGAAATATCCTAACTAAATCAAGGCAAGAAAATAAACAGTAATTTCCGGAATTAATTAACTCAACTTTTTCAGTTAAGTGTGCTTTTAAAAGGTAATCTGAACTTGGTATCTGAATATATCCAACTAACTCACCATATAAATGTCAAGTGATAAGGGATGCTGAAATTAAATGTGGTCTTCTGTCTTGACACACTAACCAATATAAATACAACGAATATACATACGGTTTTCTTTAGGCTCTGATTATACTTTCTTAGTTCCAGCTTAAGTTTAAAAAGGAATTCAGTATTGGATCACATATGTCTCTTTTTTATTGCGTTATTGCGAAGTAGAACCATTCAAGTTGTCAGGTTATCAGTCAGACGGCAAAGACATTAAAACTTTAACAGTTTGATTATGGTGTTTTTACATTCAATATATATTGTTTTGCAAACAAGATGAAGCCAAAAACTGTTCCTTAACGGAAGAGATTAGAATACTTGGTGTTTGGATTTCTTTCACTTATTACCTAAAGATAAATACTGTAAAGCTATGTTTCTACATCTAATTTTAAAACGATGTTGGTTCATTGTAGCTAAAACCTGTGTGAGCTTACAAACTAACGACAAAAATCAAAAGTTTGAAACCCGACAACACAACGGTAGATTTAATTTAATTTTCAAACTACATTGTTTGTTATTTATTTATTGACTTTTCCGATTCTACTCAATTATTTCAAGAGTCCAAGCCCGTGGAGCTCTTAAACTGTTGTTGGAAATTTATGATGAGGATCCTGCTTCTAACTTCTTTCTCAAGGACTCCGGCATGCCTGGTGGGGGAGGACGTGGGAGTGCAAGAGAAACTTTAACACCATCGTAGATGAACCATTGAAGTGCTGTCAGAGTACCAATCATGATAATCCTAGCAGTGAGTCCCTTCCACATGGCAGCGAATCCCAGTTCCTTCACAACTGAGCCCACACTAGCACCCTTAGCTTGATTCAATTTGGAGACGACAGTGTCAGCTGGATGAGAAACAATGGCGCAGAAAACTCCAGCAATATAACCGGCAGTGAATGTGACAATCAACTGTTCTCCCTTAGTGCACTGTTCTCTTGGTTTGGGTACGACGTTCCTAAAACATGGATTAGCGATGATTAGGTTTTAATATGAACAACACTGAATTTTCGAGGCATAATTGAAAATCAGACATGTACGAGCCTTGGCCTTGGCGGGAGCCAAAAATCTCCACGGAAACGCAGAAAGTTTAGGGTACTTTTACAGTGTGAAGCTTGCTAAAACGATTTGTGACCAAGGTAGCTTGCCATATCGTTTTTAATAAAGAACTTTGCCTGGAATAATTGTTACCATATGTATGTGTTTGTATCAAACTATCGTTTATGTTACAAATATTTAATTACTTACTTGTAAAGCAATTCAACGGTCCTTTCGAAACAAGCGAACTTCATCATGGTGTATGGAATTTGCCTCATCCAGAGAGGTACTAGTGACTTGTAGAATCCATTAATTCCCTCCTGTTGGTAAATAATGGGAACACCAGCTCTCAAAGTGCTGGCGAATCCTGGCATAGTTTGAATACGAACCTGAAAAAGCAAAGCATCA
The DNA here is from genome assembly GCA_949802685.1 of Dicyrtomina minuta. Lineage (NCBI taxonomy): Eukaryota > Metazoa > Arthropoda > Collembola > Symphypleona > Dicyrtomidae > Dicyrtomina > Dicyrtomina minuta. Next base: position 60,364,133 of record OX461809.1, read on the forward strand.
ATAAGACGTGGAATAGCAATAACTTATGGAAAACTGAAACCCACGTTAGATATAAAAATATTTGTGTCCGAATTGCGATTATGGCCACTCATATGAGACGGAATCATTACATTTATTCCATCTATGAGAAGAGCAATGTTTCAACATTTCAGGTATATTAATTTTGCACACTTATGACTCATTCATCTATTATTAAAAAAGAGATGGATCTAAGGAGCGTGCTTTGCAAAACGAAAAAATAAGGTTTACGCATATAAACTTTAGCCTACCTTCACAGCTTCCATAGGACTGAGGGCAATATCAGCAAAGAATTCAGCGGATGCTGAGGATGCTAAGTACAATGAGGTCCTCCATAAATAAGCATTTTCTTCGCCAATCAAGTCGGAGTACAAGATTTTGAAAACTTCGTAAAATCCGAATTTACAGAGACCCTGATAATTGAAAAATCCTTTGTTCCAAGCAAAAATTTCTAAACCAATAAATATAGAATAAATACACAACAAATATCTACTACTATTATTACCTGCATGGAGTATCCAATGAAAGTTGGTGCCCATCCCTTTGCAAGACCTCGGGTTCCTTCTTCAGCAACGGTGACCTGGGCGGGAATAAGATAGCAATCAATAATAATTAATAGTATATTCCATAAACTTGCTAATTTGGAATTACATTATATGTAACCAGCTGTAATAATGCCGGGGACTCACCCTGAACCCAGAGATGATGCTCTTGTATTTATCTGGATTTACTTGAAGACGGCATTTTACCAAATCCAAAGGAACAACAGCGGTGTGTGTAACTCCGCAAGAAATGGCTCCACCCAATCCACACAAAGCGTAGAATTTAAGGGATCCATATTCACAGGAGTATTCCTCTAAAAATGTAATGAAGAAATAATTTAATACAGAAACACTGCTTATGAGTTAAAAGCACGATAAATTAGTTTCAAGCGTATAGCAGCATTACGGTGGACTGAAGCCAAGAACAAACAAAAAATATTCATTCATTAAATTTCTAAACGATAGATTTTTTAATCGATCGTCGAATACTATCAAAGCGTGTTATGCAGACATATTACCTGGGCGTAAACGATCCTCATAATCATCCTGCCTTACGACAATAACTTGTTTGGCAATTTCAATCGTAGACGTGTAAAACAAAATAAATGATATCTGAATCAAAGGAGATAATTACCTTTTGGAGCAGCGGAAGCCATCGCAATATTTCTTGAGGGAACTATGGACGACTTCGGCAAAGCTACTTGCTCTCCTGCGCTGCATCGTGCCGTTTGAAACGGATTCACGAAAGGGTTGGATTTTGCCAATTCAAGAAGTGATTCAATCATCTTGCTAAATGAAAATATTGAAAAAATATATTTAATCACAGTTAACACAAACTAAATCACTCACAACACACACAGTAGAACAAAACGAACTGGACTATTTTTATTAGCTAACAACTTAATGACAAAACAAGGTAGTGCCTCCAGAGCCAGTTGGCACTAGTGCTTATCATTATCATACAGCTAATACTTACAACTTAAATTACCAAGTATACTGCTGAAGGTTTTTAACTACTCTATAGAACCTCTACTCATATGATTTGCAAACTACAAAATACTTGCAAAGGTTTATTTTTGGAATGTACTTCCATCTGCATGGTCCACATTTTGAGTACTATTGCCCGACTTCAATGCGCACGAACGAACTACTAACCTACAAGGATGAAGGCACATGGCATGAGGCTGCGGAAATATATATTCATCGGATACATAATTCATTCTGAATAACACTGAATACCACTATAGCGGTTTGGCTTGGCTCCTTTCAAAATTACAGAATACACTACCTTAAACGCGTGAAATCATAAGTTGGCCTCGTGACTTGATTCCAATGCCATCACTTGAACGGCACCGACAGTCTTAATACATACTAACGTTATATAAAAGCTCATTAACGTCATACCTAGCTCCAAAGATGAGCTTTGGCATTCCCTCACAAGCTGACGATTATATGTTTAATTTTATTAAAATGAAAGAATAAAAAAAACAATTATATACGCGAAGGGAAAATAATGCATTGTCTTATTGCAGATTTCCAGTTAACATGCAAATGCAGCAATTTAACATTTTTGGAACATAAATAATTTACATTAAGGGATGCACGTACGATATTATCGAAAAGATCAATACGGAACAAAGTCCAATTGGTCTTCAACCCATAGTGAAATGAGGGAGTCCCCATCGTACACTCAAGAACTCAAGACACAAGGTTTCACAAGTATTATTTTTACTCGATACTTGAAAGCTTCAAAGCTAAGAACATTGTATTTCAAAACTCCGTCGTCTTTGTTCATACAAGTTACAAGCACATTTATCTAATATGAATTTGTTTGCATGATGAAGCAACAGGACGTTAACTAGAGATTATACATGATAATTTATTAGTAATTAAGCTTCTTTCCTGCGTGGCGAATACTTCATAGCTTTGCAACCATGGTCAAAATTACAAAAGGAAAAAGGGAAAAATAAACTGAACACAATAATTATGAAGAAACTTGCACAGATCGCTCTGAGCATCGACAGAAATCCACGATCATATTCAAATTCAAATTTTCATATAATTTTTGAATTAAAAATTTCGAACAATAAAATAAAATAACGCCTTACAGAAAAAGTAAATATACGAAAATAATTTGAAGCAAGCGTAGCCGTTTAAAATTTTGAGTTTTATCTCCTCAAATCTTATTACAAAGCCGAAACGGTTCACCACCGCTTAGTATTTTTTTCTTTGAAAAGAATCAATTCGTCTATAGCGACTAAACGTTTCACAATTTTTGTAGTATGCTAATGTGTATCGCCTGGACTGGACCAACAAATAGTGAAGTTATCAAAGATAGTCACTAATAACTGCTAGCCAAAATAATATGCTGTTATCGATAAAAGTAGCATGTAGGTCAGTAAAAAACCTTCACACTTATGACTTACAACTTATGAATATGGAATATGAATTACGGGAATGGATTAGCCAGGCTTATCTATGACTATGATCTAGCCATTTTTTTGCAAATATCTTGTCGTTAAAACACTCTTTGCTCTTCCTCACGCCCTACGAGTTACGTAGCTGGACATACATTAATCTAGTATCGATTTTAATAACCGGTTTGAAGTTCTGCCTGTGTCCATTTTGCAATTAACAAAACTTCGGATTAGATTTAAAAAATACTTGAAGCGATACAAGATTGAAGATGTTACTCGTATTACCATTAACAATGAAAATTGAATATTATCTGCTTACTGCCCGACTCGTATATTAAGTCTTTAGCATGTAAGATGCATGATTTTATAAGATACAATTTTCCTGCAGTATATACAATTATTGCTGAACCACAAAATTATGATTGGCAAACTACAACCTACTTTAGACAATCAGACTTCAATGAAGAAATAATTAACTTTACTTTAACTGACTGTACGCACGCCAAAGCTTGAAGCCTAAGTATTAGTTATGATACTGGATATATATTTCGTCCTACTGTTTCCTCGCTCGCATTACATATTATGATTACATTATTAGAAAGCAGAACTATACAAAATATAGTACGCTGAAATTCTTCAAATTTTTTAGCCATGTTCGATGGTGAACAGATGAGCGATATGCCGGCGATTAATTTACTACTTACACTAACACATAGCTAACCATGGGTTACAATTGTAAGTTATTCAAACCGGCAATAATGGGTAAAATATCCTTTTTACGTAAAATAAAAATCAACCACCAAAGACTATAAAGAATTAAGAATAATTTTTGGAATTACCTTGTTCGACGAAGCTGTTTTTCACAGGGATATTAGATGTCAAAGTTGAGAGAATACTCCGACTGCTCTCACCTGGGCAAGATGGAGACCTGGAAAGAATGAAGACGACCAAGAAATGGGAACTCCCGTGCTCGTAGCAGTATCGATTGAGTTTACCAAGATTTCGACAGAGAGCTCTACATGCTCAAATATATACTCTTCCAGCCACCACACGTACGCACGACACTCAACTTCACCCAAGGCAAACTCTTCTATCTACACAACTTTGAGATTTAGGACGTACTTTTTACATTATTTTTTCTTGCGTCATTATATGCATTCTGTATCCTTTTCCCATATGTAAGATGCAGAATATGTTGTCTCTATTTTCAGAAATATCTAATGAATGCAAAATATACTACTTACAAACACACAAGCGTGCAGCGTGCAGCCACCACGATCCAAACCAGGACAAGAGCTTTAAAGTAATAGTTAAAGTCTTTTAAAGTGATAGCGTGTCGTAGTTTTGGTGCTTCAGGTCAAAGGTTAGTGCGTATCGTCATATAGTTCATAATTAAATTGTACACACTTTCAAATTTTGTTGTCACTTTATGAGTCCAAATTGTTGTCGTACTCGTATCTTTGACTCAAACTATGATATAAAATATCAAGCATAATCTGCTACCTAGAAGGCTATTATTAGTATTTTGCAGTTATTAGTGGCTTTATTTTATTCGAAAAGTATACAGAGTATATTCTGATGTACAGAATTTAATGATTATTAGTATATTAGTATTTGTAGGTCAGGGGTTAGTCAATTTACTGAATTTACGAACTTTCTGATTTTGATTCATGCAGACAGAGCGTTAGAACTTAAAGTCACATAGTCACATCGTATCTCTTTTAAAAGATCAGAATACAAATCTCAAAAGTCGTGCATTGAATTGAAGTCGGTATTGCCGGTAGGTTGGTGGTTGTGATTGTGAGATTCTTGATATTTGTTTAATAAACGTAGCTTTTGTTTTTGGATTGTTAATTCATAATTGTAAACTAGTTTGTATGTTGTAATTACCCAGTTAACACATTTTTATTTGTGAAATAACCTCAAACAAGACAAAAATATCATCCACTGTATCTGTTATTGCATGTGGATAAGTATCTCGTGACTAATTTAAAAAATCTGGGAAAGTCTATGTCTGTTCGTCCCCGAATGAATTGGAATTATGAAATATGTATCAATAGAGCCTGGTTGAATAATGTCTAGCCTAACATACAAAATAAACTTGTTTTGCTTATAAGCTCATTTATTATGTGAAATGTTAATGTGAAAATCGATCATTTTTACGCTGTAGGAATTTCAGGAGTTTGGCTTTCATATAGTTCCCGTTTTCCTTTAGCATCTCTACATCATAAATATGAATCCTTCAAACTTCAATGATGCCAGTGGTATGTACTTAATACTTAATATAATTCCGCACTTTATAGAGCACATATGTATAATTATTTAAATAGTAGGGGAGTGCGTATGTGTGATCGGGTTCATTTTTTTTCAACTTTGAAAATCTGTAACTTTTTTTGTACTTCCTCCAAATTCACTGTTTATGTACTCAAATACTAGCCAGTTCATTCTCTATATACCCTTAAAATATCAAACCGATAAACTGAAAATTCGAAGACTTGTACCAAATTGTATCAAATAACTTCGATAATTTTCGAAATTACAAAAATGCTGTTTATGTGATCACCGTGTCCCAAAATGTGATCATGTTAAAATTGCATTAATATTACAGTGAAAGTTAGTGCCTTTTATGTGATCACACTAGAAAACTTTCAGATAAAATGGAAAATGAAAGATAATGCGATATTAGGTTCCATTTATGAGAGTTTAAATAACACTACATGCGTAAAATACAAAATCACATGTTTTGGGGTGGTCTGGAAATGGCGTCACAAAATTAATGACATTTTGTCCCACCACTATTTTATCATTTTAGGGGTTGCCCATAAATGATGTCATCGAAGTTTCTCCATTTCTACGACCCTATGATTACCCTGTCATCAACCGAACCATTGTGTAGAATAGATGGATATCTTTAACATACGTTGTCATCAAGATCCTAGCTGACCCACTTACCGTACAACTGACATCATTTACGAATGATCTCTTACCATTGAGTAAGCGACTATTTTAAAATGGAATGTCATCAGTCATCAATATCTGGCTAGACCAGCTGACCCGAACGATGACATTCTTTAAGGACGATTTTTAAGGGGTTACCCATAAATTATGTCAAAATTTTGGTGGGTAAAAATAAAATAAACGATAATTCGGCATCTGTAACATTATGTGATAACAGCAATTGCGTAAATGATCGAGGAATTCCTGAACTAGTGGATTTATCTTGAGCAATAAGGCTAACGATACACTGAATTTTAATACCCACCCATTTTTCTAATTTGCAAAAAATCAAAATTTGCTGTAAGGGATAGTTCATAAATAATGTCACCCAAATTAAAATTTTATTAGGACCCATTCACCTATATGTCATGATTGTCATGACATCAACATTACTTAAACCGCTATATGTAATATGTCTTCAAAATCTGACTGGACCCACACCCATCCGGACGACATCATTTATGGACGATCCCTAATGATGTAAAACAGAATTGTCAACTTATTTTAATAAGCTGTTTGATAAACTGAGTTGATTCGATGCTTTTAGCCATCTGCAGCTCTGATCACATTTAGAGCTCATAGAATGATCACATTATAGCACAACTCCCGGATTTGACACTTTGACCTTTCATCTATTTTAGTGGGAACTCTCCGTACGAAAATCTCAAACAGTATCTTCAACTAGTTGGTAATGAATGTATCAATCACGTTGCACACGTTGTTTAATTCTAAAATGTACAACACTAGAAATTTTGAAATTTGAAAACTCGGAAAAAAATTCGGAATACGAGTTATTCTGATATTCGGACTTCGGCGATTTTACTCTGCCCAGGTTTTCAGAGTTTCGCACCCTAAATTATACTGTCGTTAGTTAAGAGTACAAGCTATCATTACCGGCTAGTAAAGGATTTCTGATGCAGCTTGTGCTTTAGCACCAGCCACTGATCACACTTAAGGCATGATCACATATACGCACTCTACTGCTATATATTTGCACTGTGGTTTATGTGGCTAAAATGTGAATGTGTATGTGTATTCCAGAATGATGGATAATGTTATTCTATCTTTAACTTTAGATCCAGATCCTGACGAAAGTGAGAAGACACGGAAGTCCTTGATCACACATTCCATTTCGTTTGTTTTACTTATTGGGATATTCAGAGCAGGTAGGGTGCACCTAATTCTATAAATTGTTGTTTAAGAAAAAAGGTAATGTATGCAGTTTTTTAATCAAGCATCATGGTTTTTCAATTATCTAATAAAGTTTTTTTTACTAACTTTTCAATTTTTCAGCTAAGCTTGTCGCGGACTACACGGGCCATGGTGCGTGAAACTAAATTGGAAGATTGTAGAATGTGCTACTTTAATTTTGAGTTGTAGAACTTGTAGAGCCGCGAGTTATTCGAATCAGTCATGTCATATCGTTAATATTAAATTTAGAAATAAACTCCAAACTTGTTAAACTTTTATTTAAAGTTTCGTCTTTATTTCCGCTGCATTTAAACTACTGTCATCTCAAATGTAATCTTGCCACTGTAGTCCATTGAGGATACCTACGTAATTTACGGATTTGTTGTATATAGGTTATTATGGTTAAAATATGTTTAAGATTATTCTCTTAAATACGCTATACACGCTTAGAAACATATAGATTATAGATTTTACCACGTTAATTTGTAACCATTTTTGCTGTTACTCCGGCATCGGCAGTCCAATCGGTTAACAGTGGTCAACAAGAATTTCGGTTAGGGATTTACCTATATTTTTGTTGTATTAAGCTAACGCAAATCGCGGTTAGATCACGCAACTGGTGATCCTGTTGGACAGGGAACCTACTTTTGCGAGGGGGGGGACAAACACTAGGAACAATTTTTCCCCAGAGGGGCAAGCCTATGCTTTAGCATGGGGCATCGGATTCCCAGGGGGAGAACTCTGCTCCCCCTGCCCCCCCCCCGGTTTCGACGTCCCTGCTCTTGGACGCTTTATTGAAAATTAACAAAAAAAGTCGGATTTGAACTACCCGAATTCGGGCATTGGTGACTTCCTCTTTAACCACTTGACGGAGGCAGCACATTTGTTAATGGATCACTAATTTAGCATACATATACAGTGTTACAAATGCTATAACCGATTTAATGCTAATTTTAACTGATTTGCTGTAAATATATTAGATACAGAAAATCCCGTTAAGGGTGTTTGTAGCACACAGTGCTGTTACATGAAACTAATTGATTTCTTTAGCCTCCGAAAATTCCAAATTCACCGATAAACCTGTTAAAGTTAACACTTAAACCTGCTAACGCAATCTTACAAGATTTCTAAGGGTAGATTAATTGTGTGGATGGATCTTCTATCTACTTTATTTACTTTCTATTTGTAATTGATTTGTGTGTCCTTAAATGGTCCTTACAAACTCTATTGGGTAGCGGGTACTCACAAATGTCAAACTCTCCGGAGTCACTTTACGCTTGGGATTTGAAAACAAATCTGGCAGATTCGATAGCCACTGCCTATATATTATAATAGGGTTTGCATACATTAACATACGTAATGCGGAGCTCCATTTGACTACTACTTTCTTATATGGGGAGTGGCTGATACTCAGTGAATAAATTAAATTGTCGGTGTCGTAAGAATGAAAAGATGGATAGTGTAGGAAAAAAATACTTTTTACTTCTATTGAACAATACGTTCTAAAACCATCTGCAGTAATCCGCCTGTGACGTGAGCTCCGCGGGTGACTTCATAATGCTAGATTTAACCTATTTCAAAGCTATCCTTGTTGAAGCTTGTTGTATATGAACCACTCTTAAAACATGAAAGCTGGTGTTTTAATCAGTTATAAGGCTTGCGTGAACAAGCACGAGCAAATGTAATGAATGTCCCATTGAATTTGCGTAACAGTGACTTTTATCCAGCTTTTATTTTTCTGTCGAATACAAAATTAGCGATTATTACTTCGTATCCGCTAGTAATCGAAATGGTCTGGTCCTGATTTTATAGTCTGGTCTGGTCCTGATTTTATAGTCTGGTCTGGTCCTGATTTTATAGTCTGGTCTGGTCCTGATTTTATAGTCTGGTCTGGTCCTGATTTTATAGTCTGGTCTGGTCCTGATTTTATAGTCTGGTCTGGTCCTGACTTATAGTCTGGTCTAGTCCTGATTTTATAGTCTGGTCTGGTCCTGATTTTATAGTCTTGTCTGGTCCTGGTTGTATAGTCTGGTCTGGTCCGACATAACCGGACCAGACTAGGCCAAACCATTTCGGACCAGGAAATCTCCAAAACAAATTGCCTGCGAAATTTTGCCTAAAATTTTGTCCTGGAGCTTACGAAAAATAAATATCACTCAACTTAAATAAAAAAATAAATGATTTCAAATGTAAAATATAAATACGTACTTATATGTATACATAATAATTCAACAAAACAGAGCATAAAACAAAATTATCCCGCTGGATTCCCTTTTAAACATTTTGCATTTGGTCGGACCAGAAAAATTTGGTGTGGTCCGAAATCCTCGAATCAGACCAGACCAGACCATATTTTCCTGGCCCGGAACAGACCAATTCGATCACTAGTATCCGCATCATAATTACAATAATAAAAATTATGTGAATAGGTAGTAATAACGCTCTAATTCCATGCCTGGATTTTCAATTTCTACCCTAATGTGAAGGCTACAATGTAATTGGAAATTATGCAATCTATCAATATTGAAAACACATTCTTTTAAATGTCTGCAAAATATGCATAGCATTTCCATCAAAGTGTGTCAAATTACCTTTGCTATATAGCTATAGTAAACCGATTCAGAAGTACAGTTTTCCCTGTATTTTAGTATGCGTCTTTTCTGAATAGTACTTTTTTTAGACATAACTTTTTAAATTAAAAATTTCTTTTAAAAATTGAAGATACAGGAAATATTTATGCAATACACCGTTTTAAGTACCCAACTTACCCTCATTGTTTAATTAGAATTAGATGTACTAGTTATGATTATTCTCATTTAAAAAACTACTATGAATAACCTCAATTGTTAAACTGTTAATTCTGAAAAGACAAAATCAATATTGACATAATATGAAAAATAAAAATAATTACAAAAAAAAACAGAACAGAGCGGAAGAAGTTTAAGTTGGGGAGAGACTGAATACTTTTCAGTGGAAGCACATGTTTATATTGCAGGAAATTGATTACGATGTAGTAAATCACGTATAATGAAAATCAGCTAAATGGCGGTAGATTTTTGAAAGGTGCTATGCAATCAGTTAAAGTACTAAAAAATAAAATCTAAAAAAAAACTTTATTTAACCTCGTGTATCTCAAACATACCGAAACAATTCGCAAGCTGACCTTCCCATTAATGGACTATTTTATGTACACACTTTCATTAAAGTCTTCATTCAGTAAAATCCATTCATAGATGCCGGACCTGAATCCTGCGCCAGGGAGGATTAACATCATTTATACGAAATTAATTCCAGACTACATTCCTCCTACCCTTGCCGCCGTCGTTCCTATAGCAAGTTAATAAGCTAAGCGGTTAACATTTTACATGGTCGATGCAATTGTATGAAATGGTCCTATAAAGGAATTCAGAGGGAACGTGTTTTGCACTATTTTTTGTATTTTAATGCTCTTTATAATAAAATTATCTTTAAAGCTCTTTTACGTCATGTGGGGAAACTTAAAAAGCAAATTCACTTGTGTACCCCATTTCTACTTTCTACACATGCCACATTTCTGCTCATGTATCTATTTTACGCCGTTATGCTATTTACATTGCATAACTTTTTGACTTACTCCTTGGTTAGATGTAAATATCCAGGACTTGCGCCAGTTCAGTTTAACATATCGATCAAGCGATTAATAATTACCGATCAAAAGTAAAAACTTGCGTCAAAACGGAAGTCGCAATGTGACATAAAAAAAGGAAAATAAGTTCATCTGTAGCTAGTCGGATTAAACATAAAAGTCGGCGATAAAACTACAACAATCACTGACACATGGCGGAAAGGAAGAAAACATATAATATAGACTAAATAATTTTTTACCAGCAGACAGTGTCCTCCAGGCTCCCGCATTGCCCTCATATACTACAACTAATCTTTAATTTCTCCTCGAAATATCTGTTAAAGCTTAATGTTCCGGAGTCCTGGGTATACATAATATGTATACCTAGCCATAGTTTCTTTTTGCATGGTTGTTTTGGTCCACATGGATAGGTATGCACAGGCTGCAGCCCACTACGGTTGGATAGTCACATGATGGTGTTGACTGAGCACAGTAACATTTTTAATTACAATCGCAAGAAGCTCCCCATGTCTCACTGCATCTACTGATATTAAGCGCCCCTCCAATTGAGAAAGGGTATATATACCGTATTTCCTGTTTTAAACCACGGGGTGTACCATTAAAAATCGCACCTCCCAGACCCGTATATTAAAACAGGCCCGTGTATTATTACAGGCCCGTGTACTACCATATAAAACAGTGTTAAATAGACCCGTGGACTATTCAAACTCATACCTTTCAGACCCGTGTAGTAATGCAGGCCCGTGTACAATTTTGGACCCGTGGTTTAATACAGGAAATACGGTACATTATTCTAAAAGTAAGAATAACAGCGCGGTGCAGCCCGTGCAGCATTGAAAAGTTGTTTCAATAAAGAGAGGAGAGACAAATAAATACTTAATAGCAGGAAATGTGTTAGAGTTAGGATACAATTTGTAAATAAATAGGCATGAAGCCACCTGCAAAGCTAATAGCTATGAAGCGAATTTAGCACTACTCAACAGCTTTGAAAAATAAGTAAAATCATAAATGAAATGCGCGATTTGTAATAAAAAAACAGTGTTCGTTTATTTCAGAACATTTATGAAGTATTGAAAATATGAGTAGGAAAAAAAAGTCCTTCCTAGTACTAACTGAATAGATGAATACTTCTACTTAGGTTTATTTTGTTTCACAATTAAGGCAATGAATGATCTATGTGCAGCGAAAATACAACAAAGTTAATTTAAAAAGCTCAGATTATTTAACATGAAAAAATCATAAGTAAATCATACACTAAAAACAAAAGCACCCTAACAGGATTCAACTGGTAAGAGGCGGGGGGGGGGGGGGGGGGTACATGTAATAATAAATAATATAATTTGGAACAACTAATAACAACAATAATGATTTTGGGAATTCTTGGACACTCTCACAGAAATCCACTGGACCATAGTTCTCAGAACTGTAATGCGAATTCATACGAACTGACCTTCTCCAAGCAAATAACAGTATATAAAGCAGAAAGATCCATACAGCGACTCTACGTAATTATAATGTTTAGCATAAATAAAGTAAATAATATAATATGAGATACTACGTCAAAAATTAGATCTAGTTAAAGCTACATATGAAAGATTTCTCAGAATGAGTTCTACAAACGAATAAAGATAGATTCCATTCGAATATAATATGGGTTGGTTTATTACAACTGGATGAATCAATCTTTTCTGATAGTACTATTATTATACAACAATAAGTATGAACTACAACTACATATTAATATTATATGTAACGTTAAGATGACCGAATTCAAGAACAACGAACTTCGCTCCTCGTTTTTACACAATTAAGTTCTATTAAGCCATAATTTAAAATCAAAATTCTTCAGAATGCCCTTCGTACACTTAGGGTCTTTTGGCGTTCCTGAATTCAGGCTCAGACTTCCATAGAAATAACAACAATAATTAATTAACCTACCTTTATATTGCACATGATCTATTATTCGAAATGGTAGATTAAGACTTAAGTTTTTGCATAATACTCGTCTTACAGTACCCTTAACTATATGTCTAAAAAAAACTTAAATAATAATAACTATTTGTAAACTCCACGAATCTTGATTCTACCAGGTAATTAATAATTAGTTATTTACATTTGGTTCATTTTTATGTTCACTCATTCCATATATGTAAACAATCACTCAATCAATCATGGTGTCACAATTGCTCTACATATTTAGATAATTGTTCTTGAGGAGTTAGCACAGAATCATCCGGCTGAAGCTGTGGTGAATGACCTAAAATGTCCATTTGTGGCGTTCCCGAACCAGCCACAGGATGAGGCGAATGCGAAGGCGTGGGAGGATGATGAGGTCGAGGAGAAGGGGTAGGCATTGCCCTTGGAGAGGCGCTAGGTCCGGAAACTGGGGTCGGAGGCCCCATAGGGGATGACGAAGATCCAGGGCGACCTCCAAATCGTTGCTGTTGTAACTGAGATTGAAGAGCTGCATTACTTATTTGAGAACCTAACTGATTTACATTTGGGTTTCCCATCTGACCCATAGGAGACATCTGTGACTGAAGTTGGGTCTGCAGAGTTGAACCATTCCCAGATCCCATCTGATTCCCGATCCCCGGATTCATGGAGCTCGGCAACTGAGACATCTGCGGATTGCCAGCTCCCATCTGATTAGCACCCATTTGGTTGCCTTGAGGGTAGGCTAGGAACTGCTGCTGCTGACCTTGAGCACCACTGCTTCCCACTGACTGCTGAGGTATAACTTGTTGCTGTTGCTGCTGTTGCCTCAACAACAACTGTTGCTGTCTCATCCATTGCTGCTGTTGTTGTTGCTGCTGCGGCGTTAACATCTGACCGTGAGGAGCAGACGGATGCTGCATGTTGTGCTGATGGCCCATTCCTATATTCTGTTGACCTAAACCTATCAAGAAGCAAAGGCCCGAATTAAATACACATGAACTGAGGAAAATGAACAAGTTGGGAACATTTTACAGCCCACATTGGTTAATCCCATACATATCGGTTGTAGAATAAAATATCTTGTGCCCTGCAACCGTGTTTGTATCTACATTTAGGCAATACGTACATTCATATTATTTTCTCTTGAAATACCTACCTTGATTTTGAATTATATTAGGCTGATGTTGTTGAGAATTTAATCCTGAAGTTGGCATCATGTTCTGACCCGGTCCTGGCTGATGAACAGTTTGGCCACCCGCTTGTTGTTGAGCTGCAGCTTGTTGCTGCTGGATCTGCTGTTGTTGTTGCCTATGTCGTATAAATGCAGTCATTAACTGAGGATTTGACTTCAAAATCTGTAATACTTGTTGCTGCTGCTCCGAAGTAGTTGGAGATCGTAAGGTTTGAAGAAGTTGGTGCAGTAACATCTGCCCTTGGGGTACTTGTTGTCCAGGCTGAGCCACGACTGGGCGAACTTGATTCTGATTTCTTATATTTAATCCTGCAATTAAGAAATTCCAGCTCACAATGAAATCTTTAACGACCAGTGAAGCACTGATAGACATATTAAAAACTTTGAAAAATCACGAAAGATTGTATGCTAAGCAGGTAATACTGGTCCTGTATCACTTACCTTGTTGCTGCTGTTGCTGTTGTTGTTGTTGCTGCTGTTGTTGTTGTTGCTGCTGTTGTTGTTGTTGTTGTTGCTGCTGCAGCTGTTGCTGCTGCATCATTGCTATATTAGGTTGTTGAGTAGGGACAGCATTGTTAACGGGTCGTGTGGGGGGATATCGCTGTTGCATCTGATCTATTCCGGGCAGGCTTCCGTGACGAATTGGAGGGGCAGGTCCAGGTGCGGGAGGGGGTCCACGCGGTGTGGGACTCATCTGTGGGGGAGGTCCTCTGAACTGCACCCCAGGAGAAGCACCAGGATTACTCAGGGGTTGTTGCATCAGATGTGGGGGATGAGCAGGGCTCTGATGTGATTGTGGCGTTTGTTGCACTGGTTGCATACTATTAGGCGCTATTGCCTGAGCATGTTGCCGAGCGACTTCTTCCTGCACTTGCCTCGCAGCCTAAATAGACAAAAATATTTATTATCTTAAGTTCCGCATCACAGGTGGAATGCAAAACAATGCTCACATAATGCACAAGCTTTTTTATCAGATAGATGCGATACATTTAAACCAAGTTTAAGACAGGTGAAGAGTAATTAACATCAAATTAAATAAAACACACACGAATCAAAATCAAACAAATGCACAATCATGCTACAATTTAATTGTCAACACACACACGTTATATAAAACAACAATTTTGTTTACCTGCAATGCAGCCAAAGGTGCTCCTCCGCCTGGTTTACCACCACCCCCAAGATTTGACATTTGCGGTGTAATACTTCCAGGAAGTGGCTGTTAAATCAAAGTTAATGGCTATTAGTTTTAAAGTAGTTGCAATGAAGTTTAAAAACCCTTTGTCAAGTCACTGTTTTACGATACTTGTAACAGAGACACAACTCAGTATACAATGATGAATATTTTGTCGTGAGACTAGGAGTTATTCAGGATGAGGAAGGAACTATCTAGAGTAAAATGAGATAGACATTATCTATAAAATAATCCACAGAATAGAGATAACCTTCTTATGGATTACAAAGTGAAAGTGGACGTAGAAAAGGAGGTGTTGTTGTCAAAGTATAAACGATTCAGAGCGTACTCACTGTATTTAATAACGTTTTAAATACGTAATCATGAGTACTTCAAAAACGTTTATTTCCTTAACTCCAATCACGCCTTACTTCTGCAAGAAACTCATTCACAGTGACGTCGTTCTATGGAAGGCAGATGTACATACCACGAACGTAAATTAATCATTTCTAGCTTTAACATGTTGACGAACGTAGGAGTGGAGTTTTTGAATGTGACCCTCTTCTACTTCTTCCAGGCTTAACTTCTTACACAATTATTATGCAGCAATAGAATAGCTAGATTACAATATATGTGCCTGACTCAACTGGTGATTCCGATGCTCAAAATTATTGAGTGGGAATTGATATGGGAATACTTATATTATTAGTTCTCATCTTTGTAGCCTTGTCATGAATTTTTATTTGATGGAATGGAAACTTAGTCTTATAAGCTTCCATTACTGAGCTCCAGTTATAGTGATTTTAAGCCCTGAAATCAAAGTTGGGTCAGTCACAAAACTTGAACCTTACGTTGGAGCGGAAACTCTGTCCATGTATTAGTATTTCTTTATACACGTGCAAATTACAAAACATATAACAAAGTTGTGAAAAATATAATATGCAATAATTTCAATTAAAACAAGTCAAAAATCGCACACCAGTCCCAATTGTAAACCACTTTGCATTTGAATTCTCAGGTCATGAGTAGGCAGACTCATAAAAAAGAAATCACCCAAAAATACACACAAAAATACGATGTAACGGCAAAGATGATTTGACTATTTTGACATTTTCCAGCATAGCTGTTTTTGGACTTCCCTTAATTCGTTTTTTCACCTAGTTATACGGGTTAAAATTGCGAAAATAACCAAAACATCGAACTTGAACTGTGTGTTCCACTCAATTAAGTGATTTGGAAGTAAATTTATCTCACAAGGAATGGTCGTCACATGTGTACTGCCTTTCAACATCAGCTAATGCGCGTTAGATGCATCTGTGGTAACTAGCAAACGCGTGCCTAATAATTTTTGTCGCAGGTCAAGTGTTTCGTAGTCAAAGGCCATTTACGTAAATGTAACACTATGCGAGTTTAAAAATATTTTAATTTCAATAAGAAAACTCAATTTGCTTCATTTTGCCTAGGACCATCATATCATTTAACCTAGGAGCTTGAAAAATGTTTTTTTTTTGGCATTTCCGCTATTCACTTATCATAAATGGGGGAAGCTACAACCCTGCAGTTATATTTATTTGTGTTTAATCTTAATTCACGAAATACTATTTTCCTATTAATTTATTACTTCAATGCATGAAATTGTGCGTATATATGTGAGGACTGAAATATGCTACCTGTAATTTACACCGAGTCAAAAATAAAGGCCTGCCTTCAATAAAGACCCGGTATTTTACACCTACCTATTCCTAACTGACATAGTAGTTACTTAACTAAGGAATAAAACCCCGCATCTAGTACAAGCCAGACCTCTGACTGAAGTCAGGAATTTCATTTGATATTTTACGGTATTTATTTTTCCTTAAACAATTTTGATACGTGAAACCTGCTCCTGAACTCGAATCATTAAACCTAATGCTATGAAATAAAAAATTACCTGGGGTGTTACCGGGCTAGGACGAGCCGGTGGAGCAACACTAGCTGCTGGGGCAGGCGGCGTGGCGGTAGACGTTCCACCCATCTGCATCATCATTTGCATTCGCCTTCTGAGTAGCTGACTCTGTTGAAGTCGTTGATGAGCCTGCTGTTGCCTGAGTTTATGCTTAATGTTGGCACAGAACGGAACCGGACACTTAGCCTCCTGACAATGTTTGGCATGATAGCAACAAAGGGCAATGAGTTGCTTACAGATTGGACAGCCTCCGTTAGTCTTCCGCTTACATACCTACGAGAGATAAATTGCAATTCAACAGACATGATTTTTCTAAACCGTTATAAAGTTATCCAATTTCGTAGCTTTTGAATTAATAAAAGTTTAAGTACCTTCGCATGAGCAACTACTCTCTTCATTTTGTGACAAGAAGGTAGACGACAGTTCGCATCTCTGCACTGACAAGCATGGACAAGGCTTTGAATACAACGCTGAATCGATAATTTCCGAGCTTCTTGCGGATTAGCCTGTTTCTGGTCACTTGGAGAAGCACTCGAACCATCATCCAGATCGAAACCAAGTTTGTCCATTTTGTGAGGATGTCCACATTTTTGGAAACAGCCCACGCACAAGTCGAAGTCATCACAGACCGTGCAATGATACCTGTACGACACCGTAATACTTAAAATTAGGTTAGAACCGGTATAACTGAAGAGTACGAGGGTAAGTTCACACGCATACAATTACAAATATTAAATACTGACCTAGTTTCCACGTGATTCTTGCAGTTATTGCAAGTGTAAACAAATCGATCCTGTCCTTGATTGTGAAGCTCGTACAACATAGCCATTGTGGAAAACTTTGCTCTCCGCAAGGAAGAAAATTCGTAGTGTTTATCCCTTGCAAGAGTCAGGAATGCGTCTCGTCCGTCCATTAAATCGCAAGTGATAAAAGGATCAGGATCTTGAATTGCCTGTGAAGTCATAACATTTCAACAATGTACGATCAATGATGTACTCTTGTTGACACTAACCGATCCCGCAGGACTTTTGCCCAATATCAATACACAGAATGACCCGACTACAACACATATGCTATGTTTCACCAGTGCGCTTCCAAATTAAAACTTATATTAGTGCCGAAAATATTTCCACAATGAGCATTATATCAATGACTGCCAGAAACCTCGAAGAACTTGTCAGACTTATTAGTAGACGTACAATGTAAATGTATGAATTGGCTGACATTTCTATCAGAATGAAAAATTTATTTTATAATGAAAACCATACAAAAATATATTTCCTTTGCTACAAAAGTTGGGAGTACACAGGGCTAAACGAACAACTGATGACCGACCTCATTACGAACATTCACAACTGGTACACTCTGGCTATAACTTCTCTAACAAGTAGTCTTAAGCGTATCAATCCGATTCAGGTACGCTAACTTATTTCCCAATGAATGCAATGTTATTGTTTTATTTTTAATCTGAAATCACAAACAGTTCAACACTACCAAATAAACATTTATTCGCTTGGAAATCATTCAAAACAAGATTACTTTGAATGTCAAGACAAAGACAGTTATTGCCCATGGCCCTCGGGGTACCAGGCACGTACTAATTTATAAACAAATCGGCAGGGATTTATGTCTGTCTAGAGCTAAAATATTTTGTAGGCTTATTATTTGCTAGGGACACATTTTTTTACGGTACAACGTGCAGTATTAAAAAACTTATTCTGACTCAAATGATACCATTCAGTGCTTCTGGTAAACTTTAAAATAACGTTTAAACATATACATTATATGAAATATATTCACCATAATTTCGTATTTTCCCTACTATACAATGCGATTACAATTACACTGCAAAAATATTCTCCAAGAGCAAGCACGTAATAATTCGTAGTTCGAAGTTCGATGGTTCCGCTACCGGTGAAACTCAACAATGTATAAGACAAAAAAAGTATGTAATGTGCTACACAAGTGCATCAGACCGAAGAAAATTTGTGTCTTTCCGGAACTGCAGCGGAAGTGATAGAGAAAATTTTTGAATTTCTAAGCTAACTTAATAAGAGCAAAATGTGTATCACCACTGGACTTACCGCTAAAGAAGCAGCCGATTGGGCAGAATGCAAACGAATTACGAAGAACACTTCCTTGTGTTTTTCCATTGTGGCAAATATTTTTGTAGACAAGTCGTTTCCTGTTTGAGGTGCGTTTGACTTTTTATTATTTTTCCGCTGATTTGCCTTAGATTTGTTGGACTTCTTCGCTTTCTTCTGTCCTTTCTTTTTACCATCACCCACCACTTCCATTTCCTCCTGTTGGCGAAAACAAAATGATTGTAGAATTTTAATTTTACGAATAAACCGATGGTTATGTAATATGAGGCTGTTTTTCATACAGCAGCAAATGTATACAAATAAAAAATAATAATAAAAGCAAGAATAAATTTTATTTGTTCAATTACATTTTCAGGCCAGCATACAGTGCTGGCAGCGGCAGCAGCAGCTGCTGCTTCTGCGGCTTCCGCCTGTCTTCTCTTCTCCTCCTCTTCTTGATCTAACTCCTTAATAGATTCCTCTAAAACATTAGGCCAAAAATCTCCCTCAAAATAGGGCAATTCAGCCGCAGACGTTAAATTATCCTCCATAGCTTGTTTCAGTATATCCTGTAAGAACAAAAATTTCAGTTTGCAATTTTACTCTCGTCTCAATTTTGTAGTTTAGACAAAGAACAAATTACAATTTGTGTGCTAATGCGTTTAATAGCTAGTCCACATCCTAAATGAAATGGCCGATTAACTACCTCAATTCGTAAAATACGATTTACTTTGCTGCCGTAGCTCTGAGCTACGGGTAACTGTCAGGTTTACTTTTTAAAAAACAGTTCCTTCGGTATAGCTACAAATAGCAGATGAAAACTGACTTTAAATAACGCATTATAAATTGAGTTAATGTTGATGTATGATTTACACGAGCAGGAAGACTTATAAAAGTTTACCTTGTAGTCGAGAACGATCCTTTCAATGATGCCTTTGTCCAGCATCTTTTTGTACCATTCCTGAAGCCTCTTCGGTTTGGGGATTTTCTGATCCGTAGGATGACAGTGGAAGATGTAATCATCCCCTTCCGAAGGGGGGCAAGCCCATATGTGAGCCATAGTATAGCCCAATTGCTTCACGTATTCCAGGTAACCCAGTAGAATCTCATGATAAACGGCAGTTCTGAATTGTCGTGGTTTAAAGAAATGCACTGAATCTAGATATGCAATGTACACTCGTCTAGTATTCGGAGTTGGACATTCCGACCCATACTCCTGAACATGCATACCAAAAAAGCACACATCTGTCCCATCAATATCTTCGAAGGCGAACAACGCCTTTGCTCTGTATGGAAACGTCTCATGTAAATCGCCCGATTCAACAAATCTATTTTTCATTCCTGGTTTCACTTCAACAATTTTATCGGAAGATGAGACAACGCGTATGTACACTTCTCCAGCCCCAGCTTCCTTTTTCTTCAAAAAGTTGTTCACTCGTGTTTCTATATACGTACCCAATTTTGTGGTGGAGAGACGCTTGGCGTTGAATTTGTTTTCTTTTCTCTTGGAATTATTTTGTTTTAAACAGTTATCACACGTGAAGCCTTGGGGCCAAATGCAGTCCATGTGAAGTACGCAAATTTGATGAAGCTTCCTACCACACTCCTGACATTCCACAAAAGGTTCCAACTCTAAGTGATCATTCTTCATTTCTACAAACTGTTCCTTTTTTATGCTTGCCTGTGGCTGCGTAGGATCATCCCCAAGTGTGACTGTGTCACCCTGAATATCATTGAAGCACTTTTGGCAGTACGTGTATCTGTTTTGATAAGAGTAATATTTCGCGTCTCTTGGAATGGTACATAGCTGCTTACCGTAACAACATAATGTCTGAGGATTGAATGCATACTTGCGCCCACAACAATACCCTAAACTCTGCATCACCGGGTCGATTTCCACTTCAAACACTTCCGCCAGTTTTGTACAGTAACGATAAACCCTGGAAGTCTTGCGATTGTAAAGCCATGCGTTGTCAAACATCAACCATACGTCATCAACATACTCCCATGGATCTGAATAAAGACCTTGGTCAAGTTTCCGTCGAATCGTTGATAAGTCCATAGGCTTTTTAATTATTTCGAAGTAATCTGGGATTCCTAGGGCTTGGGGATCCACGGGTTGTTTGAATGGAAGTGATTCTGGGTCCTGCCTTATCAATTTGTCCAACGTTGGTGTAAGGGCGGTTCGAAGTTCTTCTGGCTTGAACAGGCACTTCTTCTTCTTTGATTCCGAAGAAGAGGAAGGAGGAGCTGGCGATGGCTGGGTTGAAGGAGTTGTAGCAGGAGGTGGAAGTGAAACCGACGATGGTGTTTGAGGCTCGCATTTTGCTCCACTCGCACTCGCATCCATTGATTCGGAAGTACTGGCAGTAGACATAGGACTGGACGTTTCCTCTTTTATTTCTTTTTTAACGATAGATGTGTTCGCAGGTTCGACCATCATAGCCGTTTCCTCGTTAATATCATTACGAATTTCCGGTTTAATATCTCCATTACGCGGCTCTTGCTTTCCCTCGCTAACTTCAGGTGGAGGAATACTTAATATTTCTGTCTTTATTTCCACCGTTTCAGCTTGGATAATGTCCGAGACAGATGTAGGTGGATTTCCCAAGCTTTCGTAGTCAGTGCCATTAAAAGATAATCTGTTATTAACTGGAGGCTGAGAAACAGGTGTTGGTGGCTGAGTAGATGTGGGTACAGAGGGGGGCTGTTTAAGTATATCGAATTGTGGTTGTTGTTGTTGCTGTGGCGGCTGCTGCGGCTGCTGCTGTTGTTGTTGTTGTTGTTGAGGTTGCGGCTGTTGTTTTGCTTGTGGTGGTTGCTGTTGTTGATTAGACTGCTGCTGCTGTGGGGGTTGTTGTTTAAACACTGAGAATTGTTGTTGTGTAGAAGTCGGTACACTTGCCTGCATATTACTAGGAGAGGGTTGCTGAGGCTGAGACAAAGAGTTGGTACTTGGGACTGGCGAAGTCAAAGATACCTGAGCTCCAGCGAAAGGTGGCCGACTAATTGGAGCTGAATTCCGTACCGGAGCTTGGGAATTTTGAGAGGGAGGAATTTGATTCGGCATTATGGGTGCCCTAGGAATCGGTTGTTGGGGTGAAGCAGCAATTGCATTCGGAAGAATATTATGCTGTTGTAGCAACTGCTGTTCTTTTCTTTTTTGACGTTTTTCCTCCAATTCCTTCTGTATCTTGTAGATTTTTTCGGCCAAAAGATGATAGTACTCTGACCTTGAATTCGCCGCCTCGTACATGTCGCCTTCAACTTTTTTAGCGTATGAGACTAAGTTGCACATTCTACGGTCGAGCATTGCCGCAGGATCAGGTGATGGGAATATAGCTTGCACTAATTTATGAACAAGGTGATTTCTGAGATCAGGGCTGATAGATTGATGCCATTCTTTTGTGCCTTGCACAGGAGAGGCTGTAATGCCAGAAGTGCTTGTCGGTGGATGAATACCGCTTCCATCGAGACCAAGTACAATATTAGGATTCCCTCCACCAGGGAAGAGAGGTGAGTGTGCACTTCCATCATTCGAAATCGACGGAGGTTGCGGAGAACCTGTTCTTAGTCTAGGGGAAGGCGTTGAAGGTGGAGCAGGTGGTTGCGATGGTTGAGGCGTAACCAGCGGCCTCGGCGGTCTTAACGTGGGATTATTCGGAGTAGCTGGTAACAGGGAGTTCTGAACAGGGTTATTTGGGGGACATGCGAGACCTGTGAAATGCAACGTAAAATTATCAAAATAGTACATTGCCTAGTTATGCTAAATTGAAACAACCCTTCAGCACTGCGTAGTTAATAAAATTTTTATATCCGAAAAAATTCTTAATCCCGATCACAAATCTTAAATGCCTTGGTTTAGACAGCGGAGATGAATGCGGAACCAAAGTATTTCCCCAGGAAATATTTAACTATTAAATTTTGCAACTACCATCACTGACACTTTATCAAAATCAAACGATAAAAATTAGAAAAAATCAAAGTTGCTGATTCTCCAGAAATTGCGAGATATGATGCAACTACCCTGATACTAACAACTGAAGAAGTCCATCACTAATTGCGTATATGCACGCCTACTCTGCAGTGATACTTGATCAACTGTGATTTGGCATAACATAAATTTGAAAAATAGGTAGAAATAATTACAACAAAAAAAAAAAGGAAAAATCAATGACCAGTGGTTAAATGCAAGCTTAAGCTTGAAGTTATCAAAAGTAACTAATAAATTGTAATTCCTCTTAAGACTCACCAGGTATTTTTGTAATACAAAGAGCTTTTAAATAACCATTGCAATTAAATATTAAGTAGCTTTGAATAGAGTTGCTGCTATTTAAGTGTCGTGTCAAGGTGTTGTAAATCAGCTGACTTAACAACATTAATTATGCAAGTATTTCCAAACATGGTCAAAGCCAAAATTATAAAATGAAAGAGATATAAGAAACAGGTACTCTAGAATTATCTAGAACTTAACTTTGCTTTTTCAGATGTTTTTATACTACTCAAATTGAAGTTGTATTATTCTTTTTTGATAGTACCCGGGCATTCTGCCTACACAAATTGCAAATCAAGGTAAGTTCAACTTACTGAAATAAGTTTACTTGGCGGTTTAGTGTTTTTATACCGGAAGGTCTAAAAGGGACACTACCATTATGTTTGAAATTAGTGTAAACATTATGCACCATGGAAGTTACGATGCGGTAATGGCAGAGTCCGAATTATCCCTAACATTATGTCTATACTTCAATGGGAATTGATTTGTAATAAATTTACTATTTTAAATTCAATAAAACAAATATATGTCCTGGCTTACCTAGAGCATCACATGCTCTTTTATACTCAGCATTATTCACATTAGAGGCAGGGTTGGGACTATGCTGAGAAGTTGAATTCCCCACAGGTGCAGGTTGATTCGGCTGATTCGTATTGACATTACCTCTGTTCCGGTCAGCCTGTTTCAGAGGCAAGCACACAGGACAATCTGTACGCGAACAGTGTTTCCAATGAGAGATGATTTGCCTTGATGACGAGCAATGAGTAACAGTACAATTCCTTCCAGCTTGACAAGTTGTCATGTGGTTTAATACACTCTTCATTGTTCGGCAGTGAGGTAAAGTGCACTGTGAAATATTTCAAAATTTTGCCTAATGATACAATATGCTGCCAATTTGAAGAACATAACTTTAGAATTAGATGCCACATCAAGGCCAATGTCTAGTGTAATCCTTAAGTTGTTTAATTAATCTAGTTTTAATATAACTAAATAATTTACCTGTCTTTGCTCCCCGTTAGTTTCACGTCGCTGACATTTATGCGCATGAAGTAGTAGAACTAGTTGTTGCTGAATTAATTTCCTCTTTTCCGGATCCGCATTGGAAGGTGGTGCAGCCTGTTGTTGTGAAGTCGGTTGCTGCTGATTCACCTGACCTGTAGGCCCAATTGCAGGCTGCGACAAAACTTGATTCTGATTCACAACTCCCGACTGTACTAATGGCACGGTGCTATTCATACCATTATTTACATTGATATTTAATGAGGGTGAAGAATTCACCAAAGTGTTTGCCATCGACGAGACTCCCGGTGGAGCGACGACTCCACTTAATTGTGGCTGCTGCTGGGATTGTTGTCCTGTCGGCATTGCTGTTGAGACGACCACATTTGGTGGAGGATTTTGTGTCACAAAATCGTCATTAGGATATCGAGGTGGAGGTTGCATTGGGGCTGATGACATGCCAATATTAGGTTGTAACATTCGTTGTATTGTTGGTCCGCTAGTTCCTCCAGCGAATGCATAAGAAGAATTCATTCCACCAATGCTCGGAGGACCCTGATAGATGGAATGCAATTATTTTAGAATAATTCACAGCACGCATATTACTTTTCAACTGGTAGTTCATGATAGTTAAGCGTACCTGAAGTCTCTGAGCACCCAAAGTGGGAGTAAGAGAACCGATCTGCGGATTTCGGATACCCCTGACCATCATTGGACCATTGGGAACCATTTTTGTCATCATCATGTTATTATTCATTACAGGTTGCTTATTCAGGAGTATATTGTTCTTCGCTCCTCCACTGGGTAGCATCATCTGTAATTAAAGTCCAAGGGATCACGTGAGAAAAATCAAGTACACGACTCATGACAATGTCAAATAGTTGATAAATTGGTTCACTTTAAAATAAACTCAAGTATTCTCCAAAACATACCTGATGAATCTGCGGCTGAGATTGGGAAGCGGCTTCTCCATTTTGTAACTGGAATTTCTGCTGTTGATTCGGTATCGTCTGGGGAGCCCCAATGAGAATATTTTGTTGGGGCTGAGACGTTGGAGTAGCCTGATCCAGATTCCATGACGAACCTGACGGTAATAAGTCTAACTCATCTGGAAGATGTTTCTCGAGGTCAAAAGCCTCGTTCCCGAACGGATCTATTTTTTAAACACAAAGTAGGAAACTTGTAAGCACCACGTAACACAACACTTATGAACATTTCAGTAACTATTCAAAAACTTTAAATTGGCGATCGTGTACTTTCAACATTTCTGCAAACTCCAGAAAGGAAAACACTGGCTAAATAAAATTATTATCAATTATAGAAGATTAGTAAAACTAGATAGATCAGTATAATTCGTAATAAGAAACCCGAAATCTTCAATATATGTGCACCAAGTTTAAAGCTAATGGTTGTGACATCGTATTATAAACGAAAAAAAAACTACAACCAAAAATAAATCAAATCTAAAATATAAGTTCCGTCCAACACTCTTACAGTTGCCAAACACTAAAAGTAATTGTTAACTCCAAGATAACAAAACAAGTCAAATTTAAAGAACTCAAGTTTAATGTTTGTTTACTAAAGTGTTCTCATTACCCGCCACTTAGCCGCTTTGTATATTTCTAATAGCATGTGCTTTTAAATATCAATACAAAATTCAACAATACGTAGGAAAACAATTACCTTAACCTACAAAAGAAGTCAATTAAATCCTTACTAATTCAATTAAAAACTTAAATATCAAAAATAAAACTCAAGTTTTGTTTACAGGCTTTACCATTCAGACTTGTTTGACAGTACTATGTCAAGTTCGTTATTAGGGTTCCACCCCAGAAAAAAAAACCCTAATATTATCGAATACAATTAGAATGAATCTACTAAATATAATCACAAAATTTTGACCCTCACCAATTTAATTTTTTTTCAAAAAAAAAATTTTTTTAAAGTTTTTGAATAATTCTAATTTCAATATTACCTTGGTTGTCATTAGATGTATTACCTTGGTCGTTGAGTCGGGGTCGCTTCTGTGGCGGCCCATCTAATGGATCTGCCATTTTCACTTCATTATATTATTTTACAAAATTTTAAATTTTAGTTGGCCCAAAAAATGTATTAATCCACAGACAAATTTTTATCTACTTGTAAGTTTATGTCTGACTTCTTCGGGCCTAAAAACCAAAATGGCGTTTCTCAACTTCTTTCCTACGTTGTGTTAAAAACTCCTGGTCTATTGGATGTGAAGAAAAACTCCGCCTTCACTTGCTAGCTGGGGTAGCACTGGCTCCATCCCGTCACGTGGACACGCTGGGGTGTTTCGAATTCCAGCAGTCTCAAGCAATAGGAAATTAAATGTGAGAGTGGCTCTCTACCCTTAAACCGCCCCGTATTTAGCTACTGCAGTCTCACTCACTACTACTATCTCTCACACACACCACACTTTACACTCGGACACATAGTACACTACTACTTTTTATTTTATCCCACACACAACTACTCTCTCACGAAACGAAACCATACCAAACTGCTTTGGGAAAAATCCTTGCTATATCCCAGACGAGTTATGTTATACTACACTGTGAATATAATATTATGCTCTCAGATATTATCGTAGGAAAATAAGAATGTATGTACGTACGTACCTTTTACTTTACGTACGTAACTTTTGTTGAGTTTGAGCTTTGGGTTTTTGGGTACGTACGCTTACGCTCTATGTACTCAAGTATGTACTTCCACACACAGTACACAGACAGGACATTTTCCCCTACTATTTTATAACGTTGAGTTTTTGAAGGTTTGCGTTCGTTTTGAAGTTTTGTTCAAGTCTACGGGTCGAATCTATGTGTCCAACTAATACGTTCAGTCCTTACGTTCTGTCTTTTTCATTTTACTACTACTACTACTACTATTATTATTATAGACGGTAGTATTCGGTACTTGGTTGAATGGTAGTTAGTTTAGTGTAGTGAAGTAGCCAAGAGAGTAGACGAGAGGGTTACTTTTCTCAATTCCGTACTCGTAACTCCCTCTCATAGAAACCCTATATGAAGTATAAGTCTGAGCCAAAAAAAAATTATCATCCAAACGAAAGTGCTCTACTGGTGACAAATAGCGTCACAAATTCTAAACCAACAACCCAACATCTTTTCTCATCCCATACATTTCCAAGTCTCGATGGCGCTTCTTCAGATTTTTTAAATCGACTGTTTTACTTCACTATTTGTTGCTATATTATTTTACTACTACTATTTTATGTTGTGGGTGGTCCATCCTTGGTGTTTTGGTCTTTGATTGTGTTTTGTTGAGTATAATACTTAGGTGGTGGAACCTTTTAGTACTCACTAGTACGCTCTCTAAACCGCTGTCAGGCTCCTCAGACGTCAGACACTTCGTGTTTTCCTTTTACCTTTTTACTCCTCACTCATTTTCTTTTTCTTGTTCTTTTTCTTTATAATAATAATGACCCCCTTGTTTGTCATTTTTTTAAATAATGCACATATTAGCCATTAAGTAAGTTAGAAGTTGTTGAGGGATTTCTAGTAACTTGACTCACATTTTGGTTATATTTCTCACAAAATGAATGCATCCTTTTATATTTGTATATATTATGCAGGTTAATAATCGTAGGGATGACATCAAGACATTAAAGTAGGTTTATGAAAATCAAGGTATATTGGCATTCCGCGATTCAACATTTTGACGTTTGTACAATTTGACATTTAGACAATTACCCACTGTTGACTGTCTCATTCCGTCCCTCCTTCCTTTTCTTATGTAGGTAGTTCCTCCTTTATAGCCAGCTACTTCCACCTTTCGCCACATTATTGAATATTTTATGAATAAATTGAGGTTGATATCTAATTTTAGTTTTTAAAGTTTTTTTTTCTTATAAATTATTTATATATTGGCATATCAAAAGTAAAATATTTATTTTTAGTTTGAGTTTAAACATGGAACAAAATGTTCTGTATTTTTATTCAAAGTACCTACTTATACGTACAGTATTGTAGTTACGTTGTGGCTTTCGTCCTTACAGTTTTTTATACAATTACATTAGTGTAAATTATACGTGTAAAATGTTTCTCTGTTTAGTAATGTTGTAACAGTCTGTAATAAAATTCGCTACAAATGCCTGAAAATGAATAAAACGGTGGTTGTAATATATTTATTTTAATCATAAAAATCTTAAGAGTCGTATATACTACATAGTAAATAATATATTATACTGTAGAACAAATTGGTCAACTCGTATCAACTTTAATAGTTGTAAAAAAAACAAGATAAATACTAATATATAAGTACTCGTTTCATTTAATTCATAATTCGTACCGTCCGAAATTCTTGTATTAATTGCTACTAATAAAAATACATCATTTTCAGTGATTGCTTTCCCTGAGTCCGATATTGCGACTCTTAAAGTGCAGTGATTGCTAGGAGTAACTGAATTAAAGCATTTTAGTAAATTGGCACAGAGTACAGTGCAAAGTATACGCATATAGGTACACACATTCGCGACACTGTTTTCCAGCACTAAAATCCATGCAAATAATTAGATAAGGGGTATTCGCTTATGATTTATTGAGTGACACTGGAACACTATAATATGCGCCTGGCCTGCATTAAATGAATATGATTGTACAACCGAATAACCGGACCGACTTGTATATGCTCGGCTCATAGTCGAGTTTCGGCGTGTAGTAGTATATGTCATATGTACTATTGATTAGTTATTAAGTTAATGGTGTCACAGTTTACAAAGTTGAAATTGCACGCAATCGGTAGGTAGACCGTGGATTATTTAAAAAACATATTTCCTCGCAAAAATTAAAATTGTTTTGAGTAGTAAAAAAAAAGCAGGATTGATCCTAAAAAAGCGATAACTAAAGTAGGCACTTGACACTTAAATATTCATATATTCAATCTCTAATCTTAATTTGTAATAGCATCAAAATAATATGTAATAATATGTATACTTCTGTTGACACAACGATAGGTAATATAGTTGATGCGGCTGGCATACATATAATTATGCGTAATCATAATTTCTTGAATTCAATGACACTGTAGTCATAATACTGCATGCTGCTTACAAACACAATTGGCGTAATTTTTTTTTATTGATCCCTCTTTTCTATGCAAACTAAGCATGCATTATATGCTGCATACGACACATCAATATTATTTTGCTCATATATATTTGTGTTGAACTGGAATTCGGGTTGAATTTGAACCACTAACAGTGAACTGCTGTGCTCCAAATTCGAGAAATAATTTCAGATAATCCTCATACTGCGAAAGATGTGCGAAATATGATAGTGTATATACAACTCCTTTACGTCGTGTGATGTACTCTTAATGTGGATGGTGGTCTGTTTATTCCATTTATTATATATATATATATATCGCTTTTCCGGTCTTCCGATTCCGAAGCTAATTTAAATATTTGCAATGTTATATTTATGCCTTATTGATTTCATGCTGTTGTGTAGCCCTTTTAGCTCTTTGGAGGGATTTGATAAGCTTGCAGGCTATTACAAAACGGTTTCCCATCATAATGTTTATTCTAGCTTTTAATTTCTTTAAAAAGAAAGTTTCAGTTTTATGTTTTTATGAAATATTTGCTATCAAAACATGGAGCTAAAATTTTGGGGGTTTGTTTTCAAGCTATTAAAGCTGAAAATGAAATGAGAAAAGACACTACTGCAGATTGCAGATTAGTGCAGATTACATTATGTAAGGAAAGCGAGGGAAAATAGCAACTTCGCAGAAATGTTGTCTTTGTATACGAACGAGTTAAGTGAAGACAGACTAAAGTAAAGATAAAAGCAACAGTGCACTGACACCTTGTATTTACAATACTGTAAAAGCATGTTGTAAAGATTGGCGGTTGCATATTCTTATCTCGTACCTTGAATTTTGATCTCAATCAATTCTCGTCTGAAACTAGTGGAAGTTGCAACTGAAGTAAGGATTTCATTGGCTATGCTTTTGACAGGTCACCAGTGTATAAAAAATTCAAACATATCAACGCAGATTTGCAACTTGTTTAGAAAGAGGCTTTTACACATCATATGCATGAGAGTAGCTGGAGTGGAGTGTCTGGCAAGGTGCCGGGGGCACCTCATGACATTTTTGAAAATACATTGATACAGAAATGAATTTGCGTTTTTAAGTAAATCACAATTTGTGTTTGTAATGGTCTGGCATCCCCCGAAATCATATTCTGTATACCTACGCAGTCTGTCGTAAGGTATCCATCCATCTGATCTTGATTTTATTGTGTGAGAAACATACATATGCATTTAGTGTGACTTAAATGAAGCTGCTGTGATGTAAAATGCGTATGTTACCAGCAATCAGTATGCCTAACTTTTAAATAAATTATTTCTAGTATGGGAAAGATTGAAAGATGCTTTGCGTATGGACCTTGCTATAAAGGTTGCAAGATTTTAAAAATAAGAATTAAATTTTGAAACGCAATTGTTTAGAAGAAGGTGCATGCACAGAGGTAAATAAAATTAAACATTACTTATAAAATTATTAAAAAGAAGAAATTAATTCGACTATAAGAAGGCTCAAAGAATATTTTATCAATAATAGATGTATATTATATTAACTTGTAAATGACTCTTTTTTTTAATACTAAGAACTTAGAGGACTTATCGCATGGTCCATTATAAATGATATCCCCTAGTTGTAGGGGTTGACGTCACAAAATAAGTTATTCTTAATATAAATAAGGAACATCCAATTTGGTATTCACTTTTTTTTTTATTAATCGCTATATATTTCACTCGTTTAATGGCAAACAGATAAATAACATACAACGCGAGCATGATACACTTTTACACAAATTTCTCTTGATGAAGAGTTGAACGTACATATTTAGCTGATAATAATGTGGAAATAATAGCGCTATTCATGATCTCACTTCAACAATGTATTTTAGGCGTTCTTGGTAATAATACAGTGAGTCATTGGATTAACCTTACACTAAGTAGGAAATAATCCAGCAGTACAGCAACTAAAGGAGTTTATTACAGCGAGGTCATGAACAGTGCTGATGAGTCAATTGCAATTCCACCAGATGAGAACATAAAACTTTGTCTTATTGATTTCGAAACCAATTTCTTTTTGGCATAATTCGGTCTGGCAGTTTAAAAACGGAGAGTGGCAGTTGGAGGGAGTGGCAGTTTGAGTTATAAATAAATAAAACCAGGTATATCAATAAAAGGGATGTGGCAGTTTGCTTTAAATATTATTATTT
The DNA here is from genome assembly GCA_949802685.1 of Dicyrtomina minuta. NCBI lineage: Eukaryota > Metazoa > Arthropoda > Collembola > Symphypleona > Dicyrtomidae > Dicyrtomina > Dicyrtomina minuta. The sequence goes on from OX461809.1 coordinate 60,395,792, forward strand.
CCCTTTCACCTCATCGTTTGCATAAAATTCATATTATCATTGTTAGTGTTTGTATTTAAATGGTCTGTTTCCATACTGATGCTGTTTTTTCGTAGGCATTTTGGTTTTTATTCAGTCGACTAAAGCAGTCGTGACAAGCATAATGTCCTCACAATTATCTGTAGTTAGCAATTTCAAAAGAGTTCACACAAAAATCAGTTGGAAGTTAATTAAAACGTTTTCGAGTTTAGAAGAAGCAGAACTTTTTCTGTCTGAAAAGTGAAAAGTGGTAAACAAATGAAAAAAGAGATACACTAACAGAGTAACAATAGGCGACTTGGCAAGTGTGGTGTCCACCAGTGTGTATTACTGTTTTCTTCATGGCAAAAGCTGTAAAGCTGTTAAGAATAATTTTATTGAATTTCCACTCTGCAAAAGTTATGAAGAATAAGCGTGGAAGACCTAAAAAAGCAATTCGCCAGCCCCTCATTAGACAATACTACTGTTTACGTCATTTTTCATTTGTAAAATATCTAAAACTTATATACCTAATAATTCAATTTCTAGTAATATTGCAGCGTACTATTAATTTCTCTCATTATTAAATTAAAAATTTTTTGCGTAAAATAAAGTTAAAATTGTTAAACTGCCACATCCTTTTTTCTGCCAAATCGGTCGCCATCTTGCAACTAAACCGCCTACCCCTCCATTTAAACTGCCAGATCCCATGCAGCCTTTCTTTTTTTTCTTTCAAACATTACGTAATCGACTGCACATGAATCACATCAGCGGTCCCTTAACGTATCATACTGTGTAGTGAATTATGAATGTAAAACAATCTTAAATCACTTTGGAAGTCAAGAAAATAAAAATTCGAGGCTCATTCAAAACAAAAAATATTTAACATCACATCGATTACTTTTTCCTTTTCTTCCTTTATAATTAGTTCTAGGCACATGCCCGTACTGAATGGCGCGAAAATTGGCAATTTAGGAACTTCCATCTTTTTAACAATGCGTAGACTGATTATTTTTTAATATTTCGAGAATAAGCGCTTATCACACAAAATATAATATATAAGTTGATAAGTTGACCAGTAATAACTTTACAAATGTTATATATCATAGGATAGTAAGTAAAATGAATATTTTATACTATAATTATTTCAAAAATACTCAAAGAACTCTACAATTCATATAGTTTGGCTTATCTCACATTTTGGACAATATTTTGTGGAAGAACAAGCATTGCATATTAGGTATGCTGATAAAGTGAATAATTATTTTAAAAAAACTGGATGTTACAACCAGAGTACAATTTATGAACATCAGAATTAGAAATCAGAAAATAACAATGATATTTCTACTAAACCTGCAAAATAACTGTAATAATAATGTAAGAATTTTCTTCATATTTTATAAGTGGGGGAAAAATTTTAACACATTAATAAGCATGCGTCTTACTTGCAATGAACCAATTCAGTGATATTAAGTACATACGGTGGTTTTACCAAGGTAAGAAGCAATTTAAAAAAAAACAAATATTCATTTTTACTGAATAATTAAATAATTAAAAAACTAACTGAAATTAATTTAACTAGTAAGTATGAGAGTTGATCTGTTTATGGTCTCTCGCCACATACCCATAAATATATATATTTTTAGAACAAACACACATCGATTTACAACAACTAATAGGTATAGTAATAAGTACACTAATTTCACGAATTTAAATTTTATAAAATTCTGTACGAACGCAACTGAAAATAAACTTTCACGAAAGAATGAGATGAGATGTACATACTTAGAAAGTAGACAGAATTGCTCCCTTTAAGTAGAAGTATGGGGAAACACTATTCAAACTGTTCTAAAAGAAAGATACTCCCGTGAAGCCTTAATTTTTAGATCGAAGAAATTTAAACGAATATATAATAAAAAAATATGTTCAAAGTATATTTAGCTATAAGCACTGTAAATATACAAATACGGAATTTTGCATAAATATAATTACCGGCCGATATATTAAATTACGTACGAGAGTCCGCCAATTTCAATAATGCATATAATGCACCTTGAAGGACAAGGGCATTTTTTTTGTTACTTCGGCAGCAAATCAAGAACCAAACAAACTTCGTCGGCGTATAGAGACTCTGGACATACCCACTCGCCACCTTTTGCCTCCTCCATTAAAGCATTACGTTATTTTTATAAATGAATTTTATAACAACTGTGAAACAATATTATTTTCAGTGAATTGAAGAAAGGAGCAATAACGCTAACGGGGATTAACTTAAAACTAAGATTTGCTGTCCCAGCAAAGTTAGCTAACTCAAAACTTTAAGGGCTTTCGACAGGTCACCAGTGTTTGTTACAAAGCACCACAGTTATCACTTCAAACTTCAAAAGTGATTCAACCCACAGTATATTATATCAAATAAATTCATCTTCATCGGAAATGGCATTAGTTTTAATGTCCACCAAATTTTTATCTACATTCGCTTTGGTCTCTAAGCCTGTTTTGTTAACAGCCATTAAGGGCTGTATTGCAGTCCGGAGGCTTACATATAGTTTGGGGAAAAGGAGTTCTTGTTGAGCAAGTAGCTGCTTAATTCGATGTCGTTCCGTCGGAGCGTCAAAGCACGCTGGACAATTTTCAGGAATGACCGGAAGACGTCTTGACTCAGCAAAATCTCTTAAACATTTTTCTCGAGTATTAACCAATGGACGAATAACGCGCAGATCTCCCTCCCTAAAATTAAAAAAGTAAAGTAAAAATATTAAGTTCTCGTAATATGACTAAGGAAAACAACCATAGACAAAAAATAGCAATAACGTTTAATTGACTTTTTCAATAAAATGCATGAGAGAATTAAGGCTTACTTGACTGTATAGCAGGCCTTCATCGTGCGTAAAAGACCGTTGTGAAATACTGACATAAAAAAGCTTTCCGTCAAGTCATCCAAATGCTGTCCCATGGCAACGACATTGTAGCCATTCTTCCTTGCACATGCATAGATACGACCCCGTTTCATTCGACTACAATAACTGCAGATCGAAGTGACTTCATCGGCTCCTTTATCTAACGCAGCGGGCATAATTTCTTGTTCCTCATAGAAATAAGGAACGCCAAGGGATTTTAAGTACGGTATTAACGGCCGGGGATCATAAGAAGTACTACCAGGATCAACAGTGACGGCGCCGAATGCAAATGAGATTCCATTCTTTTTTAAATTAAATTGGACTTGCTTCAAGGTATGTAATAAGGAAAGAGAATCTTTTCCACCTGACAGACATACTAGTACTTTATCTCCGTCCTTCAACATTGAGAAATCCTTTAGAGCCTACAAAAATAAAGGTTATACATTTAATTAAAATAGCACTTCCTGAAGTTTAAAATTTTAACCCTTGAGTATAAAAATGATCCTAAAACCGAAAGCAATAAATTATGAGTATGAGTTTTAAAACTGTTCGCTGCGTTGGTTACTATTTTAGCAGAAATAATACGAAACAAATAATCTAACTTGTTTTATGCTACTATAGACAGAGCACACCCATCCCATGTTAATTTTGGGAAACTTCTGAGGGGAAGAGGAGGATCAGGGTACAAATGGTTTTTTTCAAAAAAGGTAACGTGTTTAAAAAAACGCTGCTATAGTAAGCTTATTGTCTGTTTGGTAGTATTGCGTTTAAACTCATTGAGGGATATGCACACTGCTAGTGCAGTGTAAAGTAGTGTTGTAAGCTTATTACTGATGTATGAGTTTCAGGCTACCGGCTTCCAAACAAGCTTTATAGCTAATAAAATTTTACCAGCTAGCACTTTTAGAATATTTAAAAAGTTAAACTGAGGTAAATGAATAACTCTGAAACGTATAATTACAGGGCGAAGGACGTATGCAATTTGTATTTGTGATTGATGTGTATAAGTGATTTCCGTCAAAATTCGTAATCACAGACAAGCATTAATCATTAATGTATGCTCGTTTTCTAAATTTAAAAAATCACATTTTGCAAACTAAAACTAAATGTATAAAGTATTTATTATTCATCCCATCGACTGAATCTACATCTGAAATTTTGAAGGTCGTACTCTTAAACGTGAAAATATAAAAGATCCCTAAACAATATCATCTCGGACTAGTCGCCATATGCAGTAAATATTAGGTGTAGCCTGATTTACATAAATAAATATACTAAATATTGCCATTGCAGACAGGAATAGCCGATAGCTTTCTTGATTTTTACAAAACGAGTAATTCCTGCAAATTTCCCTGGCATTGTACTGACATTTTGCTTCCAGCATCAAGATCAATACACTATAAGAAACGAGTGTATCCATCCACAAAATTCATGTATTTGTAAACGTTCCCAAGAATATGCAAAATTCGTAAGCTGATTCTTCATTTGGAACTTATTTAATAATACGTATTCTTTAGTGATGTGAAACTGGGGAATGTCCGGTCAACCACTTGTACGACATTTAAATACACTAACGATAAGTACCGTAGTCCATACCAAAATATCTGACAAAAACTAACTGTTTAAATGAATAAAATATAATCGTAATTTAAAACGTAGTATCAGCCTAGTGCACGAAGTCAACTGTTACAAGTCAGATTTAGTAACAATTAACAAATACTGAAAAACTCGTGCTCTTAAACTTACTTTTAGAGTTGATTTTAATATGTGCTTTGGTGGGCAGTGCCACTTTGAAGTTCCTCCAATAGACTTTTTTTCTCCAGTTTCCGCCTCAACTTCGGCTAAATTCAGTCTTTCTAAAGCTGGAATGACCTTTTCATTGCTACTGCAATCGTCGTTTGCTTGCGCTAGAAGCTCAGCATTTCCTGTACTGGTATGACTAATATTGCATGTATGATTTACTTCAACTTTGGGCACAAGCAAATCTGACGGTCTCGTCATTTTGCTTGCCGCACTTTCTAATTGGATTTGCATGTCAACTGAGCTTTCTCTTGAGCCTGAAACTTGAGACGATGTGCTCGAATTGGAACTGCCGTTCCGAGATGTAGTACCGTCATTTGTAGAACACAGTGAATTATCTCTGCATGCTAGATTTTTCTTCAACGTGCCATTTAAAACTTGCCCACTGAGCGTCCGGGCGCGGGTACGTAATCCATCAAGGGTTCTATCTTTTGCTGTAAAACTACTGGCCCTTTCTCGTATTCCTTCAGGATCCATGCCTTGTTCAACCTGCGATATTACCCCTCGAATTTCAGACTTCAGTTCATTAGCTAGTTCGCTTGTAACTCGTCTCATAGCCACATTTACTAGTTCAGTTTCCATAACTTCAGTCATCTGCTGATGTTCAACAGACGAAGTTGTGGATTGTGTGAATTGGTTTGTTGCATGAGTAGGAGAGCCAAACGGTATTTGCGGAGATATTGGTGTGGATGGGTATGACCCATGATAACCATAATCCACGCTTTGTTGTATTACCCCGGGAAACGTATTTAATTGTTGAGGAGATACGTAACCCTGGTTGTTCATCGGAAGAACTGCATTATTATTCATTGCCCAGTTACAAGGGGCGTAATCTATTGTAGTTCCATTATTATAACACAAAGTTTCATTTGCGTTCGTTATGCAAGTTTGAGTGGGCAAGGGAGTGTAAGGTGTAGTTGGCTGTGGCGAATACATCATATTACAGTTGTTCGAGGAAATACTTGCGACTGGCTGAGATGGCTGAAACTGATTTAAGTCAGTGACTGCACTCATTTGTTGCACTAAAGAATTTGAGGCTGACTGATCATAATACGGATTGTAGGTTGTAGCTGGAGAAGTACTATACCCGCAATGATTGTTGCCATCCTGGTAAGTAGGACACTGAGGGTGCACAACTGGGTACGATGTTTGTAAGCATTCCAAACCATTATTGGCTGGCGCGTAGGAGACGTTTTGAGGAAAAGAATCTGCTTGGGCTAAAATTGGTTGACTAAAATTAATTTCAGTCAAACCAGTAGCTTGACACTGCATTGCACTTGGAGACACAGTAGAACAGCATATGGGGTCAGGTGTAACTGAAACTATCTGTTCCGAGCTGTTATACTGAACAGGGGAATTTAAATTGAACCCAGAATTACTTTTACTCTGGAGTTCCGTAGATTCAGATTGTAACATAATTTCACTAACAGGGGAAGAGAGACTTATTGGCTGGAAGTAAACATCATCAGAAACACTGAGAGTATCTTGTCTTGAGTATCTAGGGCAAGTTTCACGAACCTCTCGAGAATCTTTAATAACATGGTTGTCTCCCATGTCAAAGGATAAGCGTGGATCAAGAACTGGCTCGTCATTACCACTACACAGATGAGAAATTGAAGGTGTGATATTATCACAAGTTTCTTGAGAAAAACATATAGATGGGCCGACTACTGTACTCCCGGGCACTAAAAACTCATTTTCACTTTCATTGTCGTTACTTGAAGCATTTAATTCACTCCCCGTACTATTTTCATTTGGATTTTCATGATCCGCAACTTTATTAGCAGTAATTTTAATTGCATGGTCCAGGCTCCAACATGATTTCAAAAGTTGCATACTTAGACTCAACTGACTGGCAGAGTAGCCGTCGTCAATCTTAGAATTTGAAAGTTGGTTTTCGTCAGTCATTATTTCATGTTTTCTAACTACAAAAGGCTTAGTACTCTGAATTTTGGAAGTAGAGGATCCGGTTCCGTTATAATTTATCAATGACTGTGCTTCTGATGGTAACAAAAACCACTTAAAGCGGTTATATTTGGCGTCAAATAGAAGAGATTGATCGGGTAACGATCTTCTTTTACTCATCTGTAATAATGTATAGGAAGCAAATAAATAACCACACTGGTTTAAACGGTCTAGATTTTACTGGAATCGATCAATCAAATTAGCAATATTAGTTTTGTATTAAGTAGTTAGTTAATGACATTGTAAGTCCGAAAGGAATTAATGAATTAATTATGTACAAGTATATACCTAAGAAGTTGTAATATAATTAATACGAAATTAATAATTTTAATTTACTCACGTTATGTGCGTTAGTTAGGATATTTTTGGCTTGTTCCAAGCATTCCTTATAATTCACACAGTCTTCGCTATTATTTCTCACACGCTCCTTGCACCGGATACCATCTGAGTCAAACGAAGCCCAACTAAGCCATTTTCGATGATGCAACATCTACAAATCATTCAATATTCGATTCCAAGTTAACATTCAGTAATACTCCTTCGCCGTAGCATTGATGATATATATGTATGACACGTAGTCTTATAGGTATCTAAACCACTTACAAATACATGTTTATCATGTGGGAAAACAAAAATATACTAATACAAACAGACATGATACGATACAGTCAACGACATATATTCATACGTGATTTGCATGATGATGAAATTCTCCAGTTTCGGGGTTGAAAGTGTATAACGGCAATAGCTTCCATCCGTATTGCGCGACTAGCTTTACGGCTTCGATTACAAACTCAACCTCTGCCATGGATGCGTAGAAGGGAATCGAAAGTCTTGTGAAGCCCGGTCGGAATATTTCGTAGGGCGAGCTTTCTAGGAAGCGTCTGAGATGATCCCGGTCTAATCGACTAGAAGAATTACACAATGTGTATTTGTTTTAATTAATTATACCATTGAAAAATAATAGGTCCTTGTCATGGATGATTTACGAAAAAAATAAATACTGAAAAAATGTAAGCTACCTATCCTCCAGGAGCAGATTTTCGTATTCCTGAGCCAAGTCTAGACTTATGCCTAATAGAGCTTGACCATACGGTCCTGCACAAGCACATCCTCCTCTTGACTGAATGCCGAACAAATCATTCAATAGGGCAACAACATAGTTGAAATGGAGGTAGTATCCCTGCAAATATTACGGGACACATAAACTATAATTTACTTTTATTAATTCAAATTCGAATTTCTAGTAATCAATAATAATTATTAAGTATAGAGTTATAAACGGGATATAATTCCTTCGTCTTACTGTTTCCTGATTTTCAATCAAAAATGAGATAATCGGAAGTCTTGGGTGACCATTATTTCCCAAAATTTTAATTTCCGGGATGGTTTTCCATGCTTCCAAAGCTTGCCTATAGTAAAACGAAAAATTCGTGTTTAGTGAAGGTTTCTTGTACTCTGAGAGGAAATATTTTTCTATTTTATCACTGCCAGCTGGCTGAATTTGCCTCTTAACACTGTTTAATTTTTAAATCGTTTTTTAATTACACTATAAACTAAGATACTCATAACTGATGGAAAAGTTCCTTACTTAGCATACATTGCTTCCTGAGATATTATATTTTGATTCCCTACAGTTTCTTTAAGACGAAATACAAGACCCAGTCGAATGGATTCCACAATTGCAGGTGTTCCTCCCTCTTCCCTATATTCTGTATTCTGAATGCGTCAATATATTTATTTAGCTATTATGCATTTTAGTATATGGAAATAAATCTCCGTCAAAAAGTTGATTCAATAAAACAATATAATTCCAGGTCATACACAACACGTATCAATTACCATTTACACTTACACAATAGAAGTAAGAAGCACAGCAATAGTATTTCTTACCTTCAAGTAACGATGCGAGTTTGCAGTAACAAAAAATACAGCGCCTCCTCCTGAACCATTTGGAGTACTCACATTTTCAAATATAGACTTTTTTGCAACCAGAACACCTTTGACACAATGCATGAAAATACAAAATGGCAATTGGTATCATTTTTTTTACTGTGGATGACAGCTAGGTAGGAAAGAAATATAAGAATTGTAGGCAATCCGTGCATGATGATAACTCATGAGAATCCCTATGAAAGCAATTGAAACTAAAGGGGGGAAGTGATATTAGATTTTTTCACCTGGTGTCTGCGGCCCTCCAACAAATTTATGACCCGAAAAATAAAGAGCATCCTTCTTCGCTAATCCCTCGTCATTAGATGATGCTACCACGGAATTCATAACTATCTGAACGTGAGCTGCGGCAGCGGAATAATCCCAAAGAGCCAGTCCTCCATACTTATGCATTAAAATAGTAACTGCAACATCATCCGTAACAATTCCAGTTATATTTGAGGCAGCTGAGAAACTTCCAATCAGAAGACGATCTTTATTCGTTTTATCAGCAACAGCTTCTTCAAGACTTGCTTTCAAGAAATCAATGTCAAATAGCCCGTCTGCTGTTTCCGGTATGTAAACCATCTACAAGTAATAAAGATATTTTATTTAGTACTACTAATTACCAATGCCTTGACATCGGCGGCGTCGGTTTCGTAAGAGGCTGGACCAATGGTAACTATAAGAATAATGCCAATGCCTTACAATCACTTCCAAACTTCCAACGGGGGAAATCATTTGCACAACACTTTATTAATGGAAAATAAGCAGCTAGGATTATTCCTGAGTTTCAATTTATCCCATACAGTAAACAAAAATAATGTGTATTATATATATTAAGTAGAGCCTACCTACCATACTATAATATTTCGTGGCTCTGAAATAGCACGCGGAAAATTGAATAGTGAGCAAATGTTATAGTACGCTGGTCCGAAATGATAAGCTGGTACTCAAGCTTCAAACATTCGAAGGCGTGTAGTTATAATAAATCACGTTAAAAACAGTTACCAAAGTTATTGTTTTGTAAATTGCTATTTCAGTAATGGAACAAAAAGTCATGTTTGTCGGGTCATAATTATAAATTATAATTAATTATAATTATAAATAATTAGTAACATACATTTAGTGAGCGGTGTCCGTTATAATGCGCGGGTTTGTTGTAGTACGTGGGTCTGAGAGGTCTCAGTTTGATTGTTACGCAGTAGGTACCTCCTTAGGTGGGTAATTAACAGTAATGTTTGTATTATGTGCAATGGATTAGGGGAAAGTGAGATTCGAGTAAACGAAAAGAAGGAAGTTAACAAGCTAGACGTAAAGGAAGTGGACAAGTTGCTCACCTTAGCTCCCACATCTCTCCAAGGCAGGAGATTAGAATGATGCTCATAAGGACCCACAAATACGACAGGTTTAGGTTTTTCCTGGTCAGTGGCTAAAGCTTGAACAAGTTTATGAACTGCCCCGGTAGCTCCAGATCCACAAAATATTACAGCATCATGCTCCGACGCGCCAACCGAGTTCCTTACAATATCCTTTGCCTCGTGTCTTCATGGTCATGGAAAACAAGTAAACAACCTTAAAATCATGACGTAATCAACTTTGCCTATACTTTTCTAGCTCAGACAAGAAACAAAGCAACATCATTGTATATCTCAAACCACAATATTATATTTCTGTGTAAGTCGATAGAGAAAAACTTTAAGCTAAGTAAAATGGCAATAAAAGACACTCCTCATAATTCACACTAAACATACACAGACTACAAACACCAAACATAATTTAACGGGATGTACCTGTACATGGTGGTCTGTGAAGAGGTCAAAGTCGTTGTTGTGTGAGTATTTCCATAGTAAGGCAATACGTTGTCGTTTATAAATCCCTCTATACATCTCAAAGATTGACCAGAGGCTGTATGATCCATGTAAACGCCTGTTTTGCACAACAAAAACAAGATGAATTTGGTTAAACTGAAAACTACCCATGAATTGTAGGTTTCATGAAAATAATATACGTAATTGCATATTCTCAACGTTTATAAACAGAATAGCTTGTGTGCTCGGCACCCCTACATTAGCTGGGTGCACCAAAAGACTTTAAATAAAATAATACTGGCAAAATCCAAAACTGCTCCATGCAGCTATTTAGTAACTACCTGCATAATTATATTCTAATTAATTCCATACACACATAATTATTTGCATATTTAAAGCAACCCTCGTAAGACCAAAATAATTCAAACAGAGACCAATCGGTCTAAATGTTTGAATTTAAGTATACGGGGAAAGTTTTTGACCTTCGTTTTAGAAACAGAAAGAAAAAAACTTGTACGTTAATTTACATACGTTAATTTATGATCGCAATGAGCAAAATATTCGTTTGGTTTGAAGCTAATAACATCAGAAACTGAAGTTCATTTCTTCCTGTAGAAATTATTCAGAGAAATCCAAATTGGTTCATAACATTTGGAATTTTAAGGACTTATTTAGGCAGATATTCAATAATTAGGGGCCTGTATTACTTACAATAATTCAATTTATTTAGCACGCACTACCATCCAATATTTCTCAGGATGGGATTTTGGGGGACATATCTTGCATAATTTGTCACAAAAATTAGACATGAAATATGTATAAACAGCTTTTTTAGAGATATGCGACAGCCCAAGAGTCAGAGATTGTAGAAAAAAGTCGTACCGAAAATATTTCGTATATTACCCGTATACCACGTGCACCCACATGAGGATTTTTGCCAGATAGGTTAGTGCCGAATACAGATTTCCTAAGCTAATAGTAAATAAGTATTTGCACTACTTAATTATGACACAAATATACATATAGAACTACAACGTGGATAATATATATCGTATATTGTAGAAGATACTTTTCTAGCTCTTGCGAGTTAAAATAAGATCAGTAATTTTGTTAGTGCCGTTGGTGTCATCATCAGACAAGCCTAAAGAAACATGATATTTACGACTACCAGGCCAGCCAATTCTAGTTAATAGTCTCAGGCTTCACACACAGCAAGGAACTGTAAGACATGGACAAATACATTAAAACAAAGTAGGTACCTACATATATTGTAATTTAAAACTGACTAAACAATAAAATTATGCATTCAATTATGCGTCTTTAGCAAAGCAAAAGTGACAGTAATGCTAGATGATCATAAAGGAGTGGAGTGTATTGCAAAAAAAAACATTTGACGTCCAGTTAAATAAATTTGGATACAAATCAGCTTTTCCCTGCATGATATGAGGTCAACGAGCACTTTTATTTATAAGAATATTATCAAGACTACCAGCTACAAAATGCCTCCTTTGCTACACCTCTGGGTTCTAGGTTAAATGAAACCAGCGCCTTCGACATCACTAATACTGCAGCGCGACATTTCTGACCTTATTCATATTTATATATAATCGTTTACAGCCTGACTATCTCTCTAGACGATATTTGCTCTAATGTGTCATGTGTCAAATGTTATTACAACATCAGCGAAATAATTTTCTCTCTCTTCGGTGTCAAGTAGTGTCTTCAAATCGTTTCATTCATTACTATCATTTAACCTTTTCGATTACGCATGTATCTAATCATGATAAATTTAAAATAACTCTTACATGAAGAGTACACGCTCACAATACAACTATACAACCGCCAAAGAAGACATTTCTTGATTAATTAATTGTGCCTACACCTACATCCTTGCGGACAATGTAAAATCGTTATATGTTTGATTTAAATATTTTAATTGCTTTATAGGTTATGGTTTTGAATTCTGAAGTGGTTGATCAGTTTAAGCAATAATAAGATAAATCGTTCAGCACGTCATTCAGCAGAAAATAAAAATTTGCTGTAGGTATCTACTGAAATAGATACAAACCAAGTAATAATAATAATAATAATAATTTATTCATTTTGTCGATTTGGCCTCAGCCCATACAACATTTGATACAAACCAAGTGCACATAACATAATTATTTATACTAACTTTACTACCTAACACTGAAGTATAGGAAATTAAGCAAGCTATTTTAAGTTAGACCAAAAAGATAATTAATTGGCACACCAATATTCCATTTCATAAACTTAATATTTATTAATCCAACTCTTGAGTTTTGTGAATATAATTCAAATTTTCCCTTAAGCTCATTGTTTTTACTGAAGTAATATAAAATTGTTCAAATCAAACAGAGTAGCTTTGCAGTAAAAAATGTTTATTAAATCTCCGCTACAGAAGCTTATGTTTGGGACGACAAAATATCTGTAAAAACTCGCTATTATCTTTAACAATTGGCGATTCTCAAATAAAATATATGAAAATGAGCTGCACGGTGCAATCACAAGTAAACAAAAGCTAACAAACACTTATGTATATACCCAAACCCTAGTGCAGCCTCGATTGATAAGCGCAGTAAACATTTAAACACGTTTAAGATTTTAATTTGTAAATTAATAACATGCACCTCGAACATGTCCGGGCAAATCGTTTCCATGTACACAAGTGAGTGGAGCGGTCTGGATGAGGAGGGGTTAAAAGTTATATTAATGTAGCATCAAATCAAAGCATCATGATTCTTAATGTGTCAGCTTTATCAAAACAAACATTTGCACACTTTATGCATACATGTTTTCCCACGCCTTATCCACTTCGACGAAATCATTTCAATTAGTACTTCTATATGGATAGTAAATAACTGCGTTTAGCTTTGTCATCCCACTTTAAAAGGCTATTGCACATATACCGAAGTATAATAATAAATATGTTAGGTAGACTAACAATAACAAAGAATCCAGCTTTACAATCAAAATAGTGACGCTGTCAGTCAATGTAAATGAGACAACACTACACTAATTAATTAATTATACTAGGTTGTTAACAACATCGAATGAAATAGGAGTAAGACTAAACTATATAATATCTACGACATAAAAACGAGCACGTTGTCTGAATATGCTGTACATGTAGCAAGTTTAAGCAGTAATATAAATGAACTATTTATCAGTATTAGTAGGTAGCAAAACAAATCTAATAGACATAAGTACATTTCGTGGAGACCAATTAACACGTGAATATTGTGTACACTGCTGATCGAAAGTAAACCTTGCGAGGTTGTTTGTCTTTGGGGTGAACAGTGCTGCATATTATGCAAATCGGGAGTACAAATCATAAATAAATCTTACATAGCTAGGGTTAGGACTACATGACTATGATAATTATTAAAATATTTTGCAGGAAACCATGTTACTTTGCTATAATTGGCATATACATATACTTCAACTTCTACTTTTAACCATAATAACTTAACCTTAATGTTGCAAATTCCGAGTGTGATGCACTTTGCTTAGTATTGTAAATAAAAGGGTACACAAGTGAACTTACATTAAAAAAAATTACTTTGACTCTCAATAATCTTGAAGAGTGCAACATTTTCTAAGTTGTCATGTAAGGCAGTTTCTTTTCATTGTTTCAAAGGCATTTCATGGCACATGGGATTGTATATCTTGTATATCACTATGGGGCCCCAGTTCTTAAAAAATTTACAATTCCTAGCTCAAAATAGATTCACTACAAATATTCAGATTCTTTCTCCTAATCCCAATACGTGTTCTAGTTCAACAAACAGATAATTTCCCTTCTACTACATATATCTATATTTACAGTTAAGCGGCTATGCTTGGGCTTAGGATATAGCTGAGTTTGGAAATTTAACAAGCTGATCTTGGCTGCCGTCAGGGGTATTAACACGTTATAATAGTATACCTAGCCGTACTTTGGCTTTATATACGCATGTACAGTCTATGTACATAGCGTGCAAAAAGTATCATAAACCGAACCGACTCTAATATAGTATTCCTAACGAATGAAGCGAAATACTAATGCAAAGAAAACTAAAAGAAGGACAACTAAGTACAGCTGCTTAGTTTCTCACGAGGCTATCAAGTTCATCGCAACTTTTCTAATATCAGGATTTAAGTAGCTCTGTAAGTGCTTCACGTAGTAGAATACCCAAATAATTTATATGTATATAAATGGTCCTTTAAGTAGTATACGTCCAGTATTAACCGAATCAAACAGAACTGGAAAGAATAATATAATATAATTGAATTAAATGCCAAACCCAAACACAGTGAGCAAGAAACCGCAAAGCGATGACCTAAACGAGCGGAAAATATTAACAAGCCCCGAGTTATTTACGTTAGATTGAAAGGATAAGTCGGGATTGTTTTGAAATAATTTGAAAGTCATTTTTTTCTGTGAGGTACACGAAAATTGGAAACGTTTCAATTTCATCGAAGAGATCATATATTTTATCCCCGAAACTATTCTCCACCTAAAGAAACTACGCAGCACTATCTATAATAGTAAAAGTAGGTAACAGAATTCCACTACTAAGTCACTACCGAAGTAAAAGTGTAACATGATGAATCATACGAAGTGAGGGCCATGGTCACCATTCTCATTAGTAGTAGTAGTAAATACAAAAGTAAGCATCAATTCGTTTCAGTTTCAGAAAGATACGGTGGTGCATTGGGGTAGCATACTTTTATCGGCCTTATAATACCACGGCTAAAATTATTAAAATACATATACACGCATTGATGCGATGCAAATCCTATAATAAATGTAATCATTACACACAGACTAATTAATTCAGTCGCGTTAGTCCCCTAATGTATTTATTGAACTGAAAAAATGGAGATGTGTGTCCAAGGATAGCTAAACAATTATTTGATGCTAATGGAAATTGTTTCGGTATCACGTATTTCCATAATGTTGAATGTGCCATACAAAGTGCTGTAATTTACCCATCTAGTTAACAACCCTTTTGAGTTAACAATTAAGTTCCTTTCCTATTATACGCTTTCAATTTCGAAACTATCACCTAGTCTTAATTTTGTAAATCTAGCAATTCAGCATAAAGTTATAGTAGTTTGATTTGAAGATTTTGTATTTTAGATCACACAAAAGGAAAGTTGTGTTGCTTCTTGTATCAGTCAATCAGTATACGAATCTGCACATATTGTTTATGCAGTGCCGGGCGCCGGGTTCCTAATAATGCTAGAAGTTCTTATTTTCCCGCTAACCTTGGTTATTTATCGATAATTTATTGTAAACCAAACCTATTAAGTGGAAGTTACCGACAGGTTGAAGGAAGTTCCCACTTTGAACAGAATTCTATAATTTGATGAAATAACCTACAATTGTGTTATTATGTATATGTAATTATATATAGGGATACCATTTATTTTATTTCAACACTTGTTAACCAACTGCAAATAGATGACCCACAGCAGTGGCTTCCAGGGGACAATTACAGTCAATTTTCATTCACTATAGCTGACCTTTTAGGAACACATTACGCAGTAGATATATATTTTGGTAACAATAAAATTTGTCTATACTGAAAAAGGAGCTGATGGAAGATATCTTCTACCGTTGGAAGTTCTGTGCAACCGAGGGACCATTAGCGAATGTCCCTGTATTTAAGTAGCAATTCTACAACACACATTTCTTGTGAATGGAAATAATCCACATTTAATTTAATTGGCTGCAATCAGACCTTTGGTCAGTATTGCACAAATTGAACCGTAGACTACTTACTAAACCTAAACTCCATTACCATTAGGCATTCAGTGACGATTATGGAAAATTTGACGCCAATGAAAGCCAAGATTTATACAAGAAAAACTATATGCTGCCACACTAATAAGGCTAATCATATATTAACCCTAAGTTGCTCAGTTAACACTACCCATACATGTTTTCTGAATGAGAGAGTATCAATACGGGACGATTTCACTGAGCAACCCACGTCAGCTCCAATTTCTTTGCAATTCCAGGTAAGTCGTTGGAATTATGAGTCAATTACGGGTTTTAATGCATATAATTAAATGTGAGTCAATAGCCCCGGTATCTTCAACCCTGAAAATAAAATGAAGCTGCATAAATATGCTGTATCGATGATTTGGTTTCCATAGGTTATAACAACCAGCGACCAGCAGCATCACATTATACATTTGACTGCTGATCACATACCATTAAATTAAATTGTGTAGCTGTATAATTACTCTATTAAACATACTTTCTAGTTTTGTTTTTCAGAGCCAAGGATAAATTAAATGGTGGGGAAAAACTAAACAAAGCATTACAAAACTCTAATTTTATTTCGAGTCCTGGAACTACCAGTATATATATTTAGAACCCCTAAAGGCGTCGCTAGGGTATTCACAAGTTTCCCTCGTAGAGCCCACTAGATCCGTAAGTATGCTGAGAGAAAAGTGGAATACATGTAATATTTCTGATATCATAAAATTGATAAAATGCAAATGCTAAACACAACAAGTTTGTTTTGTGCTAGGACTTCACGGAGTTTGTAATATAGAAATTGAATTTATCTACATACTATTGCAAACGAATGAATCACAATATTTTATGTAATGTATAAAAATGACTTCTGATGCGGGACACGGCACAAGGGGAGACAGAAATGAGTTTACGAAATGTGACAAGCTCTCATACTCAAAACTTTGTTGGTAAAAACATTATGGCGAGTGAAAAAACTAAAAATGTGAATATCAATCTTTCAAAAAATGATAAAGCGAGGTGATTCACGTCAAGGGTTTGAAAAAAATATGGCGAACACCAAAACTTTCCAGCTTGTCAAAGATACCATATTAAAACGCATTCAACATAAACGAAGTATGTAACTATAATAGCTGAAATTATACTTATCTAGTCTTCGCTGCTTTCTTTGGCTAGTTTGCACAAAGTAGTTTAAACTAAACTCTATGCGGACTCACTACTTAGTCAGTGTTTTTGATAGTCGAGTTACTTGTTAAATAAGCGCGTATGTGCTGCATAAACAACCGAATGATAACACGGGACAAGGGGTTACTTGTATGTATATAGAACCAGTCAGCAACGCAATAACGCATTTGATTCATCACCAGTTCTTGCAGGTTCTTTATTCAAGACACCATCCAATAATATTATGTAGCCAACGTAGTACTTAATATTCATGCATGCGTTTTAAATTCTCAAAATTAAAATTCGCTGCACCACTACTGCATCGGAATTTTTACTCATTACACTGTATTGAACAACTTTATTCGAAATTTACAAAATTGAGTCCGTTTTTACGATCAGGCAACAGGCTCCGTGACTTAGTCAGTGTATGGGAGAAATGCATGTCAACTAGATTACGTATGTAATTAATGTTTTTAAATATATTAAAATATAATTTTAAATGTAACCAATTGTGCTCATTGTGCGATTGGTTGCCATTTAATGCTAAACTTATGATGCTGAACTGAACAATGCACAACAATGAACTTCATCCAATAATGCCCAGAGACTTAAGACAAGACTATACTTTAGAATGAACCATCGAATTAAATGAATAAACGTTAACCAAACATGAATTTCAAAAATAGATTCACTTACTTCGTCGAGGTCCGAATGGTCCCTGAAATGTAGTCTCTCTCCCAATTATATTGTGGTCAATCATTTGCATAAGATCCCTAGTCGACCCCCGGAAATGTGCTGATTTGGACCGAAATTTTTTTGATGATCGTCCCGGTGATAGAAATTCTTCATTTCCACATTCCGAGGAAGGTGGTGTGTCGGGTAAATGATAAAATTTGCGACTTCCATGAGACTTCATTATTGTAGAGGATATTGACAAATTTCGAATACTTTTTCTCCAGATCTTATCTACGACTACACTACGACTACCAATGTGAACTAACACTTTTATTGTTTCCAGCTCGAACCAGCCAGTCAAGACAATGGTCAAGATAATGAGTTAATTACAAAAACTAACGTATGTTGTAACTAAAACTATCAAAAGCAACCAACCCAACCTACCTATCTACCTACACATCCAAAAGACATGATGTCACGAGTAAGTCCACTGATTAAATAACACTTCAAACTTATCACAATCTATAATGCTCCGCTCCAACGGCGATGACGATGACGATGGAAGACAGTGTTGTTGACCTTACCAAGAGGATCTCACACACTGACATTTTAATTACGGCCTTTGAACTTATAGTTGACTTCCGAAGGTGTTATGCCTTGTCTTGAGTGAAATTTAAGTACTATAGTATCAAGCTCATTAAGGACGTATAATCTCTCCACTTTACAATCATATTAAAAATTAAATCACAAAACACACGCCCTTTCACCCCTATACGCTCTATGAACGTGCACTCCTTTATTATTAATCTCAATAATAATTAACACATCCCCAAATCGCTACTAGAAAACGATTAAAATAGCAACAAATAAAATATAGTCCAGAATTTAGCGAACACGCTGCTCATTTGAATTATTCCCAGACAAACACATACCACAACCTACTTGTGAGACGTGCTGAAGTAAACTGCTACATTTTTCACAAACACTAACGAGAACACCGACTCACGGCCAACGAGATCTCCTGATCTGAAGCTGCAGTCTGAAGCTGACGAGCGAGCCTCATTTCTCTATGTAATGTTTGTGTATGTATCCTATCGTATGTTATTACATTCGTAATCTCCCTTACTGGCTTTAGCTCAACGGGAGTGTCTCTCGAGCGAGGACAGTGTGTGGAGTGAAATACTGTGAAATATATATGGATGTAGATGTAAGATATTGCATATAGAATAGAGGGACTGCAAAATATTATGTTGTTGGAGTTGGAAGAATTGTACGTAGTTTGTAAATACAATACATAACTACTTTACGAAACTACGAATCAGAATCAGAATCCTCAAGTTCGTCTGCACACATCGTAAAAGTTCTCCTCTGGGAGCTTGCAAAAATAACGTTATGGAAAAATCAGTAATTTTGACCCCTACCCCCCCCCCCTTTTTTTGGTATGTACGCACATGTAAAAGGATAGGGCAACTTGACCCCTACCCCCCCTAAAACCCATAACGTTATTTATGCAAGCTCCCTCTGCACTCGGTATTAAATGCAGGCTGTAAAAATTGCAGAGATGGGTGAACCCTATTCTTAAATTCTATAATAATATTCCTATATATCACTATAGGGTTCGAAACACAAAATTTTGTCTCTACTGTCTAATGTCTATTTGATTCTGCTCATTCTTCCTGACAGAATGACTTGAAACATTCAAGTCGGATTTCACTAATACTTAAATACCATAGCATTTAACTTACTTACACCTATCAAGCGCATGTCACTACTATACCTAACTAGTAAATATACATAATTGAAAATGAGGAAAGTGCTCGAAATAAAGTGGATGTGCTATTATGCTCTCCTCCTTTGTTAATAATACTTATTTACCCTTCAAGAATGTTTTTTTTTGCCTCGAGTCAACCATTAGCAAATATGTAATATCGTTTGCATTATCCAATCGGTAAAAACAACTACAACACACACTGAAGTATGATGGTCTAAACGCAACTTTGAGACAATTATTTTTGAACAACATTCATTCAATTTCATTAGGTCATTTGTATTTATTTAGAGCACTCTCCATAGTCGCCGCCAGTCTAAATATGGAAAAGTTTAGTCTTAGGTTTCTGCCGTGTAGTAGCACTAATTAGCAAGTCGGAGAAACAGATGTTTCCTGAGTTTGTTTTGCTCTACCCCTGAAAATAGGACGATACAAGTAGGTACCATCTAAATATCCAGCCTCCGTCCTCAACACAGCAATTGTTCAGTGCCCAGTCCTGTTGTACGACTTGGCAATAAATGATGATATAAATTTTAATAAATAAGATTATAATTAAAATAATTGTTAAAAAAAAGAAGATAGACGTGGTGGGCAAATTTTATCATGAATATGAATATATAGTTGTCCCTGTCATTGCAACGGAGGAGCTCCAAAAGGGAAGATAAAACCCGTAACGAAAATTTATCATTGTGCAAACTCTGCCAAACAGTCAAGCATCTAATTTACATTATGATTAGATATATTCATACTGGAGAACCATTGGCAATAACAAAAGACAAAAGTTCATTGCAGTAATATTACAGTCAATATAATATGTACACAACTAGAAATAAGTGCAGGTTTTTAGCGTCAGCATCAATATCAACGTTCAACTGTGTTAAATCAGATCAAGAATAAATTCAATCTTAAATATAAAGGATTGCTCGAAATGTGACAAGTGTGACAAAATTAGAAAACCGACACGTACTTACAAAAATTCAACGATACCCGCATTGTTATACCCACACGTTAGCACAAACTTTTTCAAAAACGTAAAGCTATGGGTTAGGATCTATTATTTTACTTAATCAATTAATTGAATTGTATTATTACTACGGTTATATGACGGTTATATGACATACATTCATATATTTCATGTCGTTCAAAACTTCAAAAAATATTTAAAACATTTGAAAATAACTGCATATAATATTATGTACAAGTACTGTTCAACCTAAAAAATGAATTTTCTTTTAGACAATTTTAAGTGGCTTATAGTTTTCAATATTAGCGATGTGTTAATGTTGTGTTATCTCTAAATTTGTATTATGTATGAATAGAGATACCTATATGACCTATAATATAATAATCTCATTGTTTATATCATTATTTTAAACAAATTATCGACAGCTTCTTGGCGCAAGGGCATCACCATAATATCATAACAACCATGACCATACCAACTATAAGTACGGCTGCTTTCGTGCTTTGAATAGCTAATTGTGCCAGCTGAATTTATTGACTCCTTATAGACCTCATCCTGATTGTCAATTAATGCACATTATCATTATTCATAATGAATGAATCGTGAAATACAAACGAATTGGTGTCATGAAAAACTCATTAGCCTCATAATATATTCAAATATTCTTCTTCATTTTCAGATTCTTTAATTGAAAATTACAACCATCAAATGTTCCGCACATCGCATCGCGGTGAAAAGAACAATCAATAATAAAATGCGAAACGCAAACATTTTTTCTGCAGTTTTGTGTTTCGTAATAGCTTCGTTCACTCACTCATCCGCTCATTCATAAAATCGTGCAAGTTTTTTCATACATACACAATAAAAAATGCAGAGCACTCACTCACTGAGTTTTCTTCTATAATGAAATTATGCTAGGTAAAATAAATTTACACAACATGGGATGGGATATTTAAACTTAAACTCATTTTGGGATTTCTCATGCGACTGTACAAATATCAGATTTTAGCATTAAGCATTCGTCCTTGACCTCCTAGTTTCAGATATGCTTACAAAAGACTAATATACATAATATAAGTATTTGAGCTCGAAGTGAAAAATGATTAATTTTCTTATATATGTATGTACATGAAAGCCAAACTTAGGAATGAAAAAGTTAATAAATGTATGAATTCCTTTCTGCGACGAAATTTTTCGAACAATATATAATTTTGTTTTTGTACGCATATTGTAATAATTGTAAGCGTATTAAATTCACGCCATGAATTTAATTATTAAAATTAAAAGCTGCAATTATAAATTATTCCATTTCTATATCTAATGCTCACATGTTAGTATCGCTATACAAATACAATTAAGCGTGTAGATTAGATTAATTTTACTTGACTATTTAGTACTTACTTGTAAAGTACTATTACTACTAGTCGATTAACACAATGTGTTAAGTAATGTTTGTTATTAGATGTTATGTGGAAAAATTATCTTTAGACTTTTACAGGATGAATATTAATATTATTAGCATCTCCAAGCGGCATTCAGTACTGACGGGATTTGTGTCAGGTTTTCCTAGGTGTCAGTACATGTAACTCATCCTTGTATGGGACAAGGTTCCCATCCGTTTTGCGACTTTTTTGTAAGCAGAAACTGTATAAGTATCTGAGAAAATTATGTAAATCGTCCTAAAAATAACACTTCGGTGTTATTCCAGGAATAACACTGATATCTTTTCCTTTGTTTCATTTTACTAATTAATTGAAGTTCAAATAGAAAATTATTGTTGAATTGTGTTATGCATTTTATTGTATTCATTGTATTGTATTCTAGCCAATATTTTTTTGAAGGTTTTGAACAGTCAGTTTTTATTTCGGTTACATATTTGCAGGCACAGTTTGATTTAAATAAGTTTGTAAATAATTGTGTTTTTATGCCATTAAACTATCTGAATTCAGGGCCGGATGATGCGGCCAGCGCAGGCAGCCCCCGCTGCTTGAATTTTCAAAAAACATGTAAATGGAACATTTTGCAGTTTTCAAAAATATGTAAATAGAGTATTTTGACTTTTCAAAAACATGCAAATAAATATTTTCGTACATTTCAAAAACATATGCAAATAAAATATTTAACACTTTTCTCAAAACATATGTAAATAGAACATTTTGCACGTTTCTGAATCACGTAAAAAGAACATTTTAAACTTTTCTAAAACATGTAAATACAACATTTTACTTATAAAATTAAAATGGTGGTTTTTGTATGGAAATAAATTGCTGCCCGGAAGCAATTCCTTCGCCCTGTCTGAATTATTATACAAGTGTTTTAATATTCAGGGATGAGATATATAAAAAAACGCTTGGTCTGTACAACGAGTCTATGTGACTGTCTCTAATGCAGGACATCTCCAAGCTAATTTAATTAAATATAGAGAGAGAGTAAAAACTTTATTTACACTGATACACAATCGTACTTGCCAACACGACACAGTAGAACATAATACAATTTTTAAAATGATATTACAGGGTTTTATGTAGTATATTTATTTTAATCGCTAATGAATTAGAGACATTCAAGTTGGAGTAATCGAATATAAGTGGTGGTGCGCGATTCTGTGTGTCCCGCGAACCGCTGCCAGAATTACTTCTTTGACCATGGCGTATGGTAGTATAAATTGTTTCCTAAAGTCTTCAAAGAATTTGGTGATGGTTCCTCTGGCTCCAATAAGAAGACCAATCACTTCCATTTTTTCCAGACCGTACTGCTCTTGAAAATACGGAATGCATGGATTGTATATTGTCTGCTTTTCTTGGTTGACTTCGTTTGCTTGATCTGTGTTTTTTTCAAACCTCACGGTAGGATCAATTATATATTGTAAATAGTAGATATGAATAACTCACTGGATTTTTGAATATCGAATATGTAAACAAATTGAAATATTTTTGGCGCAGCCTTTTGGCTTATTTATTAACGCCAAGCGCTCTCTACTGAGATCAATTATATAGCCTATTTTTTTCTGCTGGTCATAACAGATTATGTCAACTCTTTGACTAGTTGCTGTGCAAGTGACTTCCTCATGAACCTTCCAGAATCTCTTTGCACCGGAGTAAGCTTTTCGCAAATTCTTTGCAATTATGGTACGAATTTCGTGATGTCTTGTGTTTCGGAGTAGATCGCCTCTCGGGCAGCTACCAAGGACATGACTAAGGGTTTCTCTCTTGTTGCAGTGACGACAACAAGGCTCACAAAGTGCACTCAAAGTACATCGAATTAAATAAGGTTACATGTTTCTTGTTTTGAACATTTGAGTGTATAAGCAACACCCCCTAAAAAAATAAGATGACTTTTGTCTAAACGAATGATTACTTGAAATAGTTATACACACTGTAAGAATGGAAAATAATATGCACTTCAGTTTACAGAAGATTACGTTATTATGCACTTAAAAATCGAAATATTATGTTCACGTGATCAAGCATCCCTATTAGAGCTTCTCTGTTTATGCATAATTCCAATTTCTCTCAAAATCCATTCATCCATATTCGTGCCCACTCTACATCTGAACGAATTTGAAAGACATATGTATTTATGTGGCAATAAAATATAAATAATGAATGCATCTACCTATAATATAGTCAGGGGATTCCAGCATGATCGGTTCGGGTTCGGGAAATATTGTGGCAAGTGGTAAGTGGTAACTTCTACGAAATATGAAATCCATTTGGCATAATACCATCGATTTTTTCCCACAGACAGTTGTCCTATGGATGGACTCGAAGTGGAATTTGGAGCGCTGAAAGAAGTAATGTTAGCATTTCGTTATGGAAGATGCTGATATTATGGAGATCTAATCTGAATAAATAAATGTATCAATTTGTTGTTATTGTTATTGTGTTCATTCTGAGAACTTTTAGGGTTGCAATAATATTTTGAGAGCAAGGTACATCACTTTCAGTTTCAGTCAGAGTCAGATACGATAATTATTTCAGTTATTGAAAACAGCGTTATGGCATGACATAGGTTCATATGAAAAAGTACATTTACATATTTATGGGTTGTATAAACGCTAAACTGTACTAGTTAATTTAGTATGTCCCTTTTACATGTGTTTGTATGTCCTCCAGACCTCAAAATAAAAACTGCACTTTGTTATAATACAAAATCAAACTTTTTTATCTCCAGGCTACAGCTGACTTTGACTTCGACTCGATCTGGAGACTGGAGATGCATTGACAATTTTCATAACCCAATACTTGCTCCGTGGCAAAAACAACTTTTAAAGCCATTTCCTAATTCATAGAATTTGTGTAACTTTTCGACAACAGCCCAGCAGAACCAGAAAATGGAATTGTTTAAGATCAATTTGAAATTTAAAAGAGTTGCCAAATTTGTGGAATAATAAAGGAAACAGCACAGAGTTCAATCAGATTTTATGTATTATAAGGGCCATAATTGTGAAACAAAAATATATTAAATAAATTATTAGCTTTAGCTATATTATTACTGGCTCTGAACACATTACGAGCTAACGTTCTAATGCAGAGACGGTGGCAAATGTAAATCACAATGATTAAATCAAATGCGATTGGTTTCATCACATCGTTTATGGACATTAAGAGGAGACGCACGACATACCGTCGACAATTGAGGCAATGTAATGGCGAGGCTCAAATTGAGAACTTACAAGTGCAATTTCTGTAACGTACAGTTGTGATTGTATGTCCATTGTTTATATTCCATAGCTAGCTGGTATTACATGTATTAAGCTCAATTTTTCCCAGTCTCATTCATGTATAATGTGTATACATGTAATATATACTGGAGTCGCGGATAAATAAAGTATGTGACCACTGGCTACGTGAAAATTATTTCCTAGAACTCGGGGTATTGATTGGGGTCTATTATACTGATACGATACGGAGCCAGAGCCCATAAAATTATATTACTTGGCTCGTTAGTTAGCTTTAACGGTTTTATTTATGTACATATATATACATACATCTATTAAATGTTCCTTTCTATACGCACGTTTAGCTTTTATGGGTTTTGATCGATGCAGTCAATTGGTAGCAAAAATAGACCACAGCCAGGTTTGGGCAAGTTTTTAACATTTGATTCTGCTCCTATAGATGAGAAACCTTGAAGAAAGTGAAACAATAATTCACATAATAAGTGAAGTTGAAATCATGCTATCAATTTCAGAAAAATAAGAGAATTCTCCTACAAACGTAAAGTACAGATACAAAATATACAACTAAAATGACACTGACACATTGCATATATACATAGGTTCCAGTACTATGGGTTTCTATAAGGTTTGTTCTGATTTATCTCAAATCCTATGTTTTACATAGCTATATTTTTCATACTAAGGTCGTACTCAAGATTTTAATGTCTTTTGCATTCAGCTCATACATTTTTTTCACTAAGTATTTATGACTTATTCGCTCCACAATATTGCCAGTAAAAACTTCAAAATAAACAAACTGCATTCAAATATCACCACATATATATTATTATATTGCCACAGAAAATTCTAAAACTTGGTAAAGCAAGTCTTCAGTTTCAGTCAAATCTTTTAGCTGGTCTGTGGCTGGTTATCTCTATAATCATGTTATACTGACGAAAGGTTTATTTTGAGATTGCAGATTATTTTTGTGACATCACTACTATTTACTCGCATTAACATTTCACTGCGAACGAATATGTTAGCCAGCTAATCGTAATACAGGAAACAAGTAAAATGAGCTCCAATTTTAAATAAGGTCCTTTGACATAAGGGCCTGACTTTATTTTCCTTTTTGCTTAGCACATTTCTGATTTCTGCTCCATTTATGTACTCCTGAAGGAATGACATAATTTATAGCGAGCATAGAAGGATTTCAACAGGAAATGAAAAAAAAGTTATGATCAATAAACACAAGATTTTAAGCGAAAATAAGTTCAAGGCTCATACTGAATAAACAATACCAGAATATTGTGAATTTTATTTCCGTGACATATGGAACAATCCATTGGTGCTAAAAAAAAATAAGGATTTACAATTTTATTTCTGTGATTTTATTTATGAACTGGGATTCATTTTTTACAGAAGAGAAATATCCATCGTAGTTTCGTAAGATCAGTTTTGAGAGCCTATGCACCCTTATCTACGCAAAAAATTAAGCCGTGCTGAAATTCTAATGATAAAATCGACAAAATTAATCAAACGATCAGTGCTTAGCTGATAATAAGGCCTGCAAAGGCAGAATTTTCAAATGGAACATTTTACACTTTTTAAAAACATGTAAATAAAACATTTTGACTGCTCAAAAACATGCAAATAATTTTTTTTGCACATTTCAAAAACATGAAAATAAAACATTTTCCACTTTTTTCCAAACATGTAAATAGAATATTTTCCACTTTTTAGAATCAATTAAATTGAACATTTTAAACATTTCTAAAACATGTAAATAAATACAACATTTTAGTTTAACAAAGAAACCCTTACATAAAATCGAAGTAATGGTTTTTGTATGGAAACAATTTGCTGCCTAAAAGTAATTCCTTCGTTCGGCCGTCCTGCTGCTTAGGAAAATTATAGGTCGGAATAGTTGATGTCCAAGTATCAGAAAGAAAACTGCAAGATATCCTGACATCGTTCAAGCAACCATATTAGCATATTGGGTATATAAAAAATCATGGATGTCTATTAAAGAAACAAGGATTTTACAAGGAAACTGATACGTGTCCAGACACCCAACGAAGAAAATAGTTGATGTTAATACACTAAAGAGAAAAAGTGATAGACTTCTTGCTATGGCCCAAGCAAATTAATTGCTTTGGTAATAGACACCTCGTATAGAGCCCTATGGAGAGCCGAATACTTCAAGGCCTGCCCTGCGGTAGCGCATAAAGTAATTTATGTATGATAATTGTGTATAATTATATGTAAGTCATACGCAACCAGAGATAATTTGTTAGAGAAGCGAGAACACTTGATCATGATGCAGTACCATCCCATATAATGTGTGCGATACTTCAATTACTTCAAGAAAAAGGACAATGCAGACGGTCAGGCGGCAGTGCAAGGGCAAAATAAAATTAGATGGGGAATTCTTGTTGACAAATAAACCTGAGTAATGAGAACTTTGTATACCTTTGGAACCCTATTGTATGTGTAGTTGGCTAAATTCAAGTCGAATTTAATTATCAGCCAAAATATTGGAAATCGTGTCCACGCTTTCTATCTTAGATTTTCATTGGACTTTTCGCTATAGAAGAATTGAATTAAATCCCAAGAGACCCTCTCTTATACAAACTTGGGTATGTCCTTAGTCTTTGTGTATAGCTCGGACCAGGGAAAGACTCTTTTACTACTATCAGATACTTCACTAAATCGTAAGTAGCAATCTGGAAAGGAGGTTTTCTGGCGATTCCTTCTATTTTGACGTTTTATTTCCTATATACGATTGCTCCCACAGAGCTGGAATATAAAAATTGAAGACTTCAACTTCACTCACTGTGAAGACCAATGGCGTTGGTTTCACCAAAACATAAAAAGTACAAAAGTGCTCAGCAGACCCTTTTTCTGTATAGATATAGAAGCTGGTTGGTAAATTACGATATGTAGTTGCTCATAGCTATAGTTTCTGGCACTGGCTACAGCTGTGTTATACATGGTTCAAACTTCCAAAGTCCTACAACCAATGTGTTTATACCTCCAACTAGCACGATACTACTAGCAAAGTCAATGTCTATTGATATTGATTTGGACTTCCTGCTCTTCATTTCTGGTTCTGAAACGTATAAAAAAACTTTATCTGACACTGGTACAAAACTTATTGTGTACTCAAAATTTAATTTTGCCTATTATTTACGCAGGAAATTAAATTAACAGTTGCAAAATTGCAGTGTCTTATAGCTTGTGCCCTAATAAAATTGATTGCTTTCCGTTATAATTTCATGGTAGCTATTTTGCTATTTTACTGTATTTTAAGCATGGCTTAAAATAGGTGTACCAGGTACGTCTATTTCCGTTTTAGTTTGTCACCCCTGAGTTGGGATGTACGGACAATTTTACTAAGTCTATATAGCAATCTTCATTTTAAATAAATAGTACCACTTGTAAATAAATATTTACCTTTTAAGTTTATTATTAGAATTTTTAACTAATGTTATAGAATCTTGCCGCTAATTTTATTGTTTGTTCGGGGCCTTTCACAAAGTTTTGGAAAACCTTAGCATTTAAGAGTTACTCTTTTAGAATAATTAAATTCCACCTTTATAATTATTAACATTATATAGCATGTGCCCATTTCAGGAGTGTATGTGCCTATTAAATATTTTAGGTGTTTCTGGAAATTTAACTACGTCAAACCTTGTACCAAGGGCTTTATATAGCCATTTGGAAATAATGCTACCTACGTATCTAAATAGTACCGCTTAAAACTATTACTGTCTTAGCTGCTATGAGCAGCAAAAAACAAGGGGCTTCAACATATTATGTATATTTTCTTTATTTTACTTCTCATGTGTGAAAGTAGTTTTTTTATTTTATCCATTAATAAGGATGAGTAAGTTTGAGCTGTAACATCATCGGGCTGCATGGTCAATCAATATTATTGTTAAAACGGTCACTTGATTCAAAGCAAATGTAATTGTACATACAAGTTTGTCGCTCCTTCAGCATAAAATTGCAATTTCGTAATTAAATTATGAGTATATACAAAAACAATTAGAAATGTGTTACTGTGTTACTAACAAACTAATAATATACATATTATTGACTTAGAGTAATACCCAATGCTTCGAAAATAATTATAAATAAACACTAATCAGCTTTCACTTAAAGTTGTGTGTCCTTACTAGGCGTTATATGCGTGTCCCTGGTGTATTTATTGTAACATTACGTAAGTTTCCTTTCACCCAAAATCACCTCTTTAATAATGCAAGTTTAAAAACAAACTATTCATAAATGAGAAATGTATCTATATCGAAACCCAGACTAATTTTTGGGCTAATTAATTTTCAGTATCTTAGCCACAGTGCCCACAGTATCCATGTAGTTTGAATTTTTGAATAAAACACTAATTATGCTGGATGCAAATCAGCTGCAACTTTTGGCTCATTCAACAAGAATCAAAGAGCCTGCCTAAGTACATACTATACCTAGGCACCTAAATTTACTAATTATACGTTGGTAAGTAGTAGTAGGTGCGTAATTATGTACGTTAGTGTAGATATAATGCTGGGAATCCTGTTACCCGAGTCACACTATTCTTTCTAGAGCCATCTAGCGCTCGAATGAGGAACAGCAAATTTTTACTGTACTCTCAAACCAAATTCAAAATTTTTCCTTAATTTTAAAATTTTAACTAGTTAATCAATCAAAATTCAAAAGCTGTAACACTTATCAAATTCTCGAGGATATATACAAGTGGATTTCGATCGAAGTTGGGGAAAAAGTAAAAGTTAAATAAGATATTTTGGTGTTTTGAAACTCGACCATGCCGAAGGAAGCACAACTGTGGACATAACTGTGGAAGATACATACAGATACCAAGGCAAGTGGAACTATTTCAACTCCAACAATATTCACCGGTTCAACTGCAGAATCAAAAGCTAAGTTCTTTTTCTCACATACGTAGTCCGAAGGCCTATATATTCCATCCCGTTAAAAAAATAAGTTAAGATACTAGCCACACATATATTTTGGTAGGTACTGTTACCACCCCATACCAAAGGACCGAAGCAAATGGCAAATGAAAATACTATGGAGGTAAATGACCAGGTACAGATTCCCAATGGACAAGAACAACTAGCGGCTTACATTAATCAGCAACTAACACATATGGGTCAACAAATCACCACACACGTCAACGTAAGCACCGCTACCCAGCTTCAAACTTTCAAAACGGATATCGTGTCAAGGTTCTCACTCCTCGAAAGTTATGTGAACGCAAAATGGCTAAATTTAGACACTAAAGTGAATAACAGTATCCCAAAGCAGGACACGGAGATGAGAGTGGTCAACGCGCAGGTAGCTAATCTTAACCAGAGGTTACTAAATGCGGAACAGAAAATCGAAGTTTATGAACGCGAAAAACGAAGTAAAGAATTTATGATAACAGGTCTTTCAGTGACTAACTCTGCTTCTGAAGATGCCAAAGCAGTTCTAGAAGCAAAACTCGAATTACCAAGCGTCAAAATAATCAGTGCAAGAAGAGTCAACAATAAGGACCCAAGTAAACCTCCCTTGATTTTTGTGCAGCTAGCTGATAAGCTAGACGTCGCATCGGTAATGGGTAGCAAATCTAAATTGAAAGACACATTACCAGATGTCTGCATTCAACCGTGTCGCAGCAAGAAAGAACAGGAGATCCACAAACATCTGATGCAACAATACCGGATCAAGAAAGACGACCGAGCATCCACGAATGTTAAATTAGTAGGGTATTTTGCTTTTGAAGTCGACGGTGTTAGGTACAAAAGTGACGGCACTTCACTTTCAGTAGTTCAAAATTGACAGTCCCGGCCCACACACAAAAACAATACGGTAACAGATCTCTTAAAAATTGTTTATTGGAATGTACATGGTATACAAAATTTAACTGAACTTGATAAAATAGATTGTGAAGAAATAATAAGGCACGATTTTATATGTATAAGCGAAACGTGGATTGAATCCGAAAAACTTATTCTAGGATGTAATTTTCAAAATTTTTCTAGTATACACTGTCCTGCTAGCAGATCAAAAAATAGGGGTAGACCATCAAATGGGGTAGCAATTCTAATTAATAAATTAACTTATGAAGTCACTAGTGAATTGTATAACAAAAATAACATAATTATAATCCAAGTGAGAAATGTTGAGACAAGAGAAATATTTGTAATTGGAAATGTTTATATGAACGTTAATATGTATCCTACTGCTCAAATTTATACAGAATTTACGGAAGCCGTGGAGTCCATCCCTAACATGCTAAGAAAAAAACTTATTATTGGAAGCGATTTCAATGCACGAATTGGAGCAGAAGGCTCTCTAAATCCCAAGCTCGTAGAAGGCAGTAATCTATTCAGTTTGAGATCAACAAATGATGAGGTAATGGACTCCACGGCCCCGCATTTTCTAGAATTCGCGGAGAAATGCTCGCTAGCGATTATAAATGGTAGAGTGTCACCGAACATTCCAGCTAATTACACGTATGTAAGCAGTAGAGGAAGGTCAATCATTGATTATTGTTTAGTTCACTACAATCTAATTAATACTGTACAAGCATTTGAATGTCTAAATATTAATAACTCTGATCATGTACCTATAGCAATACAATTACAAAGTAACAAAAGAAACTGCATGCCAAAAGGAACAGCTAGCGTGAAGAAAATTAGACTAAAGGCGGAACAATTTCAACTATTCAGTAAAGCTATGAACTCTCATAAGATTAATAATGTAGAACACGACGACGTAAATGATATGAACTCTAATATTACCAATCAAATGTTTAATGTAGTAAATAGTCTAAAATTTGTTTCTAATCGAATACCAAAATTCTGTGTTAGAAATAAGCCATAGTTCAATCCAGTTTGTAAGGATGCAAAACGTAATATGCAAGCATGTAGACTACAATGTAAGAAATTTGATTTTGGGTTGGAAACGCAAGTAAGTTTTGGAGACGCAAAGAGAAAATTTTAAGAGGTCTGTAAAAAAGCCAAATCAGATTACTATGCAGAAATTAAGGATCGGCTAGCCAACATTAAAAATAGTAGTCAGTTTTGGAGTACTGTAAATCGTTTTAAGGACAGATCGATAAATAACAGCATTAACATTAGGGTTGAGCAATGGGAGAGTTTCCACAATAGCATTATGCCACCTAGGGAGTTAGCCAGCATTGACGTATATGGGGTAGGGGATGAACAAGTAGATAAAGAAATTACTATGTATGAGCTAGCTTAGGCCATAAGAAAATCGAAATCTAATAAATCTCCTGGACTGGACGGCATCTCAAATGAGTCACTGAAATCTTTACCAAACAGCTGGATGCAACGAGTACTGGCGATGTTCAATAAAATCATGGTGGATGAAAAGTGTCCGAACAGCTGGTCTGAAATTGAAATAGTTACTTTATTCAAAAAAGGAGACAGAAGTGACCCGGCCAATTATAGAGGAATAGCCTTACTGAGTTGTGTGCTGAAACTGTTCACGCAAATACTACTCGTCCGACTTACAAAGTGGTCCACAACTAACAAGATTTTACCGGAGTCACAAGCGGGTTTCCGAAAAAATCGTTCATGCATGGATCAAGTTTTTTCTCTAGCAGGCATTATCCACAATCATATCCGGATCCCCGGAAGAAAAGTATACGCCCTCTTCGTGGATTACAAGCGAGCTTTTGATTCCGTAAGTCATAGCCTTCTGTGGTCTAAACTACAGAAACTCGGAATGAGTGCAAAAATCATAAGGATTATACGGAATATCTATAATAATGCAGTGATTAAAGTAAGAACGGAGCACGGCCACACAGAACCAATAGAAGTTACGGAGGGGGTACTTCAAGGGGAATTGCTATCCCCCCTGTTATTTTTACTCTTTATCTCAGACATGGAAGCATTTTTTGCAGAAAATAATCTCGAAGGTTTAAGCATCAATCATAAAGTGGCTATCTTTATGCTCATGTATGCTGACGACACAGTTATACTAGCGTACTCGGAAGGAGACCTAAAACAGAAAATAGAAACTTTGGAACAATATTGTAAGGAGAACCAGCTAGCTGTTAATGTGGCGAAGACCAAAATCTTGATATTTGCTAAAAGTCCAAACATTAAAGTGAAATCTAGTTTTAAATACCAGGGAGAAAAGATTGAAGTGGTAAAGGAGTACACGTATCTTGGAGTGCAATTCAACTCATCCGGTGTCTTCAGTAAAGCTGCACAAGTATTTACCAGTAAAGCTCTACGATCAAATGGAAGTCTGCGGGACTTATCGAGCAGAAGTAGATCAGACTCCTGGAATGCAAAAATCAAGCTTTTTGAATCGGTTTCGATGGCCACATTACTTTATAGCAGTGGTGTATGGGGTCTTAGATATGGCGATCAAATTGAGCCTGTTCAAACTCGTTTTATCAAATCACTCCTTTCGCTCCCTAGAAATACCCCAGACTATTTAGTTCGGCTAGAATTCGGAAGATGCAAACTCGAAATCACAGTCCTAAGACAAGCACTGATGTACCTAAGTAAGATACTCAAAATGGAAGAAACTAGAATCCCACGTATTGTATACGAAAAGCTCATGTATCTAGATAATTACAGCCCAGAAAATGATGCTACTTACAACTGGGTGACTCAACTTAAACAAAAGCTAACTGTCCTTGGATTTGATGAACTATGGCCGAATATCACTAGTGACAAAATTGATTCAGAACTGGACAACATCATAGAAAAAGCAGCGCAGATCTCTTATGAACAAGATGTGGAAAGAGCTATTCTCTCAAGCTACAACTCAAACTATTTCTTTTATGCAGGAACAAGTTTAGTAGCTAGCTACCTTAAAAATCGTGTATCTATCAACAAAACTAGAATAATGGCCCAACTCCGACTGGCAGAAACAAATAATGTAACGTTAAGAATCAATAAAGACAAAATAAAACTAGAAATTGCAAAAGAGTGCAAAGCATGCGGGTATGGGGTGCCGGACTCCTTAGTACATTTTCTCTTTGCGTGCCCAATGTTTGATGAGGATAGGGGTAAATATTTAAAAGAATATAATACAGGACAAAAAGATGCTAATATTAAATTAAATCATCTCCTGCAACGACAAGACGAACAAGTGTTGCACAATGTTTTCTATTACATAAATTCTGTACTAGTTAAGAAAATGAATACTTTAGGCTAAGATGGTAAAATATATCAATGTAAACAACAAATAATGTAAACTTATTAATATGATTTGTGTGTGGTCCAAGGCCCGAATATGCAATAAATCAAAATCTATCTATCTATCACTATTCTTTCTAATAACGAACGAAAATCAAAGTTGAAATGAGGTAGGAAGAGGTTTCCTGTGACTCTAAAACAGTGTGGAACAATTACTCGTGACTCTGTCAAGCTTAAGGTTCAATTAACGCAACGGAGTGACAGATATTGTTTATTGGAACCATACGTTTTTTCTATGCCGTGTCCTTCCTACTTCAGCCTATAGCCTGTTTGTGCAACGCGTGCAAAATGACTGCAAATCAACTCTTAAAGCCCTCATAATAATAAGAATAGAAGTCGTACACAAGTCGGACATATATATTCAAGTTTTGAATGATTCAAGCAGCGGTACCTAATTTACCTCTACGTAAATCTTTTAATTTAATTTTGTGGTCTCCTCCGTACCTCATTCAACAATTCAAAGTCAAGCAGATGTATACCGAAGAGTTTCTTTTTTCGAGTAAGGAGATATAGGGGAAGAAGCTTCTACACAGGTGTATGTGTACGAGTGTATGGGTGAATGAGAGTGCATAACTATATTATATTCCTTATTATATATTCCTTCCTGCTTGCTTAAGTAGGTACAATGGGTGCATAGTATAATTAAAGAGCCGTAGGTGCTACTTTAAGAGTGCACTATCCATATGGATCTTCCTATATGCATATACTATATTCTGAGAGAATGGGTGTACCACCGAAATTTGATATCATGAAACCAGCAAACTTAATTAGAATGAATATTTGAATAAGTTGAAAAGCCCCTTTACATTCTCCTACTTTTGTAGGTAGGTAGGTAGGTAGATGGTTTTAACGAATGTAAAAGTTTTTAGAGAGACATGAGACATCACAACGGTTTCATTTTCTTTCAAAGTGCGGGTTTATAGTGCTGATAATTATATAATAAACAAACATGTCCAATTATTACTACTTATCAATTTTAGCTTTTGTTGCTACTCATGAAATACAAAACTGACTGCACTCACTGCACTGTACAACACATTTGTATTCAGTACCATTCCTACTTGAATGGAACCCCGGTCCGGGTTCGGTATGTTATGAGAATATATTTTTAAGTACGAAATAAACAGTCTGTAAATATTGATCGCGTAATAGTTGAAGCACTTTATTGACTCTTCAGTCTGTATTAAATAAAAGCACTTCCATATCCTACTTGAGCTACAGTCGACAGTGGTTAGAAATATTGGTTGCGTGTTCTTACGTAAATATTACAATACAAAAGACAACAGGACAGACAATAATATTATTAATGGGGAGTTGAAATAATAGCGGCTTCGGAAAACATGGCTGGGGTGCTACTGTCTCAGTCCTTATCGTCCGTCCGGACGGTACGATACGAATCAGTGAAGGGCGCATTCCATGGTAAATTCAGTCGTGTGTTCTACAGTAATAATTGTACAAGTTCGACGTTTCATTAATACATAAGGTATACTAAAAAGTTTTTATTGGGGTGCATAATCTATATTTTACCTGTCTGATTTATACGAAAGGGATCGACGAAGGCGGATTTCACTCTCAATAGTTTCCGTGTGGCACACCATTTCCCACAATAATGCCCTCAGTGCAACTGATATAAGTTACCTATCCAATAATTATCTCATCATAATCTAACAGGCTTCTTGTTTATTAGATTCAGAGACCGCATATATATATCGTGCGTATATGCCAGGAAGTCTACCTTGGACTCACAACTTGGAATAACATTTACTTTAGTGACTTTTCCAAGGCTTCCAGTTCAATAGTCTCACTTCCAGTTTGAAGTTTGAGGTGCCTCGCACACAGAGACTGCAGCGCGTAGTATAAATCCTTTGCTATTTTCACCCTTGGAGTTGGAATGGTATTTATAACCTTATGGTTTCAATTTTCAATAACTATTATTTCCATTTAGGTGCTAAATAAAATATTTCCACACGGCGTACGGGCTCGATTAAAATAATAACTTTTTGTAATTTTAGTGTATTGCACAGGTCTTGCTGCACGTATGCAGGATAATTATTATTATCCTCATCATTAATATGTAAGTGATAGAGTTTGATTTAATACTTATATATTTTAATTTTCTTTTTGTCTCGTCCCAACTGGAATTCTACTGGTCTCCATGCTAAGAACAACTATGTGGATAGGAATGCTCTCCGTAGTACTTATGATTAGAGTGATTTTCCCAAGGTATGTATAAAAACTGACACAAGTAGAGAACATTTCTCAGGATTGAGGATTCCTTAGATTTATTGCCGTTTTTACTCGAGTTGAATGTCTACGAACGACGTAATCCCCAAGGAGCATGCTATATTCTTCGTATCCAATGAATACGGAACATGAATTCCAAGGGAATAGGGAACCAACTTTAAATAAATGAACCCCATATGCACACACACACCATGTAGGTACATGACTGAGTCTGGCTGAGCTGTAGATACAGATAGATAGTCAATTGTAGACATTAGGAGAGCGGAACTGTTCCATTGAGTTCTTGGGTCTTGGTGTAACGTACCGTTTCTGCTTACTATTAGTAGGGAAATGACTTGACGGTAGTGGGAACCATTTTAGCGTAAGAGCATGAGATGGCTAAGCATAATGCAAACATCATTATTTCTGCAAATGCTTTAGTCAATGTGAAAATCTATTTCTTTGAATTGTTTCTGACATATTTAAGCAATGTGGTTCAACAGATTCTGCATCTTTCTTCAAGACTTCTCCAAGGCAAACTTGGGAGTTAACGGAAGTCTCAATGTTGTAGTAATAGGGATCATAATTTATCTAAACTAGGTATTACGTAGTATGGGGGCAATTACTTCCGGCATGGCCTAACCTCAAAGACTTATGTCATATCCCAGGCAATTTGTTTGCAAATATTCTCCCAACTTTTCCTATTTAAAGCTCTAATTTAGTATTTAGACCTGAAAAGGTATACTGACGGAGCTTGTCGGTTGTCAGCCAGATGAATGCGTACCAAATTATGGCTATGGTTACTGCATATTATGATACATTCCGTCCCGTATCCTCATACATGCATTGTGGACGGTGTTAGGTGTTGACTAGTTTGAGCAGTAGTCTCAAGTAATGGGGATGGTCGTATTTTAAAATAGTAGTTTCGGTTTCGCGTGGTTTCAAAACGCGAGCGTGAATGACATGTGTAACGTGAGACAGAACATCGGAGTGAAGTTTAAGGCATTATAATTTATGATTTGTATTCATCCACGGAATGTATTGACTATACAAGTCAACGGAGAGAACACACGGACGGAAAGATGAATGCAGTTCCAAGTGTAAAAGGGTTATTATTCATAAGTAAAGCATAGTATAGTGTAGTATAGGGGGGTAGGAACAACGAGGAGCGTCAAGATTGGAAAACCAATATTGATACGGGTAATTTCTTTTCCTGCCAAGAAAATCATTCCTTGCTCCTGGTACTTCTATATCTTCTATGTTCAGCACTCAGCACGTCATCATCCTTTACATGTTTCGATATAATGCGTCCTGTGGAAAGTTAGTCCACCTTTCATTCTGTAGGATATAGTATCTGATATAACTGGATATAGGAAGAACATCAACAATTTGGGAAGTTTTTCTAGCTTTCACGCTGTCATTACCCCATATTCTCTATTCCATGGTCGTCAAGCCGCTTGTAAATTTTTAATTTATCCTTTGGTCCCCCAAGCGTCTTTAAATAATAGATTGATTTCCTATTAGCGCTGTCTACTCACTGGATAGTCTGACGGAAAACGTGGAGAAGGTGTTATTCCCTATAGGAGTATACCTACTCTCAAATCCGTAATCACCGCCCACAACTCTCAACATCACCATCACCATCGCCAGAGTCAGAGTCAGAACCGGTCAGACTTATTTTGCAGTGTGCAGCAAGTTCCGAGCCCAAAAATGGTAAGTATTAACATTGGATTATTGAATTGAACCAGGACACGTCTATCGGGAATGAAACTTCATTGAAGGACTACTACTACTAGACAGAGAGTACCTTTTAAAATACACTAATTTCAATCCCCTATTTATTGCTTTATTTATTTATTTATTTGCTACGCAAGTTTAGTCAGTTGAGAAAAGAATAAATAGTTGCGCTTTTTTTCACGAAATATTTAATGAAGTAAACTAGTATTTAGTGAAACTTAATCACAATTTCACACCATCTGTAATGTTCCCTTCGTTAAAGTTTTCTGCATGCTTAGATAGTATTTCACTCAACATTGTTCAATGATGGGTTTTTATGTAATCATTATAATTTTTGTGGTTTTTGAAATACAAGTTGCTACAGACTACAGACTGTGTAAAGGATGCGTAAGGACTGTATGTATATTACAAGATATATAAGATAGTAATATGTGTTCACATGGAATGACGAAGCTCGGTGAGAAAACAAATAATATGAGCTGATAGTGGAGTGTCTCACAGTAATTTTATTCTTATCTTCTCTGTGTGTTTATCTGTGAACATAGGTCCTATGGCTAGAATATAAATCAGTTCATGTCGGCAGGTTATTGAGAAGCTTGATTGATCTCACCTTTTTCTCATCCATAGATTACGTGGAGCTTTGGAATCATGAAATATTCCCTTCCAGTCTCCAATCTCTCTCGCTTCTCTCTGTTGCTCAAAATCTTTTGAAAGTTTCGAGTTTTTGGGAGTTTGAATCCATGGATGCTGATGTTGATGTTGATGGTCTGTGTCGGCCTCATCCCTCCTTTATACTGTTGGACAAGCCAATAACATACAATAATATATATACAGGTGCGTCTTTCCAGTCCACAGCTCCATTTTAATTTCAATGTCAATGTTCACGTGTATGTACATACTGTACTACACACATTTCCAGTATATTTTCACTGACCACGACTTACTAGGAAGGAGCAGAGCCCATAGATATACGTATATCCAGTGTGGTATTCTGTATACATACAGAGAGTTCGACTACACACCAGAGTACAGGACGATGAAGTACTCACGAAGCATTACTAACGACTCCACGGCTACCGGCTACTTTTTCGATTGGATCAGATGTCTGCTACTCAATTCTCTAGCTACAGAGTAGTATACGTAATAGTATCTTCTTCGATCTCTGCGGAGTGCAATGGCAAGGATTTTCTTCTACATTTGTCAGCCGTCAGTACCTGCTTAAAATTACAATTTGATTCTGAGGTCATGTCATGTCCCATAGTCCATAGTGTATTCCGTTTTAAAGATATTTAGAATGTATTAGATAGGTATAGGTACCTACTTGAGTGAATGACATTTAATCTTACTCCTACTCAATTCAATGTACCTACCTACCTACCTACCTACCTAAGAATGAAAGTAGAAATGGAAGCAATATGAAGGGAGTGTAGTAATGAATTGCTACTAATTAGCACTGTTGACTGTGCAATTCAGTCGACAAGTTCATCCATCTGTGAGGGAATTTATCGTAGTATGCCAATTGGCTTATACTGGATTTTGGTAGGGTATGAAGAGTGACGGATAAGAAGTAAATAATTTTTCTACATTCGCAATCTACAAGACTCAACTAGTGGTAAAATTTATTTCAATTAATATCAGTACTTGTGGGTGAAGCTGTAAATGTACTGTAAAAATTTACCTACCTGTATTAGACAATGCTACACATACTCGTTTACTTAAGGTCATACGCTTGAGACTGCAGGTCTAACCTAATACATAGATTTGAAGTGGCATATTATAGCACGGCATATGGCTGGCCGCTGGCATTTAATTTGCACAAAACCATAACCATAGAAATTTGCCGTACACATCATTATTATAGGCTAGAATACATTATGTATGTAGCATGAAAACTTTAATAGCCTTAAATTTATTTGCCGTCTGGGAACACTCAGTAACAAACTCGATAAAATAATTATACCATGTAATATATTCAGAGATGCAAAAAATAGGATGCCTGTCATTAACGATTGATTATTTTTCCATCCAAATAAAATTCCGTACCATAATATATTATAGCTCCCACAAGAATGTATAGTCAAGTCGTGAAATTAAGGCGGTTGGAGGTCCTTTTGCTCTGTATAATTATTTACAAATATTACCAGATGGGATATCATTATGTGATAGATGACTTTAAACTTTATGTGCAAAACTTCAAAGTAAAGTTTATTTACAAAATGAAAATATTTAAGGTATGTAAATAGAACATTTATTATTGACTTTAAAATAAGGTCTCATACAATTGAGTAAACAATCTTATTTTTGGGTTTAAAAAAACGTGATTTCTAAAATAGTATACGCTCAATACGTAATCATTGTGATAATGGACTCCTACTAATTTATGACATGACGTGGAGAAAAACATATATGAAATGTCAAAATATCGTACGTATTTTTTTCTTTTTCTGAAATGGCCTTCACCGAGCAACGTCCTCTTTGTT
The DNA here is from genome assembly GCA_949802685.1 of Dicyrtomina minuta. Taxonomy (NCBI): domain Eukaryota; kingdom Metazoa; phylum Arthropoda; class Collembola; order Symphypleona; family Dicyrtomidae; genus Dicyrtomina; species Dicyrtomina minuta. Next base: position 60,436,886 of record OX461809.1, read on the forward strand.
GATTCGTAAAAAAAATATGTCTCCTCCTGTCTTTTACTATATGAAGGGATGAAGGGATACATATGGTTTCGCCATTGCCGTCGTGGATAGCAGACGTCGATCACATTGATCTTCAGTAATTATACCTTTTAGGTACATTACAGTCGGGATGGGTGTTATTACTGGGCTTCAAAGTCCAATTTAAAGATGAGATGGGAGGGGAACGTCAACAATTTACAAATGCCTTCAAACACTATCAAGTTGTTTACCGCAGTATCTCACGGTTTAAAAACTAACAACAAATTCTATTCAATTACGTAGGTCTATCATTTGATGGTGTATATGTAGGTAGGTATGTATATACATACATTTTAATATACTGTTTCAAGTTTCAATTTTCGTTAACCATCGTTGTACACGCATTTCTCTCTCATTTATTACTTGTTGGTGTTCTCACTCAATGTGAAACTAAATCGGAGGAATTCATATTCGCATTTAACAAACTCTTTTGATTATCTGTAAACAATTTTGAAAATTGACAGTGAAACTATGATTTTTATTAGTAAGTACTAGCAAAATTTCAATTATTCTACAAATTCTATACATCGAGTCAGGGTCGGACGAAGGAATTGCATTTAGGCAGCAATTTGTTTCCATACAAAAACCGCAATTTTGATTTTGTTGATGTTTTTTTGGTAAAGCAAAATGTTGTATTTACATGTTTTAGTTTTAGAAAAGTTTAAAATGTTCTTTTTACTTGATTCAGAAAAGTGCAAAATGCTCTATTTACATATTTTGAGAAAAGTGTTAATTGTTTTATTTTGCATGTTTTTGAAATGTACAAAATTTGTATTTGCATGTTTTTGAAATGTACAAAATTTGTATTTGCATGTTTTTGAAATGTACAAAATTTGTATTTGCATGTTTTTGAAATGTACAAAAATTTTTAATTGCATGTTTTTGAAAAGTCAAAATATTCTTTTCACATATTTTTTAAAATTACAAAATGTTCCATTTACATGTTTTTTGAAAATTCAAGCAAGTTTAGCTGCCTGAGCTGGCCGAATCATCCGGCCCTGGAACGTCCTGCCGTAGACAGAAGGTTTTGTATCTAGTATTCCAGTAATATACACCTTGCTCTTATAATAAGTTTTTGTAATGAGAGAGAGAGAGAGAGAGAGAGAGAGAGAGAGTAAAGTGAATTTATATGTACTATTTACTACTGTCGTTACATTAATGCTCTACAATTTCAATTTAGAAATCTCTACATCTCTACACCCAATAATTTATAAAGTTTGTACTTACTTTGCGCTTTCCAGTCAAGTTGAAAGTGTCTAGGGAATGAGGAAAACCAAGCAAATTATAATATATTACACCAGGGAAGAGGCCAGCGAAAATAGCAGAGCATAGCGGAGTTCTTTCAGTGCTTTTTAGTGCTTCATCAACATTTTGTATCGATCCTATACTCATCATAAGACTTTCCTGGTATCTGTATAAATAATGTCTAACCTAGTATAAATGCTACTGGCACTGGCGTTCACACTACTGTACATCTGTGTACATACTAGAATTATGAGGCCTGTCTTCGACGGGGGGTATGCGATAAAAGTATTATGAAGCCACTGTGTTGCACAACTGCAATACCCCTAATAACAAAAGCATTGAGTCTTCAATTGAACTCGTAATTCCTTCAAACAGAGTTATACTTCTCGGTATATATAGCTATACTCCTGAAACAGATCATGAACAGCAAAAAAGTTAAATAAACGACATTCCTTATTTTAAAGCGTAATAAATAATAACACAATAAGATTTTATTGATTTTTTTCTGCCGCATTGTACAACAAAATAATTAAAGATAATCCTTGCTAAAATCGTAAACATGGTAGCCCAATATATTTGTACAAATAATTAAATAATATAAAGCTTGAAGAGCAGCACATCACTGCACAGGCAAACTCCATCGCATGAAAAATGAGGTTTTTTCGAGGGTTTAGGAAAATATCAATTTTTGTGTTAAATTTAATTAAGCTTACCATTAAAGTGGGGGCTAATGTGAATTTAACCCCTCAAAAAAATCACAAGTTTTTCGGTTAAAATTTAAAGTTTGCTTCTGATTTAAATTTTACTACATTTTACGTCTTTTGACACATCATGTCACATCCTTCTGCATTTTAGTTTACTTGCCATATCAAACAAATGGTGTTGTCATTTTTCATATTATATAGAAGATATATAACTACCCGAGTAACTCGAGGGATTAAATATTTTTAAATGCTGGTGATTTAACTTCTGACCATTCTTCATGGCTCGCACTGTTTCCAGTAATCAAACTAAAACGTTTCCCTTCATCATGCAAATATAATGCAAACTGTCAAACTGAGACTTGTGCTTAAAAAAAAACAATTCCACGTATAACGCAGGCCGGGAGCGTTAAAAGAAGCATAGATATACTTGTGTAAACTGTATACATCAAGGATAGGTCGTGCGCTATGTAAATGGATACGTTGTTCATGTTTTCTGAAATATCCACACGAGCCTTAGTTTTTCGTTGTTAAATATATGCAAATTGCTTTTTGCTGTCTTTTGGATGTTATATCTGTAGAATGTACAGGGTAGGTAGGTATTCCCTAACGTTGGATACGAAAAGTTCCCATTCTTCCTCTACGTTGTGTACTCTGATCGTGAGAGTTAGAGTAGCAGTATTCTAAAATTGCAATCACATTAGCTTAATGCTTAGTACTGGACCAGTATGCCAGGAGTAAATATGATGGCTCCTCCATAGAAACCATACGTTACGATAAATGCTCAAATGGATTTAAATAGAAATGGATGAAGCCAATACAGCCGCCACATGAAGTCGACATACTATGTAATTAAATAGCCTCTATGCGAATATGATAACTCAGCGTTCATTCTCCCAGTCTCATCCCAACTTTTCGCCCTCCTATAGTTGATACTACTACTACTACTACGGTATTTAGACTCTTCTCTTTATGCTTCATTACTTGGTCAGATTCAGAATTTATGATCCACATTCTTTGAGGTATGCAGGAATTCGTACAAATTAATGTACCTAATGAAACTTTCATGATGAAATTTTCCTTTGGTGGTTTTATTTTGTACCTACCTACAAACGGTGAGATTTTGTCTGTGTGTGGACTTGGCTCTCGGAAAATAATGGCACAGTACATATAATATAGCCAGTCCTCTTAGCTAATTTAAATTAAATTAATTAATTGTTTTTTACCTACGCCTTATGATTCTCTCGTTCTCATTCTGCTCCTCCGCCCAGGTCCAGATGCACGCTAAAATTCAAGTAATTATGCATTTGCCTAATATTTTAATCAGTAGCAATTTAATAGCAATGCATTCAGAAAATTAGCTACATATATCTCCTGTTTTCATCCTTTCGTTGTTGCAGTCCAAGTCTCCAAATCTCGTCCAGCCTCCCAGTTCCATAGCCACACATTGGTTGCTTCTGTATTTTTTGTGCTTTTAGTTTTCATGTTTTAAACAAGAGACGGAGAGCGACATCTACATCATATCAGGCGTGAAAATCTACTCAAAAATAATTAAATTACCTTAGATCTTCCTTCTTGAAATTAAAATGCATAGAAAATTTTGCTAATTTGCAAAATTATACTAATGTAAATATAGACGTATAGGCAGGCAGACTCGCAGACTTATTTACTTTTACAAGCCGCACAATAAGCCACAAATATACTTGCTTGGCATGATATTGTGGGGGACAAGGACATTATGTGGGAAATAGATATTTGCACAATATTGCAGTAACTACTGACATTTGGAAATTGTCCACGCAGTACTGCATTAGGATGTCTGTAATTCAAGGGCCTTTGCGTATTGCATGTGTACATGTATATGCTTAGAAAACCAGAGCAGACTTGATCATAATTTATAATATTTCGAAAAATGGGGGAAACTTAACTTGGACTATGGAGGTAGTGCGAGAGAAAGGAAGAGAGGTAAGCGCTAAATAGATTTATTAGTTAAAGGGCTCAGAAAATTCGGATTCCGGATCAATAAGTCTATCCAATATTCCCAATTATTACAGTATCAGGAATAGGGAGGAACATTTGAAAACAAAATCCAACCTTATCAGTTGCCGCAGAGTTTCTAGGCGTCGATGCTTTGAATTTTCAAATCATTATTATTGGTAATCAGACGGTTGATCTCTGGTAACATTTACATTACGTTTGACATCAGAGAACGTTATAGATTTAAGCAAGTAGTTTGGGTGGGATGTGCTTTGTGAGAGTCTTTTGCGAATGTAATGATGTCTTGCTTACAGTTCGTGTAAACGGATCATTTCCTTTTATGAATAATTTATTCTCTAATCCAAACAACAGAGCAAACAATTATACCAGAGGTAGGTAATAATTTGTGTGCTTATCTCAGTCTGTCACATTACCTTAAGTTATTCCTTTCCCTGGAACTACTACTACTACTGCTACTACTGTGCTTCTCGCCTCTACAGCTCTTCCACTGAAAGATCCTCTTGGATGAAGGGGTATGTACATAATGTATATAAGACACATTTGACGTTATCCACAGTTTAATATACCCTGACATTTCAACTTCAACCACAACAATAGGAATATCCGAGGAGTGATGCTGATTGTATAGGAATGGTGTACTATAAACTCATTAACTGATCAAATTCAAACTCCGTCATTACACAAGTATGTACATACCCGCCATCCGAGTATTATTTAATAAACTTAATATAGCAATAAAACTCGTAATAATATCTATTTACTGTGGGGACTGCTCCACAGAGAGAGAGAGAGAAGAGACAGTTTTAAGTACTAGACAAGGTTACAGCCAATTTCATTTCGTTTGTTTGTCCCCAATACTAATGTTCTTGTCTGATCGTGAGAGTTCAGCTCCCACAGACGACACTCCTCCAACTCCAACTCCAACACAAACTACAGTCCCAGACACAAGGTACAAGGTACAACGAACGACAATCTATCTAACCCAATAACTATACAGTAGATCGCTTGTTCTTTTTTTATATGCTGGAACATTAAATTTTAAGCATTTAATTACATGTAATTTTCTATGTTTACAATAAAAATATTTTTTGTATCTAATCGTAAGATTACATATGTATTATTGTGTAATATATATAATTAATTCTGAAACTAATTGTGTTTAATTTCAGGGGACTTAATCTTTTGGACAGGTCAACTTAAGATAAGTTATGCTCCAGACTCCAGACTTTGCACAGGCCTTGCCTCTTGTTTTAAAAACTGCATATTATACAAGTCACACCATTTCTACATAGGTACCTAGACAGTGTCGCGGAATATTCATGTCAAAGGAAATTATGAAGATAACCCTCAGTTTCAATTAATTCTGAGCTTTGCTTGCTTTCTTTGAAAACAGTAGTCCAGAACGCGAGCGTGCTTCGTATATACTTAGCTGTTGTGTGTCTAGGGTATCATAGTGTGGTAGCGATAAGTTGATTGTATTAATTTAAATCACTTTAGAATCAAAACATGTGATTCCTTCCTTATCATTGCATGTTATGCAATCATATATTATGTGACAGTTGACTAGAGCCAGTATGTCTACAAGAACAGCAACAGCTACGACGACACTAAGCCAAGAGCGGTAGCACTTCTGCACGGTGTAAAGCTCCTTAATGACATCACTAACAAAATATAACAACTCTAATAAAATTAACGTGAGAGTAATGCATAGTATAGCTTTTGTTTTTAGTAAACCTTTATTTTCTATTGGAGTCCTTTTTCTTTACATTGGAATTTTCAAATATGACGATGCATTTTCCTTCTTTCACACAGTGGACAGTGGTCCTGTCAGCTAGGAAAAATCAGCTAGGAATGAATGGAATGGTACAGGGTATATAGCCTTGAAAGTCTTTTTCTTTTTCTTTTTCTTTTTCTGGTTTTACTTCACCACAGAATGCAGTAATGCCGAAGATAATACCTAAAAGTATGCTGAAGCCGTGCCATGAAGCTGAGTCTTTCTTCATTTTTGGATCGTTTAACCATGTGTTCAGAACTATATACACATGGATTTTCCAGTATAGAATCTTCTTCATTGAAATGAATCGATCTGGAAAACAGTAAAATCCATTTACTGCTGATTATTCTGAGGAGTAAAAATACCTTGGTACTTTTACTGTTCGTATCGTATAAACAATCAATGATGTCAAGCTTTCTCAACACAAAGAACTGGTTACTGGTTCTAACTATAAAAACTGGGCAAGTGTATTCACGACAATAAAATTTATACATATATATTTGTTTTTTTAAAATAAATAAAAATAACTACATAAAATATTTGTGTACATTTATACATACTAAATATAATTAAATATTTGATTCCAATCCAATGTTTACTACCAGTGGTAATAGCTTTTAAATTTAAACTTACTTATATAGTGCTTCACTTTTATCCCCAGTAGTAAAACTAGATCAAGTAGTACGATTAACTATAGTATCGGCACGGAGCTATAAGTTACTCCTATATAGCCGTTCGAAAGAACATAAGTTTCGTACAAAGCTACCTACCTACATAATATTTATTTTTGGTGATTAGATTGAACATCATTTTGAGTGAGAGATTATATTTATCATGTAAAACCAAAATCGTTTACGTAAGGATAGGATCAGAATAATACCCGTTTTAGATTCAAAATAAAATTAGTTGCAGTTATATTATTCACGGTCCTTGTCTCGTTCTCGTTTTAAGGGGAGAAGACGAAAGTGGAATTGGAATATAGTACGGTTCTTGTGTAATAGTCGATGAAGTACGGATAATAGGAGTCTCACATGGAAATTACTGGTAAGTCTAAGGCTTAAATAGCTACCATTTTTCATCTTCATACTCTGTCTCTCGTCTAATTATGACTACTCACTCGGCTTTCCTTCCTACAATGGCATTTAATGATCCAGCCTTGCATGCCGCATGCTAACTGTGAACGTCCCAATTCCAAAAGGATCCTTGAATAGGTTTTTACTCAACAACAAGCATAACTTTTTCTGTTCTTAGATTCAGTGAGTACATATAATTATAGATGTACAAAAGAGAAAAGGAGATTGTATTAGCATACAGTACACACACTCACTAGTCAGTCAGACCGAGAGAGACCCATAGTTAAATCTAAAGAACTCAAATGTATAGGAAGGTGGTTGAAATTTGAAGTACCTACCTACCTACCTACCTAGATTCTAGATACAAGTAGCAGAAAGAAGGTAAATAGTGGAGTAGGTATACGAGACAGTAAACTTTCATTTGAAAGGCCGTTTGAGTACATTCATATATATTTATATATTTTCATGCCCGAGCTTTAACGGAGACCCAGAGGCCCAGAAGAGAGCATCAAGTATTTAAGCGCATATTGCATATAAGGGCCTTGCATGTGAAGCTCATTGCAGCGGAAAAAAAGAAGGTAGTTATGTGTAACTGTTGTGTGTTGTATGTTGTATGTTCTTGCTCTGTGTCGTCGTTTTTCGATTTGGATTTGGATCTCTCATGTGAGTTTTGGACTTGGACGAGAGAGGCGAAGGAATAGAGAGAGAACGAAAGAGTAAATGGAAAAAAAATAGACAGAAAAAATATATAATGTTCCATATCCATACATGAAGATACGGGAAGGAAATAGGAATGTCCCTATGGTCTGGGTGTATAATGCATGGAATTTATATATTTATAATCAGTAGCTGTTTTAACTGTAGAAAAGAGGCGGATGAATATAATGGTGGCTAGACTACTGGATGGCTGCGGTGATTTGCCTTGTGTGAGCTTATTCAATGTATTGTGTAAGCAAGTCTATCTAAGCTTGTGTCTATATCTATAATATAACCTCAGGTCTAAACCTACGTCGAGAAGTGTACAATATACACTACCGAAAGTATAAAGCATACGGCCGTAGACCGCATCCTCCAAAGTTGAAGGGTAAAATGGCTAGAGGGTCAGTTGGCAATATGAAGCTGGGCTGGAAATGGAAAACCTTTAAGGCTTAATAACATTTGGAATAACATTGTATAGGCCTCTCTCTCTCTCTCTCTCCTCTCCTCTATGAGCTATTTTAATTTGTTGACAGAGATATAGAGTCAAAAATTTAGGAAATACTCATTTTGGATAAAAGGTAGCCTGGGCTCGCACGGTAGTTGGTGTCATTAAGTATCCAAATCTCACACTGTGCTATCACCCGATAAATGCATAACATTTAATGTGACTACTATACTACTCCCCCGTCCTGGGATTTGTCTCCTACTGTATACGAAATAGGGAAATAAATCCATAACCATACAGGTAGTATGTATACCCATGCTCAGACTCATAAGCTCCGTCTCCATCTCCATCTCCATCTCCGACATCGTCGACAAGGAAAACGAAAACGAAAACGGCGACGACGACGACGAGCACAACGACGACGACGACGACCTATTCCATATTGTTTGAACAGAGCCGAGAGAGAAAATCTTTTCCATGCACAAAAAGCACTACTTGTATTTTACTGTTAATGTTTCCTACGGTTCAGCTGGAGCTGAGGCACTCGGCCTGGAATCTGGAGAGAAACCCGACGAGGTGCTCAACATTGTTTTCATCTTGGTCCTGAATCCATGAGGAGAGCACATTCAGCAAAAGCAAAAACAGTTGAGACTGTTTTGTGCAGAGAGAAGAAAGGAGGGATGGCTATGCGTCCGTATGCACCTAAAAGTATCTACGCATCCTGTATCCAGAATCCTTTCCTATCCTCAATAATAATAGCATCACGCCAACCTATATCCATATACCCTTAATACTCTCTCTCACTCTCTCTCTCTCTTTTAGTTTCGTTGATTTTAGAAGAGACATGAGAGTTACGACACAAGGGAAGGGAGAGTGAAAAACGGAAAATTTTTCTGCCTACCGAAGAAGAGAGAAGATGAAGAGAGAAGGATGGTTGAAAACTGAGAGCTGCGCAAGTTACCCAGAGTTTTAGCTCTCTCTCTCTCTCGCACTCTGTGTAGGAAAGTGAGCGTCAGCTACCGAAGGTTTTTCTTCGAAATCAGCAGTAATACAAGTAGTAGGTGCCCGCACATTCGTATTTCATCCCTATATACCCGTATAGTCTCCCAGACCTTAGCATACTACCGCGTCCGGAGTGTAAGTACAGTGGAGCGAGGAGTGTAGCCGAAAGCGCGTAGGCATTCTCTCTACTCAGAACTCAGAAGCTACACAACTCGTATGGAGACTCACAATTTTCCCTTTCCTACATCATATCATATATAGAAATATATAAAATAGTCATTCTGGGGAGAGTGCGAGTGGATGAATGTGCGCTCCGTCTATATACATAGCTCAGAATCGCCCGTGACGGAAGACGAGAAAATGTGGACGAGACGAGAGTTGGAGTGGTGGTAGTAGTCAAGGAGGCAAGGGAAGGGAGAACAGACACAAGCAAAAAGCTGGCAGGGAACTAACTACAACTACAACCACTACCACTACCAATATACATAGCAACTTCATAGCCAGAACTTGAGACGAGAGATACACACACACTGTACACACTGTACACAGTACACACAGTACAGACACCAAGACTGAGAAGAGCCCAGCAACAAATAGAAGAAGGGAATGGTGTGGTGAAGAAGGAGCCCCTTGTCCCTGGATCGGAGGAAGTGAAGCTTGTCATGACTATCTGCGTGGTCCAAACGGAGAAGAAGCTCAGTCAGTCCGCTTGAACGATCGTGTGGATGGGATCCTGTGGTAGGGCTTTAGATGTAGAGGCATCAGCCAAGCCAGTAGAAAATGTGTGTGAGCGTGTTGTAATAGTAAGCCAGTGAGTGAGAGAGAGAGAGAGAGAGAGAGAGAAGAAAAAAAATACTGTAAACACAAGCTAAGGGAAACTCTCTGTTTCTTTGCAGTATAACTCCAGTGTCAACAAATTAAGTGACCACTATCACTGTCATCATCATTATTTTGACTGCATCCTTCCTTCGTCTCCTCCTAGTAGATCATCTTTAGGATTTCTTCAGGTTACACAAAGTCATCTGATCACATATCAAAAATAAAAGTGAAAATTTATGGACCAATATATCTCCATTTCTATTTAATTCATAACTCATCTAATATATACTTCCCCTTCCCCCCTCACATAGAAATCCTTTCTTGATTTAATCTTCTCGCCGAAAGATAGAAACAATAAGTACAAGTACTACTACAAGTCAAATTGAGTAAGCTACGAATTTAATATTTTATATATATATATACGTATAAATACAATCAATTTTTTACCCGCGCAATATCATCTCTCCGCTTCTGTCAGATCTACCTACCTACCTACGAACTACGAACTACATATGGGAGTGATCTAAATATAACCTCACTCGCACACTCTTTTTTGGACTTTTGACTTGTCAAATATTTACGTGTGTGAAACTCTTTCTTGTTTCATTGGATATTTTTCCAGTGGTGAGTTTCCTTCTCTCTATTGATGGTCATTTGATTTTCCACTCCTCCGAGCTACAAGTGACAAGACGCGACATTTTTTCTGAAGGGTTTTTTATCTTGTCTTTTTTTTTGTTTTTTTTTTGGAAACCTCCTGGAAGACACACCAAGTGCAACTCTTTTGATACATGTGTACATCAAGAGGACGAAAACTGAACATTTTTTGATTGTAAGGCTGCCTCATTTTTGTTACTCTGAAACTTTTGTGAATGTTGTTGTTGAATATAATAGAATAATTCTTAATATATCAAAAACAAAAATCTACTCAAAATAATATCATATATTGTATCATCCTCGTGCCACGAAATTAATTGTTATTCTTCTACTACAAACAGTTTTTAGACACTTTTGTGAGAGTGTGTAGCATTTTAATACATATATACTGACTTTATATATTGTGCAATTTTGTCACTCATTTACAATCAAAGGGAATAAATTGATAATAAGGAAGTCATTTCTCTTTTCTATATAAATAATTAAACCACTATACCAGTACCAATACCAATGATATGCTTCAGGTAAAACAATAATAAATAATTAAACAAAACAATTAAAGAACCAGAACAATCAACACATATGACTGACTCGTGATAAGTTTTTTTTTCAAACTCATCTCATCTTCTTCACACAAAAACAAAAAAATCACACAATCAAGAAAAAACTTCTCTCGTCCACGAATCCTCTGTCTTCGTGTCATTTACAGTTGTCGATAATTAATATTAAAAGACAGAACAAAAAAAAACACTGGGACGCACAAGGAATTATTCCAGCATTTTATAAAAGAAAATAAATCAAAAAACTGAGTATATATATATATCACCTGTTGGGACTTATATCAGCTTTGAACATTTTTTAAAAACAAAGTGAAATAGATACATTGGGTTTTTTTACTATATAACGGTGCCTTTTAGCATTATACCAATTTTTACGTGTGTGTGTCTCTCTGAGTAAACAGCTTTCAACTTCATCCTCCCACACAGACTTCTCTCACGTACAGCAGATCAGAATAGGAACAGTCTACAGTCTTACAGTCTACAGCAATCCAATCTCCAGTCTCCAAACACACACATACACACACACACATACAGTCAAGAGCCATCCCAGAAGCAGTCTCTCTCTCAGCCTTGAGGAAAAACCAAATCACCACAACATAATATATACGAGTCGGACTTTGGGAGAAAAAAAAATCCCTTTGAAGAAAACACACAAAATTAGATATTGACAGGCAAACAATGTAAGTAATTGACGTTTCTCTTGAGAAAAGTTTATTTTTAAATTATACTTATCTTTGTGATTATTTAGAGTAAATGTGTTTACAATAATTAACTTCATCTGCTCTCACTCTCTAACCCAAAATCCTCACATGACTAAACCTATAATATACTAGAGCTTATACTAGACATTTAGAATTAGAACCCAATTTTGTAGAGACACTCATCAACAGAGAGAGCCTTATGTAAATTATATAATATGATCCAGAGAGAGTGACTGTGTGTCTGTACGTGTGTGTGTAAAATAACACACATGATGATCTGTTTGCAAGAATTTCCTTAATCTTTATGAAATTGTAAAAAAAAAAGAAAAAAAAATTTACACGAGAGCTTTTTTCGTTTTGAGTTCCTTTACATATTTTTTTTAGTTTAGTTTAGTTTTGGTTTTTGGTTTGGTTTTTGGTCTGCTTTATGATTTCAGCTTTCCCACTATGTGACAGCTTATTTACATAAGCGAGTTGAGCAAAAATGAGCCAGACATGGTTGGTATGTTCCTTGTGGATTTTCGTCATAAAATATTATTGACACCAACACCGACACCGACCGACCCGCACCGACCGGCCCTTATAACATAGACTATTTAGTCGTATATAATTATGTATACATTTGTAGATGCGTGTATAACTGCACTCTTCAAACATTAACAACATAACCGACATAACTTGAGACGTTTTGTTTAGCTGTCTGACCTATAACTTAATATTTATGCAGGCATCTTTTAAGATGCATATATATAAGGATTGAGCTTCTCAAATATCTAAAATAGCACGCGTAAATTTCATACACCCTGCACAGTACTATATACTCCTACATCATAATATATAATCATTTAATTATACATACACCCATTTTTCTGTTGCTGTAGCATTCTTGTTTTTTTTGGTATGATAATATGAAGATGATTCACATAGTTGATTGTGGACTGGTTCGTTGATGTTTAGTTTAGTTTTTGGTTCATGTTGATGTTGCATTGAAAGACTCTATATAGATTGTGTGTGTAGCACATATCTTTTTTTCCCTCACCAAATCATATGTTTTCTTGTGTGCATGCCTGTGTATGAGTTGTCTCGTATATTATACTATATTATGTGTATGGTGTGTGTATATAAAAGGAAAGACTTATAGGGCTACATTAGCCATGCATACATTCCATCGCATGTCTTGTTTAGTTTGGTTTGGGTCTCTCTGTGCGTACACGTAGGACATGACTGTAAAATATACTGTAAATATGTAAATTTGTACTGTGAGCCGAACCGAAATCAGTTTCCGTACAATGCGGAACCCAGAAGATCTGTTTCTCTCTGTGTCTTCTTTTATATGAGGCTAAGCTCATAAATCATGACAATGCTCATAGCTTGGAGTCTCTGGCGATTTTTGAGAATTTTTTCTGACTCAATGAACATATGTACTAGGCTAGGTAGGTACATACGGGAGTACGTAGGTTTCCCTCTCCAACTTATTAGTGTGGGTGGCATATATAGTGACTCTGGATTCCGATTGGCACATGGTCGGAAGTAGCCTGTTGAGCTCGGATTTACAGCTGAAACTCTTGGATCTTGGCAAAGTTTCTCTTCTCTCTCTCTCTCTCTTGTTTTCACGAGCAAAGTTGAAGTCTAGCGCAATGGATTTCTTGTACACGTGAAACAAATCTTTATGCGTGTACTATTACAGTTCCGAGAGGAGCATTATATAACTGTATCAGTTTTATTTGATCCGTCAAAGTTTTGTAGACAATATGACCCTTGTAAAACTAACCTATATAAACTTGTCCCAGTATATACTTTTATACTTATACAAGCATGTACATGTAGCTACAGCTACCAGAACCAGATGATGACGAATCAAATTAAGACATATAGATACGTAATATGTACACTACTCCTCTCACACTAAATCCCGATGCTTCTCCTACTCATTTGAGCCTTCTCGAGGACGGCGGAGGCCGTCTTTTTCTCTGGTAATTCTTCTCTCACTCTCTCTCTCTCTGGCTCTGCTCGATAAAAATAATTTCCTCTCTATCTCTATCTCTATATAACGATATGCCATGTGCCCATACTGGAGATGACGTGCACTGTCTACAATGCAGTAGTAGTGTCCATGTGGAAAGCCAATCATGAGGCTCATCTCCGACAACGACCATACTGTACATATGGCTTTGGCTTTTTTTCTCTCTCATTCTCCGAGTTTTTTGACATGGTGGAACGATTGTATTATTGTATTTGAAGTATTTTCACAGGGAGTAATGTTGGGTTTTGTGGAATAAAGAAATTTGTAGGTACCTTCCTTGTCAAAATAACTGTGTTCCACTCGGAGTTGGGAATGGGAAGAATTTAAATGTTCCGTACATCACTAGGCATAGTTGGCAATGAAGGGAACCCAATTTCATGTCAATCAAAAATCCAGAGATAAATAAAACTCTACTCTTGAAAAAAAAGCTGTATGTAGTTCTGGTCCTGGTTCTAAAACTATATAGGAGTCAGTCTTCTACAACCATTGACATCCTTATTTTTCTTTTTTTTTTGCCATTTATTTTATAGGGAGCATGTAGCCTGTACCTAGTTTATTGTACAATTTTAATGTTTTCATTTCCAGCCCATCTTATGTCAGTCGTTATCTATCTCGTAGATCTTCGAGTGTGTGTCATGCCGTGTAGTGTGCAGTGTCTCTCTCCGTTTCGCTTCTACTTCTACATTTTCCATTTTCAACGAGAGAGAGAGAGAGAGAGGGAGGGAGAGATGAGACAGATATAAGTAACTCACGTACAATAATACCATTACCATTGGATTACATTACATTGCAAAAGCCCAGCGTTAGAAAGTCTCCATTTTTAATATATTTCCAAATGAGCTTCTTTATGGTTTCAAGAACAGGCTCATGATCAGAGAGAAATAGACATAGACACATAGAGGACAAGGAGAGAGGAATAAAAAAAGAGAGAAAGGGATTAGAGCGCTAGCTTCTTCTACAATCCTGCGTGAAGTTATGGAGCTTTTTACTGAGAAATGTATGCTTTTCCCAGTCCCGAAATTTGGTCACATAGAATGTGTAACTGAAATTAAATGGCGTGGTTTGTGTGTATGTGTGTGTATATGTACATATATATGTGTGTTTGAAATTTTTTGAAGCACTAGAACTCACTACTCACTACGCTCGTTACTTATGCACAGATACATTTTTTTTGTCTTGTTCTTCTTCGTCTTCTTTTTCCCTGTGCGTTTTCCCCGGCTCCCTGTCTGACTGCCTGCCTGCCTGCGTGCTTCCCTCATACCCGCCTGGTTCCCTGTCTGTCTTGATTGTGACTCGGAGTGACAGTGACTCGTATTGTAGTAGTTGTTCGTCTCATAGTTCATAATTGATGATGAGTGATGTTGAGAGCAGCGTGTGTGTGTGTGTGTATGTGTGTGTAGGAGTGAGAATTGATCCTCCCCGAGTCTACTACTAGCCCTGTGTCGACTTTGTAATTATTCTAGGTGAGTCTCTTGCCTGTGCTACCTGACCTCAAGTATAAATTTCTTACACTCGTCCCCCGTCTCGTCCGTCGACGAGGACTCTCCTCCTCTGTGTCTCGACTCTTACCAAACAGTAATCGCACCTTTACTACTACTACCACTACTACGACTATCTCAAAAAAGTTCGTCTCAAGTTTTTCCGCGGGAGAGAAAAAAAAGTGAAAAAGGGGCAAAGACACAGACAAAAAGTAAAGCGCCAGTGAATCGATCAGACATCCAATCCAATCCAATGCAATACATTGCTCTCACAAGTCCTCCTTGGGATTTGCATATCGAGTAGGAAACTGCAGATGTAAAGTGACATGGCACATGGACACCGAATTCATCTCGTCTAATCAGAGGTAGAGATCATCATCCTTCTCTATCACTTCCGTGGACAAGCTCTTTTTTCATTTTTATCCTGGTGGGATTTAGAGACTCAGTCAGGCACACACACACACACACTATTAGTACAAACACCACCATTTCGATTTTCAGTCAAACCCCATATATGATCCTGGATAATATATTACATTTCTACATACAATAGCAGACGCTATATACACACACACATTTGGAGCGCATTTAATAGTGCATTGAACAGCACGAGTACAGTGCACTGTGCACTGACAGATAGATAGTTGCATAATATATTATACATACAGAGTTCACACATACCTATATACCTAATGGTAGTGGGTGAGGTACCCACTGATATGTTTTTGTATATTATAGTTTGTATTTGTACACTGACAATGAGTATAAATTTTACCTAAACGAGCATGCAATGTGTGGTGCCATCGACATCCATACAATCCACGGCGGCTCACAGTTTCAATGTCAAAGTCAAAGAGTTAACAACCGGACAGCCGACTGTATCAGCTGTGAACAATCTACACAATTTACGTCTCCATTTGATTAATATGCAATAATATTACCATGGTTTAGACTTGCTCCGGTAGTTTTTAGAACGTTATAAAATAAAGAGGTAAGATGTCTAATCGTCAGTTTCACATCTGTACTCTCCTTAATTACTAGGGTAGTGGTAAATTTTGAAATAAATCCGTCGGAATAATATGGTATGGTACACATAGGCTGGTGAGAGAAAGAGAGATATATTATTTTTACTTGGGCGACGATGACTAGGACTGACGTCTGGCGCGGCAGGGCTGTAAGTCCTTATCACCTCCATTCCAATTTTGATTGTATGTGTGTATGTGTGTGTGTGTTTGTTTGTAGCTACGGAATATTATTATGCATAAGCTTGAGCAATATAATGTGATTTTTGATGACTCTACAATTCTCGTGTACATGATCCTAAGGTGGTGTGTGGACCATTGGATTTTTTTCCCAAAGGTTACAGGCATAGGGAAAGATGGATTTATTATATTGTTCCTATGGTGGAGGAAATTAATAATTTGTGGTTGTGGTTTGAAAGGGGGTGTTGGATACCTAAAATGGCATGGATTTATCATCACGATCATCATCATATCGTAGAGGTTGTCATGTCAGACATCCAACATCACCTATCTGCATCTCTCTCTCTCTCTCCACGTATGCATTTCCCAAACTGTGTAGCAGATAGTCTCATGTCTGTCTGTCTGTCCCCAGTATTCCCATCAACATCATCAACATCACTAACATCAGGTTTACTCTAAAAATTTAAGATCCTTTTTATAATATCCTTCCTCATGTGAATAAGGAGATGAGTGGAGTGAGAGTGTATCCATCCTTAGTTGGTGTACATATACTGCATATACGCACACTTCCACTCGAGCAGAGATACCTATAGGGAAACACACATAGTAGTTACGGAGTCGTTTTCATTTTATAGGTGGGTGGTTTGGTGCTATGGTCCGCTAAGCACAGTCCAGCGGTCACATGTATGTCTCTGTAATAACACATGCATTTTCTATTATTCTGTTTATCCTCCGCTGAATTCATGCTCTCTGAGTGGGAGTGCACTAACATTTTTACGATTTCTGTCCTCTTTCACCTTTTATATTCACTCATACTCGTATATTCTTATTCCTACCTCGTATTATATTGTATTCCAATTTTTATTCAAAATCCCCCCAATAGTCAACTACATAGTATATCTATACACAGGTATATAGGGAGGGCTCCAACTCTTTAAAGGTTTCTCTCTCCAAAAACTAAAATGATGGAGCTTTACGAGTCCAAATATTAAATCAAGGCAGATTTTGTACTCTGTGTGGACTACTTGGCTCACTCGGCTCACTAACTCTCACACTCACGACGGAGGTAGTGAGTGCCATGAGCCAGAGCCAGTACCGGCTGTGAACTCTACATACCGTATCCGTACTTCCTTTTTGCATAATTATATTAGGTACTATGCGCCTTGGGTTCACGTCCACATCCGCAGTCTATAACCGAAACCGATGGTGATAATAAAGTGAGAGGGAATTTGATTGACGCATAATAAATTAAATTTGTGAGGAGGTTTAAAATAAGCATTTCATTATACAGTAGAATATTGAGCATATGTCTCCTTCTTTATCATTAACGGTAACGGTCCTACTAGAAAGTGTCCAGCAAATAAGAAATAGCTGGAAAAAAGAAGCTAAAAATAAGCTAGGTACCTACATTCCATTAAAATCTATATCTTGTCGTGGTGGACTAGGACACTTATGAATACTTTGATGGCTCTATCTTGATATGGATGGACATGTGGGTACACAGTGAGGTTTTAGGAGTCGTCGGAGTGACGATGTGGACGACGACGACGACGACGAGACTCTGCGCGTACGTGCAATGAACTGGTGCATAAAACTGGATGCTGATGTTAATGTTCCTGACATGGACATGGGCATGGACATGGACTTTTGGTCTCCCTGCCCTGAATAGAAAGTGTGCATACTATGTAATATGTATGCCTCTGCTTGTTTCGCCCTGGTGGTCGTGGTCGTGGACTGGGATCTGTACTTCACATATTATATTGTATTATAAATTAGTAACAAAACTTTCTTGGAGGCTATATTCACAATATTGATAGGGAAGACAGAGATAGTCTTCTCACCACCCTAATAAATGAAGCTAACTAATCGTATAAGATACAGCATGGAACATTGAACATTCTATGAGAACACAATAGAATTTGAAAACACCATTGTTCCTGACAAGACTTCCCATCAATAATGAATAAATTGTATTTCCTCATTCTGGGCTTTCTGTCCTCGTTCGTCGTTCGTCCTCGTCGCTGTCCTGTGCGCTCCAAGTTACCAGTCTTTTGTCCGTCGTCAGTGGTTTCTTCCTCCTTGTCCCCGACGAAAATGAAAATGAAAACGAGAATGAGAATGAGAGGGAGAGAGGGCTCTTCATATATATGTAGATAGACGAGACGAGACGAAACTTGAGGAGACAGTCATCCGTCCGATATCCGCTCGTGCTCCTCCTCACTCTTGTTCTCTTGTCAAGTGGCTTCTCCTCTCTTAAGGAGACAACGCTCCATCGTCCCACGTTGAGCAGTCAATGAATTTATTTTATAGTCTCCCCATGATTACAGAAGAGTGAGTAAGTCACTTTCTGTCTACTACCAAGAAATGGTTCCATTCAGGACCGGGGGACTTACATATATAGGTGGGTAATTATATTAGCTGACAGTATATATCTATCTTGTCCTGGACTGGAGAGTGTAGTGGAAGATATAGGGTATAGCACACTCGGAGGGAGCCTCTACATTTCATATAAAATATGCTCAAGTACCAATCCTGAGCTCCTGTTTCCTTAAAATGGGGACTAAGTGAGTTCATTTAGCATATAATGTAAATTTGCTGTCGATTCTCAAAGTAAGAGAGCATCATTGATTTTGTTGCCTCAGCAGGAGAGGCTTCGCGGGAGGACGACTCTATTATACATAATATATAGTGATATGGCTATGGGCTCTTCTTCTGTTTTCCTTTGGTGATCGTGATCGTGATTATTGCCTCACCTGAACTGAAACGAAAACTATACGAGCTGAGCTATGAACTCAACTATGGGCCTGGAAGGATGGGATGGGATGGGTGGGTGCGGGTGTAGAAAGGAAATAAGTTTTCAGGTAAAGAAATAAAATACCCGGAAATTTCATGCCAGCGGCTCAGTATCAAGAGGAAACTAGTGGGCTTCGGTGACGGTGACCCACAAGCCAAATCAGTCCCAGTTCCAATTCCAATCCTATATTCGGAGACGACTCGTCTCTGTTGCTTTTGCATTTTTCGTTATTTTTTTTGGTTATTTTTCGCTGGTTCACTCACTGCTATTTACCAGTTGGTCCATACATTTTGTTACCAAAAATTTCAGCCCTTTAGAACCCACCCACCTCAGTATCATCCCTTTAGCAACGTAAAAATTTAACACAGCACGTCACCAAATTCATACTACACCCAATGACTGTACCGCTGACATCATTCACGGACGACCCCGTGTGTACATAACTACTTCTACCAGTACCAGTCCACACAACACAAGTACTATTTGCCTATAGTGCTTGCACACGACGAGCGTAGTCTATAAGGTAGACTGAAGTTTTAGTAGACTGACAAACTCCCGCACTGAATTTAGAAGTCGCTATAGGACGCGAATGTTTAGCTCCAAAATAAACCGCGAAAGTGAGTGCTGTTAAATTACGTTCGTATCGTCTTGAGTCTTGTGATCGGCCAGCTCCATTTAGTTCTAGAAATGTCATTGATAATTTAGTGCAAACTTCCGACTAGGCATTAGATTAAGGATATTATATTACGTCTTTAACTGTAATTAATGCCGGGCTGCTTTAGCTACAACTAAGTCAGTGCTACAAATTGTTAATATTTTGTTATTGTTAATATTTCTGGCCCGATTTGTAATTTTTAATGTGATTGTTAAATGAAAATATTTTATTATTGCTAACCTTATTATGCATTAACTACTAGCATAAAGGAACCATCAGTGAGCATTTAATTAGGTTCCGTGTACTTGCACTTCGAGAAATAATATTACAGCCACTGCTGTCCACGACGGTGAGAACTGTCAAATATTAGCTCGTCGTTAAACTTAACTATTAGAAGGTACTTAAGTCTACGGTACCCCCGACTGCATTGTTGTTACTATCAGTCGCTAAATCCTGTAATATATAATTACTGGTTTCTCTATGTTTTTTGATGAATTGCAGATATATTCTCTTTGTTAACTCATAATTATTGTTATCAATGTTATCTCGTTATGAGCGTAAATTGCCAGTGAGGACAATTTATGTTCATTTCAAGCCCCTGTTCCAAAAACATTCTTACCAAAACTGATTGCGGAGAGATAGTTGGAGTCAGTCGGCATAATTAAGATGAAATATTAATTTAACCGTTAATTCGTTGGATTTTAGAAAAAGTTTTAGTCATTTCAAAATGGTAATCTAAATGTGCCATGGTAATGGTACAGTCGAAGCCTCTAACTGTAGTATTAGGAAAACCATGAATAACTTATTGACAGTTATGTGAATATGAAGCAAGTGTGGTTTAAACACACAATTATTAATAGTCATGTAAAATGTAGTACGGGACCGCCCACAAATGACGTAATCAAGAAATCCCCATTTTTAGTATCTTTCGCAGCTTAACCATTGCACGAATGGATATTTTTAGTGTGGGATGTGAACAGTGGTCAAGTAGTTGACTACTGATGACGTTATTTTTGGACGATCCCTGTGTGATTATTGAGATTAACTGTGCTAGTTGTACAATTTTCAACCTCAATAGGATGATTTTAAATAGGTATTTTTTGTAAACAGGGCTGGAAAAAGAAACCAGTCACCATTTCCTTAGCAAAATAAAAATGGTATACCAGACGCCAATGCAGAATGAAGTTGAAGCATAATTAGCAGGGAATGTATAAAGTTTATTGTGCTATATTTACATGATACTTGATTTTTAACCAATAGTTGAGGGACTGAAAATACAATAAACGCTGGAGGTAAATAACGTTTTAAAAATAATAATTTAGGTGGCCAATCATTCCATAATTGCATAAATATCACAATTATGCTTATTCACCGTACTTTCGTAACAGAGAAGTTGTTAATTTTGGCATAAAGTGAGTTTACCACAGTTATGACACTGATGAGGGTTTGATGGTTCAGTGGTCGGACACTGAATAGGGGATTAAGCTCTTAGGGTGAGTCATCCAGCTGTGATTTCACGTGTTTAGGCGGGGAGGGGGGAGTACGTGATGAAGGGGTGTGTGGACTCAGTGGACTGTGGTGGGCATGTAAGTGAATGGAGTAATAGTGCTACGTGAGCGAACGTAATTTGGGAATGGCGCTTTTCCATAGTTACTGCTTGTCTCTATCCTATATGCTTTACTACAGACCGTACGGCTCTACATTCTTGTCCTACCAGCAGCACGGTCTCGAAGCACGTCGACGTGTTGGAATGGCTCATCATAGTATGTTTGTGTAGGTGAAGGTGGACACAGGCTCTTTGGCTGGGGATACTGATAATTAAACTCCCCGGAGACAATAAGCTACTGTGATCTACGTAGCCCTTAAACATTAAATCCGCGCCTCCATGACTGGAGCTTGAACCAGTATCTCACAGAGGGCGATAGTAATACATAAGACTTTGCGATCACTTTTCGAATCAGTTTGGAACCCTGAATTCCAAATAATTAAGTAGGTACGTGTTTATTCTATAAAAGAAATTGCAAGTCATTCTAGCTACACTAAAAAACGGGGAAACGCAAAAATAACTTGACAAGGGAAACCCCTTGGGGAAACTGGAGACTCCTTATTTACTTGTACCCATGAAGAAAGTAACCTCCCTTATGTTCCCTTGAAGGCCCAAAATAACCTTCCTCATGTTCCCTTGAAGGCCCAAAATAACCTTCCTCATGTTCCCTTGAAGGCCCAAAATAACCTTCCTCATGTTCCCTTGAAGGCCCAAAATAACCTTCCTCATGTTCCCTTGAAGGCCCAAAATAACCTCCCTCATGTTCCCTTGAAGGCCCAAAATAACCTCCCTCATGTTCCCTTGAAGGCCCAAAATAACCCTTTTCTAACATCCCTTAGCCTTACCACGAATTACTAAATTGTGTTAACACTTTCGAAAACTTTGTTGTAACCACAATGTATTAATGAGTCGAACCAAGTCTTCAATTTGTAATTATGGTGAATGTATAATTATGTATAAATTGAAGACTCTTGGTTCGACTCATTAATACATTGTGGTTACAACAAAGTTTTCGAAAGTGTTAACACAATTTAGTAATTCGTGGTAAGGCTAAGGGATGTTAGAAAAGGGTTATTTTGGGCCTTCAAGGGAACATGAGGGAGGTTATTTTGGGCCTTCAAGGGAACATGAGGGAGGTTATTTTGGGCCTTCAAGGGAACATGAGGAAGGTTATTTTGGGCCTTCAAGGGAACATGAGGAAGGTTATTTTGGGCCTTCAAGGGAACATGAGGAAGGTTATTTTGGGCCTTCAAGGGAACATGAGGAAGGTTATTTTGGGCCTTCAAGGGAACATAAGGGAGGTTACTTTCTTCATGGGTACAAGTAAATAAGGAGTCTCCAGTTTCCCCAAGGGGTTTCCCTTGTCAAGTTATATTTTTTTCAAGCCTCACATAGAGTGACAACAACAACAAGAAAAAAATACTCAAACAGCTTTATCGCTCTGCTCTGGCTCTGTGGCCCTGTATTTTATTGTATTGACTTTTTAGCGGGTTTGTTATTGAGTGTTTTTCAAGGAAAGAGTTTCATTTCTCATTCCTTCCCTGTGCCTCCCCTATGTAGCCCTCGCTGGCTCCTAGTGCTGCTCTACTCACCCGAATATAATTTCCGAATCCGAAAATCCGAATTGGAAACCGAAAATAATACCTCCCATTACCCTATCACCAGGCCTCGTGAGTGGAGTAATTATATTGATGTGGGCCCCATCGTCTGGAGGAGTATGTGATTCCAACTGTGCCTCTATATATATATACTCTATAATGTATAGGTTTGTTTTCCCCGTCACTTGAAATACGTGTTTTGAAGTCATAACTCAGCCAGTTTAGCCGTGCCTGATTCATGACGACAGCACCAAACTTTATTTTACTGTCTACACGTTTCATTCTCGATTGATAATTGGCAGGTTCTTCGATTTTGGACTCTGCTGCTCCCTCTCCTTCCCCACTGAAACGAAAAGAACTCAAAAACGACTCTCTCTCTCTCTCTCTCTCTCTCTTTAAACTGGAATGACTTTCCATGTCGTTCTGTATACAACACGTGAGGTTGATTTTGGTCTGTTGCTATATGGTTTGTGAAGTGAAGTGAAGTTAGTCTCAAACCTGAGTAATACCTCCACTCGACGATCCACCACCACCAAAAGACCATCCAAAAAGTATAGGTACCTACCTACCTAGGTAGGCTATAGGTAGTTTTGGCCAACAAGTTTTTCTGTCCAAATCAGAGCTCAACTCACTATATATTTTCTGGGCTGCTCTCCTCTATATATTCTATAAGTACACAGACACACTACTCTCTTTTTACAAGAAACTTTGGCAAGGCAATGAAGCACTATTGATATTACCAAAAAGGAACAAGTCTCAAACTGATTTCAATTAACTTTCTCCCTCCGCTCGATAATCTTCTTTTCACAAGTTTCCCTCTAATTTTGAAATTTCATTAAAAGATAGATAAAGTTCCTTCATGTTGATTCATGAGCAGATATAACGAGCCATACACACAACATCCGAAAACTCAATTTTCATTATTATACATTTTAACAACGTCAAATGCTCATTTCTTCCTGCCACATCCACAAGATTCCATCGGGAAAGTCTCCCAGCTTTTTCAAAGAGCTCCTAAAAATTGGAACAGACAATGTGGCTTCCCCTGAAAACCATATGCAAGTTCCTAGTTCTATTCAGAGGCACTCCTGTCTGACGCTTTTGAAAAATATATTCCAGACGCAAGAAGAAGAAAAAATAGCATCTTACAAGTCAAGTTAAATTCAAGATAAGAGGGAAGACGAAGACGACAAGGGTAGCACTACTACTTGGTAGGGGAAGGTGAAGGTGAAGGGTTTTTAAATCCTAAATATCCTGTGCAACCGCCATATATATGCATATTATAAAAGACTTGGAAGACCTCAAAAAAAAGTCTTGGAAAAAGTACGTACCTACTTGTGTAACATTGTACAAGCAGATACAGAAATAATATCCAAAGGGAAAATGTTTTAAAAGTCTCTCAATACAACGCGCTCATCTCATCTCATCTCATTTGTGTGCGGTTGGACGGAGCTCGTCTGGAAAATTGACTCATTACTGGGACTGGGACTGGGCTACAGAGCATGCTCTCTGTCTGTTTGTCTCAAGAAGAGTGTAAATTCTCCTTAAGTGCGTATTCCCTATATACACTATAACATACACTCTTCCTCCTGTACATACTATACACTGGAAGGGAAGGGATGCAGAACATGTGAAAAATACTCTTGGGAATCCACTCCTAAAATATGCTTGACCAACATGGAGATGGAGCCTGGAAGTGGAACATATTATTCTGTTTGTCACGGTCACGACTACGATTTACCTGAGCCATTCAAAGTTGGTAGACACTCGAAGCGGCGGAGTTGTCTGTAGTAGTTGTTTTTATTCCTGTTGTTGTTGTTGTTTGAGCTTGATATCGTTCAACGACAGGACATAACCGTAACCGTAACCGTACAGATATATTTATATTTCAAAGGAGAAGAAGAAGAAGAAGCCAACGTAAAAATATCCAAGATCTCAAAGGAAGATATATGTAGGACTGATGTAAAAACAGAGACACGAGAAAACACTGTGGTGGTGGTGGTGTTGGTGTGCAGAGTCAGAATCTCTGCTGTGTCTACAAAATATCAGAGTACTGCAACTGCTACTACTGTACTACTACAGCTATCAACTATCCGACTCCAAGTCTCACGTCATTTCCGGAAATTTTGTCTATTTTTTTCCTCGCTTCCGCTCTGTCCATGTTGGCATGTCGTCTCCGTTTCTTTTTCCCATCTCTCCTCTCACTCTCACTCAGACACACACACACATACTTTCCTTTCAACTTAACGCAACTTTTCAGTTTCATCGTTTTTTCTTCATCACTGCCACTGCTGCCTAGAAAGGCTAGTCGATAAAGTTGTGAGTTTCTTCTCACTTTGAGTGCTGCTCCTTGGGGTATTTGGTTTGGATCTGAAGGAGCATATAGCCACATATACTTGCAAGTGAGTTCCGTCCTCATATACATACATACGTGGTTCAAGCCACATCTTAAAATCTATCATCCACTATCTCATTGTGTGTAACTGTTAGAGTAGAAGAAGTAGGAGCCACAGAGAAGTAGCATCGTAGGTAGGTAGGTAGTATGTTCCTATATTGTAAAGATGCTCCGCTATATACATCCACACACTTAAGTGTCGAGTGTATTAAGAGCTGTAAGAGTGCTGTGGGTTTTTTTTCTGCCGATGCTCTCTTTCTCATCTCTTGTCATTAACATGATAGATATAGGCCAAACAGGAAAAAAGTTATTCTTGTGTAAAATTCGATTTCTTCGTTTCTTCTCTCGTTGATAAGGTTTGTTGAAGAAGAAGAAGTGAAATAGAGTCAAAGTCGACTTGGACTTGGACGGGGATAGCGTCCATGAATCTACCTCGACTTTTTTTTTATTATGAGTAAGTGAACTAAATAGAAATTGGTTGGGGATGGGAATGTGTGAGGAAGTGCCTGGGATATAGTTTGGAGCGAGACGCATTTTGGATGGTCATATATATATGACCGTGTGGCATTGCACCATGCCTGCACTCATCAAAGTACCTACCTACGTAGGTAGGTAGGTACATCGCTATACCTATACTTACTTACCTCTCCTCTTATGGAATTGGTTTGGTACTGGAGGGACTAACGCACACATAATCCCTACATAAGGTATTCCCTTAATACGCTCCTCGCTCTTGTCTTGTCGCTCCCAGTATTATTTATATACGGAAACTCTCAAAGATGTTCATTCTTCATTTTATGGTCTGGAAATGGAGTCGTTAGAGTTTCTCAACGGAAGACTCCCGTATAGATAAAAGTCAAAGGAATTGCACATTCATACAGATTACTCCGTCTCTCTCTCTCTCACTCCCTCTATTATATTATACTCTCCAAGCGAGATAGAGCCCATGAATGGAAATAATATAATAATTACATATATCTGTTTGGAATGGGGAGAAATATGTAAAAAGAAGGAAAGAATCCAGGATTTTATAGAAAGAGCTTTTACTTTCTTTTTTACTTTTTAATTCTCCTGGATTCCTAGATTTTGTAAATGAATCCCTCAAGTTTTTTCTCTCATCTCCTCGCTTTGATTCTCATATCCCTTCTTTCTTTCTTGTTTTTGAAACAATTCAAATTGAAATCTATTACGGACAATGGAAAATTTGGGAACGCCGAATGGGATGAAAAATAAAAAAAAAGATTTTATAAATAAGTTTTAGCTAATTTTAGCTGCCGAAGCAAAACCATAACTATCCTGAAAACTGGATGAGCCTCACTCCCCTCCCCCTCCCCCTATCAGACGGAGGCTGTGCCGTGATGGGATATAAATGATTACCCACCAAAGTACTTAAGTATAGGTACCTACATAGGTAGGTAGATAGGTATGTAGGTACCTACAGCTCTCATCTCCCCTCAACTATAGGTACCTATATAATATATTATGGTCTTTACTCCAACCAGAGTTTATTTATAATCTAGTGAAAAGAAATTCGAGTATCCCTAATGTGTAGTTAAACTACAAAAGGGAAGTCCGTGCCGTGACGAAAAGTCATTCAATTCCCAAAGAAGTTTGTAGAGCTGGAGGAGCGCATCCAGAAGAATAGGCCAAATACAAACAATCTACAGCTGAGTTGGTTGTCATCGAATTGTCTTATCTAATTTTTGCATGGGATGGAAATGGGGAGGAAGATGGGATGGAAGTAAAAGTACCTATACGTTAAGTTAACGCTCCTATAAAGCTGTAGCATTTCCTACATATATCTACAATACTGTTCTCCTTATTTCTTTTTCGGCTCACATAATAATCAGCGCTGAGTGAAATGTTATTGTGTTAGTATTACTATTATGTTATCGGATCTCTCTCTGTATTTATGTGGACGTGAGTCCCTACTACCTACTAAGGTTCCTAGGTAGGTCCACACACTCATATGTCATATGACTCGCCCTCCATCTCATATTCGTAAATAATAATTCAATGGGGAGCTCCGCAGCTCCAGTTTGTGTTTCATGTTGCCGATGATGCTCTGCTCTGCTCAGGCCCACATTTCCATTTCCACTGTGCAAGACTCTTGTGTGGACTGTGATGTGAATCTTTTATCAGAATTAAATTAGAGTAACCTCCATATAGTTAGAGTTTAATATTCAGATGCTCATCACGACGACTCAGAAGAGAGAGAGAGAGAGAGCGACGACGATGTTGTGTATTGTACATTGGGAGTCATTCCTGTAGTCCAATTCCAGTAAATAAATTTCTTCACTGACTCAGCGCCGAGGCTCCAATTGATAAGCTGGGGAATTGAATGGAGAACTGACTGAGCCGGAGCCGGTGAGAGCATGAGTATATAATATAGTTCAGTTTCAGCTACGGAGAGCCTTTGAGTGCTCAGTGCAGTAGTGTAGAATGACAGTCTATTTATGGTTTATGAGATGAAACGAGGAGCGAAAGCTTCTTGAATAATAGCCAATCTCCATACTGATATCGTGTCGACTCCCGTCCAAGACTCCTATTACAAGATATATAATAGTAATATTATGCTTATCGTTAGTGTACACAACCAATAAGGGATACCTCCGCTGTTATTCCGCTCTTTATTGCCTCAGTTCAGTCCTCGTCGTCCTCGTCTTCGTATTGTATTCCTATCTCTCATGTGTTCCACAAACTATATGTCTATGTATACAGCTCCGGCTCCAACTAATAGGGCACTAGAGAAAAGCATACTCTGCAAATATTCTCACTACAAGTGTAGAGGTAGGTAGTTAGTAGGTTGTAGTTATATCCCTCGTTGACTTTGACTCTCCATGTGAGGAGATTGAAATAGGTGGTTGTATCTTGTTTCGTGTGTAGCGTATCTTCCTTGTTGGTTTTGGTTTTTGGTTGTTCTTGGTTCGTCCTGCCGTACTATTACAACATAATAAAATAATAATAATAATAGCGTAGATATATATACGTAGGGCCAGTTGCCAGTCCCAATGCCAGTCATTTAGCTCCTTAAGCCCCTCCATTAGTGTGCAAATATACACATGATACGAACCCAATAATTCATCCTTCCTCATGATCGTGAAGAAACTAACTACTTTCAGTGATTACCCTCGGACTCGCACACTTACTCTTTCTCTGTCTTGTTGGTGCTTGGCCCTTGCCATATACCATTATTGGACCTTGATTATGTGCTCATGGCATTTCCACATTGCAACTTCAACTCACTGACTTTAAGACAGGCTCCTCACAAGTGGTGGTGGTGGTGATCACAATAAGTTGTGTTCAAATATTATTACAGGAGGCAGCTGTGTATAGGTTTGGCACCATTTAGTTTAGTTTGGGGGAGGTTTGATTTGGACATGAGGACATGACGAGAGGAGGATGAGCTCTCAAAGCACCTCAGAATTCCTACAACTGCTCAATGAATATTTATGTGAACTGACTATTTACAATAGATTATAAGATGATGTGATTTCTATTTGTAAATTTTTTTTAAGACTCGTTCCTTGTTCGTACACTCACTCACTCACTCACTCACTCACTCACTAACTCACTCACTCGTACTGGTTCCCTTTTGTCTGTTCATTTTGGACATGACGAGGGAGGTAGGTAGGAAGATATGGCCTGGCCTGGTCTGGTGTGGTATGGCGTGGTATGGTGGTGATTGTCGAGAATAAAATTATCCATCATGACACGGACGATTTGTGCGAAAGACAATGACATGAGACCCAAAGGCAGTTTGACAGAGACTAATTTGTCTCTCACAAGTCTCTAAGACTGTCGTCGACTCCGTCTGTGTCTGTGCACGGGAACTTGACGGGGAGAATGGTGTTAGACTCAACTCCCTGAACATGTCGAGCCTCTTCTCACTTTAGTTTGGACAGAAAGGATTTGGGAAAGAACTTTAGTTTCTTCAAGGGAGCTTTAGCACGATAAAAAATATGCTATATGGGTGATAAAGTGTTCCTTTTGGACGTGTACACAGTTCAAGCACCATATCACATCCCTCCCTCACACACACTGTATATTTATGACTTTTCCTAGATTTGAGAGCAGAGAGATCACTTTTAGACAAATTCTATATGGGCTAAAATAACTTTCCGTCCTCATACTTGGATCTTTCAATAAGTAATTTGATAACATTTCTCTCAAAATTTTGGAGAACAATTCCACTTTTGACTGCATGTGTAGGAGGAAACGAACAGGAACAGGAACCACTTGTAACTTCTTCGCGCAGTCTAAGTTACTCGACAGAGCGTGATTTAGCGTCTCCGTGCTCCTTCGCCCGAAGAATTTGATGTCTTTACTTTTACATTTTTAATACTGTAATCAGCATACTAAGCGGGCGTCGGGAAATCGCGGGAAGGGGTTTATTTAAAATCTATCAATTGAATTGATTAAAAAACTGGTGTGAAAGTGAAAATGTGAAATAGCTCCAGCTACACAGAAATAGAATTCGTAATTTAAAATGTAATCGGCTCAACGTCAAAAATGTCTACTTCTGCATTAAAGTATAAGTAGGCTCTGAGTCTTGTTCCAGTTGCATAATAAAATAAACCAGTCTGTGTTTATTTTTATACACACATCTTTTATAATGCATACGACCCAGAAAATTTTGAGCGTCGTGGATGTAAAGTAGATGTGACTAGATTTAATGTAATCAGGTTCATCACTTAAACATTGACATACAGACATGCAAAACCAAAACATGGAGCGCAGTAGTATATATTATAGTGTTTAGGCAAAAAATAAATAAATAAATATATCTTTGAGAAAGTTGTTAATGGAAGATCGAACACGTAGTAGAAGGGAAGATGGGAAATTTTAATTTTAATCTCAGGATCTGATGATTGGGGTTTGTTGTGTATAGTGTAGAGCTCTTGAGTTACAGATTGTGTGTTTATAAGCTATGGAAGTGGGCTGAATGATAATGAAGGGAGTGATTTGCATTTTGTTGCTATGTCTATAGGAATGCAGCGTTGTCCTTACTTGTCTGAGATGAAAGAACGATTTTGGCGTAGTAATAACAACGGAAACGAAAACAAGAGATTGACAGATGACGAGGGAGACGATCTACTCAAAAGTGTAGCAATGACGACTAAAAGTAAGCAATCGACAATCGCCCGTCTCGCTCAGCCCGAGCCAGACGAGCCCGATGAGAATCTACCCATGCTCCCCCCACCCTCAGCGATAGCCACCGCCGTGCCAACGACAGCTCCGCCACCCCCTCCACAGTCCGTCACTACCGTTGTCAAGGCAAGTTCAATTTTCTAATTCTTTTCTGTTTTTTTACAAACTGTGTGCATGTATAATTTAATTCGCATCCTGGTTCAGTCGATTGTACGTCCCAACCAACCTACCTCCACATCTCCATGTCAGGGCCGGACGAAGGAATTGCTCTTAGGCCGCAATTTGCTTCCACACAAAAACCGCTAATTTTGATTTTATTGATGGTTTTCTTTGGTAAAGCAAAATGTTGTATTTCCATGTTTTAGAAAAGCGCAAAATGTTCGATTTACTTGATTCTGAAAAGTGCAAAATGTTCTATTTACATGCTTTGAGAAAAGTGGAAAATTTTCCAATTCCATGTTTTTGAAAAGTGTAAAAAAAATTATTTACATGTTCGGAAAAGTCTCAATATTATTTTTACACATTTTTGAAAAACTGCAAAATGTTCCATTTACATGTTTTGAGAAAATTCAGGCAGCGGGGGCTGCCTACGCTGGCCACATTATCCGGCCCTGTCCATGTATCTATGGTACATATATTATAGTCGACGCAATTTCATCATTTTTAAACAAACAAACAGGAAAAAGGAGCCGTGTGTGCCTGTATAATTTCTTAATTTAAACTAACTCCAAAATGCCTGGACTGACCAGACGCGAGACATGATCAGACAGGGGAGGGAAGATATCACGGTGGAGATGAGACGAATTTTATTTATAATTCGTTAAGAGTGTGCAGAGCTATTTCGCGAGTAGATTTTCCAGAACCCTTGAACTAATACACTGATGTCAAACAAACAAACTATATACGCACGCACTCCTCCAGTCAGTCTCGGTCCCAGTCCCAGTCCTCAGCTCAGAGTCGAAACCACAAAAGGCGTTGATTTGCAAGACGACTTTATAATGGAAGACTTCCACTGAGCATTTCCTTGTTGTTTCCTTGAGCTGGGAAGGAAAAAGATTGTTCTCTGTCTCTCCCTCTCTTCCTCTCTTACTCACTCTGATCGTGAGACGGCATGTGCCTGGGAATCTCATAAAATGGAGTGCTTCTCCCGACACAAGACAATTCTTAAAAGCTTATATGTTTTCCTTTTTCTCTAGCTCTAAAAGTGAAAGGCTCATAACTCTGTAAATTACTTGTACGGAATCCCTGCTCTGCTCCCACCATGGCCCCTACCGACTACGACTACCGACTATACAAACACAGATACTCGAATGCTAATACTTTTAGGAACTAACTCCTACTGACTCGAGCTATTTTTTTATGTTCCTTCTGAATTCACGTGTAGTCGCGAGCTTTGTAGGTGTCCACCAAACAAAATGTGCCTACCAACTACGCACATATTTAGTTTTGTTTTAATCAAAGTCATACCTATACCCATATTCTGAGAGAGGTGGAAAATGGAAATTATCGATTTGAGTTTGTCATTAATGTCATAGGAGTAAATGTGAGAGTTGTTCCATGTTCGTTTGCATTAAATTTGCTGGATGAAAGGGAAAGAGGGAGGGCGAGAGCTTTGTAGATACTAGAAACCCAAAGATGGTGGGGCCGGGGCAAGTAGGAGTGAGCTATATACACTCTACTGTGGAAGTCTAACTGTAGACAGTAGACTGTAGGATTTAGAATATTACAGTGTTGGAGTTGGGAAAAGGTTCGAGGCTATAATTCATTCCTTCATTGTTAGATTTTAGTATATTTTGGGTAGTTGAGCTCTGGTTGCTCCTTGAACTTGTGCTGATTGTATTGTATCGTTTCCGTATCGAGTTCACAGACATATTTATCTACTCGATCGAGAACCGCAAGAACGGCTTTGGATCATGGATTTACGAAACTAGCGAGAGAGCGTCTATATCATCATGAGTCATTTTTAGATGTCTTTTCCTCCACATGCAGGCCGATCGATTCGTCTCCTCGGCTCGGTCTCACAAGGAATGTGTACGGTGTGTACGTAATATATTCCCATGTTTGAGGACGAGGAGGGAGTTTGAACTCAACGATTCACATTTATGAGTCGTTCCACTGGATTGTGGGTACAGATAGATAGATAGACAGATAGGTAGGTAGATACACACTGTATTACCATGCTACACAAAAATTGATACAAAGTTAATTCCATGGTTGCATAAAAACAGTGTAACTCTTAAGCCCCTCTCTTCTCCTTTTCAGTCCCACAACCAGAACTATAGTGACTCTTTCCAGTTTTTGATCCGACAATATATATTCACATACAAAAGTTCACAACTCACAAGACTACACACGCTTTAATACCAATACAAGGACCAGGACCAGCATGGGAGTGGATGGGACACGAGCAAAGTTGCTACTGTATGTAATATCTACAGCGCTTATTCCATTCGTCTCCCTTCTATGTCTGTGTTGACGATTTCAAATATTCAGACCCCCTCTTAACTCTCGCTGTCTGTCTCTCTCTCTCTTTGCAACGATTCGCTGCTTAGCATATTATTTCATTCTGGTTCTCTCGTTCTGGTTTTGATCCGAACTGTGTGTACTCGAACGCATTATGGAGCTGTGTGTCTGTATGTGTGTGTGTGTGTGGACAAGAAACCTTTTCCAACTCGAGTCACGTGCCTCCCAAAATTTATACCCGGGTCCCTTCCTCCTGTCCCATTGCCCATTGACAATGAGCGGAGCGGAGAGGAGAGGTGGAAGTGGAGGGATAGGTAGCCAGTTTCCGTGTTCCCCGCACGTTCGTCTACTTCCACGTCAGTCTCCTTTATTTTCCTCCTGGCGACCTCGTCACACAGTAATCCCAGGGACATTTAGTAAACTCAAGTGTTAAGAGCGGAGATTGGGATTGTGTTGAGATAGATTTTTATCTTGGATATATATACATAAACATGGTACACAATTACATGTATATAAATGAATAAATCAGATACATACATATATTTTTAAGCCTGGGAGCGTACACTACTAATTCTGTATAATTTAACCATCAATACTTGGCCGGTCATAATTCATAACGAGCACACTTCTGTCTTGAGCCATAAATGTATGCGTACCGCCTGTTTGTGTTTATCGAATTGAATCAAGTTTTCCCTTTTCAAAAGTTAGAGCCCCATGATGAAATAACGTAAAAGCTAAAATCAATAGATTCCTTGCAGTATACGCAACTATATAGCTATACCTATACCTACCATATAAACTGGTGTGCTACACCATGCCACGCATGGTTTATTTGGTATTTTGACAATAAGCATTTACCATTTACGCATACCATGTCTGTGGGTTACGAGAGTGAAGACTGTGGGAACAGGAAAGAACCCCTTAAATGAGTTAGCTTTAGCTAGTATACGTATACTCATATATACAGTTATAGGCCATAGAATTATATTGTTACTGGTAGCTTACATGCATATGAGTAAGAATATTGCACGTTGAATGACCATGCATGCTTTGGATTCTGTTTTACTGTTTTATATTTTTCACCTTCCGCACTCATGGAGCTATTACACATACAGACCTAGACCCAGTCTTGGAATAGCCCCAGTCAGGAGTGAGTAGTATAGCCTTGTTGCTATTTTCCGACTCCGACACGGAATCAAAATCATTTCCTGGATGTTCATGAGCGCCAAAGGTATTTTGTAGCGAGAGAGCGGACTTGCACATGACATGTGTAGCAACAACATAAACAGTGCGTAGTCATAGCATATAACTATAATAGGAGAGGCTAAAGATAGCATCTTCTTACACTTTGAGAACAGGTGAATTTTTACTCTTTTATCCACTAAGGGATTCCTTCCAAAAGCGTGCTTGGAGTACAAACTAGAACTTGCGGCGGGTTCTTGAGTATAAAAAGAAAAAAGACTTTCTTTTTGTTCATATATGTATTATTTGAGGTGACTCGTATATTTGGCTATATCCATCAAGCTCTCTGTAGCTCGTCCTCTAATCGTAATTTCGTAGTCTGGGTCTCTTTTATACTATTTCCGTAAATTTGATTACGTGCCTGTATCTAAATAATATGGGCATATGGGATTGCATAGCTCCGAGGAGGAACTCAAGAAGGACTCCCCGTCAATATGTCTCAAGTCTATGAAGAAGCCATAGTTGAATTGTGCAGGGAGGTTATATATAATATGTGTAGGGTGGAAAAGCCAATTCCTCGGCCTCTGAGTCCATGCTGTAGGAGTAGTAGTATGTAGTAGTAATAGTAGTTGTAGGGAGTTCTACTTTCTTCATCTGTTACATCTAAAAGGAGTTAAAAGTTGAAAATGAAAGTCTGTGGTTCAACTTATTTTTTTTCTTCACAGAAGCATAGGTATATATTTTCCTCAGGGAATGTAACGTACAAGGCACCTATTTTGTTTTCCGATTCCGCGAGACTACTACCCTCAACTTCCCTTATAATATTATTCTGGCACCATCTTTTTACATTTTCCAACCATTTTATTTTCATGCATACAAAGCAAAAAAAGGGATGTCGACGTCGACGTCGACGTCGAACGTGGACGTCAGGACGAGAACGAGAACGAGAGACGACATAGGGAAAGGACGAGAGAGAAAGCTCTCACTTTTATTCTCCTTCTCGAATAACATATTGTGAATTTCTATCGTCTAAACTCTGTCTTAGAATTGGATAGTATGAATTATATTGGAGTTCTCTCTATATATTCCACACACACAGAGACACATACACTTTACAAAAAGAAAATGCAAATGGCGAGATATTTCAAGTGAAAGGTTTGTAATCTTTGGACTTGGTCTAAATCGTGAAAATATCAGAAGAAACTCTCCCGGATCCTGATTCCTCGCCTGTAAGATTCTCTTGGAGAAGGATAAAAAAAATCTCTATTATAGAAATAGAACAAGGAATAAGCATTATAGCATTTTAGCTCTATGTTAAGTATTCCAGGAGCGTAGAGTCAAATGGATTTTATGGATTAGGGATTTTATTCTTATTGCTCTATAGCTTCTGAATATTTTATGAGTTTAAATTGAAATTACTGAAAAAAAAATAATTTTTTTTACAATTTGCATCATTTCTCTCTCCCTCTCTCTTTCCCGTATTTTTTTTTTAAATCTTCATCCTTTTCTCCTTCCTTCCAGTCATATTTCCTTTTTACTTATGAAAATGAAAAAAAAAACTGAAATCGTGGATTTATTTCATTTCTCAAATTCCTCGTAGTAGTACATCAATATCAATTTCATTTTTCCTCCCAATCCAATTCCATTCAAATTTCAATTCAATTCCATCATTTTTTTTTGTGTGTGGTATATTTCGTGGTTGGGTAGCTGCTAGATTTAGTTAAGGTAATGTTGTCTTCTGAGGGAATTCACGCACTTGTGAGCGAGACAACAAAGATATGGTGGTGGTGGTAGTGGTGGCAATAAGCGGGTGAGGCTATATTATGTACAGTTGGCGGCATACCTCCAGTTCCATAGTCTCCAGTCGAGACATCTTCTCCCTTTCAACTTTAAACAAAGAATAATATATAAGCTAAAAGTTTCTGGCTCTCGCTCTAGTTTTCCTATTTCTTGTCTACAATCCTCATAGAAAGCTCGAGAATAATAATAGTCATAATACTGGGAGTAAGTTTGAGAATTTATAAGGAAATTGTTATCCTGATGGGACTTAAGTTGAGTGAATTTGTTTATATGCACTATCATTCCGGGGATTGTCTCATAAATAAAATATAGCATTGAAGCTCTGCCTCTGCGGTGATCTGTGTCTCTCTCTCTGTGTCTGTGTGTCTTTCAAGACTTTGAGTAGATGAAGTTGAAGTTGCAATACAGTTGAGGAGTTAATCCTTTCTCGAGACGACACGTATAGCGGTGTATCATGTGAACAATCTCTAGTCTCAGTGAGTAGTGCCTCACTAGTCAGTCCTCCACACTCTCCTTCCTTCCATTCTACGCACCTGGGAGAATTCAGACTTGACTTTTGAGAGTTTATGGAATGCTATCAGGTTAAAAGGAATCTTCTCTTCTAATTCTACACTACTAATGCATGTTTCGGTAATACACGGACACGAACGAGCAGGTTGGAGGAATCTTATGGAAAGATTTACACGAGTATGAATTTAGTCAGCTTCATAGCTCTCCTCCCTCCCTCCCTCCCTCCTGCTCACTCACTCTTAAACTTGGAGAATTTTCGATGCGAAACATTTAAAGATCATTCAAGCGTCTGCCGTATAGTGGAAGAACATGGAAGAAATGGAAGTAGACGTCGACGTCGACGTCGACTATGACTTCGAATTCGAATTCGACTTGGACGGGGAGAGAGCTTGTCACGCGGGAGGATACGGATGAAGTGCTATTCAAAGATAATGCGTGACGGCTGCTTCTAAAATTTACAGAAACTTTCAACTATTTGTGCATGACACACATATATTTTAGTTGGCGCCTTCAAATTAGGAGAATATGTCACTAAACTTCTCCACTTCCCTCCTCTCTGTCCATTGTTTTTTGCATACTTACTGCGTTACCTATATACCTACCTTCCTATGCTCAATGTATGGTCTCCCCTGGTCCTGGTCCTGGTCATGAAAGGGAGAATAATATAGGTAGGGAATTGGAACGGGAGTGTAAAAGATTTTTGTAACTTTCTTATGATGACAGTATAAAAGCCCATATGCGTTTTTCTTCATTACATTATTCCCATTTTGGTACATTTTGTGTGAGGCCGTTCTAGCCCCTGTACATACTCATGTGCAAGGAATTATGCGAGAGCTAGCGGGGAAATAATACAGGTGTAATTAAAATTTGACCATTACAGGAATAATTATTGGACTACAGGCGGTATTTTTCGCCTGTTTAGAGCCGAGTAATTCATGTTGCGTTGTAATGTTATTTTATGTTCTGTATATTATGATGATTGAACAGGTTAAACCGGACGGGACTGGCTCACGAACTGTTGCAGCGGAGAGACCCCTCTCCTTTATATGGTATCAGCAGAACACGGTGCAGAAGTGGTGTTGCAATTATGCATACAAGTTCCCCAAAAATGCCAAGTAAGTAGATTTTTGCATGTTTTTCCATTTGGACTCAACCTGTGAGCGCACTCCACTCCACTGGTAATGGTAATGGCACTGGTACTGGAAACTGGTACTGGAAACTGGTACTGGAAACTGGTACTGGAAACTGGAAGCTGGTTCTAAAAAAAATCGGAGGGAAGGGATTCATTCAATGGGTTTGTGAGGATAGAGATTGAGCCTTATATCCCCTGTCTATATATCTCCCGTCAGGGTAGAATAATTTCATTTTCCACCGAGTTGAATCTTTTGGCTCTCTATCACTCTCTTCTTCGTCTTCTTCTTCCACAATCCACACAGTGCCTAATCTTATTAAGCTTCATTACATGGCAATCAGCACCGAGCCCCATATAATTACATACATACAGTTATCACCTTCCCTCAAACTGTGTGCATCCTCCTTGTCTATATAGAGTCCCCATTAGCACCCGGACGGGAGTCTATAAAGGAAATATAAAATGAGACTCGGAGAGTCATTAGTACATGTCATACACATTTTACGACTCGAGCTACGACAAGCCCGAGTGGAAATTTGCATAGATTGTAGGTACGTGGATGTGTAGGTGGGTGGAGAGGGAAGCCAATGTGGTGAAAGATGCAATTTTCTGTGGTTTTCAATGTTTTGGTTCCGTATAATATAGTGAATAGGAAAGAGAGAGAGAGAGAGAAGAAATTAAAGTGAAAGAGAATTTGGAATATATTTCCATACATAGGACTGAAAGCATTGAGGCTTTCGCATGTTGTTTTTGTAGAGGGATGATGATGTTGTTGGGTAATGTCTCGTCTCGTCTCGTCGTCCCGCTCTGTACGCTCCCTGTTGAACTCCGGTTGTATCTATAATATTTGGCTGCAACTGTAGGACAAGGGCAAGGACAAGCAAGAGTGAGCATAGGACTTGGGCTTCTTGGGGAAAGCTGCTGCTGCTGCTGCTAGTGGATGTGATGTAAGTACGCATGTTGACTGACGGTCTTCTCGGCGCCAGGAATTAGGGGATTGCCTCTCGTCCTGAATATTGTCATCATTAAAGTCTAGCCATGGCAAGCGGCAACAAATGTGTGTTTCATTCCTATCCTTGGTTACCATCCAACGTGGAGGTTGGCTCTGTATATGTGTCCTGTCCAGTCCCAGCCCAATGGTCTAGTCCCTTGGAAAAAAGCTTTTCCCCCTTTCCATGATTTCTCGCTCTCTCTTACTCTCTCTCTCTCTCATTCTCTCGTCTTTCGTTCAAATCCAATTTCTCCCTTAACTTTCCCACCGAAACCAGAGCTAGACTCTTCAAAATATATTGTATGCTTAAGTACACACACACACACACACACAGACTTGAAGCTTAAACCCTCTCTGAGTTTTCTCTCTCTCTCCATCTCCCTCCATGGAACCTACACACAGAACAGAGATAGACGACATGCATGAAAAACTTTCGTTTTTGGTCACGCAATACTCTGGAAAATGTAATCGATCGCTTTTTGTATTTTCTAAATCGTCTAAAACTTAGTGTGGTCGAGAGGGAGAGAGAAATATGAGCGGAACTCGGAATGGGAAAACGACTCTCAAACTCTCTCTCTCTCTCTCTTTCACATATACAAATGGTTAGCTGTCTTTATTCGAGTCATTATTCTGTTTTCTGTAGTGAGACAAGTTGGTATAGTTGGTAGTTAGGTCTAGTCTGTCATTGACATTTTGTCATTGTATTCCTGAGTCTCTGGCTCCCTCTCCGGATTTTCCCTCTCATATCCTTCCTCTCCTTTTTTCCATATATTATTATTATCTATTTATAATTTATAATAAGTATTATTTGAGTTTGTCACTCTGGAGAAAGAATCCATAGAAAATTGATAAATCCTGTTAAGGGACAGACAGAGGCTCTCACCCCGCTACGCAGCTACGTCTCCGTCTACACACATAGATGGAGCAGGAAATGGAGGACGAGTCGTCGAGCAGGTTGGAAACTCCTCTTTCAAAAACTTGAAAATTCCCTTTTAGCATCTCTCTATAATATATATACCATGTTACTATTTTTGTTCTGTCTGTACTTTAGATTATCTTTTTGCCCTCAAAAAAAATAAAGAAAGAAAAGTAAAAAAAAAGTTGACTTTGACTTTTCATTGTATCTCTAATAATAGATTTATATATA
This sequence comes from Dicyrtomina minuta, assembly GCA_949802685.1. Lineage (NCBI taxonomy): Eukaryota > Metazoa > Arthropoda > Collembola > Symphypleona > Dicyrtomidae > Dicyrtomina > Dicyrtomina minuta. The sequence goes on from OX461809.1 coordinate 60,476,681, forward strand.
GACACACTATAAAATATATCATCATGTATCAGTATAGAGGATATAGCCGACATCCTTCTCCACGATCAGGATCTGACTTGGGCGGCCGGGGGTTATAGTTGTTGTTGTCACTCGAGGAGGAAATTTAATAAGTGCCTCAGAGTTTGAGGGAAAGTAGAGAGAGAGAGAGAGAGAGAGAGAGAGAAGAGAATGGAGGGATTTTGGCATTGGAATTTTCTTGGGAAATACTTGCTAATTATGAGAAAAATAGTGAAAGTATAGTCGGCGGAAGGTTTGTTTTTGCCAAACTTTCTTTCCTTTTTTTCTTTTTCTTCGTCTTCGTCTTCGTCTCCGTCTCCGTCTCCGTCGTCCGTCGTCCGTCTCCTTCTCCCAGTCAGAGCTGAGAGTGAAGAAATGTGTGTGGGGAAGGATTGACGGGGTTCGGGGAGGGAATGTCTCTATACAGACGAGAGAGACGAGTAAGAATGGTGAGCTGCTTGGGATAAATGTAAAAAGTGAAAACAAGTAGGGAGAAGACTTCCTTGAGCAAGGAGTTGACAGGGATGGAGCAGAGTGAAAAGTGCGACTGAGTGAATTCATAGTTAAGTATTGTCGGAGCGGCGGTGTTGGGGACGGTGAGTGTCCGTGTCTGTGTTGGCGGCGGCGACGGCGGCGGGAGCGGCAGGGAGTTGTAGTGATTATAGTTCTTATTAAAGGGAGGGTTTTGACGTTTCTATGCAGGATGCACTGAGACATAGGGAGGGAGGCTGGGAGACAGACAGGAGAAGTGAGAGAAAGAGAGAGAGAGGGAGAAAGATGTTGCTACGGCCGAAAATTCCTATCTATCTATATATATGAATATAGTGGATGTCGTTGGCTCCGTTGGTGGAGTTGGATGGGAATGAAAGGGAGAGTTAGAAAAGGGAAATGAGTCGGGTTGGAGAAAGTTGAGAGAGAGAGAGAAATGGATAAAGACGAGAGAGAAAGGGAACCCCTCTTCCTGAACCCATGTAAATGAAATATGTTCTTGTCGAGAGGTAACCATGGGAACTGGAGTCTGCGGGATTCACATCTCACAAAGATCGAACACTTTCCCTAGCTTTGGTGGAGCCAACGACCGACGCAGTGCACTGTTTGTGGACAAACTCTGAAGCCATTTTCTGTTTCTCCATGGTCGGGTTTCGCCCCTCGTCGTCTCATCTCATTCCTCCTTTCAGAGTGTTGTGCACTGTGTCGGCTGTGTGTACTAACTCCTGTCGTGTCTGTTCTTCCGCTATTTTTCCCACATCATCACTGTGTCTGTGTCGGTGCTTCTCTCTCCCTTCCTTTTCTACATGGTAAATCTTTATTGACATCACCAAATTTGTTAACAAACCTCATACAAAATTCCGTCAACAATGGGAGGTGGACAGCAAGTCCACGTGGCGACTGTTGAGTCCGAGGTAGAGGGCTACAAACAAATCTCTGAGGCTGCCACCCTTCCTCTCGCCGAGAAGAAGGGTAAGTCCAAGGAGAAGAAGCCCAAGGAGAAGAAAGCCAAGAGTGTGACCGTGGTGGAGACGACAGGCCCTGCTGGAACCGCTCCAGAAGAGTTCCCACTTCCACCGCCCGAAGATACACTTCTCAATATCATCGTTCTCAATAGGTGACCATCATTGTCTTTCCAATCCAAAATTATTCCAATTTTTTCTGTCTGTCTCTCTATTTCATCTCCTCTTGAGGAATGTCTAGTTTAAATTTCTTATCCGCACGTAGTCTCGTAGTAGTAGCTCTATACAGCCTCTTCATCTCGTCAATCCCACTCTAACTAGCTAGCTTAAATAAACGGAGCTGTGAGAGAGTAGAGGAACCTTGTCGGCAGAGTAGTAGCGGCACACACACGCCCGGCTCACATACTACTTATTTTCCTTTTCCTTTGAGGAGACGCATGCATACTTGAAATATTTGACTCTTCGCATCCCCCTCGTAGCTGTCGTCTTGTAGCCACTTTGAAAGTTTTGATCTTGGATCCTTCGTCGCCTCTCGCGTACTTAGCGTAGCTCTTCTCAGAGTCGTTTAAAAAGCAGAGAGTAAAATGTATTTACAAAAAAAAAGAAGTATGTAGAAGAAGAAAACAACCACTCTACCGATAGGATGCGATAGGATACGTTTCAGTTTTTTCAGAGGAGGGAATTTTTCTAAAGTATTGTATTTTTTTTACATTCTAAATTGTATTCCTTATATAAATAAAATATGTACAGACAAAACTTATTTCCCTCTTTAATTTTAATATATGTTCCACACGTCGTCCTTCCGTAAGAATTCTATAATTACATAATATTTTGGGCGTGTAGAAAAAAAAGAAGAGCTTATTTAATAATAATATGATTGAGTCAAGTTATTATTAATTTTTTTTGTGGGAGCCTATGTACTCCATAAAGTTGTCAGTTTTTCTTGAGTCTTGACTAAAGCGATTTCATTTTCATGCCCACACGATCATCTACACAATAGAGTCAATGACTGTTGTAAATTTAGCATTTTGTTCAAACAATTTTAGCTTCATTGGGACGTAAAACTGTAATTTTGTGCCTCACTGACTTTCTACTAATTTGTACTTGAGCCTACATTTGCCACCACTGTGAATTGGGTTAGTGTACATTATACATATATACACTGACTCTCCAACTAACTTCCCAAAGCGTACTAGAATACTAGGTACCTATACATATTATGTAGACTTTTCCCGACTTTTCGAGCTTGTATTTTTTTTTCATACTAAAGTGGTATTATAGGATAAAGGAGCTATAAAAACATGAGGCCGTTGCCTCAGATCCTGTTATGCTATAGACGTCCACATCGTCGTCGACGACAAGGAAAACGACGGTTCTAATTCTAATTCTCTTGCATTTCTCTCTGTGTAGCCATATAGTGTAGTGTAGTACTCAGCGTGCTTTGTATCCGTAATATTTACGCCCTCTGCTTATAATGTGTACGGAGTACTGAGTATATGGATACATGAGGAAGGTAGGTAGGTAGGTAGGTAGGTTAGGTAATAAGCCGAGGGTCTCCCTAGTCTAATCGTACTTAAGTAGTTGGACTAGTCGTAGTAGTAGTAGTAGTAGTTGTAGTAGTAGTGGCGGTACTAATATTACAAGCTCTCTCTCTCCCAAAAACCTGAATATTATGAGTTGAAATAATAATAATTCACATTCACATGCAACAAGGAAGATGTCATAATGTAGGAGTTCCTCCGGCTCCTCGTCCTATCAGCTCCCTTTAAATGGAGAGATCCATACAAAATATAATGTGGACTGCATAATAGTCAAATTGGAGAAATCCACAATCCACATCAGGGAAGGGAGGGTAGTTCTCTCTCTCTCTCTCACTCTTCTCAGCCTTTCAAAGTAGTTATTGAGACTAATATTTCTATTCGGTTAAAATGACGAGGATCACTATAATACAGGACTTGAGAGCTAAGGCCTTCCTCATCGTCCGCTTTTGACTATAGGAAAAAGGACGAGGACAACGGAGCTGGGAAGGAGGCCCATTTCGTGCATGCATGTCGTAATTTTCCTTGATGCTCGGAATTGATATGGTATAAAGCCAACTCCAAGTTTTTGGAGCTGGAGATATTGGGGTGTGGAGTAGGATAAAAAAAGGGCATTTGAGTTGATGCAAATGTTCCTTGCCCATCTACTCCTTTACTGTACTCGTACGTACAAAAATCGTCTACTGATATATTATGGCTCCTTTCCATTTTTCCATCTTTCCGTGGGATTTCCACACACACACACACACACACACTTACAAACATGCATTTATTTATATTTACTATATATACCTATATATATATATCCACACGCTCAGTCTATACGTCTACATCCACAACAACAACAACAACAACAACTCAACACTAAGCATTTGGATTTGGACTTGGACTAGACAAACAAAAACTAAAATGAAATAGGAAAACGATACTGTCGCTCTCATTTTTGTTTGTGTGTGTGTGTGTTGTATTTTTATTTGTATAGAGTAGTAGCCTACCTTCCAGAGAGAGAGAGAGAGAGAATAAGTATTACAGTAGCCCATGTCAAAGTCGAATTCGAATAGGAATACGAATTGGAATGGTGCCTTTTCAATATATTTTTTTTCTCTCGTCTCTTTGACTGGGTTTCATTTCGTTAGAGTTTGGGTGGATCGCTGGCTGACTGGCTGGATGTTGTTGGATATGGATATTGAGGAATTCTCTGAAGACCTCCTTCCTTACATCCATCCATCCATTCCAACATTGTCAACCCTCTATAGTTTTCCATGTGAAAGAAAAAAACTGGAATAGTTAACTTTATTTATCCAACTTTTTTATGGTCTTGGGGACTACGTGGTCAATGGGTTTTTAGTATTCATATCTTTTGAGTGAGACGCTGGGCTATGAGTGAGAGTTCGGAGCTCAAGGCTCAGGACGACATATGCTCTTCATACATGGTTTTTTTATCTATATTCCTAGAGTTTTAACAACAGATTATATTATGTTTCATACTCGTTTCCGAGACCGACGAGACCGAGTCCGAGTCCAACTCCAGGACACTTACTACTTTCACGCTCAGTTTAGGAGTGTGTTTGTAGGTCTCTCTCCTCTACTTTACTCCACTGCTTATTATTCTCAATGAGTACAAAATAAATGAGGACTGCTCTCTCTCTCTGTCTGTGTGTGTGTGTATAGTAGTATGGCTACGACTACGGGTACGACTACGACTACGATTACGATTACGAGGCCGAGGAGTGAAAGAGTGTAAAGTGTAACTAAACTATAATCATAATAACATGAGCACATTATGTAGATGTGGGAATAATGTTCTCCTCGTCCCATCATCTCCTATCTACTATCTTACTATCTACCCGAACCACCATAATACAGTTGTGTGTGTGTACTATTCACATTCTACGGAGTATAGTTACCAGTACTAGTTACCATGTCGCATAGATACAAAGAAAGAGAACGAACCATGTGGAATTATTATGACCGTGGAGTGCCGGTTTTGTCAATGTATAATAGTGTGTAGAGACCGGGTGTAGCTGATAGTTGTCAGTCATATATTATTATCTATTCTACGATATGTATTTAATGAAAATGAACTCACAACTAATTGCTTTGTTTGCTCATATTTTTTTTATGGTAAAGAACATCTTTGTTTATTATAACGAGTGCGCTGTACTGTAAGCTCGCAGTCATCGTATGTTTGGCATTCCTTCTCTCTGAAGTTGTTACCCTCAACGTTCCCCTACACTTCTTTGAGGTGAGTTTCATTTCCATGTGCGCTTTGGACAAAAAATAATTAAACTTGGATTATTATGGTCATGGAATGTTCGTGGCTGTGTGGCTCGTATGATTCTGTGTGTGTCTGTCTCTGTGTGTGTGTGACTCTGTATGTCTCTGTCTGTGTGGGCCGAGTTAGTTTTTTAAAAAGGCTCATTCTGTTTTTGTCTGTACGGAACTACATACCTACCAAGGTACCTACATAGTATGTGTGTGTGTGTGTGTGGGTCTGCCTCTGATCGTGAGTTGTGAGTGAGTGAGTGAGTGAGTGAGTTGAAATAGTTGAATGAGATTTGGATCTTGATCTGAGAAACAAGACTGGGCTGACTCTCCACTTATCACAAGTTACTATCTCTCTGTGACCTGGACGGATAAACAGGAAGGGGCGAGGGATGGCTGACTATGGGAATCGTTATCTGTCCAGATATCTATATGTATGTATTGACACTCGTCTGGCCTGCTGCTATATGCTTGTGAGTGAGTGAATGAGTGAGCGAGAGTGAGTGTGTATGATGTGTGTGCAAATGTATGAAAGGAGGACTAAAAGACACGAGAGGGTCCAAGAGCTCAAATGCCAAAGAAAGAAAGAAAGGAGTGACTGGTTTTAAAAGTATATAAGAAAAAAAACAACGTAACTTGGGGAAGAGAAGGAGGAGGAGGAGGAGGAGGAGAAGGAAAAAAAAATGTCATGAAATTCTTATCTCATGTGGTGTCCATTTCAGGCGATATTCACTTACTTGTATGGTGGAAGCATTCTCTTCTTCCTCTATGTATTCTGCTACCTGCTCCATGACTCGTCCCAGAAGAAACGGCAACGAAAGAAGGAGAAGAAAGAGAAGGAGCTGAAGAAAGATGAAGAGACAGCCGCGGCTGATGCTTCTGCTGCTTCCAAGTCTGGGGAGCGGAAACAGTCCTTCCTGCAGGTAAAAGCAAAAAGGAACTTGCATATTTTATACTTGTTGTAAGCTACATACCTACATCCTTCTGAGTAGCTGTATTAATGCATATACTAGAGCGTTTATAGACGACCCAAAAAAAGCTATATATATATACATACGCTCCCATGGTCATCAAAGGATTTTCGGAGCGAGAGTCTATTGAGTCTTGACTAAAAGTTCTGCTCCTTCACTCCTCTCCATATATTTATTAGCATTGGATGAGTAGTTTTCTATTGAAGTCAACGAGAAAAAAAATGAGGCAAAAAAAATGAGGAAAAAAACGACGAAGGAGAAACAGACGAAAAGTCCATAAAGTGAAAGTAAATGACGATTTTTGAATGTTCTCTCTCTCTCCCAAAAACATTTATAAAATAGGGCTTATTATATATTATGAAAGAGAGTTTCATTCGGGGAATATGTTTTTTTTTCGTCGGGGGTTTTTGGACTGACTTAGTTTTGAGTCCTGTCTCATGATGATGGCATGATAAACTGAGAAATTCAACGCTTCACACAACATATATGATAGGATGGGATATATAATATGGGATTCCAATGAGGGAATTTATTCATTTATATTTTTACAATATATAACTTGACTCACTCCTCTCTGAGACGTGTAGCATACATAGAAGAGTCAAGAGGGATGTGTGCATAATAATCATATTATTATGAGGCATACACATTTTATTTTTACTCCTCAAGAGAGATAATCTTCTTGTCTCTTCTTTTGTGAGCGAGAGAAGATTATTTCCTTGTTTGTTATTCCGGTAGTAGTAGCATGTAGTCAGTAGTAGTCGCTCCCGGGGGGAAGAGACCTCCCACCAAAACCAAACCCAAAACCAACCAAAATAAATATGCTTATAATATTTATGTCGTCATACTGTATAGCATGACTCCTAAATTTTTATGTGGGCATTATTTCAAAAAAAATATTTTATAACTAATATAATATCATATATTATTACATTTTTTTTCTTCTTCTTCTTTTTCCAATAAATGTTTTTTGTAATCCCCCGAATGATTTATTAGGAAGGTCGACACAAAGCAAAGTATGAATTAGCCGAGCGAGAGAGACTTGATCCGCTCTTGCCGAGCGAGGTTTGTACACCGTTTTCTCTTTTCAGTTTTGCATGCTCCTTTTTTAGTTTGTATATATTATATTATGTATATGTAATTTATTACAACGATATGATTGATATATATTAAAAGCACAATATATTTTTGTTCCACTAATGACTCCTGTGTTGTTATACTAGCACAATGACTCACACTTGAATTGTTGAATTTAGATATTAGTATGCCTGCTCAATGTAGTGTACATATATCGTCTGTGAAGAACCAAAATGACCCATATCCATTTGAAGCTAAAAACAATATCTACTATCTACAAGAATATTGAAACATGTCTTGAAAGCATTTAAGTAGAATATTTTACATTTTTATTAAATATGTAAATAAAACATTTTACACATTTTAAAAACATGTAAATAGAACATTTTGCACTTTTCAAAAACATGTAAATAGAACATTTGACACTTTTCAAAAACATGTAAATAGAACATTTGACACTTTTCAAAAACGTGTAACTAGAACATTTTGCACTTTTCAAAAACATGGAAATAAAGCATTTTAAACTTTTCAAAACCTTCTAATTAGCATTTTACACATGTTTCTCATTTTGTTTTTATGACATAGCTCATTTAGATTCTAGCTTAAATTGGATATGGGTCATTTTGGTTCTTCACAGACGATATATAGATTATGATTTGCTGTGTAGTTGTAGTATTGTAGTGCGATGGAGTGTAGTATGTACATGTGGGTTTATTTTTAGCTTCTCTCTCTCTCTCTCTCTCTTTCTACATATTTTGTCCTTCTCCCTGTTGTAGTTGAGAAACATTGCCTGGAACTAAACTTTCCCTCCCTTTCTCTCTGTCTCTCTCACTCACTTTCTCTGTCAGTTTCTCTGTGGAAGAGTCTCTGGGGGGAAAGCACTTTTCAAGTTTGGTTCTTGTGGCTCTGGTGTCAGTCTCATACCTTCCTCTTGTTCCGTCCAACTTTACTAATGCATTGTTCCTTCAAGTTTATCTTGTAATTCAAATAATGGGTATCTAATACGGAGTCGTGGGCGTGCGATAATACGTAAACTTTTGTTGTTCTTATACGTCGTCTCTACACACATTATTTCATTATTTACGCCATGACCATATTCCCATCATTTGTTTACGACAATATATTACATACATGTAGAAAATATATTATAACTTGCAATAAAGTTGTTCTATGTAGAGCCTCTCGATTCCCTCCACTTAATGTCTCTCATGATGTAGTGCACTTAATTGGGATGGGGATGATGGTGATGATGATGTGATGCGCTCGGGAGGTTATTATTATTACAGAGTGTAATATATGTGGCGCCCTTATTGTTCCTATTTGCACTGTCCATAATAATATGTTTTTGTAATTATAAAGAGTATAGGAGTAATTATACCTACCTACCTACACCTACCTACCTTTTGTAGTCAGGAGTAATTATAACCACTCTCTAATAGTAATAGAAATAATATATTGGTGATGGTCTCTCGCCGCCGAGTATACAGTAGTAATATACCTGACAAGCCCATAGATAACAATCGTATTGACTCATAATAATATACCTAATCATTTTGTGTATACATATATATGGCATGTATATACTGTATGGATGTGTGTAACTGTGGTGCGATTAGAGCTGTCATTTCAGCCATAAAAAAAATAAAGTAAATGTGATGGGTTTTTATACATGTCTGAGTCTGACTGAGTGAGTCTATATATAACACACAACCTATATATAATTACCTATATATGTATGTACAGCTAATCATAATATACTACCTACTCTGGTCTGGCTTCTATGGTCTATATGGTATATGGTATGGTATGGTGCATGCAAAAAGCTTTGAGTTGTGGATTTTGATAAAAATTTATTATGTAAGATAAGGGGAGATAAGTAGGATGGGAGTATTCTGGATATTTTGTTAAAGTGAATGGGTTTGTCTCTTTCTCTCTCTCTCTCCGTCTGTCGGTGTACGATTGTGCAGAGCATGTTGAAAGGAGTCCGGAAAGGAAGCGATGCAAAGGATGTGAATCTAAACGATGGATCTGGTGGTGGTGGTGGTGGTGATGCGGGCTCAGCGGCTGCTCAGCCTCCATCTCAAAGTCAGGAGAAAGTGGCTGTTGAGTCTGGACATGGTGGGCATAAACCGAAGATCAGTCAGAGTGACACGGCTCATGGCTCTTTCTTCCTCCGAATGGGAGTACTTGGTATGGAAATATAGATCGTAAATCTGCACAATAAACTTTTACCCTTTCAAAATAAATGTAATATGTGAGGCTGGGACATGATGTGTGTGTATGGCTGTATGGGTACGGGGAAGGTACTCTCGACTATCTCTCGTTTTTTTTACTACACACGTTGTACCTTACATAATATATCTTATGTGAAGGTAGCTTCCCGTATTCCGTACTCATGCCATAACATGACCATATGATGATGATTCTCCTATTATGCTTTCTATTCCCATCTCTCTCTCTCTCTATCTCTGAGGTTTAAGTTGTATTTTTCTCTCTATTTGTTTCCACGAGAGTGAGAGAGAGAGAAAGATGGAATGTTCCTCAATGGTAGTCGTTTGGATTGGATGGGATATGCGATGCGATGGGATGCGATGGTCAGGAATGTGTAATGTATGGGCCTCATTCTCTATTCTCTCTTAGTTTTTGGACTCGCGGCAATGATCTACATTGGACTGGAGCTCGGCTCTTTCTTTGAGATCCCGATGAACTCCCCCTGCTACAATATCCTCCGGGGTGTGAATCCATTGCTTCAGCTCATCTTCACTTTCATGCAGATGTACTTCATCTTCATCAACTCTCGGGTAAGGATCCACACTTGATAATAATGCGAGAGGCACTTTCCTCAATTTCGTAATTCACAACAATTCACACGTTCTCAGTCTTTTTGTTTATCTTCCTCCCTACTTCCTACTACTACCGCTCCTTCCCATTCTAATCTCTTGAACGAGAACGACTCACACTCACAACATATTACGTAAGCTTTAGCACCGCTCTGTCTCTCACTATTTCTCACTCTGCTTTCCCTATTTTATTTTCAAATTACATATTATGTACACGGGAGGCCAGTGTCTACCTTGTGACTTTTTTTCTTCCTACGCTTCTAGAACTTGTACCTAGGCACTTGACTACTTGACTTTTGAGTGAGCTAAATTGTAAATTAGTGCACAATAAAATATCAAAGCATCTAGCTCTACATGATATTTACCCAAGAAAAACATGATGTTGTGAGAGGAAGTGAGGAGGGCAACAAGTTGTTTCTCACCCGCCACGCTCCACGCTATATAACCGTTCCCTATATTTCGTGGCTGTCATTATTTATAGCTTTGAAGCACACTATCCGCGAGAGAGAAAGAGAGACTACTTGTGGTAAACTTCCTTTAAAGTAAGTGACACGCTCAAGACAAACACATTCACGTTCACTCAACTTACGTTTACGTTTCATTACATGTACCGCTGTTCCAGTTACCCAACCGCCGTGTCTGTCTCTCTCTCTCTCTCTCTCTTGACTAAACTAAATACAAATTGAGTGTTTGAGGGAAAATGGGAACACAAGAGAAAAAAAACAGAAACCTCGGGTAGCTGTCCTCTTCTGACTTTCCACACTTCTGCTTAGCGTTATATAGTTGTGACGAAAGAGAAAGACGAAAGGGAATGGAGGCTTATAGTTGTGTGGTGCTCTCAAAGTTTTTTTTACAAGTCACTTTCTTTGTTTTTGCGAGGCGTAAAGTGTAAAGTAGGTAGGTGAGTGTAGATAGGGACTTCTTCAATGACAATGATACTAGAATGAAGAGTCATTTTTGTTTTATAAATTCTTTTTTTAGTGTTGCTCTTCACTTCTCAGTCAGTGTCACTCTCAGGATATAGGATGTCCCTCTTGTAAAAGACTATGAGACTGGATCACTTGACTTTTAAAATACTTTTGCTTTGATTTTTTATTGTGCTCCCTTTCCTTCCTGATATATACACTAATACATTTCAGCTGTGTAGAATCTATTATGACTCTATAATACATAATAACAATAATAATGGTGTAATCTTGAACTGTCTGAATAATCTAATCCTGTGTATGTGTGTGTGTGTATAGAGCTTCCTCCGCTTGGATTTGGGAAACTATAATATCTGTACTGTCTGCCTGTCTATGTATTAGCTTGGGGACTAACATTCTATATTATGATTTTGTGTTGGTTTAATTCTTTTTTTCTTCTACAGCTGAGGATTCACAAATTCAAAATAATCGCAAGATTTGGTCTAATGCACGTTGTAGCAACAAATTTGTGTGTTTGGATTCGGATTTTGGTGCGTGAGTGCTTGAAGGAGGTGACGCGCTACAATCTGAAGGACGGAGGGATGTCAGAGGATTACCAGATAATAGGTTTGACTTGTAAAACATTAACAGAGCATGTAGTAGATAGTTGTTCTTTGAGATGTATTGTAAATAGAGAGGAGCATGTTGCTCTCTGCCTCCTCATGATTTAGTCTCTGGACTCTGGGCAGTAACTGTGGTGTAGTGTAGTGTAGTGGTAGTACGGTTGTTTCTACCATTTAAGTGGGAGTTTTATCGGAGATGACATTTTATATGACATGAAACGTTTGTCTCTCTCTCTCTCTTGTAGAGGGAAACCGACTCCTCTTCAACCGGCTCGCCTGGCATCACAATGGGACGACGACGACGACGACTACCCCGGAGCCGGACACGAATGCCGGAGGATATGGCTCCAACTATTTCCCTGGTGGAGCTCCGCTCCTACCCAATAACTCTCCGCCGACCACTGCCAGCCCCTCTGGTCTCATTCTGAGAAATGCAACTTGCAACACGCGCTCCTACATGGGCACAATAGTTCAAGATGCGGCTCCATACCTTTTCCCAGTGGTGATTGAGTACAGCTTGATTGCAGCTGCCGTTGTTTTCATCATCTGGAGAAATATTGGTCGTGGAGTTCCAACCAAAGCGTAAGTGTCATAGACACAAGTTTTGATAGTGTAGATGTATGCTTCGAGTGACAATAGCCTATATCTTATCACCTCTCTCTCTCTCTATCTCTTTTACGATCCCGGAAATACTATATATGGTCCCCTTCCGATTCCGATTCCGATCCGACGCATGTACCTACCTCGCTTTTAGGATCTGTGTAGATACGGGAGACAGGTCGGTATCGGTGTCGGTATCGGTCGGTGGACTCTTTGAAATCTTTATGAGAGAGTAGATATATGTATAGGCTTTGGTTTTTGCGGAATCCACTCAAATGTGCCTCATAACTTTCTCCTTGGTTTTCCCTTGTCACATGGACGTAACGTGTACAGGTCTGCGGAGGAGGGCGATGAGAGTCAACAGGAATGTTGGGAGATGGGGACGGAGTCGTACAGTCGGTACACGGGCGGAGGTCCGGATGGGAGTGTGACTGCCGTGGGGCCCGTTGATTGTGTTGGTGCGAGTAAAGGACTCTTTTGTGGACTCCTTCTCCTCGTCGCCGCTCTCATCTGTCTCATTCTCTTCTTTGTCCTGGTTACTCGTGAGCAACTGAGACTCTTGGCAATATACTTGTGTGATTGTTCTCATGCCGGGCTCCTTCTATTCTCCTTCCTGGCAACTCTAATTGGATTCATACGGTTTGTCATTTAAACACATCTTACAGAGTAATTAAATACAGGGCTCCAATCCAACCCACCCATAGCCCAAGCATTCAGAATCCAGATCCTGATCCAGCTCCAGCTCCCCCCATTTACACCCTTCATTAATTTTTCAAAGAAAACTCACAAAAGTTCTTTTGAGATTATATAATGAATTATTTATTGAATTTACATAATCATTTCCAACAGAGTGAGAAAACTAAGATTCCATGGAGACCATGGAAGTCCGCTACGTGACATCTTACTCCGTGTCTCCATCTTGGGTGTTTTCGCTTATGCTCTATTCAGTTTGATTGCGGGCACTATTCTCGGCCTCTCCTTGGACATTCCCTCTCTTCTCGTGGCTGGAACGGCAATTCTCGTTCTCCTCCAAGTAAGTCCCTTCGCCTCACTCAATCTGAGCAGTCTTAACCCTTTTTCTTTCTCTCTCTCTCTCTCTCTCTCTCTGTCTCACTCTCTGTCAAGTCTTTCTTCATTAATTTTTAACGGAGCCACAGAGTCGAGAATTAATTGTGGGTCGTTGTCGTTGTTCCTTGGGCTCTTGATTGAATGTCTACGACTCCAAACTCCGACACTCCAACTCTAACTACGCCGCTTGGAAGTTGGAAGGGGCATAAAACTTAATGAGGGAACTGAACTGATTCTCTCTCTTTTTTTTCTTTCTCACTTTTTTTTTCTCTTTTTGTGTAGGTCATTGTGCAAATGCTATTCATCTCGGATGTTGGACGTCGTCGAATTCACCTCCCTGAGCACTCACGAACCAAACCAGGACGTCAAATTGTCACACTATTACTCATTACTAATCTGACCATGTGGGTGATTGCAACTCTGGAAATCCGGAAAGTTGACTCGGACCCGGTTCAACGAGACTTCTATGGGTTCATCCCATGGGTTCTGGTCCAGCGCTTCACTCTCCCGCTCTACATTCTCCATCGTTTCTTCTCCGCTGTCACTCTGGCTGAGATCTGGAAGAATTCCTACACTCTCAAGTACATCCCCGTGTCAACAGGTCCTTAGACTTCTTCTTCTTATTATTATTATTATTGTTCTTGTTCTATTTCTTTTCTAAAAACCAAAAAAATCACACACACACACACAAAACCATAATTCTCCCTATAGACTACTATGCATCGGAAATTTAGAAAGAAAAAAAATAATAATGATGATGTTTTAAAAAAAAAGAAGGTAACAAACCTGTGGTGCAGGGAGAAGGGGTATATATTATTGAATGTATAGGGATTGAATCACACAGACACACACACACCGTCGTACATACTATGTAGTTATTTCAGTTGCATAATGAACAAACGAAAAACAAAATAACAAATAATAGAAATATTTACACCTGGAATACATATAATTAATACCTCATGACGGGTTCAAAAAAAACCACCATGAATGCTCACGTAGATCAGATGATACAAACAGAAAAAAAGAAGAAGAAGACGAGAAGAGAGAATGAAATAATACTGCTTAATGTAGAGAGCTTTATCACTGTTAACTCTTCTTTATTAGTGTAACTTCGTAATATGGTCTAGTAGACAGACAGACACCTTCCTAGCCCCCACCTAAAAAAAAGTAATTTATACAAACTTACATTTTCCTTAATTATACTAGTAAAATGAACTCAACAACACGAAAGCTACTACGCACACTATCTTTTTGAATATTGAAGACGGAAGAGTAAAAAAAAACATTTTTAGCTGTATTGAAGTTGAAGTTGAAGAAGAAAAAAACTCAGAGACAAAAAAGAATTTGAATACTTTTAGACTTTTTCACCGCAAATATTTTACACACAGGGAGAGAGATAAAGAGAGAGAAAGTGAGAGAGAGAGAAAGAGAGATGATGATCGTGAGAGACACTTTTTAGACTAAAAAAAACTTGGTACATCAGTATATTATAAAGTTTTTGCTTCCTCATTCATCCTCAATTCATTTTCATACTCATATTAAATTAATTACCTATATATTATATAATGTAGAGAATTATTCTTCTGGAGTCTAGAATCAATTTTACATTATTATTATCTACAATCTGCAATATTACAATCCATACTTTACATTTTTTATTCTTACGATTAGGGAGACAAAAGAATTATGTACTGTAGCAAAGGTCCATATTTAAAATATAAATTAAAGTTACCGTATTCATCCGATTAATCCCCGGTGCTCAAATTATATAGTTACCGGGTCTCAATTAGCCATCGGGTCGAGAGGAGGTGAATATTTGCAATAACTAATAATGTATTTTGTATCCCAAATAATTACCGGGTCTCGATTAGCTACCGGGTGTTAGTCGGGAAATTAATCGGATGAAGACGGTATATGACTGCCATACAAAGTATAATTATTATTAAACACACACACACAACCACTTTACAAATATTCTCAGAAATTCTGATGACGTGCAGCTAAGAAGTGTTCACTAGTTGTATTTGTATAATATGTTAAAAAAACCTGTCATTCATTGTTACAATACTATCTCGTTACACATATATAGTTAACCACATGTTATGTAGAAGGGGGGGACAAAACTATATATAAAAAATTATTATAATATATTATATTACATGAACTGAGTACGAAAAGGGAAAAAAAAATTACACTTTACAGTTTTACACTCTATACTATTCCTGTAGGGAATTTATACAATAGTTTCTGCTACTTTCATACTTTATTTCTATTTCATCAAACAACAAATTTAACACATTATTATAGAAACACACACTCAAATGACCATATGAATTTGCTACTGTTAAAAAAAACATTTTGCATACATACACACGTACAAACAACAAGATTTTTCACCGTTTTTTCTAATGGTCAAAGACTTTGAACGACGTACATTATAGTATACTACAACTGATTTCAACTCACGCAAAAATAAAGAAAGCGTTGAAGAATAAAAAAAAATAACCTGAAACGTCCTTTCCCTTATAAGATTTTTTAGGGCGTAGATCGAGAGAGAGAGAGTGAGAGAGAGTAGATAGTTTTGTGGAGTGAAAACCCTGGAGCTGAGGTATCTTTTAGCAGTCAGTCCTGTACTACTACTACTACTCCTGTACACTTTCACCACTTCATTCTTTCTTTTTTTAACGGAGAAAGTTTTGTGAGCAAAAACAAACTCACAATATGGGAAGATACTATAACTACCTGGTAGAGCTTAAGTGTGCTCAACCCCCATATTTCCCGAACGCCGAACGTAAAACTTTTCCCTATAATAATATGTATCGTATACCTATACCTATAGGAACATAATAAAATCTGTTTTATACACTTTGAATTCTAAGCCAGCAAGAATTCATAGTCAAGTACTTTGGTTCTAGGTACATAATAGTTTTAGCTCTAGAGTCTAGAAATCTAGTAGAATACTGAAATCAGTATATCTTACGTGGGACTATTTCAATTCCTGTTCCCTTGCACACGGAGTACATACTCAAAATCCACCTTAGCAAGACACAAGAGCTCACGAACAAACAAGAGTTGGAGTATTTTGCTTGAATGGAGTCAGATGTAAGGAAAGCGAACTATGCAGTGGACGAACTATAAGAGCGAGAGAAAGAGAGACGAAAGATTTTCTATTCTTCAGATACATAGTTAAGATGTGAGGAAAATGGGAGGCAGAGACTCCCTTACTCCAGGAGCTCTCACGGTGACGGCTGTGATTGTGAAACAAACAAAAGAGAGACCTACATTTCTGTCCATGTTGTAGAACACAAAAAGTCTACCTAGATACCTACAGCTGCTAATCCACCGTATAATTATTTAATCCGGAAGACGAAGTGGTAACTTTAGTGTGTGCCATATAAGTAAACTTTTATCGCTATCTCTCTCTCTCTCTAATAAGATTACAACACACGTCTATATAGCTACATACTACTACACAACTGCGATTGCATACTCGGGGAAAGAATAATTTCATTAGGAGACTCATCATGCACACACAGACACACACACACACAAAATAGAATCTATATGTATAATGCCCAGGACAGAAAAAATAACTCGTGAGGATATCTGTATTTTGCTCACTGCCAATGCCAATATTTAATATATATTCGCTTCTTCGGCTCTTCCCCATACTCCATACATAAGAATTTCTGCGACAGTCTTATAGGCAGACACAAAAGGTTTACAAAGATACAAACACAACAGACAAAGAAACAAACACAAAAATCAAGTGCGAGTGCATTTATGTACCCAAAAAAAATGTACTGTAGCATTTAGATTATATATAGTATATATATAATAATATATAGTGTATAGCCGTGTACAAAAAATATTTGAACAATGGGGAAATAACTATACATGTCAATCACTATCCTTCTTCTTGTGTACTAAACACTTTACTCTATACTCTTTCAAGGCTCTATTCTCTCCATATATAGGCTCCCGACCTTTTAGCGAGCAACTATATACTAGGTATAGATATAAATATATACGAGCAATTCACACTATTTAGAATATAGATAAAAAAAAATATAGTCATCTCTATATTATAGGGTATCTCATTGACCCAGACACACGTAAATATTCCTATAGTATATTAGCTATACTGAGTGCATCTACAGAAGAAAAAAAAACATGAGCATGCATGTCTCGACCACTCTCAATGATTTAGCTTCGAATACAAGACACACATACACACACAAACGAGTAAGTGGCAACTATATAACTACATTGGAGCTGGAAGGGGGGGGGGGCGGTGAAGGAAAAGGGAATCTAAAGGATGCATAAAAATTTTGCCGGAAATTCAAAGAATGTAAAAGATAAAAATTAGTTTATTACATTCAATAATAAGTCAATATGTCAAGGTTTATGGTCAAAGGTTGAAGATTGAAGAGAGGGAGAGGGGAAGAAGAAAATCACCCGCTCACCCGCCAGCACTGATATTTTATGACATGCAGTATTGAAGCTAGATCTCTGGTCCAATCTAATTGAACTGTTCATTTTACAATTTTATTATTATTGTTATAGTCTTTTAAAGTATACTAAAAACTAAAAGTAATTTAAATTAAATTAAAATTAACAAGGCACTACTATACATCAAAGGAAACTTGCATTACATATTTACGTGACTGGCCGTGTTTATAATATACTATTCTAATTATTACAATTACATGAGTACACACGAGTTCGACTTTACTCTATATGCTACTATATAACTGTATAATAAGCATATACTACATAATAATATATGGAAATGTTGTAGTGAGTAGTCTCATCGAATAGAACTATCGCAGTTACCTCAAGGGCAATTTGTCAGCAAGTTCTAGTCTATAATATTGAGTTGATGATGTTAAAGATGTTTAAAAAAAATGAAGACGGTATATATAGCATCAATTATTATTATCAGTCTCATCAAAAGCATCAATGGAAAAAAAATAATGGCATGTGAGAAAATTAAACGTGAAGGCCCTATACATAATATAGCTACATCCCGCCACGGGACGGGTCGGTACGGTACGGTACAGCCCGGTACGGCACGGTACGGTACAGTACAGTAACTGTTATTAGCCAAGATATTGCTACACTGATATACATAATACATAATAGGGACATAGGGAGTTTTTTTGGAAGTTACGCGGAGTTTGAATTTTTGGAATTATTATTATTAGGAGGGAGCGACTACATGTTATTATTATATAATATGATAATGTTGTGTTCTGTGTCTACTCATAAAATAATACGAAACTGTTGAAGTTGAAATGTTGACAACTCTCATAGCTCATATAGTAGGGAGATGATGATATTTACACAGAGTATGAATGACATATTATATGTACATTATTCACCATTTATGATTGCATAATATAACCCATAATACTGTACATAAAATACATTTATAATTTCTACGGCGTGACAGTCACATTTTTTTCGTTGTTGATCTGATCTGATCTGATGAGAGGAAGAGGAGGAGGAGGAAGCAGAGGCGGAGGTGGAAGTGAAAGGAAATGAAAGGAAATGATAATGTTAAGTAGTTAGTATTCATATAACGCTATTGAATTTTGTCGATATCGAAGTCGAGAAACGTGTGTAAAAAGTATTATTATGACAATTACTATACTAAAACTACATACATTATGTATATTGTGCAGCAGCTATAGCCATAATTGGATATTGGATATATAAGGCATTTTTTGAGAAGCATGTGGAAGAGCACCATATAACCATATACTACTGTATTAAGCATAATTGCATACATATGTAGCTACATAGTTGTATACAAGATTTTAAATAATATTACAATTTATAATAATTAAATACCATTCACACATTGGTATTATAGGGTGAGTAAGAACGTGTAATACATATTATACCATACTCTCATACAATTATATTATTGCTACTACTACTATTACTACTGATACAACTACAACTACAATTTAATTATATCGATATATTAATTCTTGACTATAGGATTTCGGACTAGTATGTATATATAATCACTGTATAAAATATTTATGCAGCCACAACAACAACTCAAGCGTACTGTACTGTACTCTGTAAGGTCGATATATATTACCATAATTAATTAATAACGTATTATGCTTCTTCTAGTTCTACAGAATCTTTACAACATCCCAATTTACAGTTACATTTACAGTTTATACACCCAATCGATTAATCTTTTTTGTAAAGTATTAAGGTTAAAAAAAAATTATCATTGGTGTGTGTACAATGTAAGATTCTGATTGTTAATGCTCTTTGATCTGATCTGATCTGATCTGATCTGATCTGATCTGATTTGATCTATAATGTACGAGAAAATCAAGCTACAAAAAATAAATCATTTCTGAAACTGAAATATACTGAGAAAAAAAATACATAATGACACCTTCACAAAATATATAACAACATATACACACAAACCATACCTACTAAACTACAGATCTTTTAACTTTATTAACTTTAAAAAAAAATACTAACAAACTTGATCAAGTATTAGGTTTTCAATTTTCAAAAGCTTGAGTCGTTGAATGTTTTTTTAATACTTTGAAATATTTTTTCAAAAAGTAAAATTTTTACAAAATCGAGATAAATTAAATACACAGTTTCAACGGGGGTGACAACGAAATTATTAGTTTTCTATGTATAATAAAAAAAATTGAAAATATATTGTTACTTTTTGTCAAGTATATACTGTAGACTTTTTATCATTACTGATTATTATTATCGTTCGTTATATAGAATCGTTCCTGTAGCTACCAAATGAAAAAAGTACTATAATATGTACTTCATATTATGTATGTAGTCATAGTAGAAGGTAAGATCATCAAGGTATTCTTCACGACAAAAAAAATACAAATACCACCAGCCAGTAGTAGTATCTGAAGAAGATACACAACAGGTTTTAGGTAGGTATAGGTATAGGTACTTGGGTCTTCTTGCACTGTATTCTTTATGGAGGACACCATTGCTGTTCAAATTCAATTTTCATGTACACTGAACCTTTTCAATCTTCAATCTATAGTTCAAAGTTAAAAAACCAAAATAACTACTAATCTATAATATAACCAATCGTAAACTACAAACTTTTACCTTATACAGTTACATTACATATTACAATTTACTAAGATAACTATGTATGTTCGTGTTCAGACACTGTTGACGTTTTACAGATTTTTACATTTGGATTTTACCTGACTTTGCCATACATACAATACATATATAGTTGTTAATCGTTGATACTTTTAGATGGTTCATTTATTTCTAAGAATCTATAGTAAGTACATACGTATATAATATAATAGTCAAATAATTATTATTATGCACTTCTACACATGAATAAAAATATACACACAATTAAATAATAATCTGAGTAGAAAAACAAGTCAGTAGTATTGATATATTGGTTCCATATTAATCATAGCTATGTAGGGAGGTAGGAATTTCGTACACAATTTAGGTAGTACTTTTACTTTACATTATATACCATATTATACCGATCGATTATCATATACACAGATAGCGGTTTGCATTGGATATTTGGATTTTTGCATCGAGACTTTACTTACAAAAATTTGGAGTAAGAAAAAAAATGAAAGGAAAACAAAACTAAAATTGGGGTGAATAATATAATGAATTATTATTATTATTATTGTCCATCTCCGTTTCAATAAAATACAATTTGTTACATTATTGATAAGATGTCTTTCGCAAAATGAAAAAATATTTCTCATCTCGTCCTTGATGTATGAACATACATACTAATGTGCACATGAGACCGTTAATACTAATACTATTATTGTTGTTGGTAATGTGGGCAGCTGTCATGTACAAGTACTTACCGTTTATAATCCTAAAGTAAATTACATACATACTCCATACCCTCACACATAGGCATATAGGTAGGTATAGGTATGTAGTATGGTCAGTCAAAAACACAATGCTTTACTTGGTATATTCTACACACAGTTTCTGATAATATGATCTTGTTTACATTTGTCATACATTGAAAATCCGGTTTTCTTCTCATGTTTTCATTGTATTTCATAGCAGGAGCATTGTAGTCATAGTACTCCATAAAATACAATGATCGCATCTATCAGTATGTTTACCAATCCATACGGGAAAGTTATGGACGGGAGGAAGGACAGGAAAAATGGAAGATGTGACAGGGAAAGCAGTTAGGGATAACTACATACATAAATATAGTTTGAGAGCAAATAAAGGAACTCATAAATCAAGCGACAGAGAAGAAAAAAAAACAAGGCGAGAAAAAGCATAATATTATGTAGGTAGCTACTTTGATATGGACACTTATTAAATTTGTAGGAGTTCTATACTGTACAAGGCAAGGAATGTCAGCACTACTACTACACACACACACACATACAATAGCTTTTGTGAGTTTCTGTGTACATTTGTGTCAAAAATATTGTTACACCTATTACACCAGTATATACTCACGTTCACTTAGTGCAGGCAGACACACTATAAAATATGTAGGAAGGTACATACAGCAATATGCTTTTACTAAACCTACAAATTTACATAGTGTCCTCCAGCTAAGTATAACAAGTTGAATAAATACGTAAACACAAAGAAATCACTTTTTTTTATCATGGAAGTAAAATAAAATTAGACTAAGAAAAACCAAATACAAAATGGTACATGAATTTATACATCCAGTATTCAGGATACTATATAGGGAAAGATGGGGAAAGAGTTAAATATTATAAATTTTTTTTGCTAAAAAATTCAACATAAATTCTACATATAAAAATGAGAAAAAACACATGGCCAAATAAATCTTCACATAGTCATGAATGGTATTATTATAAATTATTATAAACAATAAGGAAAGGACATGTTCAAGCTTCATATTAATGAAACCTCAAAAAAAATGTCTCCTCCAAAAAATAAGCAAAACAATAAACAGGTAAGCTCAGTCAAAAATTTCGTATTTATTCAAAAATCAAATAATTATTGACAATGGGGATTTTTTCAAAAGTGTACAAATTTTGCACACATAATTCAGCATCCATAGAAAGTGAACTGAAAATAAACATTTAAAAAAAAATCATAAATGCACTTCATTCATTATCATAGCTATATATATATTATTGTTGCCAATTCAATTGCCAATATAAACCAAGCAGTAGGATCAAATAATAGATTTTAGTAGAGGTATAAAGGTATAGCAATTAGTATGATACTGGTAATAATTATTATGTAATAATATAAAAATATAAAAGAACCATTTTTATGTAAAATGTTAAATAGAATCTTGACCGGTCAAAACAATCATTCAAAATCCACATCCACAAAGTTTAATGTAGTATAATTATTACCTATATAGTTGAAAAATGAGAGAGAGCCTATGTGAATTCACACGGCCGCACGGTTAGAATTTCCTTCAAAGTCCCGATCCCTACAAAAGCTATTAAGAAGAAGAAGAAAAAAAAACTAAAAAAAATGGATATGCAAATGTATTGCAAAAAGTATCAGCATTTTACAAGTTTGTATTTTACAAGTAGGTATATAGGAAAAGAAATTTGAAACAAAATGTATAGGTGTAGCCAACCTGTACCATATTTCCAAAAAACGATTTTGACAATTTCTTTCGTATTTGTTTATATAACTTTCATATATATATATACACTGAATTTTGAAAAAGATTTCTTATGCAACTCTAAAAAAAATTGTGTCTCTAGTATTTTCCTCCTCCTCAATAATTTATAGACAATTTGAATATTGGAAATATGTACTATCCATAATAATATTATTATGATTAACTTTTAAATATTAAAACTATAGCTAAGACTAAAAATATTTAATTATTTTTTAAAAATGTTTAATACTCTCCAAAATAACCCCTCTAAGCATCATACAATAGTGCATATACATACATACAAGTTTACACAACATATAGGTAGGTACACTACTGTAGGTAGACAATTACAAAATATATGTGTATGTGTCCAGAACTGTTAAAGTTATAGTTTGAGTACATAACTTTATTATATTGCTAATTATTATTAATTTACTTGTAAAAGTTCTTTGTGAGTCCATAATAATATTCGATGAGACACTCATATTATACTATTATGAAAATGTTTGTAGGAATTGATAATCTTTACAAACAAACATAAAAAAATAATGTGTATTTGTATTTTAAAACATTAACTTTATAAATTGTAAAAAAAAATTGACATTTACCTATTAAATTGGCTTGCTCTTTACAAAAACAAAAAACAAAAACTCAAATCACTCAAAACAAAAATGGCTGCTGGCAAAATATGTGGAATGCAACAAAAAAAATTAAATAATGATAATGATACATTTTAGAAGTACATTGTGTGCATTGTTGGTATTATTATAGAAATAAACTTTAAAAAAATAAAAATAAATAAATTTTCAAAAATTTCTTCAAGAAAAAATAACATATTGTATTAACTCTGACACTCTACTCGTATCAAAAATGTGTGGCAATTTTTACAAAAATACCTTTGTCTTCTGTTTTCTGATGCCAAATTTTCTATCATTACTCATTTACAACCTTTTTACTCACATAGTATAACGCCAGCACAAATTCATACCAAAAGAAACATACAAGTAAGATTCATATTGATTTTTTCCAAGTTCAAAATTGCGGCCAATCTTATATGTATTATATAAAAGGAATTTGATCGATCTTAAAAACCATACAGTACCGGTAACCGGTAACCGGTACCGTAGGATTAGCATTCAACTCTTAATAATTTATAAAAAATAGTACGTAGTATTAAAATAAACAATTAAGCAGTAATGAAGTCGGTCAGTCGGTTTCGGTAATAAGAACATACACCTATAACCATATTAATATGTGACAGATTAAAAAAAAAGGAATTAAAACTGAAAAGGACTACAACTGTGTAAGATGCCCATTAAGAACCATTATTGTACATACCTAAAAAATAATGTATTTGTATGTTCCATCATAATGTGGTGAAGATCTGAGTAAGTCTGTAAAAAAAAATAAGTTGGTAAATATTAAATGATATTATACAATTATAAAAAAAATATAGTTGAGCAGCTTCATTATTGACTTGGTTGTGTGTACAATACTGTATAACTATATTTCGATTATGTGAACAATGACAAAAAAAAATTATTAATTAATAATAATAATTGTAATTTAACTGTACGAATCAATTTGATAGCTATACTAAGCATATACAAGTAAATCACTACAGTATACATAATAGGTATGTAGATAATTAGATAATATGACATTTAAAAAAAAAAAGAAGCAAACACAGGTAAATAAAATACAGCAATGGAGCTCCTTATACTTAGTTTCGATGTCTTTGTACCTCTTATATTAATGTGAAATGATATTATTATTAATGACAACTTTCAATAAAAATGTGAAAAAAACTATACAAAAAAAAATTTATATGGACACCATATTTTAAATTAAACTTGTACTTTATTCTCATACTAAAAAAAGTTACACATTCATCATCAACAACATCATATAACATTATCATCATATTTCATATTTATATATATATTTTTCATTTTTATTTTCAGTAATATGAATCATCATGAATTTTCATAAATTGTGTATATAGCTCATATAACATTGTATTGCATTCTTTGATTTGGGGGAGAAACTTTAAAAACTTGTCGAGACCATTATAACAGTAATAATTAATTGAAAACCATTCAACAACAAAATATTTCATACATTCTTCAGTACAGTGCTTTGACATTAAATATTTACATGGTGCATACAATATATATATATAACAAATAACATTTCGTTGAGTGTAAATAAAAGAATATCTTCTATAATTTACTGTTTTATATTTTTTTAAATAACCATAAGTAATAAAATTAAGTTATAATAATAAGTATATATATATTTTAAAAGAGTATCATAAAATTGTAACATATACCTCTAATTATATACTGGTAAAAAGAATATTTGTTTCCTCAAAAAAATAATAAGTTTTTTTATTTTGACATTGAAATTAAATTGTGGAGGTCCTTGTTTTTAGGAGATAAAAAAGTATAAAATTATCAATAATAAGCTTCGTATTAAGCTCTCATAAACTTCTGGGCTGAATCCTGTGGAGTCCGGCGGGTGAGAGGACGGAGGGCTGAGCTGGAGGACTGGGGGCTGGAGACGTCGTAGGAGGAGGATTACTATTACTATTAGTGTGAGTATTACTATTAGCATTACTATTACTATTGCTATTGCTATTAGAATTAGAGAGAGAGAAACTGCGGGACTGGAAAGCATCTGAATTGGGTGCGGAGTTGGTTTCCGAGGAAATTTCATTACCGAATGAGATGGAGGCTGGGATAGGTTTCCAGCTATTTAGCATTGGGAGGAAGCTGGCGGGATATGCTAGATCTGTGTGAGTAGGGAGACTATCCTGTCGTTTAGGTGTTTCCTTGGAGGACGTGGACAGTTGATAGTTGATGGGGTGGAAGGTGTTGGTGTTGGTGGTGGGCTGTGCGAGTTGTGGGGATGGAATCACTTTCATTACCATCGGCTGGGATTGTGCGGAAGAAGTGCTCAAGTCATTCAAGGAGAATGTATGGTGATCTGGGATCCATTTCATCTCGTCAAAATTCGACGTCGTCGGGAAGAAGCGAAGAAAGGACTGTTGTTGTGGCTGTGGCTGGGACTGTGGCTGGGACTGGGACTGAGACACAGACTGGTGTTTGGGATTGTGATTGTTTGAGTTGGTGGAGTAGGCAATGAATTGGTTGGGAGGCTGGTGGTGTCGATGTTGTTGGATTTGGTTTTGGTTTTGGGGGTTTGGATTATGAGACTCCTGCCTCAAATGGCTTGTGGAGGGATGGTATAATTCTTTCTCGGCTGAGCCAGGCTTAATCTCATCCTCAGTAGTCCGGACCGGTTTCAATTTCAATAAGTACCTGAGCATTTTCTCCATCTCGCCGGCGGATTTGAAGCCGTACTTGGAGAAGAGAGAAGTGCTCTCTTTTTTACTACTACTACTCGGGATGAGCGACAGTTTTTCGGGCTCGTTCATTGGGAGTAGTTTGCTGGAGCTGGAGGAGGACGGCGATGGGAATTGTTTCGCGGGACGTCGGTGGAGAAAATCCCCACGGTTTTTCATTCGTGACATGAGATCGTCTCCGGCTCCAGCTGCGGTTCCATTTGTCTGTTTACGATAATTTGTATTGGCGTAATTCTCTTGCCGTCCATTGCCAAATGAAAATAATCGCTTAATCGCATTCAGAAATCCTCCTGTTTGAGGTAAATTGGATCGATGTTGTTGTTGTTGTTGCTGCAGTTTTTGAGACTGTTGGTTGTGGTTTTGGGTTTGGTTTGGATTTGGGTCCTGATGCTTTCTTGAGAGTCTGTAGCTCGCTCGCGCCGTTACAATTCGACTGGGTAAAGCGAATGGATGTTCTCTCTGCTCCCGTTCCCTCTCCTTGGCCTTTTTCAATGCTGCTGCTGCGGACTGAGCAGAGGACTTTTTGTTCTCATCCCTCTCCCTCTTGGTGAAAGGGAAGGAGAGAGAGCTGAGCCCACTCCCGCCTTTGCTCATATTTGCTAGATTGGTTGTTTTCTCTGTGTAACTTTCCTGCAACATTTCAAAGAGACGATCTTTGAGTAAAGTTTTGAGGTATTTGGAGAAGACGGGAGAAGAAAGTTTGGACGGATCTTTTCCGGATGAGTGTGGATCCAAGTTGGCTGAGAGATGAGGCTCAGGCTCCCCTCTCTGTTTGACTGGAGTCAGTGGGGCGAACATGGAGTTTGCTTTATTATGAGCTGCACTGCTGCTCGCACTCTGACTGTCTGGATTCGTTTTGTTTCGTCGTCCCTGCACTCCTGGACTCGTCGACACGGGCTGAAGCTCCGAGTAGCTCCCGTCCGGATTCACGTAGTGGTGGGACAGGGGCTGGGAGGAGAGGTGGAATTCCAATGACTTGGGTGGGTGCGTAATGAAGTACTGGAGAGCCGACAATTTAATTGCTAATTTCTCTGCGAGTAAATCCAAGGCGGGATCCACGGCCGCCCGGAAGCCTCCTTTCAATTTCGACTTGACATGATGATTTGTCTGAGCTGCCTTCGAGCCAAGTAAAATATTTAAGAGGCTCTTCTCATCCGTGGGGTAGTGACTCTGGCCGTCGTGGTGGTTGTGGTGGTGGGGGAGGGGGAGATTGTCCGAGTCACCTCTCAGCCCATGCGAAGGATGATGATGGAAGAGATCGTCGGAGAGTGCATGGGAGTGGGAGTGGTGGGAGCCGGACGCGGACAGTTTGAGCTTCGTCGGTGAAATCACATTGCCTTGTAAATTGGATGAGGATGAGATTCCGATGGGGACGAGGACTCCGTACGGAGTGTAAATGGTCGTCGGCTTTCTTTGCTTTTCTTGGAGGGCCTCCAACTCGCTCAGATATTGTTTGGCTGCCAAAACTTTCATCATTTGGAGCCTGGGATGGACGGGGACGGCCTTCATGCCTGGACCCAAGTCGGGACTCGGTGTGAAATGCTCGCTTGCACTTCCAAATGGAACTTCCTTGTGGAGATTCAGGTTAGGGATGGAGGAGAGGACGGGGCGGGGGTGGGAAGGTGAGGACGGAGCCGTGCTCGGTGGCATCATATTTGGAAACATGAGAACGTATGGAGTTTCACTGTACGGATTCACCGTCTCCTCCGGCGTCGCCTCCTTCTCCTTCTCCTCCTCATTCTCTTTCCCTGCTCCGGCTGACACCGCCGAATTCTGCTGCTCGTGCTCCTTCTTGAGACCTTTCAAACTTTGGAGCACCATATCCAGCTCCTGCTTGTACATATTCTCCTCCGGATACTCTGGCTTGTTCCTCACTCTCTGATCCTGACTCTCCTGCTCATTTTTGTTGTAGCCTGGCCCACCGTATCTGCTCTCCTCCGAGCCTCCTGGTCTGTAATTAGCTGCTGGATGTGGATAGTGCTCATGGTCTGGGAAGCCCTGGTTCGGATTCTGCCCTGGATTATTCCTAAAATTATTGGAGAAGTCATCCGTTCCGTAAGATCCTGATGGCTGGGGTGGCCGAGCGGGTCGCTGGTCAAACTCAAACGGCTCTCCCGCAGTCTCGATATCAGGATAATCCGCAACTAAGCTGGTGTCTTTACCCCTTCCACTGGGAGCTTTAGTTCTGTAGTACTGTGGTGGCTTCGTGTAGTAGTGCTCTTCATCCAAGGAATTCATTTTCAGATTTTCCTCGTTGTTCAAATTCTTGTAGAGATTGTAATTATTCTTGTTATTGTTGCTGGGTGGACGGGACTTCCCTGAGGCTTCCGGACGGTACGCTGAGGCAGTGTCTTTAAAATTGAAATTCTCGTATGAATGTTTTTTTGGCTTTGGTCTGCCTCGGCCATTGCTCGGAGTTGGGACTGGGTGATCATGGACGATTTCCTTTGTGGAGTGTGATTCGTGTTGTTGTTGTTGTTGCTGTTGGTGTTCTTCCTTAAAGTCTCCCGCATTCTGAACAAAGTGGTCAAAGTGTTGGTCCAAGATGTGTCCACTGGGTAGGGGTGGATTGGCGGGTTCGTAGTCGGAGTGCGATGACATGGAGTGAGTGTGCGGCGGGAAGTGACGATTGGGCGTGACCTCATTCATTGCATGTGTCTCTGAGGGTGGAGTTGGGATGTTGACTAAACCGGGCATTGGAAGTGTCAGTTTGGGCGGGGAAGACATGGGTGGATGTGAGTGTGGATGGTCATGATGATAACTGGTGTAGCTCGCGTGAGAACTTGAGAAATCTCCAGCTTTACTTGGGCTCAATTCTCGATACTTATTTCCAGAACTCGAAGTACTTTTATAGCTACTGCTGCCAGGACCAGGACCTGAACCTGGACCTGGACCCCCTCCGCTTGGACTGGGTGGACCGAACGTGGAGGAGGCTGAATGAGGATGAGGGGAGAAGACTGGTTTAGGCTTGAGGTGCTTGGAATTTCTCGGCTTGGTGGAGGTATACTTTGAACTCGAATCTAAAATAGATGTTGGTGGTCCATTGTAGTCGGACGGATTGCCGGAGCTCCATGAGGGTGGAGAAGAACCAGCACTGCTACTCTCTGGGGAACCATAAGGCGACGAGAAATCAGTGGGTCTGGACGGGAAGGAAGGACCCTGACCGCTGGATGAGGGCTCGTGCATTGAAATGCCACTATTGCTCGAGTAGGGAGGACTAAACTGAGCTGTGGGTCTCGGGGACTCCTTTTCAAAATTATTCTGATTAAATTTGGGGTTTTCTCCCGAGGAGAAGTGGGAGAAACCGTGAGGTGAAGAGGAGGACTGAGGGGGTGGGAAGGGTGAGTGTCCCGAGTGAGAACTGAATCCAGGAGGAATACTTGGAGACGGTTTGAAGACAATTGAGTTCCTCATGTCTTTGAAGTGGTCCTCAATAGCGGATGCATGTGCACTTTTTAAATTGAACGAATTAGACGAGGGATGTGTCCCTGCTCCCGCCGCCTCCTGACGCCCTTCCCCATTACCATTACTTTTGGGGCCGGAGCCCATAAAGCCCATCCCTGGAGCAGGTGGGAAGTCTGAGTGACTGAAGGGGTATGAAG
Source organism: Dicyrtomina minuta (assembly GCA_949802685.1). Classification (NCBI taxonomy): domain Eukaryota; kingdom Metazoa; phylum Arthropoda; class Collembola; order Symphypleona; family Dicyrtomidae; genus Dicyrtomina; species Dicyrtomina minuta. The sequence continues at coordinate 60,506,655 of OX461809.1, forward strand.
GATGGGATGAGGGAGAGAAGTGCGGTGGAGGAGAGTTGTGCAAGTTCTTCCTATGATTTGGAGCGTCGGGAGGATGTGGGTATTCCGGCAGGGAACTTTCCACGGAAGCGGACGTAGTACCTGGAGCACTGGTTCTTTTGGAGGGAGGGAGCGAATCCAGGAAGATGGCTTGATCCATAAATGCTGATTTGGGACTCCCATTTGAGGAAGGGTATGGATGTAAAACATACTTGGTCTCATGTTGTTTGGTTCGATCAAAATGGCTCGTTTGCTTTTTTCGGGAGCGCTTCCCTGGTTTCCCTAAATGAGGCGGCTGTGTGGGAGCATCTGGGAAAGGATGATAAGGATTAAAGGATTGAGAAGATGAACCCAGCGGAGTGACTGGGTACGGATTTTCAGAGTTATCTTCCATTGGGAAGAAGTCGTGCGAATTTCCCTGAGTGCTTGAATGAGGATGGTGTTGGGTTTGGTGCTGGTGCTCCGGGGCTGGGCTGTCGTGGTGGAAGATCGATGAAGCGCCTGAATTATGTAAGTTATTATTCGACTCTGTGTCCCCATGGCCCATGGAGGAGAGATGATGGGGGTGTGAGGAGAAAGGATGGTCAGTGGCCAATTTATTGTCGCTATAAAATTCACTGTCAGACTGGTGATGAGATGATGGAATTGCGGGGACGACGTGGTGATGATGATGCTCTATGATTGTTACAGGATCACCAGAGTCCAAATTGTATGAGTGATTAGGGAGACCTTGCCTACTGCTACTCCGCTTATTGCTCCCACTCGTACCCCCCGACTCGCTCCTATTGAAATTCCCTCCGTGGTCGTGATGGAGGGGAAGGAGCTCTTCCGTCGTGATGATTGGTGTCTCTGACATATCCTCAGATGACTGAGGACTGTTAAAAAATGAGGTTTGCTGAAGATTCATATAATTCTTTTCCCACTGATCCCTCTGTTGTGCATACTCGAGGGTGTCGTCATGAGGAACTTCGTGGTTCTTACTATGCTCCGAGTGAAGCCACTCTCCAGTTTCATTATTGTGAACGCCCGAGACGGAAGCTGTCGTGGCGGATGGTGTGAGTCTCGAGTCCTCAATTGCCTTTGACGGAGTAATCAGGATCGGGAGGGATGCGGATGATGGTGAGGCAGTTGACGGAGGTGGATTTGCCTCTGCTCTCGGCTCATGATCATGATGATTGTCTGAGGAGTCAGTTGGCTCCGGGTAGGAGAACACTATGGACGTCGGTCTTTCAATTTGAGGCGCGGGATCAGCCCGAGACGTACCGTCACTCTCGTTCTCGCTCTCGCTCAATCCACTCCCAGTCGCTTCCTCGTCCTCATCGTTCCGTGAGTGGTAATTAATAAGTGGAGATTTTAGGAGGATGGGGATGGAGGAGCCGGGTCGGCCGGCGGAGGAGAGACTGCTCGTGAAGGACGGGGACGGAACTTCGGTGATGGCGAATCTCGTCGCAAATGAGGACTGTGTCGGAGAAGGTCTCGTCTCCAGAATTGGATTTCCCGTCGTGGTCGTGGTCGTGCTCCGGAATCTCCTCGTCATCCGTGGCTTGGTCGGGAGTTTATAAGTTGTGGTGGTCGTGGTGGCTGTGGCCGTCGTCGTTTGCAAAGGTGGAATGTACGTGGCTCGGTACGGACCCTGATTGAAGGAATTCGGCCTCTCCTCCTCCACCACTCCGGAAATTCCAGGTGGAGCTCCGGCGAAGAAGTCCTCTCGCTCACTGAAACCACCCGGGAAGGGAGAGGACATGGACTCATTCAACTTATTCCTAGCTCTCAACTTTTTAATCCGACGTCTCGCAATGACATTCCGGAGACGACGTCTCGTCTGCTGATTTTGTTCACTATTATTGAATGCCTCCGCAAAATCCTCCTCAAGTCGCCGCTCACTCCCATTACTGTTAATATTATTCTCATTCAGCATGTAATTTGCACTCGGACTCACGAGGGGAACTGGGTCAGGGAGCTCTTCCGGGAGCTCCTCCTCATTGTCAGTCGCATCGTACGTGGCCAGGTCAAAATTATCCCAGTCTTCCTTGTAAGGCCCATTGACATTCACATTTACTTGGTCATTATCACTGTCATTGTTATTCTCATCCTCCTCGCTCCCTTTCCCCGCGTCCCCGTCTTCCACCGGGTTCAAATTCGGCTCCGGGACTGGATTAATGGTCGTCGTCGTTGTTGGACTGAGCGTCGTCGTCGTCGTAGTGGCCCTGGTCGTGGTCGCGGCCCTGGTCGTGGTCGTGGCCTTGGTCGTGGTCGTGGCCCTGGTCGTGGTCTTGGTTGTGGTCGTGGGGGTTGGGTATGGGATGGAGATGACTGGAAGAACTACGTTCGACTTGGTGCTCGACTTTTCTTTCCCAGCCCCGTCCGTCTTCTTCTTGGGATTCTTCGGATTTGTCCTGCTTGTCTTGGTTGAGTTGAAAGGGGGAGGGAGCTCATCTCCATGCTTCCCAAAGATATTTTCCGATTGTTTAAATGGGACGACTTTGAGATGTAGAGTGGAGGTGGAGCGTTGAGGATCTGGGTCAGGTAGGACGACTTGAGTAGGTGCCCCTGGAGGGCTGTCATGTGGAGGAGCGGGAGGACCCGGACTAAAGTATCTTGTCATTCCTATCCTGGTCGCAGTTACAGTCATTGTTTGTTTTGAGACTCTCGACGGAGCTACCGTGGGAGTCACAATGCTTGTGTAGGATGGAGTTGGAACAATGTCCTCTGGGGCAGCAACATCCCTATTTTCATCTGTTACAAATACAAGTCAGAATAAATCCATTTATTTATTTTCTTTTTTACTCTCAGTTTTTTTTACTCATCCCAAACAGTCTTTTTATACACCGTATATATACTCTACTACATGTCCATTATTTATAAGTAAAAGCGTGTGTATGTACCTACATCTCTCTATATATAATGTATTTACTACATGCTTTATTATGGCTATATGTATGCCCCTGTTTTTTTAACTGTCTACAGACCGTTGCCTTTCATTCAGCTATAATAATAACTTCCACTGGTTGGTTGGTACAAGATGGTAAAAACCATCGGCCTCAAATGTCCTACTCAGTCAGCACTGTGTGTGTGTGTGTTGGGACTGCGGGATTCATATAGTTTTGTCTTTCATTTTCGAAGGGTACTTTTATCTTGGCTGGCATCCTAACTAACGTAGACTCCACAGTCCACAGTGTTGTATACACATGTATATATTTAGTTCAGTCACTCAGTCGTTTCTAAAAATTACTTGTAGCTTGTAAAGCAAACTAGACATTACATTATATGCTCTGATTTAGTCAAGAGGCAGATTGATTTCCTAGACAAGGAGAGAGGGGGGAGGGAGGGAGATAGTACAATTAATTATACTAACGACCTACGAGATACATAAGTATGTTGTTTCCTATAAATAAGATCAGATCCCACATGGCTACATGTAATTATGTGGACGCTTTTGGATATTTTAATTTGAGAATTATCTGCACTGTATAGTAATTTTTTTAAGTAAAATTTAGTAAACATTTAAATGTGACACACGATATGACATTTTAAAAATTATCTAAATGGTGAGATATGAAATTATTCTATTTTCGCCAGTATGTAAGATAACATATATATCCATAAACTATAAATAACGTGGACACATTTGTGTCTCTCCCTGTGGAAAGATAATTAAACCAAACCACCAAGTAAGTGCATATGCATGATCCTTTGACAACAAAAAATTGTTTTTTGTTTTGTTTAGTTTTTGTTTTTTTTTGTACATTTCATGGGAGATAGTGTAATTGCTCATATTAAAGCAAATGCTAAAAAAGGTTTGTAATGTTGTTAAATGTTTCATGTACATGCAAGCGTATGAGTGAGCCTCTCAAATCTCTAACAACATGCCAAGCCATGTGTCATATTATGTGCACACAATCGTACTGATGATAGCGAAGATGAACTTGGGTGCTCTTGGTTGCTTCTGCTCCCATTCCTTCCGCTTGACTGGTCACCATGGTAATAAGGCTATACGTACATACGGCATACTCATAGCTCACCTTACCCTTCAGTATTAGTAGGAGATTCAAAAAGGGAACTATCTATCCTATTCTATATATAACTATACCTATATGCATAGTAAGACTGTGCAAGAGATTAACATTTTTTTTATGAAGTTTATATGTGGAAATGAATGTCAGATTTTAAAGTCATATTTATTTATACTGTGGGAGATTAGATAGGAACACATGATGATGGAATGGGGATGTTCGGTAGCATATTATTATTATGCATCATACTCTTATAGGCATAGGTATATCAGCTATTGTAAATTTTTGTACGTACCCAAGTGTGATCTATCCGTGTGCTTTACTGTGTGTGCTGTACGTAATAAGCTGTACGCATGGGCTTATATGTATTTTTTTCTATAATGATGAATTTTAAGGGAGAAAAAAATAATAACGCAATGGTAATGGTCATTTGCTTCTGCTGATTCTGATTCTGCTGAACGCATCTACACTTAGCTATATAGACGGAGTTGGAGGCAGAGGCACACACACATATTGGACATAGACCAAACCAATAACCAAAGGTGTTTGAGGCGTACGAAGTCCGCCTCCCCAACCACAATAAAGTAGGTTACTTACATGTAAGGAGCAATTTACTTTATTGTTTCATGTCAGTGGCTCAATTAAAATTTCATATGATTGAGTTCATATATATTATAAAGAAAAACCATTTCTTTCAAGTTTTAAATCCTATATGTCTCACACTAACTCTATAATATGCAGTCTCCATATGCCACAGCCCGTACACTGAATCTTTGAGTGATACGAATCTATATATCGACTCGGTTGCAGTTGCTGATTTTACTCACTCACACAGAGATGTAATTACAACTACTGCTCAAGAATTAATTGTAGACTCTGCTGCTCAGTATATAGATTTGAGCTGCCTGGCTACACTCTCTGTGTGCATCATTGAGCATTTGGTCGAAAATAGATGCACACGTCAGGAGTTAAAGGGGAAACTGCGGCTTCGTCTAATCTACCTACTCGTTCTGATACAATGATATAGCTCGATGGTCTGGTCTGGTATGTCCATTAAGTACCTATACATATTTATACATATCCTTTCACAAAAGTAAAACAAAAAACATTCCCATAAAATGTCTAAGCAAAATCTCCTAAAAATTCCTATATATGTATATACACATCTTACAAAGCATTAAAACCAAAACTTATTTCAAAACCTCATATTCATTTTGAGTTTTACAGGCCCGCAGGAGTGAAATAAAATACAACTTTCATTTTGCTATGTTAAAAATATAAGTGAAGCTTCTAGAATAGGTTAAGCCCCTTTGATCCTCCGTGTACTTTTAGTTCTAGTCCCGTGCTTTATGATTAGCATGCCGTTTCTGCATATGTGCTTTTATCCTGTACATACATAGGGCCTATCTAAAATTCCGTCCAACTTTTGATTAAGATTCAAGATGAAGGGAGGGGAGGTGTAGGAGTACAAGTAGAAGTAGAAGAGTAGAAATACACATAGAGGGATTACGCTCAAAAATGCAATGATATCTTTTTCATGGCACGCAAAAAGATGTTATATCGTCTGACCACACTACTACTACTACTAGGTACTCTATCAGATCAGAGCTTACACGGAATCCCGAATTCCAACCAACGGATCTCTCTCTCTGTATAATGTATAATGTTATGATGAAAGTATCCACCACGAAATCAGGAATCACGATAAAGCATAAGATATTTGAGTAATTTTCAGGGGTGGTATCTCATTCATAGTCCGTGTAGGAACAGGAACAGAGTGGAGGTATAGCTATGTACATAATAAAGCCCTGATGATGTGTGATTGTTAAAGTATAGAATGATATGCAGGTAATTTTTTTTCTTATTTGTTACGAAAATGTATATGCCTATATACGAAAATATATATACCTATAAAGTAGGACGTATGTAGCGTGTATAGTAACTGTTCTAAGTATTCAAATTCCCAGAATACAACATGTTACATGATATAGGCTCGGGAGGATCTGCTACTTACTACACATTCACCGGAAAGGAATTTCTCATTCTGAGGGCAAAGTTCTCTTAAAATAACCAAGTGTTACAGGAGTAGTAGAGTAAATTTTATAATCTTGAGGAATGATTTACATTTTTGTCAAGTGGGAGAGGGAGAGCTCAGAGAGAGAGAGAGAGAGAAGGTATTCATCACAAAAGCATTTTATTTTTATTCCATGTTTTAATTTCAGCCATTATGAATTGAACTACATGCGCAGATAGGGACTAAATTTGTATGCTTTTACATGAATTTACTTTTACCTCACACATCTGTCACTATGCAGTCCTAAGCTACTTTTAGCGCACGTATGTATATCACCCTATTATATTTAGGTACGTACAGGAATTCTTCTTCAAGAGAGCGCTGGAGCTTATACACCAGACCAGAGTCTCATGGGGAGTGTAGGAGAACATCCTTTTATAACAATTAATTAAGTTAGGATTTAGAAGTTAGGTCTTCATCCATTTTCATTTATTGTAATGCTTACAATATCTTTATCTCTCTCTGTAGTAAACGTCTTCCTTATTGCATCACGGAAGACAGAATTAAAAGAAATTTGTGCCTAAGGATGCAATCCAATTTATTAAAAACTTGTCCGTCTACAAAAAAAAATGTGTTTTACTTTACGTAAGAGCCATTTACAGTTTTGTATCATTTAATTCGTTTACTACAATTTTCTGCTCGAAAGAGCCCTTAAATCATTTCAACCGACTACCACAATTCTTAAATAATAATATAATGGTGATTGTATAATGACTGATGCTGTAGGCTGTAGAGGTTATGACTCGTGGATTTATTCCGGCTCTAATATAATATGTACCTACGTACTTAGTTGGTATTGGCATTGGCCGTGTCAAAAGAGTGATAACGTTTAGCACAACGATTGACCACTGTGTAGTAGTTCTGGTAATTGTTTCAGTAACCGCTATCTTCTCACTACAATTAATTCATGTGAGAGATGAGTTCACTTCACACCACTCATGCCAGACGCTGCTACTCAATCCCTTGTAGTAATTTGAAAACGCTTTGTCTTCCCATCTTAATGTCTGACCATCTTGAATGCAATGTATGTAGGTATGTGGCTGAAACTCAGTAAAGCACCACCAGACCAGTATAGCTTCTACGAGCTCCTACGAGATTAAGTACAGGGCAGAGTCGAGATTTGAATCAAGTAGTAAATCAAATCCTTTTTGGTTTATTTATGTTTCTTCAATGGCAAAGTGTAGCAGGGTTTAAATATTTTATACATACCTTTACAATTTTTTTTTGAGAATTACTTTATCGACCTTTCAATTAATCTATAAATATCTAGAACCTAGAAATAATATTATTCTATTTAGAGTAAATCTAACTTTCCTAAACTCAATCTGAGATTTAATTCATATACATATTGAATTTATTTTATAAAACTATGTGACACTATATATGGGACTATATGTAACCTTTTCAATTTTTTTTTTGAAATTGTAAGGTGACGTTTAAGATCTTTTGGCCTTTTACTTTAATTAAGATGGCTGAAAGATTGAGTGTCAGGACTCTTAGGGAGTTGGAAACGATTTGTATAATTTAATACACATCTGACGACGAGACCTTAAATTAGCCAAAAACTCTTCTGTGGCTGACTTCCTTGTCACTCTAGAGTAATTTTAAAGTACCAAAAGTGCATCTCATGGGATGAGCCTTCACATTAGAAAGACACAATTAGATGTGTGATCCAAAGGCTAAAACCAATTTCTTGTTTTGGAATTAAGTTATAGGAACTAAATCGATAGCTGAAATGTTTTTAGTGCACTCAGTTCTGCATCAAGGCGACCATGCAAGACGCCTTTGACCATTAAATGATTAAATGATTAAACATCAAATCCCATACATTGCATGAGCTCCAACTTCTTGAGACGTTCTTGTCTCCGAATCCATCCCTCATGTGTACATAATATACATAGTTGTCTGGTTTTGGTTTTTCTTAATATTTAATACAATTAAATGTGTTGAAGAGGCGCTCAAACCACCAACTAAAAGTATGTACAAAAGTCAAATGGCAACGGCATTTCCCAATTTCCCATACTGCACAGCATAGAAACATGTATAGATAGAAACATGTAGCCTTAGACTTTGGAGAACAACTTTTGAGTTGGACTGTACAGTATACCTAGCCCAAACCAAACCAGCCAACTTTTCTTCCACTCTGGTGATTATCTGTAATAGATTTGCAGAAGGTAGGCTTAATCTGAAGACTCATCTACAGTCCAATTTGAAATTAGATCTAGGTACATTCTACTCTGCAATTATCCACATGAGAATCTGTGATTGTGATGCACGTTGGATTTAAAGTAAACAAGAGCCTTATGAAGACAAAAAAAAATCAAATGAGACCGTGTAGAGCCACGGACTTTATGCCGTGTGAGCCCGAATACATATGAAGAATGAAGAGTAGGTGACATTCCACATCGACATTCGTTTTTCAGTGCAAGTGCAGTGATTGTGTCATTTTTCCTCATCACAATATATTCAACTATAATAATAAAACTGGTGCATCCTCATTATTTTCGAGGCTCAAGAGTCCTTGTGCGAAGTGCAAGTGCGACTCGGGTTTATTTTAAATACAGAATCCGTGTCACTATATAAAATGAATATACGTCGAGTGGATGATGCAATGGACCGTACCGAAATAAGAAAAGTATGACATAGCTTTGCTCTCTAGCGAATTCGAGATTTATATTACTATATATCAACCATGCCTAAAATTACCAATTGATTGAATCCAGCTCAGTGGTGACCCGTAGTAGGTCCATGGGGGAATTATTTGAAAATTCTACCGCCTACCCTGTTAGCTTCAATAATAGAACATGAAGCCGGGGAATAAAAGTAAATAAAAAAAAGACTGGGATTGAGCAGAGAGAGAGGAGAGAGAGAGAGGTCCAGGGACAGAATATGATTATGAATGACTTAGCGTAGGAAGTAGGTAAGAAAAGACAAATTCGGCCGTCACAAAGAACTCACCTGTGGAGTTACTATTTATCACTAAATCCGGAGTAATGACGGTGGATGCTTCCCCTTGGTTTTTGACCTGAGCTTCGCCATGTGACAGGCCACAAGTGATTAGAAGTAATAGCACGAGACAGACAATAAAAAAGTAGTTTTTCTTGGCAACGCACATTGTTCCGCCGAGTTTCGAGAGAAGATTCCGACAAAATCCCAGGACATAATCTAATCAACGACACTCACGAGGTACCGCATGGATGGAAAAGTTTTGTCACTGACTTCACGTCTAAAATTTATGAGCACAGTAAATTCCGTGTCTGTAACTATTGTCTGTTTGTATGAACCACAGAGATAGTAGACTCTTAACTTTCCATTCGGGGTACTTTGTGGCCGTGGCGGTGGTGGTGGTGGTGGTGGTAGTAGCAGTAGTAGTAAAGTAGAGAGCTAGCCCAGGAGTTGTAGCCGGGTAATAGTTGTAATAGAATCTTTCGAGTAGAATTCACTGGTAGTTGAGTCAAAAAATGGGGAAGAGAAGAAGTAACAAAAAAAAATAGGAAAGAAAAAAAAAGAGCAGTATGGATTTTTATTAGATAACTGTATGGTATTGTAACGTATTGTGGAGAGTATCTCACAAAACTCAAACTGTGATTTTCTTTCGACTATTCCGTCTTGATACAAGATGACCAGTGAAGCTCCTTGGGTACCAAAACAAAGACTGAACACCTTTGAGCATCAGCCTTAGACACACATTTACAGAGTTCGACACGCTCTTCTAGTCATCTTTAACTTGGAAATGGCATTAATTTTAGCCTCAGTGATCTCGTTTTTTTTCTATCTCCTTCTCCCTCAGCTAGCCACCTTTTTCTACAAGGTATATTGTACACTCAATAACGCTATTTTCAATGTCAGTTATACTCGCATCATCCCTTAAAGCATGGACCATAAGAACCCCAAGAATTTCAAGAGTATAGGTTTGTTTAATAAAGTTAAAAAAAGTTGAAACTTTAATACTCTGCAGCCAGCACGGTTATAACTTTTTGGCTTTTATTAAGCTTATGACTGTAGCAATATAGAAATAGCTATAATATATATTTAAACAATACATATATCTGCATCAGACTTACTCTGCCTTTACTACTCACCTTTACAAAAAAAAATTACATTCACAATGTAAAATTAATGTAAGTAGGTAGTAAAAGGGGGAAATTTTGCACAGACATCACACAGAAAAAAAACTAGATGAACAGTTAGCGTATTTGATAAACAAATCTGAGAATGTTTTACACAAACACTTGAGTAATTACGCTCACATATTTTATATAATTACTCTACGTATACTCCTCACATATATACTTTTCACAATGAGGCAGAAATGTACACAAAAAAAACTAACTAAATATAATAATAATATCATTGCATTCTAATTAAAAGTACATGGAGTAGTTCAAGTTAATGAACATCTTTTCATACATGATAATTTTTTGCAAATTTCGAATTTACATTTAAACAGACATTATTGTCTACAGATGTGTTGTTTTTGGCTCCGGATCTCCACCCACCTGTATATCATATGATGCAGACAGAAAACCTCAAACCAACATCGATTATCATTCATGATTACCGAAAGTAATCCATTTCATGTTATGTTATTTTATTATCCTTATCACCACCTTTCATCGTCGTTTATTTTATGAACTACCCCTCTCCAACAACTCCAATAATTCATATTCCACTCTATATTATTCCATATATATTTCTCCGCACCTCCACGCTTCTAAAGCTCCGTGTCCTGTAATTATCAAATTAGCAAGTAATCTTTTTAATGGTTATTTCATTGCTTTTACATTAGATATAGATGATAGTGGACGTGTACATACTTTATTTTTATTTATGTTTATGGAAAAAAATTTAAGTCTATAGAAATTATATTAGTTATATATTTGACATGAGATAAGAAAATCATTAGGAATGGACTCTCATGCAGAAACGATATATATTCCATGATGGAAGCCTTAGAAATATCGGGACAATCTAAATTAATTAAATGCATATTATTCTCACTCCAATATACAATATTGTGAGGCTGTACAAATATACAGAACACATACACATATTATTATGGCGGTATGAATAAATCTACACTTTCATGATAATTGCCCATGGTAATTAATTGAATAGATTTCTCATCGAGAAATTTTTTATTTTTTGAATCAACAAGGCTATAAAACTTTTATCTCCATCAATTTATTATAGTGCACACACACTTACGAGTACTTACTACGAGTACGACACAGACAATGTTCGATGTTATCTATGATACTGAGACTGTATGATTTCTGTTTCATGACCAGTCACTATATATTTACTCCGAGCTCAAAGATTTGTTTTTTGTTTTTCGTAGAATGACCCCACACGACACCGACAAAAAAACCAAAACAAGATGCATAATACAGTTTCCTAATAGTGAAACTGAAGTGACGAATTATTGTAATTATATGAATTATACTATTATAGTAAGAGGAAAAAAAGGAAACCATTTCAAAGAATAAAGAGTATGTACCTTCATGAAAGTTTAAGAAATCTGATTGGAATAAACAACACCCAGTCAGATTCAGTCCCTTTAATGCATAACTATAGACTAACTATTGTGCATGTCTCCAAAAAAAACATGCTACCTAAGGGTATATGACATATTGAGGCGAGAGTTAGTTGATGATAGTGTTTAATGCCATAAAGAGTACTATTAGTTTTAATACGGGTAAAATTAGATGCCAGTAATATGTAGTAAAAAGTGCATACTAAACTAGGTAGTCTTGTTGATCATATTACTCTTTTTTAGTGCAAATGGAAAGTTAAAAAAATGTAAATTTAAATCTTTAAAAAAACGTCTTCAAGATCGAAATGAACAAGCGTAACTGGCTCATTGCCAGTGTAATATTGTCCATTATTTGCACTCTAAATTAATGTTTTGTTGATATTTTCTGGTTTCTTAACTAGGTATATTCCCTATGTCGCGTGCTTGCCCTAATAATTCTGTATGAATCTGATTCGCAATTTAATTAAAATGTCACTGTCAGCTTTGACTTTGACACGGTATTAGAAAGACATTTTATGAAGTTCTAGTGTATGATAAATTATAATTATTACCTCCACATGATATGAATGACACAGTTCAAATTCCAAGTATTAATTTTAATTTAATACTAAAACTTCTCTTAAGAAGATTATTGCTATAATTACTTGGCTACTATTTACAGGGCCGGATAATGTGGCCAGCGCAGGCAGCCCCCGCTGCCTGAATTTAAAAAAAAACATGTAAATGGAACATTTTGCTGTTTTCAAAAAAATATAAAAAGAATATTTTGACTTTTCAAAAACATGCAAATTTTTTTTTACATATTTCAAAAACATGCAAATAAAATATTTAACGCAAACCATGTAAATAGAAGATTTTGCACTTTTTTGAATCAAGTAAAAAGGCCATTTTAAACTTTTCAAGAACATGCAAATAAAATATTTGGCGCTTTTCTCAAACCATGTAAATAGCAGATTTTGCACTTTTTTCAATCAAGTAAAAAGGGAATTTTAAACTTTTTTAAAACATCAAATTACAACATTTTGCTTCACCAAAGAAAATCATCAATAAAACCAAAATTGTGGTTTTGCATGGAAACAAGTTGCTACCTAAAAGCAATTCTTTCTTCCGGCCCTGACTATTTATTGATGTATGAATCTCACCTAATCGTCTTCGTCATTGCATGTAGCGCATAGGGTTTTAGTATATACAAAAACAGATATGTGTATTTTCAAATTTCATGTTCATAAGAAATATTTCTTTAAGCCAATCTCAATCTCTCACAGGAAAGGAAACCATAAAGCTAGGTAGGTACATATAATCGATTTTGAAGGATAGTTCAGTATAGTGACATAAACAGACGTGGCGATAACAATTTACATAACACAACAAAACTGTCACCAAAATTTATCAAGCCCAGACATTACTTTTAAGCATAATGAGCCCGCGGTGCCGGTGACCGAAGGCGTATAGGAATAACCGTGGGTTCAAGGACAGAATGCAATATAATTATACATATATATACAAGGTATACATACAACATCATCTTCTATTGATTATTTTCAGACTACTACTGCCTCTGATTATGCACCCATTTTTGTGTTTAAAAAATTTAGTATTTATTATAAATTCATGACCCTTGTTAGGGTCTGATCGTCTTGCAGCCTGTGAGATATTACGTACTTTAGATAAGCCAAGAGACAACTACCAATACCAATTACAAATTACTTGACATCTGAAGCTGGACATAGTATATGCCTTGCATCTGCATCTATATACTCTCTTTCTCTTTACGCATTATAGAGAAAATAGTGTAGTACTTCACTTAAAAGTCCAAGCCAAGGTTACAGTATCTCAAGATATTATGTATAACTTTATAAAATTTCATCATAATTTCTAAAGTCACTTCAATAGAAAATTCTTTGACTGACAAAGTGAAGCTTCTTGCAAGCAAATTAGTTAAATTTAAGGAGTGATAAAGTTGACATGTGGTTATTATTTGTCTAAATTCTGCAATTTTTCAATTTCCTCTACAACTCAATCAAAAACCTTTACGGCATTTAGAAGTTACGGTGATGGCCGTACCAAGAGAAAATAAAAGCAGTCAACCAAAACCATTTTTAGAAAACTTTCGAATACGAATCAAGGAGGTGAAGGTGAGCCAAATGAGTTGTTTTTTAAAAAAATACTGTGTATTGAACCTAATTTTAACAAATCAAGAAAACATCCAATGTTTGAGATAAAGCGCCTTTAGTCAACAAATTTATAGAGGCATTGGTACAGATTTGAAGTTGCGTTCACTGTATATAGTAGTCCTATTATACTATCATATCAGGAGGAATGCTTTATGTATATCTAATAGCAAAATTTTGATAAAAGTACACGACTCATCCCACTCATATAAATCAACAATGGATTTATTATATTACAAGTTTCAAAATAATTTTCCTGAGTGTAATACACTGAAGATGACATGCATTAACAATATGGTATTCGTGCATGTCTGAGAAAAAAAATGGGGATGGTATTGGTGTGTATAATGTTAATGCTTATGAAATTTGATGTTTTAATTCAACTGCTCAAATATAGCCAAAAATCAGTTGGACTGTGAAAGGAAATATATTTTATAGATCTTGTAATAATAAGAAATAGTCGAGAAAAAAAAACTGTGCTGAACCTTTCTCATAGAGTTAAAACAGGTTCTATGCAGTATGTAGTCCTACACGATGCTTAATGCTTAACCTATCGAATCGAATATAAAAAGAATGTCAATTGCCAATTTATTTTTTAGTGCAGACAGAACTAAAACAATTTGTGGTAGGCAATCAACTTGATGGATTATATGCTTAGGGTAACCATCATTAATGTGATGTATCCTTTCTCTTCTTCTTGATAAGTATAATCTTGGTTGGGAAATTAAATAGGACTGTCTACAAGTTGCAAATAATACATGTTATTATTGAGCTTACTTACCTTTCACACGGAAATACATATATGGACATAGCTTACATGCTCATAACACATTATGTTTGCGTCCACTGCAAATATATGAGCTACTGCAAAAGTGCACACCCAGAAACAAAAATGCTTATGTGAGCAAGTAATAACTACTGTTGTGTATTGTAGCTCAAGATCTTTAACTGCAGACCCTATAAAGTTACAATCAAAACCATACCTCCGTTGAATCTGGCTTAAATTAATCTTGATAAACTCAATTAGTTGTTTCTCTGTATTCTGTGTATGCTATGCAGTGTACAGGAAAAGTTGGATTTCTATTTTAGCTTAAGTACATATTATATACCCATGAAAACTTTCAATTCACTTCTTATAACAAATACATAAGGAACACCAATTCATAAAAATAAATAGATTGTATATATACATGCCCAAATAAAATTATCATTTGTCTGTTCTCCTCAAAATCCATGATAAGAAAGTTTTATACATATGTATTAGAGAGAGACACACACACATACAGAGAGAGAAAAGAATTTTAATTCTTAAAATTACCAAAAAAAAATGCACATATTTATAAATAAGATAGATGCTATATATTCGATTAGTTTTACTGATTTTGTAGTAGTAATAATGAAATTAGTGTTGAACATTCATTTATTCAGTAATGCCGTCATGTCTACGTGCGCAGATTAGAGAAACACTAATTTAGGGGATATGGACAATAAAGAGAGTGTGCGTGAGCTTTTAGGTACTAATACACGCTACAAGAGATACATACAAAAATCATATTCACGTCCATTACGTGAGGTATATGAATAATCACTTGGAAATAATTGAGTAGAGAAAGAGAGGGAGAGAGGTAGTTAAAATGAGGCAATAACACCATTGATCCAGTGACTACTTCCACACTTTTCCCTCATGCATCATAGTATAACTGCTGCAGGTAAATTAAATATGTATTTTAGTATGTAATAATAATAACCACTGATTTGAATAGAAAATATAATTGCAATAATTTATCTGCAATTAATATAATCAAATGTTTTCCCTCCTACTGAAGTGTGTATTTTCCAAGCTTCTATATAGGGCTCATGGAAAATTGTGTACAATACTTTAACTTGTGATTAGACAATTCATTACACTTTTAAGATTATTATTATTAATGTTGGGATACGTAGGATAGTTAAAAAAAAGTCATTTATATTTTTGTACATATTGAGTAATCATGTACTCATCTACTCATATACAAATCTTAAATCAATCGAACCCATTCATTACATGTATAAAAAAACGGTAAGATTTATAAATGTAAACTTTTTTAGTATTCGCTGCTTTATACACAGATGGAAAGTGTATCATTTATGCATGTGTTATGTATATTCACAAATTTTGTATACGTAAACGTGTATACACAAATCTCTTCATTAGAATATGTAGCAAATGCTGGCTTGCTGGAAGTCCAGATCGTGGACAATTAATTATTATTATACATAAATTTAAAGACTCTAGCGTGCCAACAGGTAATGTAGGTTTGACATTAAAACAATCAGGGTAAAGCTCCCATTATGTAATGCAGTGATACACCTATGGTATGCTGATTTGACTTTCAAAAATTAAATATCATGCATTTTCCTATGAGTAAAATTTACTGAGCAAGGTACTTTCATATTGGAGTTGAGTACAAGGGCAGGTTTACTAGTTTGAATTAACTTCAAAATATTTTTGTGTACAATTAGATATCATTATAGATTTAAGATTTAAGATTTATTCTTTCTTTCTCATTGATTTCATTATATACATACACTGTAGAATCACATAAGAATGTTTAAATTCTACAGAAAAGAGTATATTCAAATTTAGTGAATAGTTTGTCCGTATCTTTAATTTTGACATGACTTATATAATAATTCATATTTCTAGACATTACTTTAATTTTGATACAGAAAGATGAAGAAGCTCTCGCGTCATATATCAAGCGCCGAGAATAAAAGTCTTTTACAAATATACATGTAGTAATGTTCATTTAATCTTAAAATTATATTACACTAATTTCTGGAATACAATTCCAATATACAAATTCCTTAGCTTGTTAAAGTAATTATAATAATAATTGTAATCTTATCTCATACATTCATGGTAAGTTATTTATTTAATATATAGTATAATTGAAGCTAAGGTAAAAAAAGCAAAGGATGAAAATGTCATTATTAATTAGGTATCTATTTTAAATAATACGTCAACCATAATTTGCATTGTTTGCAATGCATATTATCCGAATAGTAAATAACGTATCACAACTTAAATATGTTGCATGATTGGCTTGGAGAGCGTTGATAAATAAGCATTCACAATTATTGAAATTGGTTGAATTCTGTATTTTTTATTAATCGTCGATTAATACCTTTGACTTTGGAGTAAATCATTAGTGGTAAGTATCAGTTCTTTGAAATTCGGCATAGTTTTTGTTTTTACGCTATACATACTTACACGAAAACGTTTGACTAGGTTTATATTTACTAAGCATGCGGCCGCGCAGTCGACAACAATGTAAGATAGGTGGAGAGTTGCATCATTCCAACTCTAATTAGATGTGATGTGAAGGTAAGTACAGTAAGTAGGTAGGTACATATTATTACTTACTAGCTAAGGTAAGTAGTATTTATATCAAAATGATCCAAATCCAAATTTTAAATGATCTTGAGACCGCAAAGCAATGTCACCACATACCACATCACAATGGTAATGTTAAGGGAAAGTAAGTATTATACGAAAGTAGAAATGGACGCTCTCTATGAGAAACAATGGGATTGACTTGAAATTAGAAATTCCCACAGCACATTGCATGAGTTTTGTGAGGAAGATCATCTCATACGAACAAGCAATGAGCGAGGAGGAGCTGGAAGTGAACGAAGTATAAACTGTACGGTATATTTTTTTTTCATCCGTGTCTCATTCATTTCATTCTAATAACCACGAGTTTACAACCAACGTCTGGTTTAACGTCACATTAAAAGTCAAATTCTTAAGATCTGAAAAATCATAGTGATCCTGCAAAATCATTTATTTTGTGTAAAACAAATTTGGTGTTATATTTCACAATCAATAAAGTGCCGGTGAACACTTTTATGTACCGAAATCTTTTTCGACACTTAATTACTAGTGTAGAGCGACTAACTATTCGAGCATTTAGCATGGCTTCAGACTCAAAGGCTTTAGATTTGCAGGAATTGTCATCGGAGTTGCCTGAAGAGAAAAAGGGATCAGGAAAGGTTGCATTAAAAGTGCCGAAGGTGAGTTTGCCATCGTTAATTAAGTTGGACTGCTGTATTTGTTTATTATTTTTGAGCATATTTAAAAATAGAAATTAGTTCATTATATTTATTTTCAATATGTTTGGATTATTTCTAGGGAACCAGAGATTATGGCCCTGATCAGATGGCAATCCGTGAACACGTTCTTGGAAAAGTGATAGGCTGTTTCAAGAGACATGGAGCTCAAGCTATTGATACCCCCGTTTTTGAACTCAAGGATGTTCTTACAGGGAAATACGGAGAAGATTCTAAATTGATCTACGACCTGAAGGATCAAGGTGGAGAAATTCTTAGTTTACGGTACGATTTAACTGTTCCGTTTGCTCGATATCTTGCAATGAGTAAAATCAGCAGTATAAAAAGATACCACATTGCAAAAGTATATCGTCGAGATAACCCTTCAATGACCCGCGGAAGATACCGAGAATTCTATCAATGTGTAAGTTTTTCTTTCTCACTTGTCAGTTTGACGTAAATCATTATACTTAAGTATGCTGCACATAATTTTTTTTCATTTTGTTGTACTAACGGTTGAGCTTATGAATGGGAGGAATATTGCAAGGTAATTAAAGTTATTTGAAATGTTTCCAATAGGATTTCGACATTGCTGGAGCTTATGACTCTATGGTACCTGATGCTGAGTGTGTCAAAATTGTTACCGAAATTCTCTCAAGTCTGGAACTAGGCGAATTCTCTGTGAAGTTAAATCACCGAAAAATACTAGATGGTATTTTTGAAATATGTGGAGTTCCTTCGGATTTGTTTCGAACGATTTGCTCTTCTGTAGATAAGTTAGATAAATCACCATGGGATGAAGTTCGCGCGGAAATGGTAGGTGAGAAGCATCTAGAACCAGCCGTCGCAGATGCAATCGGAGAATATATTCGAATTAGTGGTTCTCCTGACGAAGTAATTCAAACTCTGAAATCAAATGAAGCCGTAATGAAAAATAATAATACTAAGGAGGGCTTAGAAAATATTGAGCTGCTTGTGAAATACGCAACCCTCATGGGAGTGGATCTTAAGCTGTTAAATTTTGATCTTTCATTGGCGAGAGGCCTAGACTATTACACCGGAGTTATTTATGAAGCTGTACTGATAAGTAAGTTCATTGTAATTGTATTTCATATATTATTAATTTTGCCACTAGTGCTTATGTGCCATATGATAAATATCCTATAATAATATGATGTTTCTTTGCTTTTTTGTAGCTCGTCAAAAAGACAAAGTTGTAGGTGTTGGTAGTATTGCTGGGGGTGGACGATACGACACTTTGGTTGGAATGTTCGACTCCAAAGGGCGAAATGTGCCTTGCGTTGGTGTTTCCATCGGAATTGAGAGGGTCTTCAGCATTTTGGAACAACGAAAGACCAAGGGAAAATTCCGTACTATTGATACTCAAGTATTTGTTGCAACTGCCCAAAAAGGATTGATTGACGAGCGTCTGAAAGTTCTCTCATTGTTGTGGAATGGCGGTATAAACGCTGAGCATTCTTATAAAGGAAATGCAAAATTCCTCAATCAATTACAGTACTGCGAAGATAACGAAATTCCATGGGCAATTGTTATTGGTGGTAGTGAGCTGGAACGTGGAGTCGTCAATTTAAGAAACGTTGCCACGAAAGAACAGGAAGAAATAAGTCGCGATAGTATTGTAGCGGAACTTTTGAAGAGATTGGCTGGCTCAAGTTAAATTATGCTAATATTACTATGTTACATACTTAACTGTGTTAATTTATTCAATTTCGACTCTAATCTAATGTCGTCAATCGATGTATACTCCAGTTAATTTCTCTGGGCAGCATTTAATTTAATGGAGAACTAATTGCTTAAGTTTCATTTAAGTGTAACCGTCAATTTAATGTACGATAATTCACGCTTTTACGCACTAATTGCTAATTTTTTAAGTAATTATATACTTCGGACATTAGTTAAATTCAAATAATTTGGAGTGTGTAGGATTTGAAATTTTTAAGCAACATGGTTTATATTCTGAAATGCAGGCACGGGTTTCTTTGAAAATAAAAGGCTAGAGTTTTTGACTAAAATTCAGTATTATTATTGATATTATGTGTTCCTCAAGCTAATAACGCACTAAATACGTTTATTTATTATTTCCGACAATTTTCAAGCAGCTACCTTTTCGAAGATACTGCAAACTGCAAACTTCTCGTTTCGGATTCTTAGTTTTAATTGCAATATTGTGGTAAATGCTATTACACGGTGCAGCACGATTTAATTCATTAGTTTACAAAATATTAGCTGATTAAAGTAGTACAAAAATAGTAGCTCGTATTTTGAATACTTTCCTATGGCTTCTTGGTAGCACGAGAGGAAGTGGAATTAAATAGTAAAAAGGACAATAGAGGGTTAGTTTTCTACGTAGGTGTGCATTAAACAATTTGCAAAATGTGAACGTTCCTGACTTTAGTGTCACGGTCAACACCATAACCAAACAGTACATATCATGAACTCAATACAGTCTAAATGAATACTAAATTTTTACAAAGCTCTTTTGAGTATTCTACTATAGGAATTTTGTTACATGGGTAATTGTTTAGCTTGTTCCTATTCCTACTTGAACTCAGATTCAAATTTGTGAACTAGAACTGGATTGTCTACTCGTACGATTTAATATACCGCATTTTCTTGCCTGGAAATATGTGTAAAGTATTTCTATGGACCACATTAAGGTACAAATTAATCCAGGAGAAGCAACTAGACCAAAAAGGTAACGTCGGTTTGATATGTCGTTGTCATTTCCTGAGTGGGAAACAAGATCTGTAAATAATAAAAAACAAGATTTAAGTATGCACAATGCACACACGCATACAACAGCTATTTATCCTTTACTTTTCCATAGCACACCCCATGAAATAGTTACTTAGCCTACTGAGCCCATGATGTTGCCTCAGGAGATGAAAATTACGCCGCGTAATTATTACATGAATAATTCTCAACTTTTTACTCTGACTGAATACCATTGTGTATTTATGTTGATTTTCACTAACAGAAAACGACCTCTAATTCCTTGAAGCTGAAGTCATTAAAACTGATTAGAGTGCACTATTATAATTTGATTACAATTTTGATTGCCTTTCTCGTTAGGACTCGCAGTCTCGAAATGTGAGGGCGAGTACGCAATTTAATTTTTGAAGCGGGTCATAAGGCTCTAATTAGAGAAAACTTGGTGAAGGAAATTATCATGGCCAGTAATTATAATTACAAAGGGAGTACACTCCAGATCCAGACATTTTCCCAAGTTGTCACTATTGTTCTTGTAAAACCACTTGATTGGGGTGCTATAATATGATATGTCTAACTATGGCGTTGTCTGTTGTATCTCTGTATAAAGGGAAAAGCGATTCAAACTTACCAAAAGGATCGCAGTTATTACAAATGGTGTTATTCATCTTGGTATTAGAATGCCAATGCCAGAGAGGATGTACATTGTAAATGAAGGAGGGAAACGGACTCGTAAAGACGGAGGACGTAATGAGGATCAGTATCGTCTTCAAAATTCCAACAAGACCATAGGCAGAAGGAAGGTGATCGATGCCGAAAACATCAGCAAACATTAATGACTCCGTAGCTACAAGTACACCGAAGGAGACTCCATAAGGAACGCACAGAGCATATATTAAATGAATGTCTTCAATAAAGCCAATTCCTGCAAAAAGTTCCATAATAAAACCATCAAATCCTATTTTATCAAAATCACTACGACTCATCATGTCTAATCATAGTATGTTTTTACTACATAATAAAGGGAAGTGCAAAAATTAGAACCACATTTCGAGGGATCTCACTTTTACTTTTTTACTAAAGATTCTGGGGGTCAAGTGGCCAAGAAATTAAAAAGAAATGGGATTACGAGATTTTTTTCACAAAAAAAAAAAATAACCATTGGACTACCTATACTGCCGATGTAATACCTGAAAGCTGACTGACAATGACAATCATGTGTTGTAACTAATAAAGTATTTAAATCATGTACAAACTAGCCTGCAATGATAATGGCTCCACACAGTGCTCCGCACAGAAATCCTATACGCCGGTTAAAGAAAGAGAAATCAGACAAGTAGGAAATAATGAGACGTGAAAGAAGATCCGTAGCATAAATAATTAAGAGTACAATGGCTCCCGTGTCATTATTTTCCATCGCCAGAACGTCCTGATCTTCCCTCTGACTATTAGACTGTGTCACATGTGCATATAGAATTAGTGGAAAATTTGGAACTATCACTGCCGTTAAGGCACTGCCAAATGCCATGTTAAGAAACGTCACATTCTTTAATAATTTAAAATTTATGTCGCTCAGGAAGTTATAACAATACTTTCTCGGTGCTTGTGGTGGGGTCTTCTCTACCAACTGGGAACTAAGACCGTTTATTTTCATTTGCAAAGACGTTTTTCGACTCATCGTCGGACTTTTCAAGGCCAAATGCTTCGTTTCTGGTTCCATGTCCAGCTCACGCCCTAATACGTTAGCATGCAGTTTACTACAAGTAAGAATCTGCTGTGGTTCAGAAGGATTCATCGTCGCGATGGGCTCCTTCTCCTTGGAGCTCACAGCATAATTCAAGCTCTCTGACACACTCTCTACACGTCCATTCCCATCGTTTGGATTCACTGGAAGAACATACGGGGAATTAGTAGTTTTTGTGGAAAAGTCATCAGACTCATTCTTGCATTTGGTCAAACGAACTTCTAGATCTAGATGCTGCATATGTTCACCAATCTCGGATCTTTTCTCTTCTTTCATAGGTATGACACTTATGGCTACGTTATTTACACTACTTTCACTTTGATCAGTAATAGTTGCAAAATTTAGCATGGAATGATTTTGTGACTCGGATTCTTCCGGAATGTTTGGCATTAAAGTTCCTGCGATGGCGAGCATGAACTGACTTTTCCTTCGTGGTCTGAGAGCTCCATTTATCATGATTGCATGATGATCCATGTCGTCGTACTTTCCCACCAATGGTATGGACTCCCTCGGGAACGCTTCATTTTCTCGACAACCTTCATCTTCGCCGGATTTGACCTTTCCTCCTTTAGATTTTCGGGAGGTGTTTGGAGCTTCGATTTTTGTAGACCTTCCTAGTCGCGATGGAGGTGACATATAGAACGAAGCTGCCATAAATGCAATAGCTGCAGTTAGTGCCCTCAGATGTAACCTGTCTTTTGGATTCTTGGCCCACTCGTACAAATATGGCGAGAGCAAATATCCCAATCCCGAACTCACAATTCCAATGCCATTTGCGAGTCCACGATATTTTGTAAAATGAAAAGCTACTAACAGGAACGTCGCATGTACGGCTAGTCCAAATCCTATTCCTATAGGTAGCATCAATGTGCAAATAGAGTTTATCAGATGTTATATCTTTTTTTTAATAGTATACATACTACACATTAGATGTACCACAAAAATTATACTTTATAAAATTGATTTAATTTATTTTCCGTCGAGTTGTATCTTATTACCTACGAAGGGTGACAATGTAGAAAATAGCCACAATGGGGTTTCTTCGATTTTGCCTGAACTAGATAGTAGAAATCCACAAGCAGCTAGTAGGCAACCAATTAGAGCAACTTTCCTATGTGTACATACACGAATTAACGGAACCACACAAGGAGCTGCACAAAATTGACGGTATGAATTAGGATCAATATTATCTCTGCTATACTATAATGAGTAGACATAGACATGAACTACAAATATTTGCAGTTATTCATCTTTACCTTTAATTGCTTTACTGAAAAACTTGTTAGGTTCCCTACCAAAGGCATAAAGTTAAGTGTTAGATTAAGTATAAAAAGTCTACGTGCGGAGACGGCATATTATTATTCATGTAAAAAAGCACGCCAAACAAGGCTGTGGCTCCAAAGCACGTGAGTGTTGTATTTACTATTTACCTGAAGCAAAAAACAAGCAGTACATTGTGTTGAGAATCCAAATTAGGTAAGAATAGCTAAGGTCCACTGTCTCAGCAATTCTACCGTAGGAAGCGAACGTGGATGGCCCAATAAACTTGAAAAATGAAATCGACATTTCCAGTTCCAATCCAACAGAGACGCACCCACGTGCCGCACAGAAAATTGTAATGTTAATAAAATATTATTATTACGAATTGAGAATTGAATGTTATCAATATCACCATCATCAAAATTTACAATTTTAATAGAATTATAATTCCATAATATAGTCTGGAAGTGATTATAAAATTTTATATATTTAAGTACTTGAAGTATAGAGCTCATCGTAATTTATTTAAAAACTAAAAATAAAGTTTATTGCTTTCAATCCTTAGTCCTAACCTATAGCTAATTAAAAATTATTCTCATTCCACACACGCCTTCCCCACTATTTAAAGACTAGGCACGAATTTCCAAAGTATGTATATAATAAGCATGACAGAATTTAAACTTACCCAGATGATAGTGCTGGAGGCAGCCACAAACCAAGCGTAGCCTTTGTCTCGTTCAATAGCCATCTTTGCTAATTACAGGGAGGCAGGTACTAATTCTTACTTTTCAAAAATGTGTAACTCGCAGGAGGTTTCCCTGGAAAATTTTTCATTCTTAAGTTAAAGTTTAAACTAGTTTTATTCTCGCTTTCCACTGATTAAGTATCAAAAGACACCGCAATTGATTTCCATAGACTGAGACTGAGGACACCTTCACAACTACTACATGTAGTACAACCAATAGAAATTATACTGACTGAAGCACACGCATATCGTTATCCAAATAAGTAAATGATGAATTGCGTATTGTAATAAGTTACTACGTGCAGGACACCACACTGTAGATTTAAAAAATGTGGAAGTTACAACAGGTTCTAAAGACTCCATAAAAGGTAGTATGCATATAGCACTATTTTGCCGGAACGGGACAGAAGAGACAAGAGATCAAAATAGTTTTAGCTTGCTGATGTTTTGTTGTATAACACCGCGCATTTGCGATATGATACGCTCGACCGCAGATGACAGGAGTTAAGTAGGTATATATTATATATAATGATGATATGTGGCTTGTAGCAGTTATTACATTCAACAAATTACTCCCTTAAATAAAGTTTTACACACCTCACTAATTAATCAATTATTTCCTCGTTAAGAGAATTTGGGCGAGCTCTTTCCTATAAAAAAATTCAAAATATTTCTGGACTGTCTTCTTTCTCCACTCAATTTGTTCAAATCTAATAACACACACACCACCATCCTGCTCTCCTTGTCCTCTCGCGAAACGTATGTAAATGTGTTCCCAGTCCTGCTTTCCCAATGGACGTATCGCACTACTATATTATACTTGATCATTTTCTGCCTACATAATTATTCAGCGTGCCCCCGATCGAAAGGATTACCTCTCAAATTTATTTCCAAGGGAATCATGGGAAGTTTTACGGTACCAGTAATAAGCACTTTTGTTTTATGTTGTGTAAGTTGTTTACTAGTATAATATTACACAATTCACTCCTGACTCCATGTAAAATAAATTACGGATCAGACTTTTACGGAGCACGATAAAATCAACTAAACAATTTATATAAAAGAAACTATATATAGATTGTGATCTTAAATTTTCACTTCACAAAATTCAATATATGAAATAAGTATAGGATCTAAATTTGAAAATAAGAGTGTCTAATTTTAAATTTTAGACATTTGTAGGCTATATAGTGGGGGAAGCACTGCTAGTAGATCAACTTGAGCTAACCCAGTCCCAGAACCAGAAGAGAGTATAACTTTTATCGCTAAATGCTGAACCCATTCTAACAACATGGAAACTATTGGTA
Source organism: Dicyrtomina minuta (assembly GCA_949802685.1). Classification (NCBI taxonomy): domain Eukaryota; kingdom Metazoa; phylum Arthropoda; class Collembola; order Symphypleona; family Dicyrtomidae; genus Dicyrtomina; species Dicyrtomina minuta. The sequence goes on from OX461809.1 coordinate 60,532,345, forward strand.
AGGTTGACAATGCAATTTTGACGAAGGACGCAACTAAAGAGAAATCTATATAGAGGAATATAATGCTAATCTTCCAAAATTCATTGCGTATGTATAATAAATCCTTTACATATGTGTATATACACCCCCGAAGTATTTGACTTGCGAGAATCTAGAATCAGAACCAGAACCAGAACAGACCATAAATAAGAATACTTAAATACCTTCAGCACGTACTCCATCCCTCATCAGTCCAGATTCGAGAAGGCTTGTGTTGGCTTTATAGTGCAGATGATGTCAGTAGTAAATATACATATATTTGGAACAAAACCACAATAATTATATTTTTTTTAAAGAGACCAAAGTACTACGATGGCTTGTACTCTCCTTGCCAAACAGAAAACGTGTCCTCCTATCTGGTATTTCTGTATGAACTCAGCTGGAAGATTGACGTAGAATTATTATGAATGTTTGAATTTAGCATGGTTCAATTCAAAACGAACGAAAAAAAATGAGTAGTAAATAGAGAAATAAAATAATGGTTAAAATAAATACAGTGACAATATATATAGACAGACAGACAGTGTTCGGGGAGTAGAGCAGCAGACCTTCAGCCACTTGAACCTCACACACTCGCATCATCTGCAGAACACAATATAATACGAGCAGAGATAGCCTCCTCAAGCTCATCGTCCATCATCCTGAGCTTAGAAATTAAGCTATATGAGCTGTCCCATCTATGTTTCAATTATTATTCCTTCAACTCGGTCCTCCTAATACATTTCCTAGTGCTTGCACAAGAAATTTCTTTATACACTTCATAATTTAGTTATTTAGTTACTTACCATTCCATTTGGTTATTCAGCTATGGGATGTGTACGTGTGGCTACTGACTACAACTCTGTGTTGCTCCGTAAACTTTCCTATAACCACTCAAAGACTCAAAAGTAATGACGTGTATCTAAATCTAAATGAAAACATATATTCAGAATTTTGGCTCTCATCATCATATGGCTGCTCAGGAACAAGAACAAGAAGAAGTACCGAAAGCAAAGGAGCAAAAACTATAATAATTTGAATTACTTATCATGTACTCACATCTAGCCACTACTGTGTGGTAGCTACTCTTTATATTATTATTATTATTATTATTACAAACGTAAATATACTAATAATGCATGTATCGAAATATATATTTCCCCCTTAAATGTATGTAGAGTTTTAATCATAACTAATTCATGAGAATACTTGACTTGACTTATATTCCTTGTGACATTGTCACATGGCATGGGTGAAAGTATCTATCCCAAGAATCCTTTCAATAATTCATGATCATCTTTAACATTGTCATATATACGTCCAAGGTTTAAATTAGCAGTTGCATGGATCTAGAACCCAAAGTTATTCATCATTTACATCAATGTAATCATCAAAAGACGGATCAAAACTCCCTCAGACACACTTATTATTCTTCCTCCTACGGCTCCTACAGATGTTTCCTAGTCCTTTAAATGACATTTATCTGTATACCTTATATATGCATTTCCTTATAGGCTGCACAGTATATGCATGCAGTATGCAGCTCTTCCCGCGTCTTTAATCGCTTCAATTCATATAGTAATAGAAACGTGCGCGCATGTTTAAGGCACTTACCTCCTTATATTATGCATCCTCGTATGTGACTATTGACTATATATGACACAGTGTCGAATTTGACCCCACGACAAAATATCTGTCTCTCATTTCCCATAAACACAAGCAGCTATATAGAAGACACAAAGACCAGCTTCCCCATTTCCTTTGTTCTGTAAACTGTAAAGCTATAGCAGAAGTTCTTTAAATCATCTTCAAGAGCAGGGGTATTGTTTCTGTTCTTGCCTTGCATATATATGATTACCTACACACGTATGTAGGTGTAGACGGGAGTGAGTTGGATGCGAGCGTGCTAGTCCAAATCTTCTGTACGGGGCATCTGTAGTATGTAGTAACAATTCAACACATCATAAAGGATTTAACTTGATTTATACTAAATGAAATAAATTCTGAGTCGGAGTGATAAGATAAGATTTGATGATAGGTACGGAGACCATTAGCCATACTAATGAAATGATTTATGCTCTCGAATGCTGTATACATATTTAAAGAATACACGTGGGTACATACAATACGTCCAGTACCCTTCCACACAATTAACTAATAACCATCACGGACGGCGTCTCAAGTGTAAAAACAATGCATATCTAGATTTGTCGTAATAGTTGTAGTGAAGGGAATAGTACATGATCCTATTTTAAAATCGGTTTAATGACTACATACTATAATATTATTTGCTCCATTCATTTACATCCATCCAGGACACGTTTCGTGTGTAATAATTTTATCTGGCTACAACAGGCTGTGTACGAATATACGACTGACTGATAATATGAAAAGACCCCCCTTCCTTTCCTCTCTTTTCTAACACATTTACGCCATGCATATAATGAACAGACACTAGACCCTAACGCCATTGTGCCAAGTTTAAGAGAGCGAAATTTTGTGAGTTTGAAATCCTACCAAATTGATTCAAAAATATTTTTAACAGGTATTTTTGCAAATAAGTATTTTGGCCAACGAATCAAAAAACGACAGAAAATGAGACATCTAATTAATGTTATGAATTACTTAATTCAGATTTTAGATAAGTTTATTATTTTTTGTTAGATATACTTGTAGAAAATAAATTGTGTAATGACACTGTCCAATGTGAAGTATTTTCATCGGTGTGAAGTCCAAAACAATCCATATTTTCGACTGAATGTCTTGTCGTTCCAATGTCGGAATTGCAGGGCTTGTAAATGTCTGCATAGACTTGGGCATGTGAATTCATTGGATTTTCCTCTTCAGCACGTAGTACAGGTCTTCAAGAAGAGAGAGATAAAGCTTTCATTCTAATTATTTTGTTTTCGTATAATATTATGTATAGTGGTATTATTTTCAGGCAAAATAATACACCTTATTATACTATACTAGAACCCAGGCCCACCTGCCGGCGGCAGGTCACCGGGCTTGATGACAAATGCGGGAGCAATGAGCACAAGTGGGCTATTAGCGACACAAAGTTTATTCAATGAGTATAATGTAAGCATTCATGAGACAAATGGAGGGTACAGGAATAAAAAGGAAAGCATAGTGGGGAAAATTGCAGAGGCAACGGTGGAGGCAGCGCCGGCAAGGTTATTTTTGCTTTCCGGATCCGCGGCGAGGCTTTTTTGGCGGTGCTGGGCCCTTGGGCTTGCAGCTGCCCTTCGGAAGTTTTTTCGCTGGCGTGGCCTTCGTAGCTCGGTAGGACTTGAAGACAACGGGTTCGACCGACGGCGGGCACGGTCCGGCGTCATCGTCAGCGACATGGGCATCGTCGCCTGAAGTTTCAGCGGCAGCAGTAGAAGCTGGAGGTGGCGCCGGAACGGCAGGCTCTGCAGGCACGATGGACGCCTCGAATTGCTCCGCTGCTGCGCATAACTCATCGTCGCGGCCATCATTCAGTCCTTGGCCGGTCTCCGGCACGCTGTCTAGACAAGAGATTCGCGGTTATCTCTTTCCATTTTGGATTTGCAGTAAATTTCTACGAACAAAACGAGAAGTTGTAATGCACAGTCGGTTAGTAATTGCTATTGCTTAGGTTGGGTGGCTTACGTACGACAAAAATGTCAGGCCTGTTTTTGGCGCGCACAATCTGTAAATAGAAACATGATATAAACATTTCGCCGTAAATTGTGGCTTGCATAAACGTAACCATACCGAAACGGCCGTGACGTCACGACGTACCGCCATGGCGTCGGCGTAATGCTCCTGGCAGTTCCTAGGACTGCCCTGAAAGCTAGACGGGAGGATAACGATTTTACCGGCTTTCAGACCCTGTTCGCTTGCCATGCTGTGTACATGGTCAACCAGCCCAGAATAAATTTCGCACCGCAACTCGCGTTGAAGTTTCTGGCACCACTCCAGTCGATTAGCTTTGGCTTTGCAGTACGCGTCCACCAAGTACATTTGGTACAGTTTACCGCAGAGCAGAAGTGGATTGAACTTCTCCTTTCTCGCGGAGATCCTGTAGGAGTAGTATTCACTTTGCGTCACTCGCCGCGTACTTTTGTGGTGCCGCAGCTGCGGGCTCCAACCTCGCTGTCCTGCAAGACACCCCAAAAAATTCAGTACTAACGGTGAAAGTCAAACGTACACTTTTGTACCGACCGCAGCTCATTGCGCATTTACTTGTAGGGTGGATAAAGGGGTAGACCAACGAGTCTATGTTTGGGTCCAGGATGGATATTCGCTGGGTTCTGTTGTTCGCTCTGCTGTAAATGCGCAGGTCTCTGTCGCCTGGGGGTGCGACGTCACTACCGGAGAAAACTGCAGCAATGTCAGATGTTGTGCTGATGTTGTAACGGCGCTGGTCGTTAGTTGTATCTTGCCCGCAAGTCATACAAATATTAAACGGCGTATTACCCCCAGTTGTGGCCGTTGCCTCCTCCTCCACCTCCCTCATGGACTTCAACCCCCTGGCGTACACTTTTACTGCCCGAATTACTGCATTAATTTCGGTCCATACGTGAGGGAGACACTCGGCGTTTTCGAGTATGCCCATGCGCTGTTCGGCAGCGAGTTCGGTGTCTACGATGTATAACTGCGCATATCGCGGTGGTTGGCCATTAAGAGGATGCAACTCCGCCGACACAACGTGGTAAACCTGGCCATGCAGCCGCACATACGGCTCTCCGGTGCAGGCAACACCGTTTGTTTCCACAGGGAATTGCGTACCCATTGAGGCAAAGGCAAGGGCACTGGTAAACCTAATAAACTGTTGCCTAATAAACTTTTTAAAGTTTTGCTGCTCGTCGTTGGTCGCATTGGGGTCGCCCGCAACCAGGTACTTCTTTAGTTGCGCAGGATATTCGTCAAGCGCACCTAGCCGGACTTTTCCCTTCTGGCAGCACCTCGCAAACAGCTTGTCTCGTGGCCTTTCGGCGGCCGCAAAATTCGCATTTTACATCCATTGCTCCCAAATCGTTTTCTTGGTAGGCGTCTGCAGTATCTACTATTACCGCAACTGCGTCGTTTTTTTTCTCCAATTTACCACCCATCCGCGCACCTGCAGCGTCAGCGGCGGCGGTCACTGGGGCTGTACCAGTTGAGTCACTTGGTGACACAACCGTAAATATTTCTTCCAGAAATCGCGTGTCCGCCTCGTGGTCAACTGGCAGTGTGCTTCGGTCATGGCAACTCTCCTCTGCCTCTGCAGCAGGCTATCCGATAGCCCTGGCGCGAGCACGTTTAGGGTTGCTTTTGCGATTATTTATTGCTACTTTCCCGGCAACATTACTTCTTCTTCGGCGTGGCATTTTATCCCCGCTAAATCCCTTTCTGTGTAGTGTCCTTTGCTGCTTAGCTCTAGTTATGTGCACGTACTGCGGAAATGTCAGGCCGGGCATATGCACGTACTGCCAAGTGCCAGGCCGGGCTCACGATTGCATTTTGTTTACAAACAACCTCAAAGATTGTTATTTATGAAATAACAAAACAACCACAATGTACGTTGTTCACAATGTATTTTTTCAGCTAGGATCGTTATTGTGATAGATTGTGTTTGCACACAAGACACTCTGTGCTTACGACAAAAAAAGCAGGGCTGTTCTTCTTTGTCGCCCTGTGTGTTTGTTCTACATTGTGATTGTGCAAAATCCAACTTTGCCAGTTTACGGTTGTGATTGGGAAAGCACAATCACAAACGAAAAGAATATTTGTTCTTTGTACACAAATTACAACGGTAGCCATTATGGTCACTCGCGAGAGTTCTCTCTTCGTTGTCGCTTGTACTCAGCGTTCAGCTCTGGTGCTACGTACCCACCTTGGTACCTCTGCGGTATCTTCAGGCTTTGGGCAGGCGTTTTCTTTCGCGGTCTATGGTCGATGTCTAGCTGGGGCACCTTCAGTTTCCCTGCCCTGTGCCCTTGCGCTAGTTTTCTATCGCACCGCTGAAACTTTTTGCAAGTTTCAAAAGTTTCGATTGCCTTCATTCCGGCAACGAACTAATTTATAATAATCATAATTAAAATAATATTTCGTTCGGTTGTTGTTTTTTCGGCCTGCTTGTTCCTATGGCCTTTCCTTTTAGCCGGCAGGCTGCAGCTCCCAAAGCTTCCTTGCCTTCCGGATTTAGACTTCTCTGCATGTCCCCAAATTCCCTCGGGTCGCGTCGTAAGAGGTTTTCAAAATTTGTCCCGTCAAATTTTGTATCCGATGCGGTACCTCACCGAATCTACTATCCCCTGCGTTGTGTGTATTGTGTTGTGGCTTATTGTATGAAATTTGTTGCTCTTCCTGCGACCCTTTTTTCATGGTTTTCAACTTTTTGGTTTTTGGCCTCCCACTTTTGAAGGTACGTGTACCCTATTTTCCTACATATTACCATTTACCTGTATACAGTTTTTTCTTCTGCATCTTTTGGTACCAATTGCATTTTTGTGCGTTACGTGGTTTGCATGTTATAGGCGTTTCCGGACGGCGTACTCTGTGTTCTGCCGTGGGTTCACTTTTTCCGTGCCTTGCCCCCGCGCTGACATGTTTGTTTCCTACGTTTCTGTTGGTGTCTCTCCTTATTTCTCTTCCTTGGTTCATTCTGCTTCTTTTGGTACCTTACGGCCTTACCTGCGTTGCCTCCTTCGAAAGTAGTTTATCTTCCTGTGACCCCTGTTTTTCCCGTGATTTTTTCTTTTCGATTTTGGGGATCCCTGTTTTTTTGCCACGTGTTTCACATTTTGCTACATGTTACCCTTGCCCTATATGCAATTTGACATTCTGCATCTTTTGGTACCAATTGTATTTTTGTGCGTTTCGTACTTTGCGAGTTATGGCCGTTTCCGATCGGCTTACATTGTAATATATTATAGATTATAGATACTCACAAGTTACAAGCCTGACTCTTATATTACGAAACTGAAACTGCCCTTCTTAATTTCCCACACTTGTGTATTTATATATGCAGCCATAATAAGTGCACGTTAAAGGACAGCCTACCTACCGGAATCAATTTTCATAATAATCAAATCCTCTCGTGTGTCTCTCATCTCCATTCGTCCAAGTTTAGGAGTGAAACAAAAACATATTGTGAATTATGATGTATATATTTTTTTGTGTGCGGATTTTATTTTAAATATAGAATTGAAGTTACACAACACATCATCATAATATATTATCTTTTGTCCATTCATACCAAACTTAGCTGTAGTGAGGGTCACGGGTCGACGGCTCTTGAATGCATATAGATATAGATAGGTATAGTAATAAAGCTACACGCGAAAATGCATTCAACAAAAAAATAATACATTGTATTCTATATTCACTGACTCGTCTATAACTCACACTCTGCATAATACTCTCTTGCATATAGGGTAATTACAGCTTTTATAACACAACACATAGTTCTATGTAGTAGGTAGGTAGCATTTGAGAATTCTAATTCTGTGACGGAAAAAGAACATGTGAGTCTCGAGTCGGTAAAGACAAAGAAATGTCTCGTTCGAACATAATCTCTCGTCTGTACCTTCCCTTCGCCTAATGAGCCCAACAATACAATAGGAATATATAGCGAAATTCACTGGTACTGGTAAAAGTAACGTATTCAAATGTGAAGACTTAACTTACTAATGCTTCAAAAAGGAGTAACCATGAAGACGTTTATAAAGATCTTATGTATTTCTTCTATTACAACGCAACGTGCTGGCAGAGGCAGAGCAGAAAATAAGCTTGAGCGTGTAGCCTTTTAGTAGGATCAAGTAGTTTCAAGAGCTCGTCACGTTTGCACATTAGCCTATAATGTAAGTGCATACCTACTACTTACACTATCACAGATGAGTCAAGTTTTTGCGTTTGGCAATATCAATCTCAAGCCCAACAAAGGAGAGTAGGTACCTTTTAAAAAGTTTTTTTTACTGCAGCATTTGACGGTAAAGCGCAAGGAAACGTAGCAAGGCAGTCCGCGGTTTTGGTTCGTTGCGGTAGTATCACCATCACTTTTAGTTTAACTGTCTTGGTTTTCTGCCCACGAATGTACAATGATATTGATAATGTATTCAAGTAAAGCAATACTGATACGTAGATTCTAGTAGTAGATACTTTATCCTACCAACTATGATTACAAGGTAAAACTCACAGATGTGATTCACAGATTTTCTCTCTTAAGTATACAATGCAACTCAGAGCGTAACTGATCGTGAGCCTACTACTGGATATTTTGTGACGATTTGCTTAGATATTCTGTCCAGTCCCAATGCTCTTGAGAGTAATGTGTATAGGTTCCTACATAAATATTTGATATCTTAAGACGTATATAGTCATAATATATTATACATTATAAAGATCCATCTTACAGCTTGTTGTAAGTTATACGGGACGGCGACAGAGAAGTCTTTATGTGCTGGGATTTGTTAAATTTTTTTTGTAAAACCAAGCCACTAAACACATGCCTGGGTACTTGCGATTGTGATACTTAAGTTGACAAGCCGATTGCAATGGAATAATAATAAAAAAAGGAATACATTAATGTGCTTTACAGACAAGCACTTTCGTCTTCTCCTTGAGTATCAACTGATACGCAATGGGCCAATGAGGCGGCCTTTATATTCGTACTGTCGCATGTATATAGTCTCGTTACAAAAAAAAACTTTTAGATCTCAATTCTGAGAGATAATCGTAAATTTCCACCCACTTGCCTATAATAATTATTATATATGTAAGTTAAGACTTGAGACACTGACAAAATGTGTAACTACACTTGTAACTTCACTTACTTACACAAAAACCATTAATATTTACAAACACATCTTCTGTGTGTGTGTGTGTGTATCATTTGCAGATTATTTCTAAAATTCACGATAATCATTAAGATAAATGCTCTGCATTAGTTAAATTCATTCTTCCATAGATTTTCCATTTGTTTTTCTTTCTGGTTTTGGTATAGCTGGTTGAGCTCTGACTAGCGTTTTAATAAATCACTATTATGAGAAAGCACAACATGTATATGACTTCTGAACACATGAGTGATGCAACTCTGAGGTAATTTTGCTGAAAAGGTAGTACAGCCATGTACATATATATGTATATGTAAAACGGATAAACCGCAAGGACTTACGTACTTACATACTTAAGCATAATTGAATATCTAAAGCTAAACTGGCAGGATACTCATGTACAAGGCACAGAGCCGGTCCTTCTAGTGCTGGTGATTATAGCAAAATTTGAAAAGAAATATATATCAGTTGACTTCTACTTAAAGTCTATCGTTTTTAATTTTAAGTTATAATTTTATGCACAAGTATGTGCATAAAGTTATGCATTGTACTGTAGACTGTAGTCGTTATTACTATATAATAGCATTGAACTTTAAAAAACAAGAGACAAATATATACACCTTCCCATCGTTTCAATAAAAAAATAAAAACCTTAAAAATAAATAGGATCTTTATCATCATAAAGTGTGTAAGAAGAAACATACACAGAGAGAATGAAGGCTACTGCCAACGAAAATGTTGGCTGTTGACTTGACTTTCAAAAGCGGAGTGAGATAAGATTTACACTGAGAGCAAATGCGACATAATAGATTTTTTTGTTAGCTTTTCGCTTTTGCCTCCCGTCATCCCAAGTTTTCCGTTTCTGCCACCTTGTTGCATGATTGTGCATATAGGTACTACTTTTTGTATGAACAATATGAACCCACCTATGTATATAGTTATGTACCTACTGATAACTGACATGTGCTAATCTCAATAGGTTTTTGACATATAGTAGGTATGTAGGTTGGTATGATCTTGAAGTCAAAAATAAACTAACCACTAAATATACAAATGGAGACTGGTAATTAAAATTGTATAGTAATTGATGAATAAATCATCTAAATATAAATAATCCTGAATTTAGTCACTAATAAAGAAGCAAATTTTAATATTATGATACATATAGATATAGATATTCCACTAATGTGCTCGTGTTCTGTAAGGTGTAAACCCGTAATAAAAGTTTAGAGTGCATCTGGCTTGACTCTCAAATTATCACCTAAATTTGATTTTCGAAGAATACAAAATTATGAAGACTGTGCATTTATCATCATGAATTATATGGTAATAAAAGTAATGATCTTAAAACCAGCATCTGCATCAGTTGGTTTTGGTTGCCATCAGACGCACCTTGGACTTTGCAGAAAAATGGTACCAAAAAAAGTAAAAAAGTGGTGAATACCACTGCAATCTTTTAAATCACAAATTTGAAAATGAGTGGTTACCTTGTTACCTACTACTATATCTTGTAGTATAGGCAACTGGGGAGACAACATGCATTAAGTTTCACAAATATATTACAAAACTCCAAAATTTAATAAACATTTTTTTCAGTTTGCATTCCATAAAATAAAAACAATTTTCAATAATGATATCGATTCTGTAAAGATAACCGATAATATTTTTTTTTTAATTTTTAGAGAGCAGCCCCATAGTTATCGTTAGTGTATAAAGTTACATTATTATGCACATCCTGAACACTGAAAAGAATTAAATTTGTTCCGAAATCCTCTAAAAAATATGTCATTGTTCCTCTACAATACAATAGAACAAGCCCTTAGAACATTCTCATATTTATGCTTATAAATAGCAAACATAAATTTAATTAATTATAAACCATTCTAAATAAAAAACACTTGTCTATGAAATGTGTACATAATATCCTACTGCTCGAACAAGTCTGGTGATTGTGGTTTCAGTGAGTTAATAATAATCCTAATGTATATATAAGTATACTCCTACTCGTACAAATTCGAAAATAGAGAGATCCGAATGCATGCATGTGTGTATACTTAATTACATATGTGCCCGGCTTTAGAATATATTATAGAATTTCGACGCACCAAGGGGTGGAATAACGATTGTTTTAATTCTTTCCTTCGTCTAGCAGTATGCACTGACAAATGAACAATGAATTGACTCATTGACTTTCGTGACACGATAAGACCTTGAATTCTTAATGATAAACCAATACCAATGATTCAGATGCGGAATTCAAAATCAATAGTTTCTTATTAATAAAGACCCACTTTCAATCCCATAAAGTGTACCTACCCTAACACATGCTAATCAACGTATTCATATTATGCTTATCTGTACCATTGTGGTTATGGGGTTGGGATATGGTAATCATGGTGTATTGATGCTATGTATCCAAAGGGTTTGGATGCTTGCCACCAAACGTGAATGTGAACGTGAACACATGGGAATGGATATGGAATATGGTGCAGAGTCAGTGTCAGTCTAGTGCATGGTTAAAATAATAATAATAATAATAATAATAATGGTAGTGATCAATTCCATTCCATTCCATAAAAAAACTAGAATTTGCAAGAAGAAAAGTGGCGCACATTAGAAACTGAATTTTATTCCTATTATTTGTATATACAATCAATCTGCTGTATGATGCAAAACACTGAAGAACTGAACCTCACATCGGTGTGTAGTGAATACCAAATAGGGAACGATTTAACACACAAAGATCCCACATCATCCAAATTCAACAGTAGTAGTCCTATGTAAAAGTAACCTAATGCCGCTATCGTACCGCAAGTGTGAATGTAGTAAATAGTATTTAAACACACATACAAGGCCTTCTTTTTTAAACCCGCCAAGATATCTTGCTTGTTATAGTTGTTAGCTGTTTGCCTACTGCTCTGAAATATTGAGGTGGAGTAAAATTGTTGTAGGTTATAATTATTACTGTGCTCGCCGTCTCGCTCTTTGGTTCATACTACCGCTTGTATGCCGCGTACCTATAGTGTAGATTTTAATTTTTGCAAGTGGTACAAAATAAATAAGCACTTCATCCGTACCAAGAATAGGAATAAATGACTGATGCATTAATGATAATAAGTTCAAACAAATTCGTCGTTATGAAGATAAAATCTAGGAATTCTTTTTTTCCCTCGCTGTATCTTAACTGATTTTGGCATGCATAGATAATTGCAATATGTGCATGTGCATAGAAGAGATTACGCATAGATGTACAATGTACATGGAGCCTTTTTATCTTGGATCTTATAATCTTATTTAAAATACAATCTAAAGCAGAATTAATCATTATATATTTTGCATGGAGCATGGGAATACTAAATACACTACTGGAAGGAAGGATCGTTAGTGCTTTAATAAAGTACTGTACAAGGCGAGCCTCACAAATCTGAAATGTTTCGAGGACCAGCTGTTAACGTGGTTAATTAGTAATTAAGTGCTGACTTTGTCCTATTTACGCTGGGTAAGACCTACACAACGAGGCTCATCGCCATCGCTCATCAAAGTTTCATAGATAAAAATGTAATATGTCTGCAAATATAGATAAATATGTATACTTACAAAGAAGTTTCTAAAAAGTAAATATACGCGTATTATATACAGTCAGTACATATATAGGCATTACAAGTTTTTGCACTATATAATTATATAATTATATCATCTCCATCCATATATAACTACACAGTCTGTACCCTTCCCCTTATATTACTTTTATGCAAGTTTTTTTTTAATTTGGAAAATAGTTCGAAGATCGACATCGACTTCGACTTGGACTTGGACACGAGACGAAAGGACGATTGTCCCAAATGAAGCGTGTAGGGTGCACAGGGCCTCATTTGCCTATCCCATTCTTTTTATCATTATATATTTAAAATTACATCCCTAGTTTTTTTTTACTTACTGACCTAATTCCGCTCTAATATTTCCTCCAATGCCAACATGTCTATAAAACCAATACTCAACTAACCAAATAAATGCGTGTGTGCTTATGTACAAAACCCGCAGATTGAATGATTGATGGTGCAGTGTGTTGTCTGTCACTTATTTGGGCCGTGTTGTTGCGGGAATATTGTGACATTTGCATAAAATATAAACATTACCCCAATATTTTTATGACATTACATTGCTTACATTCCCATTTACGTAGAAGTACCTACCACTCATATAATATTATGTTTGGAGGTGCTGACTATAGATACGCATAATATTATACAAAATGAGTCGATGTAATCATGATACATGCTAATTAAAGTCTAAAAGTTCTTTAACACCAACCCATATGGCTATACAGATATAGTGAATGCCGGCGAGACTTAAAAAGGTTTATATAAAAAAATAATAAAAAAGCCTGAGGAAATATTTGCAAAATTTCTCAAACCCTTCATACTTGGATTTCCTCGACACTTGCAATTATTATAATTATTATTTAAAAGAAAAAAAGGACTTCCTTCCTTTAAACTTGGCAGAGGCTATAATATGGTAGGCCCTCCTTTTCCTTCCCGAGACCTTTGAGGCAGTCTCAAACATGATAGTTTCGACTTAAATATGATTAGAGTTCTTTGTATTTTGAATTCTCTATCAATTTATTGGCCTGATAGTCTCTTGGTATTTATTTATTCCTTTGGTTTGTGTTATACATTAAAAGTGGTTGGAAACAATTTTTATATAAATGTTGGATTAAAGAGTGCATTTCATCACAAGTGTATGATTTGTATTTTACTTGTACTCATTCAGCTTTAAGTTGGAGTTCGGCCGTCCTCGTCGTACCCCTGTGGTGACTGTGGTTCCCGAGTGTGTACCTTTTGTTCTGTTCGCAATATGCGTTGTGCATGTAATGCATTGTATAGGATGTTCTTACAGTTGTTTTGCGATTTAAGGGAATCTCTTTCTTTTTTTCTCTTGTGAGACTCCTGTCTCCTGAAATTATTGATAATTGTGAAGGTAACTAATAACTAAAGTTATAGGGATGCCAGACGTCCTGATTTAGGGGGGACTGTCCTGATTTGGGCTTCAATGTCCTGCGTCCTGCCTAGGTCTTAATCAGGACGCAAATTCTCCTGATTTGGACATCATCGTATTTGTGTACTAAAATAATTCAATTTTGTCTAATTGCTGCACAAAATTAAAACTCCTGTCGCTGTTGCGCATTCTATTTTCACATATAGAAGTTGCATATGCTCATACAGTGTCAGAGAAGAGCAAAAGTAAGAGAGAAGTCAAAAGCACGTTATACATTTCTCTACCACGTGACCCCTGTGAGCCAATAAGCAATTCTGCTGGAGCATTTAGGACCAATCACTGATGACTTTGGAGCAGAATTTAAAATTCCCGCGGTGAAATTTTTAACTTGCTAATGGTTTTTAATTCTAATTTTTATTTTTTTTAAATAAATCTCGGGCACAATTTTTAAAAATTTTGTATGAAAAACCATTTTAAGATTCTAAATTTAAAACCAAATTTTGATTTTTTAAAAAAAAATTTAAAACAACAGTAGGTTTCTATAAAAGAAAACAAAATTAAAATTTCAAAAAAAGTTTAATTGTTTTAGAATTCAGAATATTTTAAAATTGTTTTTCATACATTTAGTAATTAAAAAGGTAGTAATTGACTTTAAACAGGTTTTACATCTTGATAAGTAAAACAATATGCTTTTACTATAGTTTTTTTGCTAAAATACAGTATCATGATTATGCATGACGTAATATAACAAGGGGGGGGGGGGTCAGAATACTTCATGGAAAAATGTCCTGATTTGAGATCTTGGAAATCTGGCATCCCTACTAAAGTACGGTGACTGCGACTGGTGAGAGGCGAGATGCTGTGGAATCTTGGATTGTATTTTGTATAGTAGTGTTTTAAAAATTTGGTAAAAGGTAGACGTAAAAGTTTTAGACCTGCACCTGAGAGCCAAAGTGTGACGTTTGAGTATATTCAGATGCATATAGGGCTGAGTATAGTCAGTCAGCCCAGAAGTGCACTGGCCTCCTTTGCATTTAGATGGATAGAGAGGCACGGAAGAGGCAGTCAGTACTTTGGGTGATGTGGTGTGTGTGTGTGTGTGTGTGTGTGGATTATTTCAAAAGAGATACTCTGAGACTTTTGCAACTTCTACTGTCTGCATCGAATAAAACACGCCTCTCCCTCCCTTTCAATGCAGAACTAGCTACATACCTATTAATTTCACTCTGCCAAGTTGTTCGATGATTTCGATTCCAAAACCTTAAACCCTATACTACTCTCTCACTGTTTACCATTTAGTGAGATAGTGAAGTGAATAGTGATACACGGTTTACTGTTGTTGACTGTCTATGGAATTATTTCATTGGATTGGATTTAATATTTTATCATTGCATTGTTATTGTTCGTAAGTACTTTATGTGATCCCGTCTAGATTTATTTTTTATTCTTCTCCCAACTTTCATCATTCGTTCGTATTCGTATAGTTTTGGAGGGGGTCGGTGTCGGTGTGTGTGAGAGAGAGATAGAAGAATAAACATTGTTGTGTTTTTTGTAGCGACAACGGAATTATCTGTTCAGTCAGAGATACCGAGCTAAATATCGTTAATACTTACTCATTACTCATTCTGAATTTGTTATCTCGGTGCACCCACAACAACACAATTACTTTCAACTTTGTGTCTGTCTTCCTGTTTCGCGTCGTTGTTGGATCGGATCTGTGACTGTCAACTGTGACTGGGACTGGGAAGTATTCCATAAAAAAATATATAATATTGTGCTTATTTGGTGTATTGCTACTACGACACTGACGAGTAAGTGGTGACGATTTTGAATTTGGTTTGATTTCAGTCGTTGGACTGTTGGACATTACACCATACTATGAATATGGACTAGTGAACTCAAAATCGGCGTTGTCTTTTAACGCGATACACTTACTTGCTTATTGTATGACAGTTAACAGTGCAACCGAGGAATAAATTTGTGAATGTAAAATTAGCATTTGTGTGTCATTGTAAGTATTTTGGTATCGAAGCATACATTTGACAGTTACAGGTTACTACATTACAAAATGTAAGCGTATGAACCATGAGTGTGAGTATTACAATTTACAAAATTGCCCTTTACACTTTTTAAGTCTAAAGTATCGCGGTAATTTGACAGCAGTAATTATTGCATATCTCTGTAACTTGAGTGTAAGTACAGGGAAAATAATACACCTAGCAATTATTTCTCTCTCTCTCTCTCTCTCTCTCTCTCTAGCACACAACACACTATACTATTTCCATGCTAGATTGTATGCATGAATAATTGCAATATTGAGATCTGCATATCTGAATCTGAATATGTGGTAGTACTGTGTATATTATGTACATGTGTGTTCAACGCAACCTCATCATAATGTCACAAAGTGGAATTGGAATCTAGACGAGAGATAATTTGATCTAGTTATATATATTTCATACAGGATAAGCCACTCGAACGGATGAGGGTGATCACTGATAAGTGCTTGATGGAGTGACGGACAGAACGGCCTCTGGAATGGAGACAAAGTTTACATCGAGAATGTAAAGATCTACAACTTGGCTATTCCCAGTGCGGTCTGTAATATTATCAACGTGTAGTCCAAATGCTGACCATTCCAAATGTATTCGTCATCGTCAGTTCATCAGCTTCAAAGTTCCATTATTATCTACAAAAATAATACTGTGAATTAGTAGGGGTGAGTCGTCAGTCCTGTACTGATTCCCTGATTGTTATTCTCTGGAAGAGTGGATCTTGAGAGGATTTTTTCACTGCCATCGTACACACTGGACAACGTCAATATTTGATGACGAACAAGCATCATCCTTGGTTCGACTGCTATCAGTTTTTGACCATTGAACTTAACCACTAAATTTTGTACTCGGAATTCCAGTGTTATTATTTTATTGGTGATTCAGCTTGTACATAATGCAATGATATAAAGTGATAGTAAATGAAATAGTGATTGCTACCATTCGAGGCTCGTGTCGTATTGCTCATAATCATCTATATAATAAGAATTTATCTGAAAGCTAGTTTCTACAAATTATACTATTGCAAAAATTTTCTTGTGTTCTTTTAAAACCATTTACTTTTTCCTAAAATTGTATTTTGTTCTTACTGTGTCCTTGTGGCAAGCGCAATTGTAGCGCCAGTTGTAAATAAATATTTACTTTCTCTCTAATATTATGTGGTGTAGTATACAGATGTGCAAAGCAAAGTAAAATAATATAACAAAGTGTAATTATGATAGGCAGCTTAAGTTGATCGCTCTACTTGTATAGCGTCGTTGCTTTACTGTATGTTCGTAGATTGTAGCTGTGGTTTAGTGGGGATAAAAAATACATTGTCATACTCCCAAGGATGATGCACGTTATCGATGTGTCATAGGATAGTCATAACAACAAAGCAATCAACGGAAGGGATACGGAAAAAAATCAAAGCAATCAATCGGAAACAAAAAGCAAATTTTTCGAGAAAAAAAAACGTGATGTGCTAGTATGTATTATTGACAGTAGTGGTTATAAAACTTTAATAAAAATATTACAATAATTACACCAAATAGATAAATCACATTTTGCAAGAATCGTTTAATGGACGGAAATGGAAACTAGCTGACACCAATATAGTGAATACACATTTGCCATTACCACTCTTCAATTCACCTGAAGACGACAGTAAGTATTTAAATCTCTATTGTTGAACAAAAATTTGTTATTTTGAATGTGTGAACTAGGGTTGTAACTACCCAGTGTGGTCTCGTATTTAAATTTGTGTTCCATATTTTTATATCTAAGGAACTGACGCCTGACAGTATTGGTGATAAAACTCCCTCCTTGGACAATACCGACACGCAATACTAACACAGAATGACTCAACTCGATTCCGTTATGGACGACAAAGATCGAACTCCAGTCAGCAGAAGTTCGGAATCTTCTCAGAGTGGAGATTGTTCAAGCATGTCACAGTGTAAATTAGAGAGAGAGAAAGTTAAAGAATTCCGATCTAAAATACCATCCCCATTGGTCCAGCGAAGTATTGCCAGAACGCTGAAATTTCATCGAAATGGAGAACTTCAGGAGCCTGTTCAGATTGTGTCCCTGTGCTTAGACAGGATGAAAGACTGGTCAGATTTGTTAGAGGAAGTGAATAGAGTTGTATCATTTCCGGGTTCGATATGTTCAATTTATACAACAACTGGAGTTCAGATTATGTCTCCAACTCAATTAGAGGATCAAGAAGACTATGTTATCAGTGGAGGAGAACCATTTAAACATATGTCGTACCAACAAAGGAGGGTTCCAAATTTTGCGGTTTCATCTGCACGAAGTGAAATTGTAAATAGGCCTAAATCTGGTTCCGTGAGACTTCGACGAACTGAACGAGCTCATTTCACTAAATCTGTTATAATAGAAGCCAATAATTTTCCAATAGACGATGGATCCCAATCTGGTCCCAATTCTTTGACAAAAACTTTTTCTGAGCAAGACGTATCAAGCATTCCTCCCATTCTAGAGTACACTACTTCGTTGCAGCCTGTTGGGAGACATACTCACTCGCCTAAACCAAGACCGGTGTCGGCATATCGTTCCAGCAGTCCATGTGTCTCCCACATGGGCGATCGCAGAACTCCTGGAGTTTGTATGACATCTAGAATACCGAAAAGGATTACGCCTAATGGGTTAAATGGAATCATTCACACACCTAGAACTGCCATCAGTACTCCACGACTTGGAGTGAATAGGCGAAAGACTGAAAATCCAGTTGCTGGTGAAAAGAGAACCTCAAGAGATGGTATTATTATGTTCTAAAAAATAAACACACACAAGCTTTAATTTCATTAGATTGTTTTGACATCTTGCAAACCTTGCCATTCTTTTTATGTAGTTACATCTTCACGGCGTGAATTTGTAAGACCTCGACTGATTACAATAATTAGAAGTGGGATGAAACCACGTAAAGCTACCCGCTTTCTGCTCAACAAAAAAACGGCTCATTCCTTTGATCAAGTCTTAAATGATATGACGGAATCAATCAAACCTGACTGGGGAGCCGTTCGTAAAGTGTACACCATGAATGGAATTGAGGTAATCTAGTGTATATACATAATTAAATAAACTGTCATGCATGTTGATTTTTATGTAATTGTTATTTAGGGGTTTAATATCTTGCTTCTGTATAGTTGTGAAATCACAAATCTAAATTCAATCATGTATAATGTTTTATTTTTATTTGTATGTTGAAGGTTACGGCGCTAGAGGATTTCTTCAAAAATGAAGATATTTTCTTAGTGTGTCCTAATGATCGAGTCTGTACAGAAGATTTTGATTTGGACTCTGAAGGTAATCCGTCTGTATGATGTATATACTAAGTGGAAGTACTGGAACTACTATGCTTGCATAGCTTTTCACTTCATATTACTCTTATTTTTTTATTTCTTACCTTTTTTGTAAGTGGCATCGAATCCCTAACTTGTATTTTTGATCATTTTTTTAGAATGCAAATCTATTCAACCGTACGTGAAAGTCTCGCTTGTATCTTCGCAGACAAAGCGTGTAAAAGGAATCGACGGTTCAAAGTCACCACAACGACGACCAAAGTCGGCACATAATCCTGCTTCTACAAGTGAAATAAATGAATCTAATATCAACTATCCCACACATCCGAAATATATTCCGTTGTCTCACTTTCCTTCACCTATTCTAGAAAAATATCATGTAGGGAATATTATTGGTGATGGGAATTTCGCCGTCGTCCGTGAGTGTACGGATTTAGTCAGTAATCAGAAGTTTGCAATGAAAGTCATTGACAAATCAAAATGTCATGGGAGAGATGCACCACCAGAACATGAAGTGCAAATCCTTGCTAGCATTCACCATCCAAATATCATTCTTCTATATGAACAATATGACTTCACCAACGAATTATATGTCGTTATGGAACTTGTTCCGGTAAGGATTTATTATTTTGTCTTCATTGACTTCATTCATATTTCTCCAGAAAGTCACGATCAAGATGAGATTTAAACTATAACATGTATGCCTATACATATCTAAAGATTAATCTAAAGAGTTTGATTAAATCTTTAGACAGGTGTTTCTTTTATTTGCGTGTATTTTTGTCAGTAGTATGCTCTTGGCTAACCATAAATATAATTACGGTTTACTTTAAGGAAAGTAAGCTTGTATTTTTAAAATTAAAGTTGTTGGGGATATAATCGACTATTTACACAATTAAAATACAGTTTAAAACTTCCTGAGGTAGTTGAGTTAATACAGCCCCGTGTCTTTAAGGCTTTATAGGAGGTTTTGCGGTAATTATCATAGGCGTACGTACGGCATACTCCTAAAAAAGATGGGACATAGAAGGAGACTGGGTATTATCCCAAAAATACTATTTTTTCACTGCCGTACCCTGGTTTAATTGCAGTTAACTACTACCTACAGAGTTTACTGCCAAGAGGGGAGCACAGAAAGAACGGGCATAGAAAGAGGCGGTGCATTATTACAAAAATTGTCTCGGTGAATCCGGGAACAAAAAGAGACGGGGTATGTCAGGAGGTAGGGTATAATTTACGGTAGTTTAATTTGTTTGTAATAGTGTTCAGCGGGAGAGGCCCAACGCTTTATGTTAACGGTTTTTAAGATTGGCGACTTAACAGTGTTTTGTTTGATTGGGATATTCTATTAACGTTTTCCCGTTTTAGTAATTAGATTATTCTGGTAGAAATCGACAAGTAAAGTGAAACTGAGTTGGACACTAATGGCCACAATCACAATGCTTCTTCATCGACATTTCGACAATATATTCAATGTTATGTGACATAGTACGTTTAGTAGTTTTAATAGTTTTAGTCAGCAATGGGCCTATTAGTGGCCTGAGCGCCATCTCTTACAGTGTCATACTTTGGGAGATCCCTTCAAATACAAAAATAGTACATTTGAGTGCTGCAATTGAATTTTGCGTATCCATGTTTTTATTCTTTATGTGCAAGTGTAGTCTTTACCAAACCCGGCATTGACTTTGATTGCACTACTTCAGTAATGCCAAAATCTTCATCTTGATAAATGTGTATTATGCTGGACTTCAAACAATTCTTAAAGTAAGAAGATAGGATAGTACTGCGTGCACCTTTTTAGTTAATTTTTTGACACTTTATAATTGCAGGGTGGAGACTTATTTGACGTAATCGCAGAAGCAACGAAATTTTCTGAAGAGGAAAGTGCACGTATGACACGAGATATTGGATCAGCTCTTTCGTTTCTGCATTCACACCGCATTGTCCACCGAGATATTAAACCTGAAAACCTATTGGTACTTATTATTGATTTGTGATCCTGTGGTTTACAACTAGATGACACAACATTTTGTTTATTTATTTGTAATGTTATTGGAGATCGACTGCTAACTATTTTTACTTTTAACTTAGGTATCCGTTGAGACGGGCGGTCACAAAAGAATAAAATTAGGAGACTTTGGATTAGCTCAAATCGTAGATGGTCCCATGTATACTGTATGTGGGACACCGACATATGTTGCGCCTGAAATCCTTGCTGAATCTGGTTACGGGATGAAAGTGGATGTATGGGCGCTTGGTGTAATCGTTTATGTTCTCCTTTGTGGATATCCTCCGTTTGTAAGCCCAACAGGAGAACAGGAAGATCTTTTTGATTTGATTCTTTCGGGAGAGTATGATTTTCCACCAGAGCAATGGCTTGAGATATCTGAAGATGCGAAAGATTTGATTACACGTATGATTGAATCAGATGTGGATATTCGTCTATGTGCTGATGAAGTCCTTGACCACCCATGGCTTGCTGTAAGTAACATTTAGTGTTCTGTGATTGTTATAATGTTAAGAACATGTGAAAATTATGTTACGATTTTTATTTCAACTAGGTGAACAGAGAAGACGGGGAACAAAAGCGTCAACGATTTTACCATCGTGATCGATTCCCGTTCAGCGTTTTCGAAGCAATGGGTCTTAGTAATTTGCCTGTACCTGCTGGGCAGATTTCGTAAGGTTTTTTTAATACAGATTTTTTATCTACTTTTTCATACTTATGGATCTGGATCTTCCGTCAGCATCAATGCAGTGTACAGATCAAACATCCTACACTACAAACTTGACCAATGCAAGATATAGTACGAATACTATAATCAAATTTTTCAGCTAATGTTCTTTCATCACGTAACTTTTTCTAAAGTTAGCCGTAGCACTTACGAGTAAAAAAAATCCAAGCAATCAACTCCTAACTTCCTCTCCCTTGTTTTCACTCCATCCTTGTGACAGATTATTGTAAAAATCTGTATTTTAGCCTGGGTGGAACCACAGTCACACTGAAAGCAATAAAACACCCTCCTATACGCAGTTTTGCCACTGCGTTAACATTTAACACGTAGTCGCAATAATGAAATTAACTTAAATTAAATGTTCCTGCGTTTCGTCTAGTTGACTGTAAAACTATGTAAAGTGGTAAAATAAAGTGTCCAGTTTTTTATTACTTAGTCTCGTTCTTCATTACAAATCGAAATTTTGGTCATAAAACTGTAATGTGAAATCGAACATACACTAATTAATCGAAAATTCAACGCATTGCGTGATTCCGCTTCTGCCTACTGTTTTTGGAAATACATTAATAATTATTTATAATTTAAGGCAAACATTAATGTAGCCTTAATTTATGAAAATTAGCCCGATTTTTGAAAATATTATTTGCGGGTTTGCGGGATGCCTAATTGATGTGACATAACAATTAAATATGCTGAAATATTTCGCTAACACTGCTTGACAATTTTTCAAATACAAAGGAGAATTTTGTGTATTTTTTTAGTCTATTCCGCAAACTATTAATCGAATCACGACTTAATGCGTATCAAAGACTTCGATACAATAGTTGCTATTAAAAAGAAGCCAAATTGAAATTGGTAAAAGTATAATCAGTTGAAACAATGTTTCAGCAAAAATATTGATTTCGAAGAATTTTGCTGGAAAGAATGAGTTCACTTCTTTCTCATCTCTATTGCAAAAAGCTATGACGTTAACAATATTTTTACTTGGGCAGAAGTTTTTTTCTGTTTGCTATTCATCGACACTTTTTCAAATACTGGGCATTGTTAATCGAAAACTACTATTGTTTTGGCATCAGAGGATTTATCATCAGGGGATTTAGCAGAACCAGATATCAGCATATTTGTTAGTACGGAGTTAAAACATAATATATCTATAGATTGTTTATTAGTACTGTGAAATATGATTATCAATTCACAAATTCAAGCCTTCTAACAATAAAATACAGTGAAAGCAAACGATTACTGCCTCATCAAGATTTTTACCTTAACAGGTACTTAACAATGCTGGTGATTTCTGGGCTTCTTTTTAATAAAAAGCTGATAGTAATCGAAGCGGTTTTGATTGGATAAAACTAAATACCATGTAGCGCACTCTGTACCTTTGGATTTAAGTTGTTGTAATTTGACCAAAGAATATCAATCGATGAATTTATACTTTTACTTTTAGTTTGTATTCAAAATGTTCAAATTGTAAATGTTACCCCTATTAATATTAAGAAATAATAAATTGTATTACTATAGTTATTACGTATGAAGACTAACTTGAATCCAATTTGTTATTTAGCTGCCTTGGATATAAAGTATCGAACATAGTGGCACATCTAAGTCATGGAAATTGGGAAAATGTAATTGATACAGTTTTTTCGGTGATTCGACGAATTTTGTACCGATAAACTGAAATAGTTATACTAGTAGGTACTACTACAATACAGTACAATAAAATAAATTACTCCAAGCTAAAATACGAAGAAAATATCGTGAGAATCTGTGAAGTGTGAATTAAGGGCTCGCTCGACTTCTCTAAATAATAAACTGTAATAATTACAGCGTTAATTCCGTTATTGCATCGAATTAAATCGAATAAGAATTTATTGTATTAACGCTGTAAAATACTGTGTGGTCCTAATTTGTGTTTTGTTTTTTGAGTATATTATTGCATAGCAAAATAGAAAGGTAAATACACTAGTTTGTACCTTGATTAAATATGCAATGTATAAATTGAAGTTTATCTGTGTTTAATGTCAAACACTTGAAGTGTTTCCTACGATTCCTGGTGATGATAACCTTACATTCTTTAATAAAATTTTAAAACTGTTTCCCTAATGCAGAAAAAGTTCAAATTTTTGAAAAAATTGTGTCATTTATGATTTTAGAGATTTTTGTTATTATTATAAATTTATACACTTTCTGCATTTTTTGTTTTCCCTAGTTGCGTAATGTATATTACTAAAAATACTTTTTATTTACATACATCGCTAACAGAAGAGAAATTCACAATCAATGTATATTACGTCCAGAGCGTAATCCTGACTGAACGCAATTAAAATCGTTGTATAAATTACATTAATTACAAGTATTTTCCTTTTGTGTTACTTTCTCCGAGCTCTGAACCACCTATCAAATGATTACCCATGTTAACAAATTCGAAATTTTGTCTCATCTCACTATATAGATTTGTACAAAATGTTATCAATATATACTATTAACATTAAATTCCATATATATATTCGTATACAACTATACACTGTAAAAAGGTGTACACACGAACATCTTAAAAGGAAAACTTTCTTACTCTGGCTATGTCGTGTCGATTGTATTGTCTGATTAGAGTTAAGGATCTACATATTATATAATTATCGATAACTTCTTTCTAATAAAATATACACGTCTGTATTAATTTATACTATGGATTGTTATGTAAACGTTCAAGTTTTAATGTCATATCGTATATCTAGAGTGCTACTGAAACATTATACATTGTCTTTAGATATTCAGAAGCGTAAGATTGTAGGACTACCGTAGGAGTAGTAGGTGTAATTATGATGTAAAAGCATGTCGTATAGTTTACGCCTAATCTAGATTAGATTAGAAGTTAGAACCAAAGTAACAGCGTACCTACAGGAATATTATAATTATATATACATAATACACATGATACTATCGTTGTAAAATTATTTCTGAAGGAGACAAGGAATATAAAAATATAAAAATACATAATAATTACAACGTACTTTATAATTTTTACATACTCTTATTACTATTGTGATAGTGATGATGAAATGGTTAGGAATCTGAGAGTTTTAATATTTAAAAAAAATATATGATTATATAATATGTTATGAGCACGTTCTAGTGCTTCTTGTTACAATATTTATTTATAATAGCTGTATATATATAATTACGAATTTTTTGCTTCACTAATGTCACATAGAATATGTTACGAAGATATTATGCAAACAGAAACACCCAAAAAAGATATTCGGAGCTCGCACGTATCCCCTACAACTTGTGTTTCTGTTGTATCAAAGTAAAATTGTTTTAGCAACTATATATATGTAGTAACAGTAACTTCAAACCTTAAAAACAAGTTGTCCACACTTTTTCATCCTTAGCAACATCCGAACATCTAATAAAAGCTGTATTGATTTTTGATGGAATATATTTTGGTACAACACAAACACAAGTGGCAGCGAATAGGCGACCCATCTTGTTCAAAATTTTAGTTATTTGCTAGTTATCTGCATCATCTATATAGTATTATTGGATAATGCTTTGAGAATATAGAGTACTGAATGATAAATAGACAAATAACTATAATCAGTTTCATAGCTTTTAATTTAGTACGTACGTAAAATTGTATTTACTTACTACAATAGAAGTTATTATTATTTCGTGCATATATATACGTTATACAGCTTTAGTTTACAATTGAAAACGGCAAAATTTTGCGGAGGCGAAAGAAAATATTAATAAAAAAAACGAAAATGAAAATAAATAGCGTAAAAATGTGTAACGAATTATGAAATTAATACAACCGTGTATGTAATTATATGCAACGTCCAGTGATGTGAAATAAATATAATGTGTCAACATTAAAGTTACAAGTACAATTTTATTGGAGCAAATAATTTGTCCTACTAGTATTTTATTCAATTTTAACAGTGGTATACACCAAAAATAAATTGCAATCCACTACTCTTACTACTACTTGCAATCATGGTGATATTCAAATTAATGTTTGTTTTTAGTTACATAATAAAGTCTAAAGATTAGAAACATTTATAGAACAAGAACTTGGAATCATGAGAGTGTTGATATTGATATACAATTAAGAAGTTGGTACAATAAGAATAAAAACGCCCAACAATTTGTTATGAGCCCTAAATTTAAGTAATAATAATGAACAACAATTAGGGGGGAAAGCCACAACAGTATAGAAGGATTTATAAAACTAGCTATATTTGATCAAATATATAATGAGACAGCCGCTGTAGATAAATGGGACAAAGACGAGTAATTCCTAATTTCCTACTACTATTTCTCTCGTTGTTTGTTTGGAATTGGAAACGCTGGGTCTTTGAGTGGCCGATTGACTCGAGCCACGTGGTTTACCACTGTCAATCATCTGAGCCTTAGAACTCACGCATCTTTTTGTCAGCAGCCTTAAGAGAGAGGAAATTGTTGAGGGCTCTAACCCGAAGACGTGACCAAATGACATGGTCATTCAATCCTAGGATTTGTGCTGCTGCCAACCCAGCGGACTCTGGGTACAGAACAGTCGTGCAGCCCAAACCTGATGGAACATCCAATGATGACCAAATATCCCGGATGACATTATCAGGTTTCACAGGTGGGCAGTTGATGACAGGATAAGCAGTATTACCCGACAGCACAGGTCCGAGTCCATTTGAACGACCAGCCACAGCAATGAAAACGGTGGAGACGCCGGAGCCTTCATACTGAGCCAAGACAGCCATGGTTTCCTCAGTTCCCTTATGAGCAGACGTAACTCGCATCTGGCATGGGACCCCTAGATCGCGACAAGTCTTGGCGATTTTCTTACAGTGCTCTTCATCTGAAGGTGATCCCATCAAAATCACTGCCTGCACATCAGGAAAAGCAAATTCAAATTATTCATCAAATTAATTTAAAAAGAAAAAAAAATGTACATGCGTAACCTTCTATAGAGTTATGCACGTATCACGTCTCGCATATATGCCAAGCAAAGAATAGACGCCAAATATGATGTACATGGGAAAGAAGGAGAATGTATGTAGCTCTACGAGTATTTCTGCAGCTTTGGGTATCAACAAAAGTTAATTAAATTCTATCCGTGCCTAATTATTCAAAATGCTAACCCTACTAACATCCTAAAGTGTACTACGCCATAGTATATCTTCTTATAATTTGTATAATTCCGTACTGAAATAAAAGATTAAAAGTTGTACTATATTTTGCTGATTTGGCGACCTATGTAGATATGAAAGATACAACTTACGCATAGGCTGCATATTATGGTGTTTCTCTGCGTTGTCGATCTAGGTCGTAGTCGTAGTATAACTCGTTTACAATAGCCAATTATTAACTTTAAAAACTCTTCACGTTGTAAAATTCAAAGCATACTTTATGAATTGTTTATAGGTTACTACATGGGACGGACAGAAATGAAGCCGTCAGAAGGTGGGTGGGTGTAATTGTAAAATTATGGCACCTTAGAGTAAAGATATCCATTTGGGCAATGTTTAGGGGGCTAATGCTGGGGGTGAATTGGTTCTAAAAACTTGATAAATTCTAGCGGCGTCATTTGTGTCTGCTCCCACTATGGGCAATTAAATTATTAAATGTATTTTTTATTCTGAATATTTCCTAGAAACGCAGTTTTTTTAAATGATAAATTATTTCTGTATCAACGCATGAATAAAAACAAATATATTAGTACTGTAGCAAGGTGTTAGTGCAAGGTTCTTTTTTTTTTAATTTGCATGATTTATTACCAATGCTTTGGGTGCAGGTAGGAGCAAGTCTAGACGTTCAGCAATCCACTTAAAATTTGACTTGACTTGGTCCAAAGCTTCCTGAGTGACTGTCTTCAAGTCACGGTACACCTGCTTGTCCTTCATCAGTCTCTTGTCTCCGGATGGCCACAATCGCCAAGAGTCGGAGTCAATGACATCAGCCACCATGATCTCACCTTCATAAACACCGAATTCAATCTTCATGTCAATCAAGGCACAGTCTATGGAGGCCCAGGCTCTCTCCAAAACTTCAAAGACTACCAGAGTTGTTCGAGTCATAAAGTCTACTTCGTCCTTGCCAATAGTAATCCCTCCGGCTTTGAGCTCATTAGAAATCAACTGCTCCTCCGACCATTGTGGGTCATGATTAGCGTCATCCTACATGTTTTACAACAATTCACAGAATCAATACCTCATGTATGTAAGTACAGTGATAATGAAATAATTTATATTCTCCCTAACTAGTTTTTTCTAGTTCCAATCTGGATTTTAATTTCACTAGATTGAGCTTCTTTATTTCTAAGAAAAATAAACAGACATAACTACATATAGCAGATGCGTACATGATCCAATACCAAGAGTTGTCAACATGTTATGCGGATTGTGATTCAGTCAAGTCTGTAATGATACTATTATTTTTTTTCGACGATGTTGTTGGGGTTAGGAAAGTGAATGAAAAGAGGAAAATTACATCCTAAGAGAGAAAAAATGTCATTATCAATAATATCTGAGAGAGTTCGAGTCACACGCTTGCGAGAAGAATGTATTGTGCAATTTTGTAACTAGCTCAAGTGCATACTTCTTCGTGGCGAATGTGATGTGGAAATTGACGCTTTAACATTTGTGACATTTGAGCTTACAGTTATTAGAGCAGCTGTGGCAAATGGCAATGATTGTAGCATTTATAATTATTATATTAATACTATTATGACATCTATAACTATGCTGATGAGGGTAATGAAGCTTAAATTTCAGTTCTGCATGATGAGCCATGTATCAGGAGTGGATATCTGCAAACTTACATATTTCAAAATGACATGATCTGGTCTTTTGACAGTTATCAGGAGATTCGGTTCAATTGATGCTGTATGAAGCTCAAAAATTATCATCATCTTATTTTATCATATATTTGAAATATATTGCCTATTGCCACACTATTTTCAATCTTATGAACTACTTAATGTTGACCAAGTTTTAGAACTGTCTTCTCCCTATTTACATTTTGATTTAACGCTCACCAAAATATATAGAGCTATTAAACTAATAAAGTCGCGTCGATTCGTGAGACTATATGCTGCTACACAGTATATAGGCGAATGAGTATATGTCAATTTGTAAATCATCCGCCTCAAGCATGTTATAACATGGTAAGTACCTACCTACTTAGGTACCTACTATTTTTGATTCCTTATTATAAGCATCGTCAGAATAAAATCCAACGAAACCAAAACCCTGTAATATATAAAATAATTTATATCTACAAACCACTGATTCAAATCTTAATCTACGTTTATAGTTTCATGCAGCCAGTATAAAAAAAAAGTCACATTTGCCTCCAAGTTCCTCATATTATATTCAGATGCAGTGGAAAATTACATTAGGTTTTACATTACCTACGCCTACATTATTATGCGCAATTAAAAGTACTTAGCGGCCATCTCAACTTTCATTCTGCAAGCATATTATAAGCTATATGTACCTTAATTCAGAACTCAGGCATCACAGTATAGATAATTAAACAGTAAACAACAATGCCAGTACATTTTAAGTTTTGCCCTTTCCTTTGTTGGTACTTGTATAAATATGAATTACATACACATGCTACTTACTGCACAGCCTTGAGCCTTCGTAGATGTGATACATCATGTAATTAGACACTGAACATAATTAATTACATAGCTAAAGGAACAATGCAATGTAAGGTCGACAGGTCGTCGATGATTTCAACTTTCCAGCTCCTCTCGCACGATAACGAAATTATGACAACCATGAACCTAGCTTCTTAAACAGAAAGCAAGTGCCTTTTAGATTTAGACTGTTCAATGTTGACTTGACGCGTCCCTAATCCTGTAGTTATTTTGGGACGGTGAAACCTTGTAAATTTCAGTTATAATATCAGATAGAAGAAGATGAAAGAATTTAAGTAAAGTCTCATCCCAGAAGGGTTCTAGTTCGTGTATTTAAAAGTAGGCAGTTTGCCCAACACTCTTGACAATTATCTACGCATATACAACTTAAGCCTTTATAGTCGGTTTAACTCCCATGGGATAAGACCCGCAAGGGAGAGTATTTTGCTACCTACCGACGACAGTCGGTTCTTACTTTACTCTTCAGGGCTGGATTTGAAAAACATTTTCTTGAAACACAAAATAAAGAAGGATGAAAATGGGAGCGCGTTTTATGGCTTATCAACAAGGCATGTCTGACACTGGTACAAACCGCTGACCTGAGATGACTTACTCTACTAAATTACCACACTACAGAGTCTCTATAAAATATCATTTTGGCAGTTTTCTGTATTCTATTCGATATGACATTCTGGAATTTAATAAAGAATGCGAAGCTTAACTATATAATTAAAACAAGGGCTTTAGCCCTTGTTTTATGGCAGCCTTAACAGTAAAATTAGGCATTTTGAATTTGCCACCAAATTTTAGTTTCAATTTACAGGTTTTCAATTAAAGGAAGCAATTAGGCCGCACAATATGTTGTTGGTTATCTTATTCATAATTAATTTCTGTAATGCAACCAAATATTCAAAATTTCAATTTTTGAATTTCCCGCTAAAACATTAAATATTGTGTTAAATGAAGATTTCGACCGGTAACTCAGAAAACTCACTCAAACATGATATACCAATCGAACGGTAGCAATTAGGCAAATCTAAATAACTTAGTGTGCACGCACGATAGGGATTAGTTTTTAAATGGCTTGCAAAAAACATAATTAAAAATTTAAAAAAATAATTGGATTTTGTCGAGTGATATATCATTTAAAAGCTCTTTAAAAATAAGCAGACACCATTTTTTTTGTTTTGGGTTTGTAGCCCATACAACACGTTTTAGGTTAAGTTGTAAAATTAAAATGCCGTTGTCATGGAAACTGTTAGTAGAAATAGAGGCGCATTATGTTATTTGAATTCTACTAGTGATTACCTTTCGAACGATATATGGCAAGATGAAATTGGTCCAGTATTGCAAAATTTGCAAAATTCCGGTAAATTATGTAGATAGGTAGGAATAATTAATACTCCGTTTTTTATCGCATTAGAATTTAGTAGTTCAAAACCTACGTCACCTTCAATGCTTTCAAATACAGTGCCTATACTGTAGACTATAGCATGACGGAACTGTTTTAAAGAATGAGTTGGAACAAAACCGTTACTATCCACATAAAGTTAGATAACAATAGAAAATTCAACCGATTTTTCTCTGGAAAGTTTTGTTAGGTAATACGGCGAAAATAATAATCAATATATGTGTGCTGCTGGTGCTAGTCAGTAAGTCAATAGTACAATTAAAATACAAAGAAATACTTAAACTTTAATAATATATTAGTACTCAGAATTTTATGAGCTGGCTGGAAATTGAATGTAAAGTTTACAACTAAACAAAAACTAGAGCAGTCGTCTAATCTAAATAATGTAATTCCTTGCATGCGTAAACTTAATGTAAAATGGGAGATCAAGTTAAACAACTTTATTATTATTACAAACATATATAAATGTGGCCAGTACAAAATAAACATAAAAATCAAATTTTCCAGATTTTTAACGAGAAGTCAAAACCACGCTGGTCTGACTCATGCTCTTTCTATGCCTTCTTTAATAGAATGATTCCTGATAACGTACCCAATAAGGGATGACGTACAAACTTTATCTTTATAATATTATTCTTTATAAAAGTTGATAAGAAAACAGCCGTGCATGTGACGGAGGATGAGCTACTGCTACTGTATAGCGCTACCAATAAATCCCTACAAATCTATATACAAAATTATGTGGTACTAATACAACTACATAAGAAATAGATAAACCCCACTAGCCAGTTTAAGAAAATACAAGATTTAAAATTACGATGTACGTATACATAGATTAAACCAATAATCTTAGAGAAATAACAAAATCGAATTGGTGATTATTAACCACAGTTATTGTAGTACGGTTAAGTACGCCCTATACTCGGCATCGTCATAGCTTCGTCTCAATTGGACTTGTGTGAATGATTCCAAAACTATCTAACGAAAGTAACTACATAGTATACGTAGTAGGTTGTAAAATACAAAGGCAACAAATTGCATCACTGGATGATGGGATGACGGTAAACTTCATATATATTATGACTGGGATAACCAAACCATGTGTTTAAAATCCAAATCAGCAGCGTCGAACCTATCAGACCGTGACCGTATGCGTATGTGATTGGACTCAGGAATTATGGACCTATGATTACGATAGGGAAAAAACTGGAATATTAAAACTACTACAATGTAACATAGTTATTAATTTCTGGTAATTTATAGATTATAGATCGAAGGACACATACAACATTATACAATTTACAATTGTGCTTCTCATCTTGATAGGAAATAGAGTTATTATATATTATTGCGCTTCCTCGATCTTTTGAACACGATCATTTTATAACACGTATCTTATGTGCCGAAGTCCACTGTCTGGGTAGGCATCCTCATGATTGGCCCTTATGTACCTACCTACCTCCCATCCTTATACCTACTATAATAAATCTGTTTGTGTTTATGAAATAATACAACATGGAGACAACGAGGTACTGCTCATTTAAATATCGAATATTATGTTTATGTAAGATGCACGTGCTTTTATTTTTTGAGCAGAAATTATATTGCTCCCTTGCTATCTATCGTTACAAAACTTGTGCCTTTTCGTATTACATACATGTAGTCAGTGAGTGTACCATCATCGCCTCCCAGCTGTACATTATATTTGTATAGAATATAATTCCCAGCCCAAGTATTTTATACAAGCGATAGATTTTAAAACTAACAGACAGTGCTCAAGAAATATCATAATCATGCCGAGCGACTTTTACGCAACCCAGCATCAACATTATATATTGTCACAGAGGGAAGCATGTTAAACGGAACTGGTACTCAAGACGACATTAAAGTTAAATCTTGATATATGCATTTGTGGCCATTTTTATATGTGAAATCAAATTTCACATGACAGAATAGCATGTACCTATGAAGGAACATTGGACTATGGGCTGTCTGCACGGCATGAATTCCGTGCGGTTACTGGATGAAATGATTTGAGATCCGCTAGGCATTTACTAGGTATTGGAATTTAGGAGACTACTTACACAACTTCTACAGACCACAAAACTACAAAAGATTACATTTTAGATTTGACACTGCATATGACATGCAGCCTGACCTGATTGTCAACCAGTTGCCTGTCTGCGGAGACTCACTAGTCAGTCAGACTGTTGAGTCTCCGTACTGCTGACCGTGTGTTCATAATTAAAATTGATAACTTCAAGTTTAAACTTCCAGCAGCTATGCAGGCTTTAACTAGCTATATAAGAACCAACTACAATTGTGGTGAGGATGCAATTGAGGAAATGATTAATGTCATAATGATAAGTGAAGTAAATGCAATGTACATATGTAATTCGAGGCCTCATCGGCATAGTCAATCTAATTTTGATGATCACGGGATTTGTTCCCAGGAAAAATGTATGTGGAAATACCCTATGTCTTCTAAATATACCTAAACACACAGTAACATGTTACAATTATCTATATATATACTACAGGGTTGCCAAAATCGTATCGTGCTTAATGCTTATTACAAACATAAATGCGCAGTATCCTATACCTATAACTATAATGTTTTACTCAATTTTCGCGTCAAAAGTCAACAAAACCGTCAACAGTTGGCTGTTGTCCCTCAAATTTAGTAACAAGATGAACACCGCTCTGAACTCATAAAAATAATGGATATATGGAAATAACAAAAATTATTATGAAACAACAAAAAAAAGGCAGGTTTTTTGTACCTTAAAGAAGGTTTCTTGTTTGGGTGGATTGAAGCGATAGCCTTCCTTGACACCTTCATTTCTTTTGAGGAATGAGCCGGTGGCCACACGTCGTGTGACCCATTCAATGGGGACCATGTCACATTTTTTTGAGACAAAGGCCGTCTCGGACGCTCTCTTCACATAATGAGTCTTGACTCCGACTTGATTCAGAAGCTCAAAAACTTTGCACGTGGTCGCAGTGGAGATGGCAGCTTTACCAGCCAAATCATGTTGTCGAACACCGTCCCCAGCTGTAATCTTATCTTTTGACTGAACCAGAACGCATCCAGGTAATTTAGGCAAATCCAAAATTTGCTTAGTTTTCCCTTCAATCACCAACTTGCCGGGAGTTAAATCTGTGGAATAGTACAATGTACGATTAAAATGTGTCCTACTGTATCGCATAACGATTATCGCGGGTGTCTGACTAGTGAGTAACTTCAAGAAGGGGCAAAAGAAAAAAGGAGAATTGATACAGCAAATAAAACAAAAAATACTAACTTGCTCCCTAAAACGGATATCGGCATTTTAGAAGATAGAATTACAATTACCATTGACAGATAATTGACTATAATTGACTACGGTATAATTGAGTGGTAAGTGA
Organism: Dicyrtomina minuta; assembly: GCA_949802685.1. Lineage (NCBI taxonomy): Eukaryota > Metazoa > Arthropoda > Collembola > Symphypleona > Dicyrtomidae > Dicyrtomina > Dicyrtomina minuta. Next base: position 60,566,699 of record OX461809.1, read on the forward strand.
ATTTGAATAGAATTTGAATATGAGATTTGAATGGTTTTGCTATAGAAATGAAAATAATGGTATGGAGAATAGGATACGAATTAGAAAGAACAACATTTATTAGTAAAAGAATACAAGCACAAAGACAACTCACCTGCCATGATTTACTCTTTGATGAGGTTTATGTTTACACAGAACAACTTTGACCACAAAACTCGGGTTGTGTCGCCGTCTCTCGTTGTATAGGAAGTGAAGTGAAATAAGAAGTCTGGACCGCAGAGTGAGAGTCCTATGATTCCTCACTTTGCATATGAGTATTGGCGATGCTGATCTGATCTGGTCGCCCTTGAGATTGTCTTACATGAAAAACCTTGACCCTTTCTCTCACTATAAATGAACATATTATTATTTCATACTAATATCATTTACTAAATCCTTATGCTCTGTCTCTCTGTCTCTCTCTCCCTACTTCACTCTATCAGCTCGTCCACTTCGGTCTGGGTGTACACTTTTACACTCAACTCAACTCCCTATACATAATATAATAATTACTCCCTTCCAAACCACTGCGCACCACTTAAACCATGCTTCCACGTAAGTACTTACACTTACGCATACTGTTTCTCATGTACTCCTGTGCTGAACAATCGTATGATATACGAATTGTGAGATAAGAAAAATACCAATAGAGGTTGAAATTTAATGCCTACCCCTCACCCATCCATCCATGCCCATTGCTGTAATAAGTATAGAAGTACTCGAATTTGTAGTCATAACTTTTAACTCGTACTCACCACTTGTACTTCTTTTGCTCTTCTTGCCTCTTGCCTCTTCCCCATCCCAACAACCTCGCATCTCCAGCAAGAGGAAAAACAAATCTTTCTCCACGTGAATCTCCAGTGGAAACTATGCGAGAGAGCTCATACACGCGTTAACATCTCCTCTCTGCTCCTCCACTAGTACGTTCTTGAACAACTTAATGGAATTATTATATAACTCTCCTTCCAGCACTAAACAACCAAGCTCACTCTCATACATACGGTAATCTTTACCAAAGTAGGCAGTACGCATAGGGAATGCATGGAAAATCTTCATCATAATAATTATTAGGGCATTTAAGCGCTTCAATAAGTCCTTGTAGACTCGTATCAAGTTCGCAAAGCGACTGCCAGTCAGCAACCAAAACCAACCAACCAACCAACCCTCCAATCCAACCATCCATCTCTATATAATATCCATTTGTCAGGCTACTCGTTCAGTCCTACGGCAGTATATAGAGGCAAATTAAAACCCAGTAGACCCAGGTACCTCCATTCCATCTATCAATATTACCAATACCAATACCAATACCAATAACTAGAATGGTAAAAGGTGTATCGACACTGTAATATGCTAGCCGTGATTTCAACTTTAAACTTCAACTTGACTACCTGAGAGTCGTCTCATGAGTGCTTGTAATTGTAATTGCTTTACTATGGGAGTATTTCAAAAACTTGCTATATGCCTCTCATAATACTCATCATGCTTTTGGATGGATGGATGGATGGAAACGTGAAGGCACACACACACTCTGTCCCAAAGCCGACAGCCACTTAATATAGTCTGCTGTATTTCCTATTATTTTTAAAGGATCCGAGAAAAAGGCTTAAATTGAATGATACATTGACATTGTTGTCAGAAAAGTGGAAATGGGAAAGAGCGTAAGGTAATTTATAGTTAATGTAAACATCATATTATTTTTGTTCTAATATATTTCCCTCTTATCTTGCTTCAAAAATACTTGTCGTTATTAGAAGCTAAAACTTGTGAGTTGCATCAGTAGTTTTTCTTTTTCTCTTTACCTATATTTCTTGTGTGGTGCACCATAATAGATATTTATTTAATGTTTTAAGGGCATCGCCCATAACAGTTTTAGTTTTAGGCTCATAAGTTCCGTAGTAGGTACGTAGGTAGTATACATATATAGGGAGCTTGAGTCTCTGGACCTTTTATTCTTTTTCAAATACCAAGAAAGGCCCAGATTAGAGTCAGAAATACATACAGCTTCTACAGATATATAGCTATATAGTTAGTATTTTAGTATGAGTTATTTTGTATAGCTCTCAAGGAGTGCAATGGAGAGTCCTGTACATGGGAGGGGGACATAGGTACTACCTAATAATACATTACAACAAGAGAATTCAGAATATAATATATAGACTCCCTATATTTTATTTGATAACTAATTTTTGTTTATCTTGCTACTCTGTCTGTTGTAGTTTGAGTCGTGTGGATGTAAGTATTGCGTACGCAAGTCCTATTTGTTTCATTCTTGTCAAGTGTTGGCGTGTGTAGGTATACAAAATAATACGAGCTCACTTTTCCTAAAGCTCTCCTCTCCACTGACACACGACCCAGTGTACTAATCATAATCGTCATATAATTATATATTACTCCAGCCTTTTTGTTTCCTTGGGCATAGCCACATTGCTAAGGAGGACATAAAACAAGTATATACATAAATTAATGTCTCTGTGAGCAAATTAAATTTGCTAGCGTCATAATAGCAATCATAGTTACTACTACTGACTTGGTGGAAAGTTTAATATCATTTCATAATAATAGTCTGGACTGCCCCTCCGTTCGTTGGAACAATTTTTGAAGGAATCTCTATAACTTCTTCTAACGATACATTCTGCGACTAAAATACGACGTTCAACAAGTTCTAATCGTAAGATTCTCTCTGAGACGACGACGACGACGACGACGACGACGACCGTGTATACGTACGTGTACAAGAACCGGAGACTGGAGAAGAAAGAAGACGACGAAGAAGAAGAAGAGAAGCAAAAAAGAAGTATAGAAGAAAGAGAGAAGAATTTGCTGATTTCCAACACGAATAAAGAATATTAATTAGAACGAGGACTGGTTTCATGTTTGGTTTGGTTTGATCTCCGAGGCCTTGAGAAGAAAAACGATTACAAGAATATTTACGTAAACTCTGACTCTCAAAGGTGTGTGTGTGTGTGTGTGTGTGTGTGTGTGTTTCTCCCTCTCCCTCTGTTTGTAACTAACGAATCACTTTAAAAGGTTATAATATTTTAATTCACATTGTATGCGACGCTCAGATAAAAAGTTATTATCTCCGTTCATCAGATCCACATGCAATACAGGAACAAATACAGTAATCATATATACATGCCTCATTTAGTTCCTATAGATAATCCATATAGGATGTGTAATAATTATATACATGTAGGAACGAGTTACATATCCTAAAAGTTGTATAAGAATGTATATTATATTGTTGATAAAATAAGAGTTTAAATCTGTTATTTTTTCACTCTTCCTCTTGCTAATACACACGAACCACTCGTCAGTCCAGTACACACCTCCCTATTCGATTGGTAAGTTTGTAGGGCGGGCCTGGAACTAAGTAGTGATTATCTCTTGATGGGGAAAAAAATATTCATAGTCAACATTTATCTTCATTTCGCAATATTTTTCTATCTCAATTATGCATATAGTTTAATAATAATCCAGTATGTAATCATAAGGAAAGTTGAAGTACACAAGTATATGAGCTATGGGGTTCCATAATATAACTTGCGTAACATGTAAAGACGTCTTATTGTTCATTTTTTGGAGTTGGCAGTTATTAAGATAGAGATTATAGATATTTGGCCAGATTTTAATACTTAGAGGTTACGTAGGGGGTGAAGTGACGCTATATTTACTTGTTGACCACTATACGACGCTCAATCTCAATTTTTCGCATTTCTCATCACAAACACACATAAGAAAGTAGGTAGTAGTACACACACACGTATATGTACAGTTTGATCCAAGATGATGTAATTAATTTATTTACATTTTGCCATAGCTCGCATATGTATAATATAGTTATTATGAATATTAATATTATTAATGGGGAAATGAGATTGAGAGAGTCTGTTATAGTTGAAGGGCAGAAAGAAAGGTTTTATTCAATGCGAATTTTTGCTTTCATCTTAATTTTGTGTACTTGTTTGAAGTTTCGAAGCAGCATGGTTATGTTAATGATGTAATTTTATCATCATTTTGTGCGGAGTATATTATGAGTATATATAGTATAATTATTTGAGGGGGGAGGGGAAGTTTTGAGGGTGGAAGTGGAAGAGTATTTAAAGTATCAAATTTAGGATCCATCTGACGCAATATTTATGGTGAATTTGTGGACTTGAGTAATAGCGATGGTGTCAATAGTTGACCTCTTGACTCTTTATCATTTTTGGCTCTGTTTCTGCCCCGAGTCTCTGGGCAAAAGGAGCAAGTGTGGGGAAAGATAGGGAGAGCGAAAAAATAAAAAGAGGATGGAGTGATCGATAGGATGCGACGATGGAGAGATGAGGATGAAGTGAGTTTAGTTTTGATAGCACGTTTGTATGACAGAAATTATGATGGATAAAAATCCTCTACACAGCCTGATGGATGCAAGAAATCCAAAAGATTTCGTAAGATTGTGATCAAGGAAAACTGGTCAGATCTGGTATAGTTGTAATAATCAGACGACAGGCAGGGGTATCACAAAAAGCAGGCCCATCCATCGAATCCATCCATCCATCCATCCATCCATCCATCCATCCATGCTTCTTACTTTTTCCTTTACTTCATCTCTCCTATTCTATTGACTACTTTACTGTCTATTTACTTGTCTTGTATGCAATATCTGTAATAGTGGTCTTCTTCTTCTGAGCACTTCTACTTACTTCTTCTTGAAGCATTTAATTGCTCTGACTCCCCAAGTTGTAAACACAAAAGTTCGATTTACATTTCCATCCTATATCACTCCGTAGAGATATTCTCCTCTGACTTGTATCTTGCACTGTATTCTCTCTTCTTCTGTTCAATCGACACTCTTGGGCACTCCTGAAAATCCTTCCTTGAGTCTGGACTGCCACTGCTACGGATTACAAATATTACAATCCCTAAGCCATCTTTTGTCTCTCCAGACCTCCGGTTAGTTTAGTTGATTTCTAACCCTTGCCATTCAATCTTCCCATCATAGCACGAAGGAAGGCCGACGACTTGACAGACCATTTCATTCCTCCTCTCACCAAACACATTATCACTATATAGTATTCGTAGTGGTCGAGTTACATAAGATTATTACTAATTTTTGCACGGTCTCATCACGTGTGTTAATCTTCTACATTTAAATAGTTCCGGAACCCTGAAGGAGTCGAATTAAGTGCCCCGACTTGAGAACATCATCAACATGGAGCAGCCCGAACCTGTCCTGAAAGATACGGAGGAAGCGGGTATTACTCACAATTGTGGAGTTTTTGGATGCATCTCATCCGGAGAATGGCCAACACAGATCGACGTTGCACAAATTATTTGCCTTGGACTCGTGGCTCTTCAACACAGGTTTGAATCTGACTCTATCTAATAAAATCTTAATTGAACTTATATAATCTACCTGTACATAAGCATTGAGGAAAACAAAAACTCTGACTAGTGAGTCTCACCTCAGTCTCAAACTATAGAGGCTATAATAGCCGTAGACACTACTTACAGACTAGCGTAAATATTTTGTTTGAACAGTTTTTTAATCAGTTGAACATAATGATAGTATAGATGAGTTTTTAGTCAGTTAGATTCTACTTTAGATTTTTAATGGCGGCCTTGTCTAACATTGCCTCAATGAGACGGTAGCGAGACAGAGGCAGGATTTTTCCATTGTCGCATTCATAGTGCGCAGCACATTGTAGCTTCATACAAAAACTTAATGTCTACGGAGACTCACCTTTGGCGTTGTTACGTGATGATGATTTCAGAGGCCAAGAGAGTGCTGGGATTGTAACTTCCAAGGGAGAAGACACGAAACGATTTAGCATGCATAAAGGCATGGGTCTCGTCTCGCACGTTTTCGATGACCATGCAATGAAAAAGCTGAGAGGGAACTTGGGCATTGGACACACGCGCTACTCTACAACTGCCGAATCCGAAGTTCTCAATTGCCAACCATTTGTCGTTCATACTCAACACGGTGCTCTGGCTGTCGCTCACAATGGTGAGCTCGTCAATGCGGAGTCTCTTCGAAAAAAAGTATGGAATCAGTCTTATTAATGAGGGCAGACGAAATTGGATTTGTCTAAATTTAATTAGCATATCACAATTTGTATAGTATTCAATATTATGCTTTGCTTTTAATAACCATACGTGTGTGTGTTACACGTGTGGGAGCTTTGATAGCATTATCAGGACGGTCAGTCTGCGTGGACAAGTAATGAGTGTTGAACATGTGACTCAATTTGAATGTCTTGTCTTGTCACTTGTCACCCTCTCATCATGTAGGTGCTGGATCGTGGCTTGGGACTGTCCACAATGTCTGACTCGGAACTCATTACACAAGCCTTGTGCTTAAATCCACCAGAGGGAGAGCACGAAGGACCAAATTGGCCAGCCCGCATTAAGCATGTGATGAAACTAAGTCCACTCTCCTACTCACTCGTGCTCATGTACCGTGATCGGATTTACGGGGTTCGGGATCCCTACGGAAATCGGCCCTTGTGCCTCGGGAAATTGGTCCCTGCTCTCAAGCGGAGTTCGGGTTATAATAATTCCGACTCCAAGATGGATGAGGACATTGAGGGATGGGTCATCTCATCCGAGTCTTCCGGCTTCTTGGCCATCGGAGCTCGCTACTTACGAGAGGTTGAGCCCGGAGAAATAGTCGAGCTCACCAAACATGGTGTCAAGAGCCTGGGGATTGTGGAGAGACCAGAAGACAAACTCCCAGCTTTCTGTATATTTGAATACGTGTACTTTGCCCGTCCAGACTCAATTTTTGAGGGTGAGTTCCTCTTAATTCCTTTCTTCCGCCTAAAAAAATGCATTCCAACACTTAACACAAAATATTCTGAGCCTTGCGTATGAATGAGAGAGAGAAAGTGAGTCATATGAGAGAAAAAATATGGGAAAAGAACGGGCCAAATGCACCAGGACCCTATATTTCCAGGACAAGTCGTGTACTCCGTTCGGATGCAGTGCGGAAGAGAGCTGGCCAAAGAAGCCCCTTGTGATGCTGACATTGTTAGCTCCGTTCCTGAGTCCGGGACCGCTGCTGCTCATGGCTATTCCAGGCAGTCCGGCGTCCCTTTTGCGGAGGTCCTCTGCAAAAATAGATACGTTGGACGGACTTTCATCCAGCCCTCGGTAAAATCAAATATTACAATCCAAAATTAATTTATCTGAATTACCTGTAAGCCATCTTTGTGATTTACTAAGGCCGTGTATGCTAATTAAACTATTCTAACAATGCCCCATACTACATTTTAGACACGTCTGAGGCAGTTAGGAGTAGCCAAGAAATTCGGAGCACTACTAGACAACGTTTACGGCAAGAAAATTGTTTTGATTGACGACTCCATCGTCCGAGGAAATACGATCGGACCGATTATCAAACTTCTTCGGGACGCTGGAGCTAAAGAGGTATACTTCATGCCTATTTCCTACACATCATCATATGCTTTAAATTTTCTGTATGCAGCTAAATTAAGGAGAGCTATGGAAGCTAATATTTTTTGTGTATGACATCCACAGGTACATATCAGAATAGCGTCGCCTCCTATCAAATATCCCTGCTACATGGGCATTAATATCCCAACAAGAGAGGAGCTTATTGCAAACAGATTAGACCCAACTCAATTAGCCGAAGCTGTTGGTAAGTACTTTTGGCAGCAACGATATTAAAGCACTATAATAGGAAGGATAACGTAAACCCCTATTCAGATTGCAGGCAGATATGCAGACAGATAAATATAATCCCTTGGTAATTAATTATTAATTAATGGACGCGCTACAGGCACACATTGGAAAAAAAGGAAATCAATTGACCTCTGCACATCTGATTTAATAATTATATGCAACTAGGGCATATCTAATTTTGTACCTGACTGAATAGGGTTTTAAAGATCAAGGGTCTTTTATTTATATTACCTCACGCACGAAAGAAAAATCCGTTCCTGGAGGAGACAGTAATAATCATATACATTGTTATTAAAAAAATAGCACAATAAGCATCTTCTTATGTATATGGGGAAAGATGGTATCTAAAACAATAGAAATAAAAAGCCGGTATAACAGCAGCAAAGGCCATTAGACCAATATGGATTATATATGGGGAACATAAATTAAATATCAGTGTATCAATTTAGATTTTTTGTTTACGAATGAGAAATTAGCTCACTATTATAGACGGTTAAATTTTAAAAGAGGACATGCTCTTTCTGTTAATTCACATTTAAATAACGCATCTACAATGTTTATAATATATTCACTGTTCCTTTAAGTAGGTATATTATAAATTAAAATATATTTCACAATCATTTACATGATGTCTACGTAGCAATGAACAGCTAACTGCATAAAAACAAAATCACTTTTAAGGGCAAATAATAATTCCAACGACTAAAATTTACATTTATCCGCTGTTGGTATTACAAACATTTAATTTGATTAGCAGTCAATGATAATTACGATTTAAGTTGTTGTTTGGCAATGCATAAAGCATAGGAAAAGATTCATCATATCGGGACCAATACACACAACTTGGATGTGTACACATAAACGTCCTGTTGAATCAACGGCTTTAAGCATTACAAATACATACCATCTTTCCCATTATATATATACCTTATTGTGCCAGTACTCAAGAATGCAGTATTAACTACATAGGTTGAGACTAATTAAATAAGATGAATATAGAATATAGATGCCGTAAAGGCATAAAACTTATATTTTACAAAGTATTACGCAGAAAATAAAAAATATATATTTTAAGAGCATTTCGGTTAATGAAGATTTTATACTTATGCCGAGATATATTTAAGTATCTTACCTACATATTAAAATTAATTTGAAGTTTAAAACGGCTAGCCGCAATCTGATAAAAAAACTGACAAATAATGTATACGAGAAAGTGCGTTATTTTTAAAACAATACTTAACTGTTTCTTTAATACTCACAGGTGCTGACAGCTTAGTGTACCTTTCCATCGGAGGACTTAATAATTCTGTCACATACGGTATAAAAAATGCAAAGAAGATTGGACACTGTGTTGCCTGCTTGTCCGGCCATTATCCAGAAAAATTAGAGTGGTAGAATTTGCTTTTTCAGACGGGGGTGAAGATATCTCTTTTTTTTCTGCTCAGAGAATTAAAATTCTGGAAAATGTTTTTAATTTTTCACTGGTTTCATATGATTAGGGTGCAGGAAAGTTTGAATTTCTCTGCAAAATAAGAGGAACTAAATTAATTAAAATGACTATCATTTAGGGTATGCATTTAACTTTTTCCAGACACAAACTGTCAAGTTGCAGCTTTGATCAGCAATTCATACTGCATGTAGTCAAGTGTATGAACTTCTTTTGAAGCAAAAATATGTACTGTTAAAATTTTTATTCTTAAGCTAATGCAATATTATCGATTTTAAATCACTCAAGTTAATATTACTTGTATACGTAATATATAATTATTATTATTTCTATGTAGGAAATGACCTATCTTGGTCTTGTCTATGTGAGCGTCAACTTGGACGTTAAAATCTTTGTTTAAATACCTAACTAGACTAGAGTTTGAATACCTGAACTTCATTCCCATCTTAAATATATTTACAAATAGATAGTTGCAACCACTGCAGTTATTCCTCGTTAATTTCAATCGAAATGGATTCCATATTTTATTTAACCATTAGCTGTAATCATTACTTTCCTAGATTTAAGTTTTGTTTGGATGCATCTACATAGTTGTATAAATACAAATAAAGTCCTCAGTCCAACTGAGTCCAATACACATACAAATTACTGTTTACATCATTGCTTCTGTGCCAATTAAATAATAGTGAGAGTTCACTCCTTTAGTTGAATAAGTCACGATTTTTACAAATTCATACTTTTGATCGACTCAGGATTTATTGATTTATCATCAAGACTTATTGTTGAGAAAAACTAGAGTATTACATATTTAAAGTCCACAAAAATCAACGTATTAATGAATTAATTTGACAATCGCTACTGAGTGCGCTGCCTTGAGCGAACACCTTTACCCGTCCACAACTCTATATCTTCTATTGTTTTCGGGCAATCTTCGGTCAAAACTCTACTTCCCGACTCGGTAACCAACACATCATCTTCGATTCGAATAGCAATTCCATCAAATTCCTGACCAACTTTTGTAAGAAATTCTTTTTGGCCGGAAGCTGCCCTTAGATACACTCCAGGTTCAACCGTAATAATCATTCCAGGAATTAAAGATTCGTTTCTATCGACAGAAGGGGTGTCATGAACGTCCATGCCAAGATAATGACTAACATGATGCGGACAAAATCTTAGAGCTATGTCAGAATAGTTTTTAGTACTAAAATCTGTCGACTGATTGATGATTCCAAGTTCTTGTAAGCCTCGTAGTAGTTTTGGCCCCATTGCACGAAACAATCGATCTAGTGTCATTTCAGGATTCACCATCTTGACTAGGTCACACTGTACGTCCAACATCATCTGATACAAACTTTTATGAAGATCATTCGTAAATTTCCCTGAGACTGGCCAGGTTCTTGTGATATCACTACAATAGCCAAAGAATTCACAGCCAGCATCCACGAGAATCATTTCTTCTTGTTGACATTTGTTTGCATTGAAAACATAATGTATAATGTTAGCTCGAGGCCCGGAAGCTACGACAGGTGGGTAAGCCAGTCGCTCAGCTCCACGGATACGACACTCGTAGTCCAACTTAGCCCAGATTTGATGTTCAGTTACAGAGTGTGATTTAATTCCAGCATTTTCCCCACAGAATGACAAGGTTTGTTGAAATGCCTCTGATGCGATTTTACACGTTGTTTCCATGAGTTTGATTTCAGCTTCGGATTTTGTAACTCGAAGAGTGTCCAGAATAGTTTTAGGGCTTTGTACGTGTTGAATGTTCATGTCCTTGTATGTGTCCTTAATGCCTTTTGACACGAAATTTTTGTCTTCACACCACACCATTATATTTTTTTCAGTATGATAGAAATGTTTCAAAAAAGCTGGAAACTCTGAGGTTAGAAATGATTCATCGAATCCAAAGTATTCTACAGCAGCTTTAGGTGAGGTTTTCGGTCCATCCCATAACTCCCCCACAGGATCAGGATCACCAAGAAACATTATATGTCGTTGTTCATGTGGAGTTGCGATCAGGAGAAGGAACGCATCGCTGTCATAACTACCACTGAGATAGAAAAAATTTGAATTTTGCCTAAAAGGATAAGGGATGTTTTCTGACATGTACTGCTTAGTTGCTGACGGTATGAGTATCATGTGATGAAAATCCTTGGAATTTTCACTAGATTTTGACACTTCTGTTGCTATATTAATGAGCGCTTTACGACGATGTCTGAATTCATTTTGAGTAACTCCAGGTAGTATCTGCAGAAAAATACATTTATATTAAGTAAATTCCTTAAATATTTCTTTATTGATGTAGACTCTAACCCTTTCATGTCATAATAAATAGGCAACAATAGATTTTGCATCAACTCTCCGATAATGAGGAGGCTAATGAAAAGCCATAACTGCTAGACTGCTTCCCACTTACCAAGAGTTCATAGTTTCTATTTTTTCTATGAATTTACTAGTTCAAATCATCATCCAGCCAATGTGCACCCATTGTAAAATATGTGTTGTAAGACTACATGTTTCTAACAACTGATTTAAATTATTTTGACAGCATCTCAGCTTACTTGTTTAAAAATTAAAGTTTATAGTTGACAATTAATATTTTGGCACATATTATAATCACTGCCAACTGTCAATAAATCAAAGTTACCAGAAATTAGTTAACAATTAGATCACATAGCGTGAAAGTAAAAAGAATTCATACACAACTTTTTTAGACTATTATTGAATTCCAGACATTTAAATCCTGGATAAGTGATCAAAATAAATTCTCAAGTATTACATCATACATTTTAGACTGCAACACTTTTAATACAATTCAATTTGACTGAGGCATTCTTTGAAACTCCTATGCACATACATTTAAAATAAACAGACGCTACTAAAATACGTAGCGTATCATACGCTTGCAAGAACTCCTGACAATTAATTATTAAAAACTATACGATTAAGTCATTAAATTCGTATTTGTTACTTACATCATCTTCCGAATGAAAAACTTCTGGATGAGATTTAAATGTTGGCTGGCCAAAAGATAATGTTTTAACCTTTTTAAATCTTGTGTCAGCTGTAGCCCGACTCACCGATGAAGTAGAGAAAAATGATTTTGACGACAGGGACTTCAGGAACTGAACACAGCTTAACTTCATTGTAATAGTAATGACACAACAAATTACCAAATTTTGAATTATTTATTATACCTATCCGACTATCAACTACTTATTCAATTAATTCTATACTCTGGCCCTTCCTTATATATCACAATGACATTACACTTGATTCATATTAATCAGGGGAAAATTATATTTTGATTTTAAACCAAGTTAAAAAAAAATATTAGAATTACTTACAAAATACATTCAACAATAAATTGACTAACAATAAGAAGCTTTAGTTTAGTACTGTTGACTGTATTACAAATATATAACTAGAAATTACTAGAATTGAATTGGACAAATGTGTAAAATCGCATGCAAAAGGTCCCGCCGGCTCTCCAAATTTAAATCGTGCTTCAGCAACCGCCTTTTAAGACGCGGCAAAGTTGAATGGCAGAAACCATTAAGTAACAATCTTCTTTTACTCACTACGCCACTACTCGCTTGTCAGTTTGTCAGTATAATAAATTGACAAATTAAATTGATAGCAAATTATTAAATTAAAAAATTCTTATCCCGCAACTGCAACACCAAACGAATATTGGGGACTTTATTATTGTATGTTTCATCATTTGTAGTCAAAAGCGACAGTTGAGTTGACAGTACAACTCCAGAAACAATCTGTGTGCAAGTAGATTCATCAGATGTCCAAATCCAAATCGATCAGATTCAGGAACCTATAAATAATAACAGTGTGTAAAAGCTTGCATATTTTATTCTTAAATGATCAGTGAATGTTCACAAAATTTGTTTTTCCATTTATTCTGTAGTTAGTTATTGATTTTATGTATGCACTTACAGGAGTTCAATGCTTGTAAATTTGTTGGATCTCCCAATATTTGACTTTGTAGATAGGCGGAATCATCTGGTGGCAATAAAACACGTTGACTCATGATGATTGCCGATTAAAGCGAGAGGAGAATAGCGAGAGTGCGTGAGACATGATCAAATTCATCAAGGGCTGAATGAGAGAGGGATTCAATGTTGTTACACAGGATTAATGGGATGGCATTGTACCTAAGTATATTATGATACTTACTTGTCCGTGTGTGGATCTGCAACAACCACCCCTCGCGATTACGTTCGAATTATTAGGATGCTTCATTCATATGAGAGGCTTTTAGAGAAATACAGAGTGAGGGAGAGAGAGAGAGAGAGAGAGAGATATGAGAATATGCAATGGAATCACAGCTCTAAAGGAATGACTAAAATGTAAGCATGTACGGGACACGTGATATGAGACTTCTATAAGAATGCAAGTTTCTCAAAGAATTATAAAGAATCTGTTAAAAAATAAAAGAGTGACAGCATGAGGAGTTGTGAAAGATGGCAAAAGGATTCGCAGAGTCCTGAGGGGCTGTTAGCTGCAACATTCCATACAAGGTCGGATGAATTATCCTACCGCTGACCCAGTAAGCGAAACACGTTCATTTCATATTCTAGACACCACATAAGACTGCTCAAGACTGACGATGACGGCGACGACGACGATAGAGAGTTTGATCTGCATATGTTGATGTGTGGGGCTGAGGAAGAAGTACCCTCTCTCTGCCCATCATGATTCTGCTCTCTGTAATGAGTGGCTCTGGCTGTGTGCTGTGACTGTGGAGTGGGCTCTAGGCAGAGATTTTGATTTTATGATAGTAGGTAGGTTCCTATACCTACCTACTTACCTAATGTACTTAGGTAGGTTCCTATACCTACCTACCTACCTAATGTACTTAGGAGATGTGAAGGGAGTGTCCCTTAAACACTCAGAGACAGCCAGCAGATCAGCTTGTCTTGTCTTGTGTATCTGGTGCTGGTGTCTCTCTTGAATTCAATTCAGGTAGCCCCATGATTCCTATACTTTCCCTATACCTATATATATACTCCTAGCCATTTATGCTGAGGAAACCTCATCTCCTGCATCCATCCACCCTTGCCCATTGCCCCGCAACTCCATTGTTCTGGCTCTGTTCCACCTGTCCTCCTACACCCCAGTACAGTCCATCCATGGTTCGTCTACAATATTTTTCTGGCTCTACTTGAGTCCCGGGTCCCTACCAAGTCAAGTCAAACCAAGCTCTCTCTCTCTCTCTCTCTCTCTCTCTCTCTCTCTCTCTCTCTCTCTCTCTCTGTCTTTTGCCTTATCTATCTCTTGGTTTTTGGAGGAGCTCACGTGAGGCGAGGAGTCGCACCTTTTCCACTACTATCACCTTATGCCTTATAGTGGATGGAAGGCGAGGTCCACACTCAGTTTCATCAACAACTTCGTCCACTTCACGAAACGACTTGACTCAGCTAATGAGATGCGAAAGGATCATTTTTTCCTCGTATTGTTGCAGACGGGTTGTCACACCCATGTGGAAGTTTTTTCTTTCTCATCTCTCACAGAGATCAGATCAGGTGAGTTTACCACCGCCTCATACGGGTTCCTCGGCGCCGTTCTGGCCCAATATACAACACTTCTTTTCGCACAAACTCCCTCCTTTGCCAATTAAACTTTCTACATAGGAGACTGTATATCTCAGCCAAGCTACTTTTTACCTTATATCATCATCATGTCTTCCCCATAGCCATATAGCTATATATGCCTCGTCTGTCTACTCTTTTATATAACAAATATCCTTATATCCATGTAGGTTCTTATATACAGTTGAAAAAATCTTTTATTGTTGCTTCAAATCTGTGCATGCTTTACTTCCAACAACATTATTATATTCTTTGTCGTTTCAAATTCGAACCGTACCAGACTCTTATATTCCTTTTACAATGATTATTGTGACAAAACTATATATCTGTAGTCTCTTCCTCCCCTCGTCTCATAGGAACACACTATAACCACCATTCCAACAACCAATATTCTGACAATGAGTCTACACAAGTGGAAGTGGAAAGGCTCCTTCCCGAGTAACATGTTATAGAGACAAGCTTTGGATCATTTGGGTGGAGGGCGGGTCAAGGTCAGAGTTGACACACCTAAAATATTTAAACAAAATTGACAATCTCACTCACTGTACTCTGAATACTGTTCCACCAACCCGAGAGGGAGAGTCTCATGCCCAAGAAGACAGACCACCACGTGACCTGGAAAGAGGAGCAAAAGAGGCAAAAGGAAATGAGTTTTGGTTTTCTGTCAACTGCTATATGGTAAAACCAACAACTGTACCCAGAATCACTCTTCTCCCCTTCAAACCACATATTTCCCAAAAGCCTCTGCTCTCCGTCAATCTCTTCCATATCCCAATCCCTTATATTTTTATATCATCCAACAAACATTTGAGGATTTGAAAGTTGAACGCAAGTTGAAAGTTTGTGTAACTTTTTAACGATTCACGGTTTTCTATATCCAGCTGAGGTAAAAATGGTGGTTCCTTGTCACCGTACAAGGTAACAATGACTCCCCCCTTCTATCTGAAATATCAACAACCATCATTTCTCCCTCTCTCTCTCCATGTCTGACCAGGACCAGACCAGAGCCCAGAGGGGATAGACCGTCCACTATTTCACAAGGAATGGACGACGGAGAAGGACCAACTATAATCTGGTATAAAGAAAAAGACGACGAAAAATTATACAGGACTAACTTAAGAAGATACTTACAGATTTGTAGATCCACGACGGGACAAAATATCCGTACTAAAATCATCCAAGTTTCATTTATACAAACACACACATCAAAAAAGAAGGAAATCATTTAGAACGGAAATTGTGTGGAGGGCCGTGCCGTCGTCGTCGTCGTCGTCGTCGTCGTCTTCGTCGTGAGTCTTGTCGTATAACAGAGACAGAGATTCATCATCATCTGTTTGTATGGAGTTTTTGTGAAGGGCCTTATAGCTAAAAATGTGAGGAAGCCAGAGCGCTGTGCTGCTCTCGAAAAATCCTCTCTCAATTCCATAAATAGGCCAAGCTCTTGGCAGCTCTTGTATAACTTGTCGTTATTCTGGCCGAGCGCTTCCTTCCTTACTACCTACCTACCTACCTCTTCTATCATAACCTCCCACCCACACTCACACAAACACTCAATTCTCGGCTCACTTCTCTCTCCCTTTCATTCATTAAAAGATTTTCAAACATTTTCCTCTCTTTTTCCTCGCGTATCCTTCCTCTCTCATTCTCACTCCTATCTATCCATCCATCTATCTATCAGCATCTCATAGGCCTCCACCAAAACTACACACAAACTTGGACTTGTACACCACCAACTTAGTATGCATAGCTGTAGCTATATGTATAAATTATGTGACTATATGCTATATGTCTCAATTTTGCTCTCAAATCATTCACATACTCCATCCATCCATCCATCCGACAAATCTTTTACCAGTCCAATGCAGCATATTGGACCAACTTCCTCTTTAACCATTCAATTCTCGAGAAGAATGGCAAGCCTGTGTACTTCTCCTCTAAAGTTTATTACTTATTCACTATAATATAAGTCACATCTATAATCCATATGACTATATAGTTAGAAGCGGTATATGTATATTATTGTATATTTACTGTGCATTTTAAAGTTAATTCCGGATTGTGACGCTCCATACGACTGTTGACTGCGTTGAGTGTTGAGGCCCAAAAGGAAAGTATAATAACATATTATTATATATAGATTTTGTATATTGAGAATGGAAAAATACATTTTATGAATGAACAGTGGAGGAAAGTGCATGGGTATTCTGGGTGGTCAGGTTAGGGAACCGGTGGATTTGAAAGATTCTTGAAAAGAAAAAAAACAACATGTTTTTCCAATACAAATAATAAATTTTAAAACAAACTAATAATTGACAATGTAAATTAGGTATCTAGTATCCTTGGAATTAAATCCATCGCGAAAGATTCCTTTTCAATAAAACACAAATCTCAAAATTATTTGTTCTTACCTATATTATATGCTTGCAATTTCGTTGTACTATTTTTCAATCTATCTATTGAGTGTAGAAAATAATCTTGAGCTCAAAAAATTCAATGTACCTACCTACGTTATAAAATTTAGCAATTAGATATACACTTAAGTATACAAAAAAAACACTTTGTTCATTCTGGACAATAAATCAAGTTTTGGATTATAAAATATAGGAAAAAATTCCTTGTGCTGACTGCATAATATATTTTTGTGAATATTCCATTCTTGACAAAATATGGACAAATGTCTCAAAATAAAATTGTTTCATTTAGCATTCATATTAATAGGCATATTAATTTTGATACAGTACCTATACATATATCTCATATATTATAATTCATTGTCGAGTAAGACAATAAATGTAAATTAATCTTTGCCAATAAGCACACACACAGACACACAAAATTGAGAAGACTGCCATATCCGTCTCTCGGTCTCGAGCGTCTGTCTGTTTTGATTTTGCCTTACTTACATATACAATGGGTAAAACTCTACAGACAGGATCTTCTTAACAGATCCAACACATCATCGTGACTGGAAAGAAAAAAAAACGTTGAAAGGAGAGGGAAATGAGACAAGGGATGAGGATGGAGCATATAGAGGAAATTCGATTTCAATAATAATTCTATCAGGTTTGTTGTGTGAGCCAAGAAAAGATGAAAAGTTGTGAAAGAGATTCTAAGAAGTAGTGTGTTAAATGAGCGGATATAGGAGAAGGGGACACAAGTAGACCTACCTACATACCTAAATGATTTGTACACATAGTGAGTGGAGTCGAGCCAAACCGAGAGAAGCTTGTGCTGGATGCTGAGTTTCCTCGGAGATGTGTCTGTCTGTCTGTCTGTCTCTGTTTGGATCATGGCTGTGCTGCTGCTGCTGTGGCAGTTAGAAAAGAAGAAAAGAAGAACCTGATAGTTTCTTGGGAAGAAAAAGGACGACGAGAGAAGACGAAGAAGAAGAAGACGAAGAAGAAGAAGACGAAGAAGAAGAAGAAGAGTGAGTGGGAGTTTGCAGCTGTCATTTGATTTTTCTTGAAGCTCCATGGAGCCCTCTGGAAGGATCTGTTTTAAGCCACATCCCTGTTAGTTAAATGGAGAGTTTTTGGCCAGGAGCAGTTTAGGATTTTAGTGCTCTCTCTCTCTCCCTCCCTCCCTCCCTCCCTCTCTCTCTCCCTCAGTTTCTCTCTCAACGAAGAAACTGGAAAAGAAACAGAAACTCTTTTTAGTTCATTCATTTACAGATGAATGAGCTTTGGATTGGAGGAGCCATGCCTTTTGCCATGACATGGAGATATTACACTGAAGGATAAAGTATTATTCTATGAAGCGTCCTTTTCACACGTTACAGAAATTGGGGTCTCGCCAATCGCTCACAGCCTCATATATAGTGTCTTGGTTTTGGTGTCTTGGTAGTATAGGTAGGTACTCGTACCTACAGATATATCCGAAAAACCCTAAGGTACTCTCCCCTCCGGTCCCGTCCCGTCCCTCCTCTCCCTCCCTCCACATCCGCAACGCGAGAATCATCTCCTCTTTGAACTTCCTCGTGGAGTTTTGTGTGTGTGTGTGTGGACTTTGTGCTGCAAATATTTATTTCCATGCAATAACCATATGTCAGTTGACGTTGGAGTTGTTGAGAAACTGTTGCGCTTTCCGTTGTCCATGTACCTACATACCTATATCCTATAGAGACTCGCATTCCATCATCTGTGTATATCTCATCCTCTCCTCTCGCCGTCAGTATACCTACCTACTTTCTGTTTTGAGTGCAATGTTTGAGATTTTCTCTTGGAGAACCTTCTGATTCATTGAATTCCTTCCCTCCTCAGAAATGTTCTCCACTGTATGTACAGCTCTGTCTCGTTGGTTGGACTGTGGCTGTACAGGGCTACAGGAATATTTTACAGTTTGTTTATGACAATTTGTTAAATTGTACAGGAGGCAGTGTAGAATGAGGGAGAGAGAGAGAATTAAGTAATGAAATGAAATGTGTGGATCAAGTTTTCAATTCAGCAACAAAGTTTGTACAGTGGACGATATGAGGAGAGTTATGAACGTATGTACATCTAGGTGCTTATATGTAAGAGAGCGAGGTGATAAAATGTTGATGAAGATGCAAAAATGTGGGAAGATGACGTGTAGGATGTTAATCTGAGGATTAGTATATATATAGGTATAAAATAATAAAATGTATCGAGTGGCATTTTGGACTGTGTGGTCAAAAATAAATATATACTGAAATGTTGGGAGGAAGGACATGTAAAATAAATGTGTTATTACATCTACTACTACTACTAATAATAATAATTGTTGTATGTATATGAATGTAGGAGTAGTAGTGTCGGATTTTTAGTGTCGACATGACTGAATCTGTGGAATTGTCTTGAGTCAGTGTAGAATGTGGGAGAAGACCGGAAGTGTTCGCATATGTTTCTTAATCTGCAGACAAAGCATGGATGGGAAAAAAAATTCTCTCAATGTACGAGAGAAGAACCATATCCAAGAAAAGGATATATTATTATATTATTATGTTATGTGTGTGTGTGTTGTTGATTGGGCATTTTGTTGAAGGGATGTATGTTGTAGCGTGTGGCGCAAGGAGTCGTATGGACTATGGTAATGGTGACTGATGCTCAATGGAGCCCCCTTGGTAAAAATGTGTTAAGAAGGAAAAACCAGATCCTCTCAGTGGGCCCTTGATTTGACAAGCACCCTTCCTTGCTTCCTTTCTGGTTGTTCGAGTCCCTTTCCTCGAGCAGTTTCTTCATGATTACCATATGGCCAAGCCTTGTTTCCGTGTTCCCTATTTCTGTCTCTCTCTCTCTCCATATGATGATATTATATTATGGAAGGGTCTTAAGTGTAAAACCTGTTCATCGGCCGAATGAGCAGCTGACCCGCAGGAGGACTGCTCTCTGTCTGGAGTATTATTGTGTAAAAGGAAAAGAAACTCATTCGACTCCCTTCTTTTTTTTCTCTCTTTCTTAGCGTTTAGCTCACATTCAATTTCTGTACACCTTTATTCTTTTCCCATTTATCAAAGGCGCAAGTTTTATCTAACAATGCAGTGCCCAAGCTTTAAACATTATCCAAGGTAAATCATTATGCATGGAAATGTGACTAGCGACTTAGTTTGATGTCTGTTCTGAGCAATGGGAGCGACACAGTGGAGATATACAAAGACGACAGCAGCAATAAGACATCCAAAAACGTGGACAGGCCAAGGGTACGACATGTGTAGTAAGTAGTAATAATAATAATTATATTCTTCTTCTTCGTTTTTTTGCGGGCACATTAATAACAAAAATTTTTAAAGTAAAAAACAAAAAAACAACACAACAACAAAAAAAAAAGAAAGAAATCGAGTTAAAAGTAAAGACTCATATATTATATGGATTTGAATGAGCTTTTAAAGAGAGAGAATGGCAAGTTTGTCCCTATGGCATGTCGCCTGCTGCCGCTCATCTGACTCTCCAGTATGTGATCTCATGACCCAACTTCCATCCATGTAATACGCATAGATACGATTAAATATATTTTTTTATATGATACAGCTACACACTTGAGCATTTGGAAGAGGAGCACAAGATGGATGTTGTGCTTTTTTTGGATTTTAAGACTGCGATTAATTAGTAATTTCATCGGTCACAGAGTATAATATATAATAGTAATATTTTTTGTATATAATATATATGATATAATATATATGATTATATAATTATATATATATATATATGTAGGAGTTGGGTACATGTATTGTGGGGTGTACTATAAGAGTATGTGTATATATATATAGATATATAGGGTTATATATGTGGATGTATTTAGTATTATAAAAACACTGATGAGAAGGCAATGTAGATGAATTTCTTGGCGAGTAACTGTACTTCTTTGGAATATTCAGTATCATACCTCTTCGTCTCATTCAGTTCACAATTCTCAGCAAACTAATTTCAAAATGATCATGATCAATAATCAGTCTTGACATATTGATTTTTTTCTACTCGTATTCGTTCTGTGAGCAGATTAGAACCAACTAAGCCTACTCACAAGTGTAACCTAGAGTAACATTATGTTTATATTATTTATTTGTATATCATCCGCAGCCGCACAGTCGGTCACAGGCGCACACACAGACGTGGGTCACTCTGTCTCTCTGTCCCTGTCCCAAGATGCTGGTCGTGTCCATTCTGCCTTCCTTTCCTTCTCTTCATCTGTTTTTCCAGTCTTTTCCCCCCATCCTCCCTTTCCTAATTCTTTTCCATCGCAAAAGAACCAAAACTGGAGGGGACGCTCCCGTCTGCTGGAGCGACCGGAGGAAACACTTAAAAGCGGGTCTGACTTCAATCTTGTCCCTTCACAGTATTCACCGCAGTTTCACCGCCAGTCACTGACTGAGGAGTCGAATGAGCCGGGATGAAATCGAGTGAAATGGAGTGAAATCGAATCCATGTGACTCCGGGGGCCGAGGCGGTGTGGGCGACGCTAGATATCAGTCCGACGGTAATAACTTGTTGCTTCCAATTCTAGCAGTCACGGGAGGAGGATGACTGAAATGACTCGAGGACCGCTCCTCGTCCTCCGAAGTGTCCGCGACGCCGTCCCTCGAGTTGCCACAGCCGGGTGGACGGCAAGTGCACCCGTTGTTGTGGTACCTTTGGTACGTCTTCTCGGCCACATGGATGCAGCCCTTACAGGGCCAGTAGAAACAGAGGCAGGGGAGGAGGAGAGACATGGCGCTCATGCAGCCCCACCGCCAGAACTTCCGATGCGGGGCACATGAACAGGGTTTGTCCGCACACATGACTCCGCCGTCCGGCTCATGGTTCTTGCCACAGTGGTAGAAGATAGCTTTGACACAGCAGAGGCAGGTCAAGTAGTCAAGTAGAGGTTCGGGGCCACAATGAATACTCTTGGAGCATATCCATCGGGAAGGGAGTGGTCGGGGCGTCGCACAAGCCTCACACCGGCACTTTCGACAGTAAGGACACACTATGGAGGACTCGGCCAACTTCACTTTCCCACCACTGTCCGCCGAGTCCTCTCCACCTAACAAAGATCTCTTCGTTGTTGGCTGAGTGAGGACCACTTCACCCTGACTACTTGTATCACTAGTATTTTTAGACTTTTTCCGCAGATTCGACGGAAGTCTCACTTGTTCCGCAGCAGTTACACTCGAGTCTATTCTGTTCTTCCGATTTGAGCTATTCGCTCCACTCTGGTGCTGGAGGATAGGGGCACCCAAGTACAAGTTCCTATGTCTCTCCGAACTGGGACGCGGTTGGTCTAAGGAGATGGGGCGGGCGGGCGGTGGCGGGCCTCGTCCATCACTCGGTGACCCCCCCACCGCCGCATGGACTGGGGCCAGTTGGGGGACGGACAGAGGTCTCACAAATACCGTCGGGTCACTTCCACCACTCCCGCCGCTCCTCCCGCCCGGTGACAAACTCCCCACCAACGGGGCTCCCACGAGGCGGGACGCGGCTCCCGGGTAAGTCCGTGTCGCTCCTCCACCACCCCCACCACCACCACCACCACTTGATCGGCGGGTAAATCCATTCCCAGCCATCATTCACACAAATATTCCTTTATCTCTACCCTTTTCACTCAGTGACACTCGTTATAAGTTCCAAATCCTTCATCTTCCAAATCCCACTGTCACTACTTCTCCTCCGAAACATTCACTTTTTTTTAAAATTAAACAACTCGTGAGCTACAGAGTACTCTCACCACCTCTATCCATTTTGAAATTCGCTAGAGCAATCACTGCTCTCATCACCAGTTCTTTTCGGATTTTAAACCTGTCTTTCATTCTTGACTTGACTGATCCCCACCCATGGCTCTCGTCTCCCTCCAAAATCTGAAAAAGACAAACAAACAAAAACCGTTTCATTCCACAAGTTATCACACTCTATCACTCTATATGTACTCCTATACACTTATACATTACCCACTGCACCTCCTTCATTCATCTATCCCAATCCTGCCTAAACCAGTACCAGTACCAGTCCCAGTCCCATGCAGTCTTCCCCAACCCATGCATCCAGCTACAGGACACAAGGACCCACACCGACCGTCAACCCAAACTACTCACCTACCCACCTACTGTATGCGCTATATTATGCACTACGTATCCTCTATCTAATTTCCTCCTCCGAATATTCGGACTTGGCGATGCACTTTGAATGGGAGTAATAGAATTAAGGAGAGACTATGTGATATGTGCTACAAACCTCCAGATTGCCCACCAGTTCAATTTCAATGGTACACATTACCGACGGAGAGCCTAGGACACAAGTCTGACGGAACCAACAAGAGGGCTTGTTGGCGCTCAGCAATTTCACATGTACACACACGGATGAGGAACCAGCTGAAGACGAAGACGAAGCACGTAAGGCAGAGACTGTGAACTTAGTGTGGAGCAAGACACATGGAGAGAGAGAGAGAGAGAAGGAAAAGAGGTTTTACGAGGAGTGGAGTGAGCAAATGTGGAGAGATGAAAACTTGTCTGCAGTTTATTATGCTCTGCTCTTCAGTCCAACTTGCTCCTTCCGAACTTCCTAACTTGAGCAACCTGACTACGTAGACTGTGTAGACAATATTTTTTCTGAACCAACTGAACCAACTTTACTGCTCAGCATCTGTCCTGCCTGCCTGGCTGGGACTCTGACTCTCATCACTGAATGGGGAAATAAGGGGATCGGCGGCGGACGGGCAGGAAGACGAGAGAGAGAGAGACGGCAAGGGAAGATTCTCTTGTGTGTGTGTGTGTCTTCGGCAGCCGAGGCTCTCTCGTCGTCGTCGTTCCTTTCCTAGTTTTCTGGCCACTTGGCCAGGACGAGAAGGATCATCTTGTTCTACCTACACGGAGACTCTCTCGTCTTTGCATTCATTTCTCTCTCTCTTCCCACCCCACACACCATCCGTTTTATTCTCTCAATTCTGCTCCCATCACCCGCGGCAATGAGGATCGACGCCAGAGCCACACCACGCCAACTCACTCACGAAAACCTCTGGCTGAATGAAACACGCCCTTCATATGAATGAAGATTCAGCGTCGCCAACACCAACGCACTACTCATCATCTCCAACATGTACAATCAACTTTACATTCTCTTCCACACCTATTAAGACAAGCTTAATATCCCAGCCCATCTCCATATAACGACTCCTGTCACACCCTTTCTCTCTTGTCCATAGCCTCACTTCGTAGTCCTAGTCCTCTTCGTCTTCGTCTTCTTCTTCTTCGTCTTCTTCTTATTCTTCATCCTCGTCTTCGTCTTCTCCGTCTTCTCCTGTCCACACACATCCTCTAGGAACGACTGCAGTCCGAGACTAAGGAGACGAAAATCAATCTTCCTCCGTCCAGACGCTCCGCTCTCTCACTCCACTCTCATTCTAATATCTAATCCATAAACACTTACCTTCCAGACCATCGCTCATCAATCCTCTTGTCTTTAAATATGTCGTGTCAGAGACTCCATCCTCCCCCCAAAAAATATCTCAAATAATCTTTCATTCAATCCAATAACCACAACCACCTCTACCTTCTGACACAACATCCATCCATCCATCCATCCAGGCCTCCACACACTCAAACAGTCAAACAGCTCAACAACAACTTTACACACAGTCAAAGTCCACTGCACTAAACTATACCACACTCCTCTCATGCTAATCTAATACCAGTCTCAGTCTCAGTCTCAGTCTTAGTACCAGTACCAACTACACGAGTCCACGCATAAACTCCATTCAAGACACGTTACACAATTATTACGATACACACACACTCCTGACATGACACTATGTAGACATATAGAAGGGAAAGATCCCGCATCATCATGATTTAAAAGCTTAAAGCTATACGATCAGAGCACAAAAAAAGTTGCATAGTTTTGTGACTCTCTTATATAATACTACATTTACTAGTCATGATCCAATTGAAGGCTAATATTATTACAAGTCCAGTTCAAATTCAAAATCCACACAGTGAAGCTGATACTCATTGTCAGTCACATTAATACTCTGCACACACTCCCCGATACCATACTGTATACCATGAGGCCATCCGAGAAAGTGCACAAACTAAATGACATTACAGAAAAAAAATGTAAATCTAGAATTCTTCCATTATATATTGATTTTGATTCCATTGAATCCCACTCCAAAATTCTACTCGATTGGAATTTGCATTTAGTTTTTGACTCCTCATGTTCACTTCACACCAATATCGGTCTACCTACCCGTTCAATATGATATTTCCCATTATGTGACACATCCCAATTCGTTGAATCTCATCAAAATACAGTACTGGAGAGAGAGAGAGAGAGAGAGAGATTAGAGAGATACACATTAAAAAAAGTACAGATAATTATAGATACAGTCTCAAAGGAAAGTACCTACCTACCTACCTACCTGGCTGCCTTCTATCTTTCTATGCCTATACCTACCTACTTATTTATCCACTCGACTTTAAAAAAAACGAAAGCTAAAACTAAAACCAATAAATAAAAGAACAAATCACTAAAACCCATTGAGCTCACTCCTATGCATGGTCCGAGTGGGAATAATGGACTTTATTACGGAATAAGATGAGCTTCATCATGCTTTAGCAGTGACCTGTTCAATATATCTAGGTATAACAATACCTTCTATATAGGAATAAACTGTCAAGTATCATCAACGGGACGAAGCTCTGACTGAAGAATGAGTGTATTACAAAGTACCAACCACCAACCAACTTATAGAGGAAGCCAGTTAAGTCCGTGGAGGCTCCCAAACTACCAGCACCAGATATAAAAAGAGATACACTGTGTAGAGATACATATGGAGATATCCCTATAGAGTCAAGTCTCTCACTCGGACTACGGCTCGGACTTGAATAAACAAGCAAGACAATGAAAGAAAATAGAACAATTTGACTAGTTTATCACAAGTCGGATGTCATAAAAAATAAACTGAGCATATATTGACTCTCGGAGAGAAGAGTTCATCATGACTGCCGTTTATACGAATGAAATTTTAGGAGTTGTAACTATTTAGTTATGACACGACACTTGAGCTCTTTCAGCCCCAGCCATTGTCCATGGCTTCATGCTCGAGTCTCAATTGGATTTTTGACGGTGTGTTTACAAACCTTGATAGGAATTTCTTGTACATTGCACACTGCACACTACTACTATACTACCTATACTACCTATACTACCTATACCCACTACTCCATGACTGACTACATTATTATGAGAGAGAGAGAGAGTGCTTATTAGTATATAAGTATATTAGTCCTGGCTCTGGTTTCTAGTTTCTGGTTTTGACTTTGGTACTGGTGCTCCTATGCATGGCCGGTATAGGTAGGTAGGTAGATTTAGTTTAGTTTTTAGATAGGTGGGTTCCGTTCTTACGTCTGATTACGAGCTCCGTTCTGATTATGATCCATATGAGTGAATGGGTAGTACGTTGGAGGATGTGTGTGTGTGTGTGTGCGCGCTATCGGACTGACTGAGTGAGTTGGGAGTTGTTGAAGCATCAACAATGAAGCTCGTGCTTATCACTCTTTTATCAGGGACCCATTGGAAGCGCTATTGGAAGCGGAGCATGAGAATTATGGTTTTAAACATGATAATGTAATACAAGAGAGATAATATATAATATTATTATTATTACAGTATATTATATAGGGAAGGGAAAGGGTTGAGGAGTTGGGATGAGAGAGAGAGAGAGAGAGCTATGGAATGGAGTTGAGAGTTGAGCCATGAAAGTCGCTCTGTGGAAAAAATTTGACACTTGCGAAATGACCTCAAGAAAGGAAGAGTTCAACTCTCAGCCCATTTCCAGGGGTGTCTCTTCTTCCTTTCCTTCACTCTCATCCTCATCCTCAAAACCAAACCAAACCAAACCATCACACATACACACACACACTCACACACACACACAGCATCCACAGCATCATCATCATCATATCATCCAGCCTGATGAGCAGAGCACAAGTTCTACACACATCTTTCCTGTATGTATCTCTCTTTCCACAGACACACACACAGAACTCCAACAACTATTTACCAATACGCAACGCAACGCAGTCTAATGTAATGTAATGTAATGCAATCCAATGCAATGCAAGAGAAAACATAATATCAGAGCTTTTATCTTCAACTTCCACCAAAACCAAATAAACTGCTCCCGCTTCCCTATATAGTATAGGTGAAGGAAGCTATTATAAACAAATCCACGTATCCACGTCTCTCACTTTTTAGAAGTCGTACCTACATACTTTACCTATCTTCACATACACACTTTTTATTCAGCAACAACTCCAGTACTCCAGTCACTGAGTGAGTAGGTACCTACCAAGGTATGATCCTAGGAATAATGTCAGTAGAGAGACAGACAGACAGACTAACAGATGGACGTCTCTCACATCTCCTGGTCCCTTATCTCATAATAGTCCGAGGAGTAGTGGTAGTAGTCGTAGTAGTACAATATATAATTATGATCGTCATCGTTAAAAGATTAGTTCTCGGCGCAGAGTGACTGCCTCGTGGCCGCAGAGCAGTTGAGTCTCCCGTTCACACAACCAACACAACCGAAAGTCTAAGTGGATGATGTACACGGCAGGACGAATAAATTAAAAGCTATTAAAGTCAACCAACACTGATCATGAGTCGGATCACATCTTTAATAAGAGAAGTCATGGACAGACTCTGCTCTCGTCTCTCTCTCTCTCTACTAATCCCTCACTACTAAATCTCGACATAATTTAGTATAGCAAAATATGCCACGAGCCTCATACAAAACTTTGAAGGTCTTGACAACCATATTATTAAGAGAGTGAGAGGCTCAGTCTGTAAAAAGGAAAATCCGGGTCATCTACTAGGTACTATAGGTACATATATTAAAACGATTTTAAGTTTTGAGTTTTTTTTTGTTTTCGGTATGTACAAAAAAATATGTTTTAGACCCAAAGTACGAATGGTCGTGCTAACCTAATTAATGACATGGATTTTAGTCGTAATTCACACGAGAGCTTTGGGAGATAGGAACTGGCTGACCATAGTGGGTAAAAGGTTGTGAATTGGAATCGAGACAATTCCATAGCTCTGACTGTTTAAAGTACAGTCACTACTTGTGGAAGGGAACCTTTTGCTTACAGGATATTTGCATTCAACACTCCTTAATTACATAATATGGCTTAAGCGGAATACACAGCAGTTTTACACATTCTCATCAATTCAATTTATTTATACTGTTTAAACTCTAAGGTAATTTACATGTATCTCTGTATCTCTCACTCGCTATGTAGCCATATAGTCGCATCCCTATATCTCTCTCTCTCATTGTCTTAACCCGGTCTCATCTCGGCTCGGATCTCCTATATAGTCATCCATCAGCCCACTCCATTTTTTCACCTCTGGCCAGACGGATGTGTCCCTGCTCAAGGACAACTCACGAAGAAACTAACAATTCACCAAAACTCCTCTACTTCTACCATCTGTCATACCTTCCATCTGTACGCTCTACAAACATACGTAGCTGTAGCCTCTCATTTGACTCGTGACCCCTTATATATCTCCATAACTAAATCCTGAAGCTCAAAAATCAAAAAAATTCTATTAGTTTGACTTTTGAAGACCGAAAATTCTACCCTCTCTCCAAAATAAAAAAGAAACTAATTCCAATTTAAAGAGTATCAAATGTATAAATTTCAATCCGCTGCAGTTTTTTAAATCCTTCTTAAAATATCTACTCCAGCTGCTCTGGTCAACGCGAGTGTCTCACTTTCGGACCAATTGAGAAAAAAACATGGGCAAATAGTAGGTAGGTAGCTACCTACCTAAGTAATGATATACATTCCATCACTCCATTTCTGTCCTCTCGCCTCTCATTCAGTCAGTGTTCAAGCGGAGCAGTTGCAGTATAGGAGGCAGAGGAACAATATCTGTATGTGCGTGTGGACTATTGTATCTGTTTTTTAATGAAATCTATTACTGCATGAACTACAGGACGGTTGGCTATATAGTATGTAAGATAGCTTAGATACGACGGTCTGAGCGCATAATATTATTATGAGGAGAATTAAGGATATAAATTGAAGAGTGAAGGTTGTGGGTGAGCTGGATGGAGATGGAATATGGAATTGAAATGGAATGGTTTTCTACACTCACACTATGTCTTTCTGTATTATATCATTGTGAATGCTGCCGAAGGACAACATTGTGATTTTAATTCTATATGGATATGGAGATGAAGAGACAGAGTAGATTCCCTCACAGAGACACTCTCATCATCATCCCCAGTCATGTACATCCCTATATAATTGTCTATGTAAGGGAAGGTAGATTATGATTATGAAGCCGCGTACACTATTAATTCCACTCTCCTCAGTCCAACTCATGGAGTACATAATGGCCGACTCATTCATTGAGTAAAACACGACAGAGGGAACACAACAGAGCCACTAAAACAGAACGAGAAGAATGAGCAGAGAGTGAAGAGCGCGTAGTCCACTTAATACCTACCTACCTACTACACTCCCCATATACATTTACTACCTACCTACCTACCAATAGGTACCTACCTACCTTGGTAGGTACGTGTTTACAGTTTACACCACACAGAAACACAACCACTCCTCATCCGTCCGTCTGTAAAGGCGTAAAAAGTCATGCCATTGATAGTATAGTATACAGTGCGACTCGAGCCTGGGCCTCCAAGCTCTGGTCCTGGTCATTATACAGGATGTAAAGACATCTTCTACATCTATAGGTATATCACCTCCAACTCTTAATTCAGAATTATCACAATGTACGCCACGCACTCGGACTCGCGGACTCGGACTCCGTAAGTAATGCAAGATGGTGCTATGGAATTATGGAATTTCATTTATGTATTCTTAAGTCATATTTTTACAACTTGTAATATCTCAGTATAGACTTTATAAGATATTCAATTATCCCTAACTTAGTCCGTCCATAGTGAAATGGAATTGAATCCACAAGTACAAGTACAGTATGGACTGATGATGGCGACTGCGACTGCTGCTGCTATTAGCAATACAATTAATAATCCTGTGCTTGTCTCCTACAAGAGTGAAGACAAAGAATATGTATACCGTCAAGTTGTAGCGACTTCGTCAACGAGATGCATTTTGATACCATTGAATCAATAAAACTTTACCTCCATCACCACACCACACCACACCACACCACACTACAGCCACAACTCACAGCTATAATTACTATTCCAAAGAGTGACAAGAAGAGAAAGTGTTTTTTTTTGTCTTCTAATATAAACCTTTATGAATGAAGTAATATATCACATAAATTCAAACTTGAGCTTCTTTCCAACATTAATTCATTCATGATATAAATAATAATAGATATTTATACCCCCTACAAAGTACCTACCTACCTACGATGGTGTTGGTGATGGTGATGGTGATGGAGACACTCATAATATAATTACGTGTACAATATGCATTTGCGCAATATTATAATAAAATTTCAAAAGTTTCAAAACCAGAGAGACAAAACCTGCTGAGATAAAATCAAGACAATTCCATGTCCATCCAAGAATGTAAATGAAATGTACCGACCCAAAAAGCTTGTAACACATTATTATACACACGGTATATAATATAGAACATTTGAATATATGTACATATATCTCTCCTTCAAACTTATCGTCAGATGTGCAGATTGGAGATACTAGTCACTATAGTCAGCCCTGCAATAATTCTACTAATTCTAATTCCATTCTAACTAAGATGACAATGACAATGACGCTCATCATCGGCTCCAAATCAAAACCAGATCATATGAGTGGTGATGATGGTTACAAATGATGAAGGGAAAAAAATAAATGTACATTTAAAATGTTTAAAAGGCACTCAAGGAATGCAATAAAATTACCCATGTATTTTACTTTGAATTTCAAATGTTTGATCAATATTCATATTATTCTTTTTCATGGACACCATTAGTCTTATTTAGGGGAAGTTTTTATTTGCTTTTTAGTCCATTTGCCTTGCCAACTCTGTTTATCTCTCTCTGTCTGTCCATAATAATATTATGTCCGCATCCTACATTGAATTTTAATTCCAATATTATAAATTTGTCATCAGCGAGAATGACACTCTCGGACTATGGCTTCCTTGGACTTGGGCTTGGGAGCATCTATAATTACACTAACTATACATAAATTTTGGTAAATAAGTACAGAGAGGTATTTGGGTATTTTTGTTCCTTATTGTGTACATAGGTATATAGGCACGACGGACACTCCCGTTTGTCTGTGCTGTGTGGTGTACCAAAACCAGTACCAAAACCAGAGCTACCAGAAACAGGAGAACTATCGATAATACCGATAATAAGTTATTATCGGAAACAAAACATGTTTCGTGCTTCTGTTTGTCATCTCACTTTGTGTTCTACCTGTGTACGGCTCGCTCCTGAGCGAGATAGATGAGACGCTCGCTTGTTCGTCGATCTTCGTCTTATGGATTTGGTTGTACCTTCTTAAGTAGGTATATAGGGTCCCTTATATTATATTACCTACATTACTTCCCTCTGCCTTCTGCGCCACTGCCACTGCCACCCCGAGATATAAAAAACTAAGTTACAAACTGTTAAAAAGAAAAACAAATCTGTTGAGATGGATATATATAGAGGGCTCAATACAGTTGATTTGAGACTTTAAGACTTCCAGGGTGACCAGTAGTAGTGGCATAGCAGACGCACATAATTCATCCAGAGAACCTTTAGTCCTATCTTTCTATCTGTCTCTCTCTCTCTGTCTACTCGTCTACATGTCGTGTACTCGCCAGTACAACAATCCAACTCCATACTTACTAAATCTCAATAATCATATCTTTCCCCCTTATCCATTTACGATATATGCCCCTACCTACGGTTGACGGTTTAGTACACAAATTAAATGACTCCCTTTTCGATATCTATTGAGAAGTTTGGTGAGGGCAGCAGATGAGGCATAGGATCTATCTGTAATAAAAAGTGACTCTCTTGAATTTATTTTACCCTCCTATCCTACTTGATGAGTCTCTTACTCGTCTTAATCCCACTCGTCACATCACGTAACAGATTATATAATATGTCTCACTAGTCAGAAGGTTCGTAAAGAGCTATGTACTTACTATATGATATTAATGCAGCATATATATATATATGTAATTACTATATACCGTTTGGATGGATTTGGATGTATGGATGAATATTATGATACTGATAGATATTTATAAATCTCAACTGCACTCCAATTCCAACCATAATTTTTTTCCTCCTTATTATTGACTTGAATTTATCTGTACAGTCAGAATATATAGAGAATGCAGAGCATATTGTAGAGCTATGTCCGTCCATGGAAGGTTTTAGATTTACATACCTATACCCCTGTATGTAATTCCACGAATAACTGGCACTGGTATATCATCTGTATCAATAATCTCAGTATCGACCATTAACCATATAATAGTCACGGACTGGCCTGTCGTCGTTGTCGTTGTCGTCTTCGTCGTCGCCCTGTCGTTTCGTTATCGTACGTCAGATAGGCAGTGGCATTAAGGAGGATGGTAGGAGATTCCACCTTGAGAAAATCCTGATAACCCTAATACTACACACTACGAGGATATATAGTTATATATATATGTATGACATCTCCAAACTCCAAGGGAGGCAACGACAACGACTATAGTAGAGTAGGTCTTCGATCGTACGGATACGTTATTACTCACTTACGCTAGACGTTTAAGTAATAAAAACACATACAGGGAAGAGACGATTAACATTAACCATAAATATTATTAGTTGGTACTGGTCCTGTGGTTGGTGCTCTGACTGGTGTAGCCTTAAAAGCTTATCTCAAAAATGAAGAGAGAGGCAGACAGATAAAAGAGCCAAAAGGTAAACTACTACTTACTTAAGGTAAATTACTATAACACCTCCTCGCTTTCCTTGTCTCGCTCAGTCAGACTTGTGCCATAATAAATTCAACCATCAACCCAATAATAATAATAATAATAATAATAATAATAATAATAATAATAATAATAATAATAATAATAATAATAATAATAATTGTTCACAATAACCAAAAATGACGACCACGACTGCGAGTGACGAGGATAAAATTATTAACGGAGATACACTCATAAGTAATATATTTGATTCTTTCACATTTAATTTCCCTCAACATTTTTAATGTTAGTGTGGTTCATTACTGGGGAGACTAGGAATACAATTATTATCATTGTCACTGATTTAGAATTAATCAAGTCAATTTACTACGCCGAGATAATGAAGCTTCTGTAATAATTAGACTCTCTCCACATCCTTTAACTGCTACGTGCTACCTACTTACGGTTACGGTGATGGTTCGAAAAAGCGCCGGGTTTAAATAACCATTATAACCCATGTTGGTCAAACTTAAAAAATAACAAAAACATTGTAATTTTGAACGTCTTAAAATTTAAAAAATTAAATAACCGCCACGTCTCAAATAAGCGTCAGGCTGTGAGTCCAAAAAAAATTCAATAGTCAAGACCCGGCGATTATTCGAAAAAATACGGTAATTCATATTTCGGATATCCCATAATCCGATCCCATGAAAAGGAAAAGCTATGCATGCATATGTATCTAAATACAATTACCTACCTATGCATCCCTTATAATCTATAACACATCTTACACTATAATTGTATAGCTATGCATATAAGAAGAATCAGGGGCTATATATATCACCAACACTACGTGACTTTGACGTACGCTACGTAGTTAGTCTGTTGACATGAAGCCAAAGCTGAGCTCACTGACAAATTGATGGGGAAAAACGAACTAAACTGAATCTCCATATTGACTCTAAATTAAACGAAGCTAAACTAAACTAAATTTCTTTTAGAATAATAAACTTTGCAAGGAGCATAGACAAAATGGGATGGAAATGGAGGGAGACGCGTGAACTCATGACATTGCTTGACCCCTCACCATCTCTACACTACCTACTATATTTCATTATGCAGATATGGATTTTACTCTTGTAAGAAATGAATTCCTTCCCGCATATTCTTACTTTAAAAAATTTCAAATCTTGCCTAGGCACATAACATAATCTGAAGTGTACAGGACACACTATTTAAATTCACACAACAACAACAGCAGCAACAACAACAACAGTACTCGAGCTATATGCCGACAACCAACTGAACAAGGAACAAGAACCCGGCACCGGCACCGGCACCAACACCGACACCGACTAACCGCAAAATTGAAAGTCAGTCAAAACTGAAAAAGGAAAGAGGCGCTACTACAGAAGAGCTTAATTGTGAGAAGTAGCAAACGGGAAACTCTTGGAATTGAGCGGAGAGAAATAGAGGCAGAGAGAGAAGAGAGAGATGAATAATAATAATCATAACTACAGAAACTCTAGGATTAGAGGAAGAGACATAAATGACAGAGTTAGGAAAGCTGAGACTGATTTGATTAGGAAACCACAACGATCAACTAGGAACGAGCAACCAGTCCAAGTGTATCTATGTGTACATCTCTATCCAAGTATGTATCTCAGGACGTGGGTTGTTCTTATGTAGCTGTCGCATTCCTCTTGAGGCTTCTCGCTCATCTGGCTCTGGCTCTGGCCGTGATGTGTCTGACGAATTCAAATTCAAATAATATCTGAATGAAGCTCTCTACGTTCGTGAAGCCAGAGCCATAGTTGAGCATCCGCCGCATATCTATATACAACTTTGAGCATAGTACAGATCCTCATCCTCAGATCATTGCGTCAAATGCGCAAAGCTTCCTTAGGCTACGTAGAGGGACTACTACACACTATAATAGTATAATTAGAGCTACATTCTACTGTAGGCACAGAGAGAATCCTCTTCTAGGGACATTTCTTGCGAGAGAGACACACACACACACTCATCGTGAGGACATACAGCCGCAGCATAAGGCCCAGCATAAGAAAGTCTAGGTAAATAAAATGAAATGAATATAAAGAAAGATGAAAAGTCTGTGAATGGAATGGTCATTGAGGACGGAGAGGGAGCGAAAGGGAGAGAGAGAGAGAGACGAAGGATCAATGATGAACGGCGAACGGAGTAAAGAGAATGAATGAAACTATAATATTGTAAGTAGGTAGTTGGTTCGGTAGTTGTAAGTTACTCGCAGAAACTTTTAGTTAAAGCCTATCTCTCTCTCTCTCTACCTCCTACATCCTATCTACTCACTGGTGCTCAATACTTTTGAGTAATTCAATGGGGACTCACTGCTCCTACTACAATCATTCAGTAGTCAGTACAGTTCTGTACAAGTTGTATTGGGATCGGCATCGGTGTCGGCATCGGCATTGGAATAGTAAAACTCTGTATAGTGATATATAGTATGTAGCGTCCACACTTTCAACACGACATGAACGACAATAATGACTGAACGACAACGGTCAACGGTTGACTTGACTCGACTCACGGTGACGACAGAGTCACAGTGGACAGCAAGCAACAGGAGCTTCGTCATGTCAGTCCTCTACCTTACATATCTACATTGAATAGATCCCTATTTTTTTCCTATATAGCATCGAATATGCGCACATATAATAATTATAATAATATAATGTGTTGAATGGAGATTTGGAGATATCTTGAGACATTCTAGAGAATTATAGGAGGTAGTAGTAGTAGTAGTAGTAGTAGTAGTAGTAGTAGTAGTAGTAGTAGTAGGTAAGGGAATCTACAATCTACGGTACCACTATAGGTATGTACCTACCTATGTAGGTTTCCTATACTTCTCTCTTGAACTCAATGGACTCCAACTATAGGTACATAGTACAGAACCTACCACTGACTGAATGACTGAAAAGAGCAGAAACTTATTACAAACTAGAAGTCGTGTAGATTACCATGCACACAGAGTAATTATACCTTTGATTCTTGATCTTGTGTGCGGTTGCATACCATGTAGAATTCCTATACATTATAATATATGTGAATCTAGTAGAGTACAATAGTAGCAAGTGCAGCATACTGTAGTAATAGTAGTTGTAATAGTATAATTGTAATTGTAGAAAGGAGTTGACGTTGACTTGACGGTGGTTGGTGGTATTGGTATTATTATAAAATATATACCTATATAGTGGTATATACATATATGTGCATGAATTCAGACGTACACCTGCTGCCTACACATTATTGTAGTATGTTTAATTGGAGGTATACACACTACTCATACTGCTGAGAAGCGTCAGATAAAAGTAGTAAAGATGGTGGTGTGTAGTCTTATAAACTATTACATACCTAAGGTACATACATGATGGGAGAAAAAAATATCGTATATATATATGTTTGTGTAGTAATATAAGAGAGAGAGAGAGAAAAAAATATTGAATGTTCGTTCATACCTTGACTGATATATTTAGAGATACGATGGGAGCAGGAGCTCTGGTCTGCGCGAGAGTGAGTGAATGAATGAGGGAGAGAGAGAGAGAGAAAAAAAGAAGGTTAATGGAGAAAAATTCCGCGAAATCGTAACTCACAAACAATTGCCACTTCACTACTTATAATTCCTCTCGTCGATCCTCTCATCCAAATCCAATATATATAATAAATTAATTTCCTCCGTCGTCCTACGATTTCATTCAACTCTCAATAATAGCTCCCTCACACCCTTCCACGCACTGAGGAGATATTAGCTGATGACGACGACGAGTAGGTATATTTTTTTTTGTTGATTGACTTTATTATTATTTTTATTATTACTGTACTACTCCTTATTTGTGGTGTGTAGTGTAGCGTTTAGAACTCAGTTTATATTCATATATTGTAAAATTATTTTATTATATTTGAAGAGTGGATAGTCGCACCGCACCGTATGATCTTGGATTCCCGACTCTCCTCCCAAATGGCAGTCGGTATCGATATCGGATATCGGTATAATTATATGGTATAATAAAAAGCACAGGAAGCTTGGTGAATATTTTGGATTAATTGGAACTATAGGGATTTTGCTAATTGTGGCTGTTATGTTGGGCAAAAACTGTGGTGATGTGTACTTACAACTTGTCGTGTCTCTATATACTTTTAAGTTATTCTCGAACAATTTCCCTGTTGTGGAACTGGAGTGGTCGAGATGTGTGATGAGGTGATGGTGATGACTTGGGCAGTATTTTAATTTTTGTATTTACCGAGGAGAGCTCCGGCTGAACTTAACTTTTGACTCCGGAATTGACTCGCTAATATGTACGTAACTTGGGAGAACTCCTCAATTCTGTCTCTCTCGAGTGGCTCAGTTAATAAGTTATTGTTTGTTGGTGGTGGAGATGATGATAATATGGTCGTGGTGGTGGAGAGGAGAGGAGCAGAAAGAGGTATCTCGGAGGTTGTACATGTGTACAGGAGGAGATGATGTTGTTTGTAGTTTATAGATGCGGAGATGTTGGACGTTGGTGAGTAGATAGATGGATGTAACTCAATGAATGTTGATGGTCGGAGAGGAGAATCAAGTCGAATTATTGTGAAGGAGTGTATTTGAACGTATCTCTGTTTGTTCTCTCTCTCTCTTTCTGTAAGTCTCTGTACTACGTGAGGCTTGATGGAGGCTTAGAGCTGGAAAAGGATGTCATATCCTGACTCTTTCAACTCGTTATTTGAACTATGAATGGATGGTTTCGTAAATGATGGTGTATGACGTGCTCATGGCTGTTCCTTTGCCTCTCAATTCTCTTGCCTCTGATAATATAATATATTATATAGCTTCTCCGTGGCTCTCTTCTGGCAATGCAATGGGATGCTTTAGTTTGCTTGGCTTTTTCCTTCGCCTTCACTGTATGTGGCTTTGGCTGCTCCTCCGTCTCTATCTCTCCTTGTGTGAGATGTGATGTGAATTTTTGTGCTTGCTCTGTGTGTGTGTGATGTGATGTGCTAGGCTTATTAGCCTAGCGTTCGCTCTGTGCTTCACTCTACTCTCTGGTGATCTTGCTTTTACTGGTTCTTTAACAACGGTGGTTGAGTGCTCAGTGTTCAGTTGTGTGATCCGTGAGGGTTGTGGGTGAACGGGTGCTATTGCAATTCATTCACAAAACGAGTTGTCCTTCTAACCATTTCTCTCCAACTCCTCCTCCATCTGAGAATGAATGACTGACGAAACTAAGCTTGGCAAGATCTCTCTCTCTCTCTCACTCTTATTTGGCTCCACTCCTCTATACGACCAACCAAAAGCAATTCTACTCGAAACCAATCTGAGCCACTCAAGTTAGCGCAGGAAATCACTTAACAGACAGCAGATTCTTCCCAAACTTCTCATATATATTTCTTCTTTCCATACTGCTGCCACTGCAACATTCAGGATTCACTATATATTATATTCACTCATCTCATTTCATACATACACAAGTATGAGAGGGTTATGTATACATGTAGGTAGGTAGGTACATATATACTATCTTACTATCCAGAGTTTCCACAACAGCTAACTAAGCTAGCTAACGTGAGTATATATCCACATACACAAAATTTCTCATTAATACACCTCTAGACATGTGTCCATGTGCACACATATATATATATGCAGTGTACATTTGAGCACTGAGTCGAACGGACGGACTGAGCTGTGGTGTGACTGTAAGGAACATATTATATTATTTACATACGAACATGAAATAGTGCTTGTATCCCATGGGGGTAAACATTACAACCACCTCACTATTAGTTAACATGAACATCGTACAAGCACAAACTACTACCAAACCAACTAACTATCTTTCTGACTTACCTAGCGACGTTCTTAATTCTTACACTATCTATAGCTAGTCATGTTGTTGTGTTGTGTACACACAGTGAGTAGTCACTCACACACATACCTACAGGATCTTATAAAAATCCTCAATTCGTTTTTTATAACTTGCTCATACATATAGTTGTGTAGCCTTCAAGAAAATCTCTAGCAAACCTTGTGCACACGCACAATTCTCCATCCAATCCTCCACAGCTATCTTCCTATCTATACGTATATATACACTCACCGTCCATCCCCAACTATTATACACAGCCGCTGCACTAACTACACATATATTATATCCACGTAGGTACTTGATTAGTATCTATCTACAACCACTGACAACCAGATGATATGCACGGTCCCTTATCCTACCTACCTACCTACAAGGACTGTGCCTAGGTAAGCTACCTATTGATTACATGTTGACTCAAGTCAGTGTAATAAGGAATAAAATAAATGCTGAACCCTAACCCTAGGGCAGGCTGCCCTACAGGAATGGTAAAATCGTCGAGTAAATGTATATATGACTGGTGCGGATGTGATGGTGGTATTTTAAAGGCAGGGAATTGTATTTACTACCACTCTATATAGTGTGTAGGTAGGTAGGTAGGTAGGTACATGTGGCTAGGATGTAGATAGGTGGAAATATTATACTATACAGGTTGTAGGTACTATACTGTAGAATTGTGCTCGACTCAAAAACTCATAGTCAGCCAGGAAGACACTTCCCATTATAATAAAATTGCATTAAGAAATGAACGATGGGCAAACACCCACGTACCGGAAACTGCTAGCTCCGTTGCACGTTTCTGGTCAACCCTCAGCTCATTTCATTCAGCACGCTTGGAGGATTTTCTCCACACACACACACACACACACTCACAAACAAGCAATTCAATCATTTTTATAAACATCCTTCACTCATATAATAATATGTGCTCTCATCCTCTCATACATGTAGCTATGTAATGCTTGTGGATCTTATTTGTGCTTTTGTATGCACCCACATGTAACGACGACTACACACTCCCTGCATAGCGTAAATCAAGTATTCAGGATTCATGTGATAGCGACGCTCACACTCACACCGAGTCACAATAATGTGAGTCTTAATACCAGCTACAGAATACAGACGAACGGAGTGCAGTCTGAGTGCTATGGGAATAATACTGTGAGAATTTCGGTGGTTGTACTACCAGAGAAAAGGGAACACTAAATGATATTTACGTATAATATATTATAGGGAATAATTACTATAGGAAACAATTATGTATTGTCCATTTTATTTTTTATTAACATAAATATTTATGCACATTTTTCAAGTATTAATATTAAGCTCACATGCACTGAATTGCGCTACATACGTTACATTAAAGAGGGAACGATTAAATGATTCTTACATTTGCCATTGTCTACCATGACTATATAAACGTCCACATTGTAGGATTGCTCACATTCTATTTTACAGACTGCAGCATGTGTGTGTGTGTAGGGACTGGATTACAATTTAGTTAAGAGGGAGTCGTATTTTTTTGGTGGTCTCCTTATCATAGCGATGATATGGATGAAATATTGGTTATTATTTACAAATATTTAAACATACATATAATCAGATACTGTGATGGTTGCTTAAGATTTAAATCTTGAGTTTATACACCTATTAAAAAGCACTGTTTTCCAAAGGACAGTCATCTTCTTTGTTTTACTCAAATAAATCGATATTTTAATCCGTCCACGCTGTCAACTCTGGACTGTAAGTGCTCACTCTGACACTGGGTTTTTGTATTATATAATTACAAGGTGGTATGTGCTGAATATTTGATTTGGTACTTGCTTAAAATTACCCATGTTGCCCTGAGCTTGAGAATAACATTTTGTTTTCCGTGATCATCATCATAATCATCATCATCATCAGATCATATTCTGTTTTGTAGAGTATATTTATATTTTGTCATCATTTTCATGGAAGTCACCAATTTTTATGTGAATTTCAAAGCGTCCACTCCATATTCCATTGTATTTTTGAGTATGTGTAAGTGACGTCAGGAGAGTGAATAATTATTAAATTTAAAGCACAAGGAATGGTGGAACAAGGAATTGCTATTTTGGCTAGTTATAATTTTTATGACTACTGATCTCATGAGACATCTATATGCATAATATATCTTACGGCCACAATATAGTAGGGACATTAGGTTACGTACGCTTCCCTTGTAAGACTCTATCTTGGGTTGTACATCTGTACATTCTACACAGTCCCTTGATTTTATTATCTAAATCTGATTTTAATGACAGCTGACTCATCTACAGATTCCCTTACTAAAGCTTATGTTCGGGATAACTTTAGGAAAATTAACAAGTAAATTAAAAAGAAAACAAGGTACGAAGTAAATACATATATACACCAAATTATATATAGGGAGATAACGCATTAATTTAGACTTTTGGCCAAAATGGTTAAGGTAGCGTGTGCTTCCCCAGATTTTCTATTATTTTTTGTTTGAAAGGACGAAAAAAGCTATGCTTGTGTTGGTGTACATTCAATTATCATGAATATTATGGAATTGTGTAAGTGAACAAAGGATAGAAGATATATGTATATGCAATAAAATGTGGTATGATTACGAGAAGGAAATGCAATACGTATATACAGCATAGATGTGTACATCTGAAATGTTCAAAAGTCACGCACGAGGTTTGATGTGTTGTTACGGCATGAGCATCAAATGGAAAGGCACCTCCGTAACTAGAGATTTTACTTTGAAAAGAATGAGAAGGGAAGCGAGATAAGAATAAAGTACCTATACATATAATAAGTCTTATCCTATCACATATAGTAGTAAAAGGGTCGATTGTCGATTCAAGATAAAATTGGCCTAAAAGCTTATATATTATATACTCAGGGAGCACACTGAAAGACGTCTAAGTAAATTATATTATGAGCGTAAAAGGAATTGTATGAAAAATATAATATCTAGAAATATTTCGTACGGCTCCACACTTTATTGTTAATCAAAATCTGTCAATTCCAAAATTTATTTTCTGGATAAAACAACGCTGTATTTTTTTTAAAAGTAAAAAGAAATGACATTTTTTTTTATTATCGTTACATAATTTCAAAAGTTTTCTTCAGTTCCATAATCAGATGCCAGTCACTCTTCTGTAGATCTGAACGAAAATAATCTTTACATGCATCAATTGATTCTCGAGTAATCTGCAACCAGCACACAAAACAAATGGTTTAGTACAACGGAACGAGTGCGTCCGCCGGAAATCCTTTTCCCGGAAATATTCACAGACAGAGAGAGAGAGAGAGAGAGAGGGAGAGAGAGAGCGAGAGAGGTTCAGCTCACTACCATGCCACCATCACCATACCAGCGTATAATGATGGAGAAAAAAGAGTGTGCTTTAAAATAAGTACATGTTTCATAAGTACCTTGGAGACCAAAATATCCGTTTCTTCGAAATGCCTTCCGAGTAATTTTGGGGTGTCTCCTGGAATCGGTTCAATTTTGATGCATACTTCTTGACCTTTTCGGGCGGATTCAATCTGTTTATGATTGATCTCAATACTTGTTACGCGGCCCAATTCGACGCACTAAAATACACACAAATACAAATCTATAAGATTACATACGTAGCTTGAAAACTAACTGGTTGGATAAGACTGGAGATTTAATGTATAACAACTAGGTACATATAGAAGCTGAGTTACACAGGGAGAGAGAAGTTGCACACAAGCTAACCAACTGAACGCAATAAAAAAATTAACACAATATAGAATTACGACGAGAGAGAGAACTGCCGGATGCTTTCAGGCTGTATGAACAGGAAAATAATAATTTTCAAATGGAAGAACCAAACATGGTACTCATTCATCATTCACAAAGAGTGCGAGAGAATGTTCCATAGTTTATTCAGAAAATACAAACGTAAAACGAGAGAGGGACGAGAGTGACTTAGTTTTGTCCTGCAAAATACAACATGCAAATGCAGTCCCAGCTTTACTATATTGATGACACACTCCTTCCTACTCCATACAGACGTCGGAAACCCTCATGCACTAACAAAAAGCCTGAGCAAATATTATATAGGAACAGTTATACCCTTAGCTGAGTAAGAATATCCAGTGAAAGGTTACTATAAAAAACTCAGAGCTACATACTCAGTAAAGGGACCCAAGCTCCATGACAAAGCAGAGATAACAAGAACTAACTAGAGTCGATTCTTGAACCATTCTGTTCCACAGAAATTTTACAATCATAACAAGTTCAATACGAACGACGGACGCGGACGGTATTAATGTAAGAAGTGTGAACTATCTGCTCCTAAGAAATAATAATACCCTAGCCACCTGTAGAGATTTCCGGCTTGGACAAGCTTAGGGCTAATCGTATAAGAAGAAAAACAGATACTTTTACTGCATTAGGGAATGATGCGAGGGGTTAACGTCGGAAAAGTAAGTAATCTAAGTAAACGGCATAAACTATTAAGGAGGAGGTAAGCCGGAAATTCATTGTTCTATTCCTACAGTGTGAACAGAAGGCATTTGGGTAGAAGAAGAAACTGGCCAGTACGTGTATTTGACTATACAAAATGTATAAAATACCCCCAAAAATTCTCCATTATCACTTTTCTGCCTCCAAGCTACCCATATTATAGCTTCACCAATTTATATAAGACGCTCCCAATTTTTACGACTACACTAATTTTGTCGAGCGCAAAAACCTATCTATGAATGAAAAACACTGTAAATATACAACGACGGCTTTATGAATGAAGAGACCGTCGCCGTCGTCTTTTCCTTCATTAACCATTTCTTCGACTCTCCTTTTTCTTCTAGTTCCCTCCTTATTATTACCTTGAGGCTCTCGGTTTGCTCCCGCTACCACACCACAACATCAATGAGTTACATCAAAAAAGTAGGCCCACATCTCTAATAATACCATATGCCATCCCTACCAGACTTCCGTAGTACGCAACAGTGAGCGTTTCATTCAACATCCTTTAAAACTCTTGCTAAGCGGAGCGTTTAAATTAATTTATCGTATCCCAGTACTCACTACCTCTGCTACAGATATATTATAGTCGAACTAACACGTATATAGACGTACATACGGTTAGGGTTCGGGAAAAAATTGTTTACAACTTATTTTCTAGGTATCTCGATAATTCAGCAGTAAATCGA
Organism: Dicyrtomina minuta; assembly: GCA_949802685.1. Taxonomy (NCBI): domain Eukaryota; kingdom Metazoa; phylum Arthropoda; class Collembola; order Symphypleona; family Dicyrtomidae; genus Dicyrtomina; species Dicyrtomina minuta. The sequence goes on from OX461809.1 coordinate 60,610,859, forward strand.
TTCTGAGGACGTAACATTGAATTATGTATACGAGATAGCCTAAATTACTCGAGCAGCCTTGAGATAAATTCTGAGTTGAACCTAAAAACGTAATACTGAAAAAAAAATATCTTAGCTCCTTATGAATATTTTGCTGTCCTAACAGGAAAATAAATTTAGAAGGCGTTCATCTACAAATCAAAGGCGTAATTGAAGTTTTTAGCTACTGCTTTTCTTCTTGGCTTTATATTGTATACAATAATATAATATAATACATACATACTATCCTTTATTAAATTCATAGTCTGTTTTGTATCTAGGTTCAGCTCGCTCACTACTGACTTCTACCCGCCATACATATTATATAGCCGGTAGACATTTCTATTAGTAACAGTTTTCAAATTACCTCACGGGCTGGAACACAAATTGGGGTTCCCTCCTTGATGATTCCAGCCTCCACCATCACTCCGACAACGATTGGATCCCGCGTGTTAAAAATAAACTACAAGCACAGAGAAATCCAAAATTATGTATCACTCATTCTTCTTTCCTCGACAGCTCAAAGACTCATATTACATACACTAGTCGTAGGTCCATGGTGTACAGTAGTATACAGAGGAATAAGCGAATAGTATTAAACTGAAAGTTTGCCAATCGCATTCCACAAGTTAGGCTGTATAAAATTGTGTGAGTGCATACCTGGGGAAGTATCTTCAGTTTACAAGGGAAGACGGCAACGTGCTTAAACTCATCTCTCTTCTTTGCTTTCAGTTCATCTTGATACGCCGTAAATTGATCAAAGAGATGGTAAATAATATCAGCCTACAGAGAATATTAATAGGTATATGATTATTTATGTAGAAACATTACAAGCATTTCGTATACCTACTAGTATGTATACACATTTAATTAAATTCTATCTTAGGCTATGAAGAATATAGCCGATGACCCAAACTCTTATTTGTATCTACAGACAAATCATATCATGGATAGATCATAGATATGATGCATTTTAAACCTTTCTATTTCAAAATTCCACTGAATTTGACTTACCCTGAATATTCTCACATTCAGAGTGTCCGCCAAATCTTGTGCATCTCTTTCGACTTTGACGTCAAATGCAAGGATCACGGCATACCTATAATTAAAAAAGATTCATCGCAATAAATGACATGTATATATTTTACACCGGGCAAACACATGACTTACATCTCCTGTCATTATCTTTTATTATATACAAAATCTTTTTGGGACTCTGAATTTTCCGGCAGTCATAACAAGGAGAATTAAAAAGAAATAATCAGGAACTGTAAGCCAGCCCAATATCTGCACAGGACTCCGTATTCACTAAAAATGACAGTAACAATTAAGAGACGAAGAGGAATGTCACCACTGAAATCATTCTTATCATCACTGAGTCTCTAAAGGAAAAGCCTATGCACGGAGCACATCACGCAAGTACGTGTCAACGTAAAAATTATGTAATGTGTAGTCCCAAATATTCATTGGGCTACAGACACACTCCAATGTAGAGTAGAGAAAATCAAAGTAACTAAACTAACACACGCCCACAGATATGATCAATTTGTTATTAGACTTACTGGCTGTCGTGCTCCAGCATGATGGATGCCTTCATAACGTCCTTCTTGACAACAGGACCAATGCGGATGCCCGAGTACTGTAATAATAAAGCAGACATTCATACATAAACAGAGTGAAGGAGATGAACACAGGGTTGAATGTTAATGCTAAAACTTTTTGATAGAGCGTTACTATCGAATCCTCTCATCCTCTCTCGCTCTTTCATGAAATCAAACTCAACGTCCGTCGTTGTCGTTCAAACCGGGAAAGAGCCAATAGTCACGGTTTCCTGTCCCTATAAATCAGTTAAATCACGACCTACATGGATCTCACACAAGCTACACGGATGAATGCAGATGATAGTGAGTGAGTAATACTATGAAGGGTCTCCACTTCCGCTCCTTCCTCCAAGGACTTATCACGAAATAGATACAGACCAGAGCATAGACCAAGTATACTATGAGTCTACAATGAAAAATGGAACTGAAATAGTAAGGCGATTACAATACAATTCATCGAAAATGATCCATGGAGACGGCAGTAGTGTGTGTAAACCCTTCTACTCCTATACAGGATGAGGATGAACCACCACTCTTACTACCTGTCTTCTCTGTTTCCCTTATCTTCAGTCATTCTGATTCTCTCTACCATCCATATGGTCTTCCTATTTATTCACTCTCTTCGCTTTTCCTGTTGTTCCTTTTCGTTCACATTAGAGGCACACCTGCCTCCTCCGTCCAACAATACGGACCGTACGCAAAGCACAGAGCCCAACTCCCGTCCCCGTCACATCTGTACACTAGGACTAACTCACTAAGCTTGGAAATACTAACAAACCAAAGAACCATTACCATTACGAGGAAATCGGCTACCTTTCATGTCTTATTATTTCTTGACTTCCTTTCCCATTACGTCTTTTGGAAAACTTCCATTTAACATATAATTTCTCCAACTTACAACTCCCAGCTCCCTAAAACATACAAAACTACAATCTCTCCTGAGCCACGCTCAAAATACAATCTCCCAACGACACCACCATCTATCAATATGTATATACATATATACCGGCTTAAGTTATTACACAGTGAGTATGAACTCAAATCCGAATATAGTGTTCTCCATTAATGCATTTTTCCCTTCCCTCATATCCAGCCTGGCATATTATTCTTGCCCATCCATATATTAGCTATCTAATAACAGTCCTGCCCAAGAGATGAGCCTTTCTTACTCTTCCCCTTCTCGAGCCAGACATATTTATATAAAGCTTCGGCAATTACAAAACCTCAGCAGACTTCATGAGGGTCTTAGCTAAACAGGTAGTAGCTACTATACTTATCTAATACAATCTCAACATAGCTTTTAATTAACTGTTCTTTCTCCTTTTCTTTTTCGTAAATATTTATTACTATTCACCTATGCACATCCTTCATACCACATGATCCGTTTCAGTAGTTACCCTTTTCCTAGCACATCTTAACTTCCCCAACAACATCTATTCTTTATGTGTAAGAAACCAGACAAGTGGCCTCTCGCTCTTTCATACAAAATAAAAATTACCAGACCAGATGACTGAGTCGTATATCGTATATTCTAAGAGTAAAATAAAATTATGCCCTGATACAGGTTCTAACAGAGGAAGTAGCAGCAAGTGACACGATCTTGATGGAACAAAATGCTAAGGGAAAAGTGAAGGGTTACAGCACATAGGCATAGAAACCTCACCGCGTTGGTGGTTGGCCACACAACATACGGAGTAGAGCACGAAGGAATGAGAAACACTTCGCCAAGAAATTCGGGACAAGATTTCATGCACATAAAACATGAGTAACAAAAATAAATAAACTGCATACGCGGTAAATTTTGGACTAGTACGAAGATAAATAACCTAATCATAATCATCATTACGTCATACCAATCACAAAACAAAACAGAGGAATTCGAAATGTAACTTGCCATGCGTATTAGGGCATAAGATGTAGAGGGTGATGTGATGATACATAATTGTATCTACAATTAAGTACATACACAACGCAAAGAATGACAGCTGTAATGTAAAACACTAGCGTAAGATCACGTAGGTTTAGTACGTAACAATTTACGGAATGCATCGCTTGAGTTAGCAATAAAATAAATCCAAAATAATTAGCTATTAAATATTCCGCCGCTCCCCTCCCAATTGGCTTAAGTTTTAAATCACTTGGTTGAACTTATTCCGATACACAGGAATTATGCGATCGGGAGAGAGCAAGTAACAAGAATAGGTAGGTCCACCTACATGTTATGATTTGCTCTCGGAGTATAAAGTTTGAATGAATGAGAAAGACAGAAAGGATGCAGTAATTAACGGAAAGACGGTCATTTCGCCCTTGATTACTTGAGTGGAAAACTATCATACCTCTAACTTCCTTCCTAACAACAAACTCCCTGGAAAAAACTCGATTTCCCACAGACTCAATTTGCCACATTCCTTGGAATGGAACTCATCAAGAAGGTGGAGTACTAAAAATAACTAAAAATCCGTAAACCCACACCTACACATACTCCAATACGAGCAGTAGTTAAACTCGAAACACAATAAATCATTACACCTAGTCCAATACCTATGTACATACAAAGGAAGTATACGCACAATCGTTAAGGTGAGACATGACAATAAGAACAAAGTGAAAGACAGAAGGTAGGGTGCAATCGAAAATGAGTCAATGAAGATGGACGGGACGACGGACATGGTAGTGCACATGAGGAAAAAAAATAGTTCATACATTCTATCTACAGGAGAAGCGCGTAGGTGAAAATCCGTAGATAATGCAGAGTAATATATAATAGCAGAAAAACGGTAACATCATCATCAGATAAAAGTCAGATAAGAATATATTACTGACGCAGACATAATCAACATCAACCTATATTGACAAAATGAATAAATACATACATTCTTAGTGACAGCAAGTTAGTATGGTGTAGTATAGTGTCGGCTGGTTGTAGTTTGGGCCGTAAATGTATGCATGGAAACATACCCACCTACTACAGATATGATGATGTGAGAATGAATAGACTCGAAAAAAAATGAAGGGACCGTCGTAGCAGAACTGATTACCAGAACACGACTATTTCTTGCCTGTACTTAACTGAGAATTGGTGAGAATTTTTGAGAGTGAGACCGTTGAAGTGCAGAGAGTAAAAAGAAATGAGAAGATTCCATTCCCAAACACGCTCATTCAATACATACACAATATAATATGATGATTTCATTCCAGTTGAGGACGACAGACAGACAGTAAGAAAAGAAGAGTCAAGGTCTCACTCACCTCTACTCACAGAAGTTTCTGCAAAATTCACGTAGTGTGAGAAATGGAATCAGGAAATGGGGAAATTGTTCGGAGATTGCTTTAGAACGATAAGTGATCCCCTCACACCAACTTCGCCTCTCTCTCTCTCTCTCTCATACAATGAAAAGGAAAGCTCAACGGAAATGGCATAGAATGAGAACATACCTCACAATATCAACTTACAGGATTTACAATTGGCTGACTTTCCGAGAGTTTCATCATCATTTCTATATAATAACTCTGTAAGAACACAAGAAAATTGTCTTACTCATCCTAAACAGCTCTCCAGCCAGTCTAGTTTTAAACTTCAAGCTCTTAGCAGCAGCAGAGTTTTCAAAACACTCACGTACACACGATAAATACGCTGTAGGTATGTAAGACCATACATCCATCCATCTCACTCCAAACAACATTGATTACTACAGATACTTACTACATACAACCGACCACTACTGATAGACAGAAAAGTATTTAGACAGCTCCACTCTTTTTACCCATTTACTCTTGATTATCATTAATAATAAGAGAACTCCTTGAAAACCTTCTATTCTTTGTCTTTACTTTCCCGTCCTTCTTACCATATAAACTGGATTACATATTATTATAATACACCGACTGAAATAAAATGAAATTCTCACCATTTGTCACAACAGAGAGAGAGAGAGAGAGAGAGAGAGAGGTGGGGGGGGGAGGAAAGAAAAATTCTTCCGAACGTACATTCAGCTCTCTGCCTTTACTGTAAGTTACTATTGCTATACAGACATTGACATACCATTACCATTATTAACTATTACAATGTTCCATTTTTTTTCAGTCTTAAACCTCCAACAATTACAACAGACAGAGTGCTCAATGTTCATCAGCCTTCAATCTTCAATTCAATCTTCATGTATATGTAATTATATCATGCTCGACAATATTAATACTATCTGCCACGGCCATACATATATACACACACACACCAAAAAAAGAGCTGTGTATATATGTATATATTTAACGAGCTCCACACATATACAGTTTACAGAGTCGCCCAACAACATGTCAATAGCTTGCGTAAATACTTGATCATTCCTCTTCTACATCCTACCCAGTTATATTATTATTATTACTTTCGTTACAAAGTCCTCCTCTTCAGACACAAGTCAAAGTCAATCGACATGTATTTTGTCTTGTTGAGATGAAACTTGAAACGACTGCATGCTCAAAGGACAATAAACTCATCTCATTTACAGAATCGAGAAAAGTAAAGCGAACAATGCTATAATGTACAGCGTGATAGTGTCTTTGTCGCTTTACATCGTCCTCAACCTTATAACTTGTAGGTAATACTGTTCTGCGGTACCAGGCCAGGACCAGGGTGTGTGTGTGACTGAGCGCTGTCCTACAATTGCAGTCACCATCACCAGATCATCTCATCAACAAACATGAACCAAGTTGCCCAAGTTTTCTTCTCGACAGTTCGCACCCAACCACAACTACCAAAAGGTATAGATATTTATTCGCTCGTCCTCTGTCTGTAACAATCACTTCAGCCCTTATCCGTATGGCAATAGAAAACAAGGTCGTCATTTACTAAATAAGACTATCTGGTCAATCATTATGCAATCCATTCCAAAGGAATCCTCCTTCAATTTCACACCTACATACACCATCTTATTACCAAGTCCTCTACCTACACTTATATACGAATATATAGGCCTATAGGCAATTGACAATAAGCTGGATACATAATATACATACAAATCCCAGCCAACTCACTGTTGTTGTAGTAAGCTATGAAGGCACTCGATCTGGTCCTGGTAGTATAGTGCTTTAAGATTATTATTATAGTCAACAAGTTGTTCTGTTCAACAAGTACATACACCTTTCAACGACGCTTCCTTTACAGGCTGTATACAGTATGATGTAACTTGATGGAAGAATGCATTCTCAGGAAACAATGATTGTCCCTGACGAGCTAGTAATTATTACCGATGCAGACAGGAAAGCTCCCCATTCGTTTGACAAGCTAACGTGACACAAATATCCCCTGGCTCCTAAAGTCCACATTTAGATTTCCCTTTTCATATTATTAAAACCGATTGTAAAATTAGAGGCAACAATTATTAGGTGGTTCATAACTACGTTTTTGTTTTTCGTAGTAGAAGACATCATCTAGACCCAAAGGATGAAAAGAAGTTTTCCTGCTAGTTCCAAGTAGAACAATACAGTACTGGTTTTAAACGGAGATTTTATCCTGGCATCGAGCAATTGAAAGCATCTTTCCTTTTTTTACTACACCAAAATCAACCACTTGCTGGGATGGGGGAACGAATAAGTTAGTACACAGTTTTTATGTTTCTCGAACGAAATATAGGAGCAATAAAGGAAAGGCTTAGCATGTTCCCCACATGTCTTAAAGTTGTTAATTACTTCCTTAAAATTCTAAAATTCAATTTTAACTACATATGTATACGTTACATTTTATAAACAAGATTCTTAGAGATACATACAGTAGACAGTAGCATGTTAAAAACGCAACCAAGCATAAGCAATCTTGATTTTCATTTAAAGCAGCATCGTACGTGTAAGCTGGTTCAGGAAAGCTGGGCGACCGACAAATTGTACTCCTATAACTGAACTATGCAAAATAAATTATATTATTACCTGAATGCAAATAACGCACACAGATAAATATGCTTTTTCACTTTTAAAAAATGCCTAATCATATATAATATTTCAAAACATAATAAATATGCTTGTTATATCGCTGCTACAAATGAATGACATTTTCTGCACAATTATCTCGAGAGTGCAAACATTTACCGAGCAAAAATAGCTTGAATTTAATTTACTTCTATGATAAGTGTCGAAAAACAAAATAAACTGTGTGAAATTGGAATGATTACAGAGGGACAGAAATGTTAATAATTTATGACAACAGCTTTATGCTGAGACTATTAGAGATACCATGACAAGAATTTAATTAAGAAAAACCTACCGAAGTTAAAAATCTCAAACATGACCAGGGCTCTACTGATAAAACTTGAATCACTGTAGATTTAAAATTCATTTCAATTCTTTCTCACTGCCTCCGGGTGTAGCTACTAATGCGCACATACAACGATTACTCTACCACTATTTGTTCGGTCTACCATTTGATATCTGTGCTACGATTTTTAATGTTCATAAATAAAAACGCAAGAGTATTCAAAAACAGCAAATTGCTGAAATTAAATGTATCTAAAATTGGTTTAAGAAAGCAGAAACATATATATTACCGTCTTCATCCGACTAATCCCCCAGAAGTTAATTACTTAATGGTCCAAGGCACCCCTTAACTAATCGAGACCCGGCGATTATTTGGGATACAAAATACACGTAGTTATTGCAAATATTCGCCTCTCGACCCAATGGATAATCGAGACACGGTGACTAATTGAGCACCGGGGATTAATCGCATGAAGACGGTACATCAAATTATAGATGATTCAACCATCTAACGAAGAAGTTAGCCTTCGGTTACGTGCTTGCAATCACCATCATATTCTAGTTTGCAATTCTCTCGGATCAATCATCTATTATCAACCTTGATAGCAATCATAATTAAAATTCTGCACAATCTCTTAGAACGATAATTAGAGTCCATTAGTGGTCATCGCTGAATTAAGCTGTTTACAATTACATCTAATCTCATCCAAATGTTGCTGAATAGTTCGCACTTATTGTTAATAAAGTATGCTTCCCTCTATTTATACAAATACATTATTCGTAGGTTGGTGCTGGATTGGATATCTAGTAAGGAGTAATTTAAAAAACAATAAGATTAGCTACCCTTGATTTAGAGATGAAACATCACTGTATTCGCACCAAAATTAGGTTACTTGAGCACTGTACATTTACCAAAATAGATACAAAATTAAAAAGGCATAGCCTTCCAAAGTTACATCTAGAAAATTGATAAACATAAATGACACCGTGTCATAATGAACATAAGCATCGAAAAACAATTCACGATGGTGATGATGTGCTTGGGAGCCCCCAAAGCCAGCCAAACTGTAAATTAGAATGCCATAGATTTGTAATTTGGGAATTATAAATTCTCTTTCTGCCCGCCAGAAGGTCAACCAAGGTTAGGTATACTATTCATAGACTCCACTACCGAAATTGTAAGTTTCAGGGACTGGACCTAATAATTATGTGCTGCTGCTGACTGTATTTTAACTTTCTACAATGCCAAACGGAAATAACGATGGACATTTTTCCATTGTATCCTGATCCTGCAGTATCAAAGAGCGGCAGAGGAAGTAGGATATTATTTCGAAAAATAAGCTGAAGAACAGCTTTCCCAATTTAAAAATGCTTCGTAGAAAAATCAACACTGTACATTTTAAGTTAACACATGCATGGTGTATGTCTTTTGCATATATAATAACCAACAACAATACCCAATTCACAAGGCGATAAAGAAAATTTAAAAGAGAGT